>CM055188.1:7488496-8128496 GCA_029224185.1 Karalla daura
ATATTGCCTTGAATGAAAAATGTTTCCTAAAAATAGCTTTTTGCAATACACCATGACAGAAAAGAAATTAATCAGACTTTTGGTGACATTGCATTCATTCCATTTGGACATACTGATACATACTGACATAAAATATTAATAATAGAACTCTTTTATTAAAGTTTTTAATTTTTAGTATATATCAGTTATGTTGGGTGTGTGCGTGCGTCTGTGTGTGTGTGTGCATGTGCATGGGGGGGGTGGGGGTGGGGGGGCAAGCAGGATCAAGGCATATAGAAAGTTGAGTTCATACAACTTGTAATTTCTTTTCAGCTATGGAAAATGGAATCATTTCAAGTAGATGAAAGGAAATTGAAACCAAGGGTGTGCTTAGCTTCCTCCATTTTACTCTCAAATTGAAAATGATAACCTAATACTACTTTTGGATTCTCCCCAGGTCAGTGTGCTGACACTGATGTCACAGATGACTTTATTTCGCCTCACACAAGTCGAGCGGTCACACCGCTGTCGGGTTCAGGGTCTCTCAGCTCCTGTCTGGTTGCTGCTGCTCACTCTGGAGCTTGGTGACTCCACCCCTTGCTTCTCCCGCACTCTGCCAGGTCTCCACTCCTTCCCCTACTAAAATACACAGAGTCCCCCAATTCCCCTGCAGCTGTTGCCGGACACACTGTCCGTCCTGCCCCCATGCAACAGCGTGCACCTGCGTGCCTCACCTCGCTTCACCTCCACAGATAATGAATCTGTAACATCATGTCTGTCTCATCTGTCTCATCTTTAAGTCAGCCACACATGCACACTGACAGTCATGGGACTGGAAAGAGTTCTGCGTGTGAGAACTCTAGTACTATAAGGATCGGGCTGATTTATTTATTTTTGTTGTATCTCTCTGTTTGAGTTGAGTTTCAAGTTTCAGCCTCTTGTCTGACAAAAAGTCTTGTGCGGCATTATTTACAGACATACTGATTTGCCAGGTTTTGAGGTGCACCAACTGCAGTGCTCAGTGTAGCAATGAGTCCAGTCTTTATTAAACTTGTCATATTCTGATCATGTGTCTTCATGGAGACTATGAAAAGTCATTTGTTGTGGTGGACGTATGGTATTTTGGAGGCTGCATGTTTTGTGTGCTGCTGAAATGTATTTATCTTAAAGGGCTGCTTCAGTATATGCTTTTATTTCAGAGTACAGTGTGGAGGTGTCTGGAATTCTCTCTCTGTCCTGCAGCCTTTAAACATTTATGTCTGCAGAATCTCAAATGATTTTTCTGTGAAGATAAGACTCAGTGAGGTGCAAAAGCACAAAGGATTTGTGAGCTCCTACAAGAGAAGCAGAGGTTTGGATGCAGGGTTTGAAATCTGCTTGACTCTGTGTGTTTTCGTGAAGCAGGAGTGCGAGAAAACAGCAAATGTGTTTGAAATTATAACAATGACTCACTTTTCTGTCATACATATCCATGAGTAATGGTGTTTATCACCATTTTAAATGTGCACAATGATTAGCAGATCTAAATTGGTTATGAAGCGTAGGGTCACAGTGGGAGCCTTTAAATAACACAGTAGCCGCCTCGGGTTCTGTGTTGGGGCAGAGGAAGACAAACTCCTTATGCTCTATAATTGTAAACACTGTCAACTCCATGCGCCTGCCATACTGAGGTTGTGCACGTCACACCAGAGGATTACTGGGTCATCTGGTAATGTTAGTAATAACCGGGAGACATTGTAGCTGTGTAATGTGTGTGTGTAATTGTGTGATTCTGATCTCAGTATAACTTCTCTGTATTCAGAGTTTTAACTGATTTATATAAATGTTGCTAATAATTCTGAATGTGTAGATAAACATGCTGGCACTGTTGTCATTTACACGTGTACAGGAGCAGGCTGGATTGACTAAACTGCCTCAGTGGGTTTTACAGTTGTCTGTAGCAACAAGACTATTGCCCCTGTGGTGATACTCAACATACAGCGATGTCTCTACATACTTTAAAGTACACGTTTTCATCAAATTGAAGATTTACAGCTGCTCGGTGGCTTTTACAGTTATCAGTTGATTGCAAACCTTAAGCACAAGGCTGACACAATGTTTCCTCATACCAGATCGGTGGTGAAGATGCTGGTGAATGACACATCTAGCTGACACAGAGAGGCTTAAGATTACTCACATGGTGAAAGTGAGGCCAGAAAGAGCTTGTTGTTACACTGCAAAATGATCGACAAGGTTCACGATTGGTATCTGTGTGTGTTTATCAGAGGTTTGGAGTTGATAACAGTTACCCAGAGGGTTACAGGTTCTTCCTTGGTGCCAGCAGTCAAGACGGAAATGTCCTTGAACATGCCACTGAACCCCAACCGCTCCCAACTACAACAACTGCTGCATCGCGGTGTGTGAAAGTATGTCCCTGTGTGTTTAAATGTGATATGATCAAAATCATTGACAGCCTCCCTGAATTTAAGCTGTCTACCAGAGTAGTTTCTGGTGTTGTTGTTTCTGTTGAAGGGCTGAGTGGGAAGTGGATAACTTCAGGGCCATTGAAAAGTCAAGACAGCCACGAGTTTACTGATGAGCATCACTAGCCACTCTGGGGCTGATGTGCAGTGTTGGCTGTTTCATTCATTACTCATTCACAATTAGGCACCATTAGGGGTTCACCACCTCAGTAATTAAGCAGTATGATGGCAGCCACCTCTGACTCCTCACTCTCTCTCTCTCTCTCTCACACACACACACAATTGTTTTCAGTTGACAATATCTTAATCACATAGAAATGGAATCAATCAATTCAATTGGCTTTTGAGGTGAATTGCAACATTTGGACCGTGGTTAAATGAAGAATCTTTAAGATCTGTGCATTTACTCTGTCGTGATCATATCAAAATGTTGGGGAATATTGACATAGGGAATCTGGATCTCTTGTGTTTTTACAGTTTCTCAGAAGAGAAACAAACACATTAATCCACACAGTCCAGATGATGTTTCATGAAGCTAGCTGAATAAGTTTGGTAATAAACATTGGTACACAAAGACTTCCTGTTTTTTTTCAGCAAGCATCTAGAATCCTGGCTGTAATGCAGATGCCTTGTTTTGAGCACAGAAGTGATGAAACTTGCTTTTGTCTTTTGCTTTTGTACTTGCTTTGCCTGTTCCAAGGAAAGATTTGGGGTCTGGATGTGGGGCAGAATCCTGGGAGACAGATATTTTACACCAGATGCCTCTGCTGGTAGAGGCCCTGTCAAAGCCTCCGTAGAACAGTGATTAATGGACGGTGCTGAAAAGAAGCCAGTGGTGTAAATCCAAACCCTCAGCCTGTCAGATGTAATAAAATGACCAAATAGTGGGTGCTGCATACAGGCCAGGGCCAGTCAGTGTCCTGATACTTAAGACGTAATGAGAAGTCAGGGGTGACGCTAGAGGGTTGTTGGCAGTTGCTATAGCAACTCCAATAGCTTGGTATAGCTTACAGCAACCACTGAGCAACCCCAAAAAACTACTTTTTAAAAAAAAATACACATACAAAATACTAATAATACAAAAACAAAAACGTACATCTATCATACAGTACAATAATGATTTTATAAATGCCGTAGTTGTAAATAAAATATTTTTTCAATGTGAAATCGGATAGCGTGAGATCTTGCAAGATTGAAGAAATGTTTGTTTTTGGCTCTTTGATTGTGGATGTGGGAGAAAAATGGTTGTGAAAAAATCCCCGATGAGGATGAGGATCATCGCAATTGCCAGGATGATGTTGGCAACCGTTTCGATTTGGATATTTTATTGCGGCACTCTTATTTTTAAAGGGGAAGTAGGAAGTGCACTGCCTCGATGGACAGTCTGTGCTAGTTAATTCTAGTTAATTATTTATATATCCTGTTTTGACCGGCAACCCCTAGCACTCATACAGCAACTGCTAAGCAAATGCAATGAAAAAAATCTCAGCGTCGCCACTGACCTCAGTGCATCACTTACAAGCCTGCAGGAGACATGAGTCAGACCTCATGATGATGATGATCTGTGTGCTTCCATCCTGCTGAAACCCTAAAAAACATCTTTTCCTTCTCAGTTTCTCCCCTAGTCCTGCTACAGACACCTAGATTTAAGGGTGAATTGTTCCTTTTGGCATAAGTGCTGATTTTGGAAAGCCACAGTGTTAACTTACAATTTCAATGTGACTTAATAAGCAATAGTAAGTTTTATTCTTCGTAATTTTAGTTGTAGGAGTTTAGCAGTTTTTTCCCAGCACATGCAGTATTATGCATACATGCAACCATGCATTTCACGCTCACAAAAAAGATCAGAGTAGAAGTAGAACAAAAGAGTTCCTAGTTGCCAATCTTAACTACCATTCAGAGAGATTCATCACTCATAGAGAAAGAACTGATTTGATTTTCATGCATTTTGGATTGTACATTTGGCCACAAGGGGCAGCACTTTGGTTGAAAAATCACATTCGTGCTTATACTTCCAGAAACTTGAGAAACAGAAACAGTCAAACTTGATGCAAATTAAGCAACGTGGATTGTTCGATCGAGCCTCGAGGCGTTCAGGGATATATCAATAGCATTGTGTTGATTTAAAGACATTATTGAAACTCAGCAGAGAACTACTTAACTTCACCTCATTACTGACCTCAATTATATACAATTTACTCAGAGATGGAGTTAAACAAGAACTGGTTAAGTTGCTGCCCATCTCTACAGGCAAATGAAGTTGACTCTCCGACTGTTGACCAGTGAACAATTTTGTCCTGTCTCATCATGGTCTGTGCTGGTATGCTCCTTGCCAGGAGACTAGCACATACAGACCATTATCAGGAATAGTTTTTGGTATGGCAACCAGCTAAAACATATGAAGTAATAGTACTGTGTTTCAACAGCTTTGCTTTCAAAGATTTATGTTTTCTACTATTTCTACTATTTTCTACTATTTTTCTCTATTAAAACCTCATCCTTGTCAAGGCAGAATATGACTTATGCACTTTTTAAATAATTTTCTAAGCTGAAGCTATTTATCATGGATTTGAATGACAAGAAACTAAGGCAGTGCAGAAATGCAAAATGAAACAAGACTTCCTTGTAAAAGCAAATATTCTTAATGATGAAGATTTCCTATTTCAAAATGCATTATACAGGGCCACACACATCCCTAGCTACTGCCTCAACCGCCCAGTGGGGAAATCTGCTTTAACAAGACAAGTAACAAGGTTATGATCACAAACAAGATTGCAAGAAATCCTATTAACATTCAGTCTACACAAGCCAACAGGGATACTTAGATTGTATTTGTTTGTCAGTGCACTGGGAGCTTATGATGCTGTTATTTATATACAGTAACTGTCCCATTTGGTCAACTTAGAAGTCATGAGGAACAAGAAAGACGCAATATGTTTGGTGTGATTTTAGACACAATGCAGTGAGCATGCTGCTCTGAAATGTGAGCAAGATAAGCAACACAGTGAGCAGGCCCCTCCCCAGAGAGAAAAAAATGGTGAACGCAAAACACAACACAATGCAGTAATGAGCAGCTGGAGCTGCCTGAACAGCAGGAAAACCTCAACCTGCAGTGCACAGGAGAGATACCGGCAGAGGAACTTGTGCTATGGCTGAAGAATTCTGTGGTAGTTTTGCAGTCTCCTGAATGTCTGTGTGCTGAGCAGGGCAGGCAACAAGGTTGCAGCTGTGGTCGGCGCCTGTTGTTTACTTAACATTAGAACTGCCAACAATGCAGTACCTCCTAGAACCGCTGTGAGGTCATTTTGACCTCGCAGCACTGCAGGCTTTATAATTGCAAATTATAAGTGTGCTACTGAAATAATTAGACTTTTTATTTTTCAAAAGATCAGGTAAAAGTGAATTAAATAACATAACACCAGAATTTTATGAATTTTGCCACATTAGAAGTTATTTTATTTTAGTAATATAACAACACTTCTTGAATAGCTCTCCTATGCCATCCTTTCCAGTCTCCTGCATCAACTTGCAGTGGCTGAATTGATCCTGAAGAGCATAAATAATTGTATTAGTTTAGTTAGAAATCTAACTGTGGTAGCAACAATATGGTAATCATGACTTTGTCTATATTGCCTGTGTGTATGAAAGAGAGAGAGACGCTTGCTTTGGCAATGTACAGTGTTACATCATGCCAATAAAGCCTTTTGAATTGAATTGAACTGAAATGAATTGAAATGAATTGACAGAGAGAGAGTCCTGCATCTCCAGAACCTGCTCCCAAAGTCAGTGAAGATGTGGGCAGAGGCTGTGTAGGTGGAGCTTGCTCAATATTGATAGAATAGAAAAACTGAATTAGAGCTTGACTTTGTCAGCAAATTTGAAAAGTTGCAGATATAGTATTTATACTTAGACATAAAATGGCATTATGAGGCAAATATATGACATAATTCGAGAAATAACAAGAGCTTTATGTTTTGGTTGCCTAGCAACCGTTCCACTAATGTATCTTTTTGAAAAGTGTGTGTGTGCCTATGTATGAATGTGTGGCACTACTGTAAAGTGTTTTTAGCTGTCTATCTGACTGGACGTAAGATGTATATGGCTCTATAAATGAAGTCTAAATGACCTCTGTGCGGTTCTAGGTAAACCTACTCTTTTTTTCTCTCTCTTTTATTCCAGAAACACCAAAACGCATCAGATGGTGAAGAACACATGTTTAGGAAAAGTTACCGAGCGACAGACGTAGGGTTTTTACACAGATACATGAGTTACATGCATTTCAAAGGAGAGAGGTCAAAATTACCTCACGGCGGTTCTAGTGTTAAAATCCCAAGTATACACGATGTGTATCAAACAGATGGGAAAGGCCTGTTAGGCTCTCCATGTTGGTTCTGATATTGTGTCAGAAAATGTGCGTCAGGAGTGATGATTCACTTCTGTCCTTAGCTTCTAGCATTCAATCTTCCAGCATTCTCATATGCTATTTGCACAGGTTGCCTCTGAGGTGGTAGATAATGTGCAGTCTCAATGACTCAAGGCAAGGTGCCTTGAGTCAGGTGAGTGCTCATGGAGCAGTCGGGGTTTGTCCGCTCTCTCTATCAAATCCGTGGCCTTCTGTTTACAAGTCTAATTTTCCAATTTAAGGCCACAACTGCCTACGTTGTGAAGTGAGTGATCCTACTCGCTGCAGGTGCACTATTGTTAAAAAAAACCTGATCATGCCATTTGATGGACTTGGACTGGATGGTGAACTGGCTGCTAGACTTGATAACAGTCTGGAAGGCTGCTCAGGTTTGTGGCTCTGCTGGGTGAACTAGGGGTAAAAACAAAACCCTGAAAAACTAAAACTCATTATGCATAAACAGGAGTCACTGTCAAGTTTCAAATTTCCTAGCCTCTTTTCTTTGAATCTTTGCTCCCTCTGGTCTTGTTTTCTGTGAATATGAATGCTTAATTTTGACATCTTTGTTTACTTCAGCATGCTCTGTGTTTTCATTGGTTACCTTCTGGCTACCCATTGTTTCTCTGTCTCATCCTCCAAATGTTTTCAACGCCCACAGATCTCACAGACATCTGCCTTGACAGCCTCAGCTTTACCGCTATGTTATATATTATTGTTTTTGTCAACTGCTAGGCAATCGTTAGACAAGTCACGGTATCAACAATACCTTAAAAACATCACTTGAGGATGTTATTCCAAGATTTTATTCCAATAAATGCTGCATATGTTCCGTAATCCAGTGTTTACTGCCACATGCCAGCTTCTTAACTATTCTCTTTTGTCTCATGATTTTAGGTTTACTCATGTTAAAGAGGTGGTTTTGCACACACCGTGTTGTGTTCCTTGCAGGGGTGTTTTGGATGCTGTCCTGATCCTCCACCTCTGTCCCTCTGTCCTGCTCAGAGCCTCTGAAGATGATTGTGTGAAGGGATGAAAGCTAGGTTGTGTAAGCAGTGCTGTCTGGTAGCTTTGTGCTTCAACAGAGGTGGTCATGTTTCGGAGGTGTTTTTTGTTTATATGTATTTGTGTCTTGTCTGTCCTACATAAGCACTTAACAAGACCCTTTTTATCATGAAAGAATGACAATAAAGACCAGAGTGATTTTATTTTCACATTCAGTGTATGCATGTGTGTATGTAATTTTGTCATAAAAAGAAGATGAAGATTCTCTGTCACCTCTGATGTCTCTTTAAGTTTCCATCTGTGATTAGTGACACACACTTTGACTGCAAGCCGTGAGAAGTGTGAAGCAGTGGGCAGCCAGGCTGCAGTGCCTGGGGAACAATGAGGGGTTACGTCTGTGGCTTCAAGGCCCTTGAGCTGTGGGTGGTGAGCAGATTTGGAAGAGAGCACTGCTCACCCACTGCATCCACCTATAGTTTTCCTGGCACTATAAAACAATTTAAAAACCATTTTACTTTGAGGACTAAGTTTCTTTTGAAGCATGTTAAATGCACTTTCCCCAGTGGGATCACCTCTCTCACTGGTTGTCTTAATATATCTGTTTAAACAGATGATGAGATTTTGATGTTTGTCAACAGTCTCACACACTTAAGTTCACTCATATGCACAAATGAATTAACTATCCCACTCACACCTCTCCAGTTTAAATGGTTTTGGTGTGAGGTATTGATCTCTGGATGCTCTCACCCCTACTGTGTTGGAGTCGAGTGTGAAATCCAATACAGCAAAGCTATTTTAACTCTGTATGTAGGTGAGCTGCTTATGAGAATTAGCTCTATGCACCAAATAGGTGCAGAGGTGTAGGAAGGAAATCAAAGCATTTGTTTGTATCGATCAGTCCTCACACAGCTGCAGATGCACACTGTTTGTCTTGCATAAGACCAAAATGCAAATAATCAGAGATTTTTTTAAATTCCTCAATCAAGACCAAGGCAACACTGTCAAATTACTTTGGGCTTTGTGTTGAGACAATTCATAGTTTTTAAATAATTTTCTTCCTCTACCTAAAATCATGCAGAATCAGATTATCCCATTCCCCTCACTGACACATTGTGATTACACTTCTGGCTGACTTAATTACGTTCATTCCTTCTCCATTTGCTCCTCACTGCAATAAGTTAAATTAAGATAAGTGAACTGGCTGATTAACTCCACCTCCTGCTGTTAATTAGGATTAGTGTGCACATCAGATATGGTGATGACAACAAATCTGCTGACTGAAATTACACCCAGGATTTCAGGTATTACATGAAGCAAATGCAACACTTGAGCAATTAGCAATTTAGCAAATTTTGCAAGTGTGTTGTGAAAATGTGATTTGAAGTAGAGATGTATTTATCTTCCAATGAAGATAAGGTGACTATTTCTACATCTGTAAGCATGACTCAATGATTATCATCCTGAGGCAATAAGGTATCGTTTCTTTTGTCTGACAACTCTATTGCCAGACCTCACAGTAAAATGTGTGCCTGAAGATTTTTCCATCAGATCCCATGGATTTGTTGATGCTGTAGGCAGTGTTGGTTCCTTTCCTGCAGTGTGAGTTAACTGCAAATACTGAAGTAAAACCTCCCTAGACTGACTAGCTTTAAAGTAACTACTGCTGGGTAAAAAAAGAGAAAGGGAAATTGTCCTTACATCTAAACCTGATGTCTGGAAAAAAAAAAAGAAAATCCATTGACCAAAGTAATGATTGACTAATCCAATGATCAAAACCTCTCTCTCTATACATATATATATCTATCTATCTATCTATATATATATATATATATATATATATATAGAGAGAGAGAGAGAGAGAGAGAGCTTACATATGTTGTGTATTTCCCCTTCTGACCAGAGATGCTGCCTTTGAGCTTGGATCTCAGCTATTGCCCACCTGCGTCTTTTGAGCCCTGCAGAGATTTTGTGTGTAATACAAACATTTTAGATGCATTACTTTTGCTGCTTAGAAATGCTTCTAAAGCCTTAATTAAAATGATCTTCGCACAACAGCAACATAGTTAATAGTTAATAGATTTTTTGGATTACAGGCTTTTCAGATGCTTTGGTTCAGATTCATATATCCAGTATGGTTTGCATGAATAAAAATATGTTATTTACTGAAAAGGAAAATATTCTTGTGAGGTTTAGAGTAGTGTGTCTCTTCAAATGAGCTATGTCAAATTTAGAGGCAAAACTCCTAAAGCATACATATAATGTTTTGGGGACAAAAACAATTTGTTATGCTTTGTCCTTATTTGCTTATTTTTGCTCTTTTAATGCATCCAGTATTTCATGGATATTCCCAGCCAATCACATTGGCCTACACACATTTTCAATTTATTATTCAAGCTCAAGGACAGAATAGTCATGGTGGCTTAGCTCTGGCATTAACCCTACAGTTAAAACGTCTGAGTTTCCATTAACCTACACAAAAGAACCACCCTACTAATTTTCACAGCTCCACTTTAGCAATAATTGATATTCATGATGTGTGTTCCTGCAGCTGCAATTTATATTCTGTGTACGAGAGCACAGGCCCGGTGGGTGGTTTAAACTACTTGTGGATGTGTGGCATATTTAAGTCAACAAATCAGTCCAATCCAAGGCGACAATATAGCAATAAAAGTCTACTGGGAGATAGATGGGTGCATTCACCTGTGTTTAATCTTATTGTTTGCTTTAGTTTTTCTTTGACTGCTGCTCAGTGTAAAATCATTTTCATATCTATCTATCTATCTATCTATCTATCTATCTATCTATATAGATATAGATATAGATATAGATATGTATATATCATGTCTGTCGGTCTAAATTTTAATCAATAAATTAAGACCTGCTTTTTCTCTCTTACACAGATACACCAGACAAAACGATCATACGGTTTGGCAGCCCACAGGTAGGTCAATACTAATCTACACATATTTTAAGTGGGACTGAGGGAAAAAAACAAAAAAAAACCCAAAACAAAATACAAGGCTTGTTTTGTTATTTTTTATTTGAAACATGGTGCCACAAGCTACAATCTCACCACTCGCTGTACCTGGAAACACGATTGGTGCATCAATACAACTTAAAACAAAGCTTAAAACAAACCTCTGAAGCAGATGATTCTAATGGAAATAATAACTTAGGTTTAGTTGATGCATCTTACTATGGGTTATTCTGCCATCAGCAATTTTACAAGTTAGACATATTAGGGGACCACTCCACTTTGCCACTAGCAATATGGCGGTGAGGTTGACGTATACTGCTAGTCTGTAGTGTGCTAGTCTCAGACAAGGCCACTTATATTAGATGTTGAAGGTTTAACGGAGAGTGGGAATGTTACGTATTACATATTTCAATACATTAAAAAAATCAGTTTCATTCAGTCTTTCTTTCAGCCATACATTGGAATTGCACGCCATGCATCATTAAAATATGGCACGTCCTCTCAAGAAGGTGTGACTGTTTCTGCATTTGTATCCACACTTTTCGTTTCTTATTTTCTCCTTATATTCCTGCAGTGAATGGATATGATCTTTCGTTTGTTAGTTCTAAGAAATAGAATAAATCCATGTTACGAGCACATAAAGTTCTGTTTTCAAACATGGCTGAATCAATTGTGCCTTTGAACACAACCCCTTCAGTCTGTGACACAGAGCCAGTGTTTACTATTTGCAGACTGAGGCAGGAATTGACACTAAACTGTGAATGAAGCGTCCCGAGTTGTAAGGCTTCTAGAACTGCTATTATGATTATTACTCAGGAACCGAGACTCTTGGAGGGGTATCGCCTCAACTGTTATCATGATTTACTACTTTTTTACTCTGAGAAAACACCAACTCCCAGCAGCGACTGCGCTGCCCTTTTTCATGATGTCATAGCTGCCCCATACATGATAAGCTGGCTATGCAGTGTCCACCCTTACACTAATACTAATAAGTGTAAATGTTTATGATTTACAATGTGCCGTGTCACATTAAATAAACATATATGTCAAGTTTATACATATTTCTTTGAACATTGACCGGAAAGAGGTTTTCTTAACCCTGATGAGAAGCCTTTCCCGGAAAAGAACTACATTCCAATACACACTCAAATGCTTTGCCATGTTCTGTAGTTCTAATGTTCCTTCAAGTCCGAAGGGAGGAGGGGAGAGAAAAATGCCTTCCTCTTTAAGTTTCCTCCCGGCTTGTGACTATGTTGCTTGTCAGAAGGTCTTGTATTCGGATCTGCTTCCTCCATGTTGACAGCAACTTCTGAGAGCAACTTTGCTTCCCCAGGGGTCTATGGAGGCAGGGTTCAGAGGGTCTTTTCCAGGTCCCCCATGAGGTCTGCAGATTGAGGTTCAGGCCTTTTGGTCTATTTTTGTAACTGTGACGAGCCCTCAAGGGTGGGAAAGGGTAAATTTCCCCGCCCCTCAAAAAAGCCCCCGCCCCTCAAAAAGTATGGCTCTGATGAATCTGCTCTGGAATGGGCCCAGAATCTGACGGTGTAGCTATAGCTTCTGTAAAGCTATAGCTTTTACTGCCCCTGATTTGTGAACCCAGCCCTTAAATGTTATTTATTTCAATTTCTCCTCAATACTTTGAGCTAAGAGGCTGGAATTTGACTTCCATCAGGAGGTCAAGAACATCCAGTATGAAATTTCAGTTTCAGTCTCCTACGACCTCTGGAACTGTCTCAGGTGACTGCTCCAAGAATGATGGGGCCACGAAGGGTGACATGGCATCCCTCCAGCAGATGGCTTCTCTTATTCTCAGTTATTTGTGTAGTCCGTTACAAACAGGAAAACAGAAAACTTGATGATCTAGAGGTCATATACACTCACTGAAAGAAAATAATGGAAATAAATGTTCATTGGAGACAGATCCGATACGCAGCACATGCATGTGAAGTGAGAGTCCATCAGATAGAGTAAACCGTAACCAAGTCAGAAAGGAGCTTCCATAGCAACTGGAGTAACCACCCTAGTGATGATGGAAAGATCAGGAAAGATCAAGCAAGCAAGTGATTCTATAGTCTATGACCAGACTTCCCTGATTTGCCCATCCTGTTCCCGGTTAAAGCTGTTCCTGAAAATGCCTCCGGTTTCAATGGAAGAGAAAAAAAGTTGCGCTCAGGGCAGGAAGAAAGAGAGAGCGAGCAGGTAGCGCTCCGGTTTGGGGCAGTAGCAATTTTGTTAGAAAAGGTATGAAAATATGGTGCGTTACTTTTTGTATTTTGTGTACGAAAGGTGAGTGAGAACAGTCTGGATGACCACAACTATTTTATTTTTGAATTACAGTATCAGGGATACTAATGTATTTGTACTGAGAAATGTTGACGATGTCATTAAAAGAAATCCTTAAAATAGTGAGAAAAACATTTCCGGGCAGAGGATCCTCAGTTCTCTAATGAGATTGAAGCTTGCGGTGTGACCCGGTTAATATTGGCAGGATGGCAGGAGCCCCTGCTCTGAGCCTCTTTTAGCGCCTCAAGTGCGTTTACATTAGAGTCAATTGATAACCCAGAGTGTTTCATTCAGACGCAGAAGGGTACCTTGTGCATTAGTATGAGATGTCTAGGGACGTGACAAGTAGTCGGTATTTTACGCACTGGGATGAGAACGGATTGGAACACAATACAAACAGAACACTGTAAGGGTGCTTTCACAGAGGTGTTTGGTTTGCATTGAATGAGCCAGAGATAGATTGATAGAGTGTCAATTCATCACATTGATCACTCTCTTAAGGTGAAGTAGTTAAAAATTCTCTTTCTCTTTTCCGCAGCTCAGAGTTACAGATATTTCTGATTATCTCACGACATCTAATGCCAGACGCACGCTACGTGATTTCAGCCTGATTTTGAAAGTTGACTCTGGACGTTGACCAATGACTGAATGAGGACAGAGATGGCAGAGAGATTAGCGATCAGAGAGAGAAAGTAATAGTACAATAACAATAAGAGTTAAATAATTAACAATAAATAATTTTATTTTCCTTGTTTTTGTCTACATAAAGGTCTGCTGGTATCACAGCACATCTACAGCTATAATTGACAATTCCTAGTCCTGCTCCCTCCTGACAAATCAAAATGTCTGAATTTGATAAGATGCCAGTGGTTCCTTTTGTCCATTTTTCAATTGTGTACATCATTGGAAGTCGGACAAATGTTATCTGTTTTTTCAATTTTGGTTGATTGAAAAAAACAAGTCTTTTTTTAAGGCTTTGGTTTTATTCTGGAAAATCAATAAAAAAATGATACACGGATTGAAAGATGTACTGAGAACAGCACACACAGTGCATTCTGGATAGAAAACAGACAGAATCAAAGATTTTTGTTGTTGTTGCATGGTTGATTTTGTGGCATATAAAGTGGCTGAAGGGGATGGATTTCCATTTTCGGTCCTGGCCAATCAATGAGCTGTGATATGTGTTGATTTGAAAAACAGTGCCCCAAACAAGCAGCTGTTGTAACTGCATGATGTTGTCTTAATTTTCTGTCACCACCTTATTTTGCCTCATTTTGTACATACATTACCTTATTTCATGTTCATCAATTTAGATGATTTTTATGTAGATTCACAAAACTTGTTTGTTGCATAATTGACCCATAATACCTTGGAGACTACAGCCATTCTGAAGATACAAAACCTGAATGACAGCTACACAGAAGGAGCAGTAAAGACATAGACCTAACTCCTAATGAATAAAACAAAAACAAGAACAAAATTGAACAAACCTTAATGGGTTTTTTAACGCTCCACTAGCCGACTGATGCAGTGCACCCCGAGGGATTTAGCAAATGGCCAGACCACTGCATTACATTGCAACATCTTACTGACTGTAGAAGTGAAAATACAATTCAAGCTTATGTGTTGTCACCTACCCTGCAGGAAGAAAAACACTAAACTCAACAGGAATAAAAAAAGAGGAAAATAACTCATGGTGTTTTATTGCCTCTCCGTGCATGGGGAGCTGCCGTGTGGTGGGAGCAATGCAGGTCACTTCCTGTAGTGTTTGAGATGGCTTGGATGGGAATTTTTGAGATTAGTGTCTCTGTGTGGCAGCAGTTAAGCGGCAGCCAGCAGTGTCCAAGCCTTTAAACCCTGTTGTCTCTGCTCAGACTATGTGCCTTTGCATATGTGAAATTACCTTGAGGTTGCAGAGGTGTGAGTTCAATGGGCTTCTGTTCAGTGGTAAATTAGGGAGGTAAAATGAGGAAAAATTAGGAAGGATGTCTGGGGGCAGAAGGTTTTACCACAAACAGTTTTTGGTATTTCAAAGGATAATGCGGTATCAATGCTATCAGTGCTAAAGAGGGTTTAATTTCACTTTGGTACAGGTCTGGTCTCTCTCTCAAATGACATTTACAATTTAACACATGCAAAGAACTTGCTCAAACACATGCAAAGAACTTGCTCAAACAGTGAAAAATTATTCAGTGAAGTGAAGTCGAATGTAGGAATTCCCACACTAACAGTCTCCCCAACAGTCTCCATCATGTCATCCACGCCTCATCATACCAATGGGATCGTATTTCCCACCATTCAGAGTTGCAGGAGAGTGCAGCTGCCTGATAAGGAAGGTTTTTTGTAGTGATGCACCAAAGTTATTACAAACAAATGATGGAGACGATGAGAATGAAATGACATGGAAAAAGTGGCCGATGACTGTGACTGAGTTCACATCATGGCAGGTTTGTGTCTACTGGTTTAGACATTTTTAGTGTCTACAGTCTTCAGTAGAATAATTAAACAACTATCGCTCTGAATGTGCCAATCAAGGCATCTTTTATGAGAGTGTCCATATATATTCTGGAGAAAGCTGCTGCTGCAGAAAACAATAGTGAGGATGAGCTATGTGTTGTTTGATATATGGAGAGAGTGAGAGAGACATTTTTACAATGTACTTTTTAGAAACTATAATTCACTCAAAATGTTAACTGTCGAACTATTGACACAGTTACAGCTACAGTTGCAGTCTAAACTTTTGGTAACATTTGGTCTACATTTTCTTACTATAGAATATGTACAATTATATTTTATAATTATATCATTTTAAAGAATTACAAGAGTTGCTAACTATTCAAACGCTGCTTCTTAGTTTTAAGTCCTTTGACTTTCTACTCTTCCTTGGTGTCCACTTGTGGTTGGCTCAGAAACCAGCTTAGGAAGGGATGGTGCAGTAACCAGGGTATTGCCTGAACTGCCAGATGAGGCTGTCAGAGTACATTTGTTGCCCTATTCTTGCATGCAGGGTCACCTTTGATGCTGCTATTCGTCAGATACTCTGGAAAACAGAGCTGTATGTGACACCATTGTCTGGGTGAAGAAGACTAAAAGACAAGTCGAACAGATTTTGCATAACCTTAAAGAGATGATCACACCCTTGATGATCATACCCCACTGCACAAGGCAGGTAGTTAACAGGGTGCAAATGGCTCAAACTTGTTCTCCTTCTACAGTGTTCTCACTGGCTGCTTCTACAGTGCTTCTACAGTGTTCCCACTGTAGAAGCATGATGGAAAATTGCATCTACATAATTAATGAACTATAGAAAAGCTGCAACAAGATGATACAGATGATTCCCTGGTGATATAGACTAATTGAAATATTAGTGTTGGCACATTTCTTCCAAGTAAATCAAACATATTCCTCTTTGGCTATTTTAGTATCAGTTCTAAGTTCTCTCTTCTGGTTCTGCCACAAAAGTGTTTTTTTCTGCCATTTATATGTCTTGTGGCATACAAATGTGAGTTTATACTTCCTGGTGATGGTGTACTCCTTCAGTCAATTTCTCTCCTTCACCACATGCTTTCATTCATTATGCTCAACACAGGTGGTTGTCTTGGGGAATGGTTGGGATCAGTTCATACAGTGACTTTCTCTTGACAATATTAATTTATGAAATTGTAAATGTGATATTTATCCAATGAAATGCCAGTTTCTTTTTGTAGACATTAACAGCACTCCTAGGTGTTTAAAAAAACATGTATAAGAGCACTGAATAAAGAAATGTACTAAAAACATGTATGCTAGACATTAAAAACATGAAAAAAAGTTGTGGTGTTAGAAAACAATATGGATATACATATATGATTGCTATTTCTTCTCAAGCACTCTCAAATGTTGCCTCTGACCAATAAGCCAATATTCAGATTAAGGGAAAAAAATGTAGACTCTAAAACTTCAACAGTGACAATGGCTGTCAAATGGAAAGAGACTATATTAGATATTCATGTGAGCAATATTAAATTCATGCCCTTGCCTTTGGGGAAAAAAGTGTTTCCCAAATGTCCCAAATTAATGTAAAGACAAAAATGTTGCTTTGCCACTGTTGACAGGGCTTGTTCTGTAATGTAGTGGAATCGTTTGCCTCTAAGAAGTTTGTTTGATGTCTCCCATCAGTACATGCAATGAACCAACACTATATTTCTAATCCAGGCTTCCATGCCCTTGGTATTAAAAGTAATAAGTCTGTTTACTCGACTAATCTACATCAGGCAAGATGATTTTCTAAAGTGCAGTCACTGTTGCAAATGGTAGTTGGCACTGTGTCTCAGCAGAGGTTGATTAGAGATGTTCAAACAAGACCAAATGTTTGTGTTTCACTTTTATCTTATCAGCTGTATTCATTTTCAATACTGGCATATCTTCACCTTGTGTGCACACACTCTCACCACTCTACCTGCTGTTTGGTGTTTACCCAGATTGGATCAATAACCAGCGATGGTTATTTCATTTCCTAATGAAATGAAATTATTTATTCAGATAACAGCTTTCACCTTATTTTAACCACAATTGGTTCATTGTCCCCATGACAACAAATCTTCCCTTCAGCCCAGACAATGTGTAATAATAAGCCACTTGCAGAATGGGATCTTTCTGATAATTCACCAGCATTGACATGGATTATCTTTCAGTGCTGTGCTGATGGATGGTTTGCAGAACCTTGCATCATGGCCGTGAGTGCTGAAAACAAATACTAAGAAATTAAAAATCAAAAGAAAATAGATAGGGATATTGTTATACAGAGAAACCTGTGGCAGCTGGTGATCTGTGTTTCAGCTGACCTCTGTGACACCGTTGGGTAGTAAGCAATTAAGATTTGGAGTTAAATTCAGTACAATCCCTTGAAGTTGCAGTCAGTCACACAGCAGAAAGAATCAACTTGTACTTGTAGTGGAGTAGAAGCTGTCCTGCTGCTCTCTGTATTACCTCTTGGTAGCTGTGAAGGGTTTCCTCATACTTACACACAGATTTAAATGTAATGGAGCGAGTATGTCCCATGTGATGTACCTGACAGTTTACTGACAGTCTCTTATTATCTGTAGCTAAATATATTAGGTATGTATACATGTGCTACTGTAGTTAGCACATGTATACATACCCAGTCACATACTCAGCAGTGTATTCATGGAACAAATTATTACAAACCTTACAAAAATATATGTTCAGACACCTTTAACTGTGTTCTAACTAAAATAAGTACATTTTCATCTCAAACTCTTTGATGCTGTGAAGTCAGATTTTTCATTTAAGGTCCAATGTGCTGGATTTAGCGGGATCCTTTTGCATACATTTGATATATATTATATAATATTGATTTAATCTCTTGTCATCTGAAAGTAAAAACATCCATTACCCAAGAATGAAGTGTTAATAATGATAAAGAAAAAATCTGATCCTCCTTTGAGTCTGCCTTGTTATTCTTTCTTGTTGATAGTACCCAGGATAGATAAACAACATACAGGCTTTAGAAAATGTCTTTTGTATTTTTGCATGCATTTTTGTGGCTACTGAAAGGGATGTAGAGGTGTTTGCTGTTCAGCTGGATGCCGGTAACTCCCTACATGTTGCCCCTTTAATCTCTGGAATAATGAGTCTGAATGTGTGATCTCAGTACTTGTGGTGAAACATCAGGTCTTGCATGTTCTGCCAAATATGGAGGTTTCAATCCATGAGGAGTTTTGTACAAGTAGTATTTTGTCTGTATCAACTAAAATGGGAGGAATTAGAAGAGTTTTGTTCCAGTGTAAGTAGTAAAGACTATCAAGGGAGAACTCAGAGGAGCCACTTTCTTCACTCAAATGTAGATGTGATGAATGCATGAAAAACAATGGAGATCAGGAGGAAGCAGCCATGCAGGAGTACATACACAGACACAATATTGGGTCCTTAAAGCTTTAAGGTTCACCACTTAAAAAAACATGAGTATAAGACGAAGAGTACAGTATTTACCAAACAAGTATAAAATATGCAGCCATGTGAGGATTCATCCAATGGGTTAACAATGAATTGATTTCAGTGCTGAAAAGTGAAAAGCCACATAAATTATTCTCAGCTCACCTGGATATTAATTCTCTTGGTGATGCACTATGTCCATGTTACAGGCATGCTGGCTCATGGAATAACCTCCATGCACAGAGCTTGTGGGGTCAAACTGATTCAATGCTGCCATGATCCGATGCTCTCCAGGCTGCTCCTATTCAGAGACTCACTGTCACTCAGGATGCATTGAATTAAATTAGAATTTTTATTCCGCTTACCCTTGTCTTTGATGTGACCTTGTGTTACTCTCATCCATCATTTCAAAACCACGGACATCCTGAATACGCTATCAGTCTAAAGGTGGGGTGCAGACAGAGAGTGAATGTGTGCGTGGGTCCATTCTTGACTTGAATACTCTTTATGAGAACATGATAATGAGGCAGAACTTTAACATTTTTCTTCGTCTCTCCACATACACCTATGCTTTGAAGAGCTGTTTTTTTACTTCACAAAGTAGCTCAGTGGTTAGTGTAGTTTTCTCAAAGCAAGAAGATTGCCTCTTGTGACTGCAGCATGCACATTCTCCCTGAGTGTGAGGGTTTTCTCTTGGTACCCTGGTTTCCTCCCACAGTGCTTAAATATCCATTCAAATCAACTGCAGGAAATACATTTCCAGTCATATTTGGGTGCAATTGTGAATAAGCAGTGTGTGCGTTGATGGACTGTAGACATGTCCAGGGGGTATTCCCTGCCTTTGCCCTATGTGTGCTAGGATAGGCACTAGCAGATCCCTGTGACACCACTGGGTACAAAGTGCCATAATGGATGGATGTGTGATCTACTTTAATAACAAGCATTTTAATGTCTTTGAAGGGGCTATTTTTGTAGTACCCAGATGTCCTATGGAAATTTAGTGTGTTCATGATGCTCTCCCAGAAGTCCCATGGAACACTTTGGAGTGAGCTTAGCGTCACCCAGCTGGAGTCTGGAAGCTGTCAAAGGGTTAGGGCCGCAGCGGGGATCGGACGGTGCTAGCGCCATCAGGTTTGGTGAAATGCCACAGTGGGGACAAATGAATGGGCAAATGAAAGAGCTTTTCTGCGCTTTGATGGCACAACTAAATATGAGGGCTGTTGCCAAAATCTACAGAGTGAACACAGAGATCCTGCTCCATGGACTTTGTTTTGCAAATTCCTCACCTTTAACTGCATGAAATAGTCAGGAATGGCAATTTGTGAGAATGCATCTGTTTGGGAAAGGGAAGATTATTGTTGATGTTCAAGATAACCTCAACTGACAAAAAAATACTTATATCTATTTCAAAGAAATATGTATAAACATGACATATTTCTCTCTCTCTGTGTCAGACAGAGCGACCAAATAGTAATAATAATAATTATCATAATCAATAATTTAATCCAGTCACTGCTGACAATGCGGATTGCACACAATTCTCTTGGTATTTGCGTGCATTCACTTTCAGTAGCTGCTATTAATTCGGTGACTTTTGTAGGTCTCATGGCATAGACTTTAGATGATAAAAAATCAAATAAAAATAATGTTTAGAAATTCTATTACAGTTTGAAAATTAAATGCATTTTAATTGACGTTTACTTTACAATAATTTAAAGTCTGTATACATTTTTTTGGGGAAACCCTGACTAGACTACCTGAAGCAACGCCGTCCTTTCATTTCCATGGTAACACGCCGCACACGCGAAGGGGGCGGGTCCTAAGTAGATGTAAACAGTATGTTGAAATCCAATTTATCCACTGTTATCATTGTTGTTTTAGTATAAATTCACATTATTTAGGTAGATATTTAGCCAGGTATTTCAAAGAGTGAAGAGAGTGAATGGAAAACCCGGAGCGTCAATAAACAGACGCGGAAGGGTACCTTTGGCGTCCATATGTAACGTTTAGGGGCGTGACAAATAGTCGGTATTTGACGCGTTGGGATGAGAACGGGTTGGTACAGCAAGTCCTAAATCATCATTATTCTCTTATTCATGTATACTTTTTTAAAATTTTGAAATGTGGCTAAAAATGGGCAAATCTGGACTGACTGGGCACTGAACTCTGAATGTGGTCTACACCAAAAGTACAATAAGCTAATGAGGAGTCACTAAATGGATAAATATGTATATGTTTGAATAGACTAACCGCAATATTCCACAGAAAACATGAGCGGCACCTTACAACTGCGGCGTGCTAACCACGGCAATTATCTTCCATTAAAATCAATGGAGACCTCTTCCCCATAGAAGAGCAGAGAAGAGCAAAGAAGTTAAACTGATCAGACCATGCCAAACCTGAAATTATCGTTAGGGTTAGGGTTAAAATAAACTTCAGTCATATTTCAAAACTAGAAAATTCCAGTGTGCTGAAATTTCGATAGTGCTCCAGGATGTGTGCCCGTTGGTTTGCAGCACTTTGTCTGCCTTTTGATTGCTCACAAGACACCATCCTTGGAGTGCATGCATGTATGAGAGCGATTGAGTGAGTGACTGAGTGTGTGTGTATGTGTGTGTGGATTCAACCCGTTCTCATCCCAACGCGTCAAATACCGACTATTTGTCACGCCCCTAAGCGTTGCATATGGACGCCGAGGGTACCCTTCCGCGTCTGTTTATTGACACTCCGGGTTTTCCATTCACTCTCATGCAAACCCCAGCTCGGCAGGACGGGACGCTGAGAGCAGAGGCTCCAGCCAAAGCCCCTAAACGTCAAATAGAACCGCGGAGGGTAGAAATCCGCGTCCGGATTTGACGCTGCGAGTTCTGCATTGACTCTCATGCAGACCCCGGCTCGGCAGGACGGGACGCTGAGAGCAGAGGCTCCAGCCAAAGCCCCTAAACGTCAAATAGAACCGCGGAGGGTAGAAATCCGCGTCCGGATTTGACGCTGCGAGTTCTGCATTGACTCTCATGCAGACCCCGGCTCGGCAGGACGGGACGCTGAGAGCAGAGGCTCCAGCCAAAGCCCCTAAACGTCAAATAGAAACGCGGAGGGTAGAAATCCGCGTCCGGATTTGACGCTGCGAGTTCTGCATTGACTCTCATGCAGACCCCGGCTCGGCAGGACGGGACGCTGAGAGCAGAGGCTCCAGCCAAAGCCCCTAAACGTCAAATAGAACCGCGGAGGGTAGAAATCCGCGTCCGGATTTGACGCTGTGAGTTCTGCATTGACTCTCATGCAGACCCCGGCTCGGCAGGACGGGACGCTGAGAGCAGAGGCTCCAGCCGTCCATTCACTCCCATAATAACCCGGTCACGCGAAGCATGACGCCGCTTACTACTGTCTCATTGAAGAACCGAGTATCCTCTGCCCGGAAGTGTTTTTCTCACTATTTTCTCACTATTTGTACACTTTGTCCCGAGAATATATCCACTGACAGGTTAAACAAGGCCAAAATGTGAGATACCTGGCTAAATAACTACGTAAATAATGTGAATTTATACTAAAACAACAATGATAACAGTGGATAAATTGGATTTCAACAGACTGTTTACATTTACTTTGGACCCGCCCCCCTCACGTGTGCGGCGTGTTACCATGGAAACGAAAGGACGGCGTTGCTTCAGGTAGTCTAGTCAGGGTTTCCCCAAAAAAATGTATACAGACTTTAAATTATTGTAAAGTAAACGTCAATTAAAATGCATTTAATTTTCAAACTGTAATGGAATTTCTAAACATTATTTTTATTTGATTTTTTATCATCTAAAGTCTATGCCATGAGACCTACAAAAGTCACCGAATTAATTGCAGCTACTGAAAGTGAAATATGCAAATAGAGAATTGTGTGCAATCCACATTGTCAGCAGTGACTGGATTAAATTATTGATTATGATTATTATTATTATTATTATTTGGTCGCTCTCCGTCTCACAGAGAGAGACAGACAGAGAGAGACAGAAATATGTCATGTTTATACATATTTCTTTGAATATTGACTTGGTATATGAGAATCTCTGAGCTCTGATGAGAAGATTGAAAGATTGATGAGAAGAAGAAATTGTGGTCAGGAACCTTGGAAGCTTATTATAGATTTTGGGGCCTGCTTGAACGGTGTTGCTTCTGACCTCCCCATAAACATTCTAAAATGTCATCCTCATTGCTCAAAAAATCTATGGAGGGCTGGTTCTTGCCATAAGTGTTATGGGCAGTCACATGGAGCGCCATCTGCTGGAGGGGTGCTGTCATGTCACCCTTGGCATGTCCTTCAATTGTGTATGGCCCTCTCAGACACTTTCTGAGGTAGTAGGAGCCTGAAACTCAGCACGATGGATGCTCTTGACCTACTATTGAACATAGTAAAATTTCAGCCATTTAGCTCAAAGTGTTGAGGTGGAGTCCCTGATTGAACAATGAGAGGGTCTAAAAGCTATAGCAAACTAGACCATCAGATTCTGAAGGCCAATCTGGAGGAGATCTCTTTCTAAAGGTGCTGTGAATCTGACATTTTAGTATGTTGTAGGGGGCCCCTGGACAAGATGATATGTGTTGGTTTGGTCCTGATTGGAGCCATACTTTTCAAAGGGCGGGGCTTTGAACGTTCGCCATTTCCCACCTTTGAGGACTTGCCACGGTCTCAAAAATACACCAAATGGCCTGAAACTCAGTCTGCAGACCCCATAGCGGACCTGGAACAGACCCTCCGAGCCCTGCCTCCATAGACCCTTGGGGGCCCTTGGGGACGCAAAGTTGCTCTAGGAAGGTGCTATTAACTTGGAGGCAGCAGATCCTAATACAAGACCTTCTGACAAGTAACATAAACAAAAACCAGGAGGAAATTCCAAGGGGAAGGTATTTTTCTCTCCCCTCCTCCCTTTTGACTCAGACACATTAGGACTACAAACAAAATGGCGGAGCACATGAGTGTGTATTGCAATGTAGTTCATTTTTGGTTAAGGCTTCAGGGGGTTCAGAAAACCTCTTTCTAAGAAATATATATAACTACAACATATATATTTATTTAATGTGACACAGTACATTATGAATCATAAACATTTACATTTATTAGAACTAGTGTAGAACTAGTAGACACTGCATAGCCAGCTTGTCATGTACGGCGCGGCTATGACGTCATGAAAAAGTGCGGCGTGGTGGCTGCTGGGAGTTGGAGTTGTGTCAGAGTGAAAACGTAGTAAACCATAATAAACAGTTGTGGGGTTACCTCTCCAATAGTCTCGGTTCCTGAGTTTTTGGCAGTCATAAGAGCAGTTCAAGAAACCCTACACCTCAGACGCTTCATTAGTTTAGTTTCGATTCCTGCCTCAGTCTGCAAATAGTAAACACTCACTTTGTGTCGCAGACTGAAGAGGGTGCATTCAAAGTCAAAATTGCTTCAGCAACGTTTGAAAACCACTTCCTGTGCTTTTTTGTTTATTTGTAAGAACTAACAAACAAAAGATCATATCCACTCACTGAAGGAATAAAAGGAGACTATAAGGAAGCGAATTATGTCGGCACAAATGCGAAGCGAAACAACCCTTTCGTTTCCATGGTAACACGCCGCACACGTGAGGGGGGCGGGTCCAAAGTAAATGTAAACAGTCTGTTGAAATCCAATTTATCCACTGTTATCATTGTTGTTTTAGTATAAATTCACATTATTTACGTAGTTATTTAGCCAGGTATCTCACATTTTGGCCTTGTTTAACGTGTCAGTGGATATATTCTCGGGACAAAGTGTACAAATAGTGAGAAAATAGTGAGAAAAACACTTCCGGGCAGAGGATACTCGGTTCTTCAATGAGACAGTAGTAAGCGGCGTCATGCTTCGCGTGACCGGGTTATTATGGGAGTGAATGGACGGCTGGAGCCTCTGCTCTCAGCGTCCCGTCCTGCCGAGCCGGGGTCTGCATGAGAGTCAATGCAGAACTCGCAGTGTCAAATCCGGACGCGGATTTCTACCCTCCGCGGTTCTATTTGACGTTTAGGGGCTTTGGCTGGAGCCTCTGCTCTCAGCGTCCCGTCCTGCCGAGCCGGGGTCTGCATGAGAGTCAATGCAGAACTCGCAGCGTCAAATCCGGACGCGGATTTCTACCCTCCGCGTTTCTATTTGACGTTTAGGGGCTTTGGCTGGAGCCTCTGCTCTCAGCGTCCCGTCCTGCCGAGCTGGGGTTTGCATGAGAGTGAATGGAAAACCCGGAGCGTCAATAAACAGACGCGGAAGGGTACCCTTGGCGTCCATATGCAACGCTTAGGGGCGTGACAAATAGTCGGTATTTGACGCGTTGGGATGAGAACGGGTTGGTGGATTTGTGTGCGTGTATGTGCATGAAGTCTTTGTGTGTCTCTGAGGTCATCTGTCAGCCTGCTGCAGCAGGACACTGTCAGCAGAGGAGAGACAGGAGCAGGTACTTGACCACATGCTCTCTGAGAAAGTGCTAGTGAAAACCGATATAACCTATCAACATACAACTTGGTACACAAACAGACCACAAGTTTCTTGAATTTTTCAAAATAAAAATGAAGTTTCTAAGTCAACGTATGGCGATGTAGCAGATGGTTGTTCAAGGAGTTCTGTTTTACCCATTCATTCTTATGGGAAAAAGCGAAATTTCCCAAGTGCTAAACATTTGGCTATAAGGAGACAACGGTTGCACCTATCTGGAAAATGAGCACACAGTCGTGGGCCACAGCAGGGCCACAGTCGTGAGTAGAATTGTAAAATTTAACTTTGATCGCAGTGGTCAGAAAATGAATGGAGGCTTATGGAGAGAAGAGGCTGTGCTGGGCTGACTGAGGCTTGCCGTTTCAATTTTATAAGGCGCACAGGTTTATGGCCTGCACCGCATGAGAGAGCACCAATGTTCCTACAAAACTGGAAAAAAGAATTTGTGTACTGCTTACGGTGTGGCTGGGAGCAGCATGAAAAGAGCAAAATGAGAGCTGATTTTTCAGCGATCCCGCACTGACAGTTGGTCTCTCCCCACTGAGGCTGCATCGAAAATGCCAAATGCACATGTTTTTGAGAGGGCCTGGATGAATAACAACACAAGGTATCAACATGCTGTCGGGTACAGGCACAGAGGACAAGTTTTGCTGCATTTTGAAGTTCAAATTAAGTTTCTATGTCAATGTATGGCTTTACCGCGAATGTTTGTTTGAGGGTGATTTTTTGAATTGGCTGGTTTTTCCCATTGATTTCTTATGGGATTTTTTTGCTCTTTTGGAGCCCTTTTTGGCCTCTGCAGGGCCAAAATCTGTTGTTTTTTCATCAATCTTTGTCAAATTTTGGATTGTTATACACCAATGCGTCCGGGAGAGTCTCCCGAACAAAACTTGTATACTTGTATATAACTTGTCCAGATTCTGGATCGTTTACCGACAGTCGCGAGTTAAAGGTTTTTGCCAGCTGGCAATTTTATGGCAATTTTTTGCCAAAACTGGAATTTTTTCAGTGTCGAAGGAAAGCACACTTGCTGGGGACGAGCCGCACATTTTGATGTATCATTTGTGTGTGTACGATCGGCGATTTTTGAGGTACGGACGACCGAAATTTCGCTGTAATAATAAGAAGATGCAGAAGAATAAACACGCAGAAGAAGAGAACACTAATCAAACATAAAGCTGGCATAGATTAGCTTAATCAGACGTCCTGGTTCAAACTCTCTCCGAAAATGTCCCCAATTTTAATGGGAGGAAAAAAAAAGTCTCCCCTCCTCGGAACAAAACTACAGGACAAAGTGCTTTTGAGCAAGCAAAGTAAACTATTGTTTGGTGCTGTTTCCTCATACTTTTGGATGTTTCGTGCGATCTTGTGATATCGTGTGAATTCAGCTGCCACGCTGCTGCTGTATGTCACTGGGAGGACTATGGGACTTCTTACAGAACAGCTACAGAACAGCTGTAAGGTATCCAGTCGAATATTGGGATTACAGTCCCCAGTTAGCCAACAGGTCTATCCACAGGTGCCAGAAAGCTGAGGAAACAAACAAAAGCATATTTTTCTGCTCCTTGAATGACAACAACATATTTTTACAGTATATGCACAGTCACATCATGTTGAGCTGGCTCCAGACTGCCAGTACAGGTCACATCCAGTCTGCTGACAGAAGACAGGCTGTGAGCTCTGACTGAATGATTATTTTGATGAGGCTGCGTGATTAGAAACTCTCCCCCCTTCCTTTGGTTCCTTCCTCTCATGTGGATAAATCAAAGTCAGCCTCTAACTGAGTCTCTGCTGCTCCTATGTCTGCGAAGTCATTAATCCAGGGATGTGACCCATGGGCTTTCTCTCCTCCTACTTGACTCAGTAGTTGTTACATGAAAAATAAGCTTGGTTTCTCTCCCCCTCGCCAAAGCATCTCCCCTTTATTTGTTCTAATGGGCTTCTGCTTCTGCTTTTCGCCCCAGAGCGTGAGATTACATGTCCTGCTGGAGTTTTTCATGAGCATTGTGTGTGTGTGTGTGTGTGTGCACATGCATCTCTGTAGCGGTGCTGTAAACTGCTTTGCTGTGTTCTCACTATGTGATGCTTCTGGGACATATTCACTTATTCTCCATATCTGTTGGTGTGATTTGCATCTTTATATTTCTGCTATCTTCTCTGTAACACACTATGCTGAAGACTGTGAATGGAGATACTATAAGGACAATTAAACCAAGACAACGACGAGTCCTGTCAGTCCTGATCATTCTAAAAATACCTACGCTGATGTTTCCCATCTCATGCATATGCCTCCTTCCTTTTCTCTCTTGTCTCTCTTGTTTCTGTCTACTTTTTTTCCCCTTTTTGCCTCCTCCTCCTCCTCCTCTGTTATTATGGCCTGGAGAGGAGTAGTGAAATTCATGACATTCAGATCTGGAGGGGATTTGTGATGGAGGACAAGAATAGTCTCCTGACTTGGCTGCTGAATCTGTCCTGTCTTTGATGAGCCAGTTACACAATGTCAGCACCCCCGATAATCTCGCTCTTGAAATTTGTGGCAGGGAGAGGCAGAATCTCATTTGTTGCATTTGGTTACGGAACAGTGGCTTCTTCGGCTCAGCTGCTTTCATCTCCATAACCTCACAGCCATGCTGACCGGCTGGTAATGTGTGCACAAGCTGAAATGGAATATGGACAGTGTGGTGTAGATAAAGAGAGATAAAATCTTAATGCTTTGTTCATGGCCTGGTGTGTCTCCACTGCTTGTGCTGTAGTCCCTCTCTGCTGTGAAACCCATCATAGGCGCTACGCTCACTTGCTTAAAAGGCAGTGGACTCTGTCTGCTTAAAATTCTGAGTTGTCTGTGTCAAACAGAGCTCTCAAACAGCCCCAGAGACACTCAGCAGCTCGAGAGGATGAAAAGTAGTTCCTCTGGCTAACAGCAAGGGGTGGTGTTGCCCTAAGACAACTTCATTATTCTGTTGCTTCCCATTTTTTCCCACATCTTTGTGCAGCAGAAAGTTGAACAAAAAGGACGCAAGAATTTGTTTGTGGGCTTTTCAGACCACTGAGGCAGAGCACGTTGTCCTTGCATTTTTGTTAGGAGGTGCACATAGCTGGTAAATATTTTATGTGTCTGTGTCCTGCTTTGCACTTCCCACAGGGAAGGGACTGTACTGTAACTGTGTATTAGCTCCCTGAGATCCACATAAAGACTGTTGGTGCACCTTCAAGGCTATGCTGAATTTTCTGTATTCACCTGTAGACTGTAAGTGCTTCCTGTTGGACTTGAAGCACACTGCTTCACACTGTATATTTAGGAGCTGGTCCAATGCAGAAAAATAAATAAATGCTGGGATATAAACTAAAATGTGTACCACAATTTTTCTTTTCTTTTTACAAATGTCAACATTTGTTGGCAGGGAAAATAAGACTACTACTACTAAAACTACAAAAATGAAAAGATTTAGTGTCTATCTTTGGCCAGACTTGTTAATGTCGCCTGGGATTAGGATTAACCCTAACCCTATCCAACTAGTTTCTTCAACAGGGTTGAATCTTTATACGGGTCTCATGTTTAAATGACAGGTTATGCATAATTAAGGGCATGGCTGTGAAATTTTGGCAGCAACCAAGCCTCATTAAGCTCTACTCACACTCCACTTCCACCCATTATTGGACTAGGTGTAGTCAGGCACCTCCATAAGGCTACACCAGTGTCTCCATAAATGAGCTTCCTACTGTGGAGATAGCTTGTTTGCAAAGTGTTAATCCTTCACTTCGGCAGCTGTGCCTCTGGTGGGCCTAAACTCCATCGAGCAGGGGTCTGCTTCCCACCCCAATCCCTCTCCTCGTCCGACACCTGTCACGTCCTCAAAGTCATGGCTGATTGTGTTAAAAGCCCACTAGGTCTAAGGAAAGGAAATTTTCAATCCCTATGAAGGACTTCTTTTGAAGTGAAAATATTTTGGAAATATGTTACTACAGCGACAATACAAAATTTGTCAGCGGAGGGCTAACTATATATTTTCATTTTTTTGGACATGTCTCAGTGTCACTAGCAGGCTGACTGCAAAACAAGAGCTGCATTTTGTGTCAGTTCTTTGTGCATTAAAAAGCAATGGGACTAGAGGAGGATGCATCCAAAATCTACTGAAATACCCAGACATATAGCAGATGTGCCGAAAAAAGTTAAATATTGTGACCTGGATTCAGTATTATCTTACCTGCCCATGTAAACACTTGTTTTTCTGGGGAGTCCTGGAGTACTCAGATAGGGTGGCGGCAGGTAACTACAACCTAGACAGGTTGTCTGTGTTTTAAAGACTTATATGTTCAAATATATAACATTCAATATTATATCCATCATCAAACTTCAGCTTTTTCAATAAACAAAAGAGACTGTCAAAGGTGGCTGCAATCAGGCTCAGATGTATCTGATGTCAACCCGAAGGTCATGACCCATATACATGAGTGGACACAATGTTTCTATATTGTGTGTCTCTCTCAGTGCAGATACTAGTGAAATTTGTGCAACCACAACCAGTATTTAGTTCAATTTGCACAGCTGCTGATTGATGCCATGCAGCCTTCATTTGAAATGCAGAAAGGCAGCACAGACACTACCAGGTTTAATCAATAATGGAGCTGAAGGACCTTGCTATGGACTCTGTAGAAGACAAATTCCTCTGTCCTCTCCTCCAGTTTATGATTTGATTAATGGCACATGTCTGGCCAGAGTACAGTCAGACCTAATAGAATCACCAAAGGTCGACTGGGGAGTCATCAGGACCTGTGACATTAGCATTGATGCATTGTAGGACAAGAAGACAATGAATGCTCTTGAACAACACATGGCAGGAAAGGATATACAGTCTCTTCACAGCAGAAAACATAATGACTCACTCAGTATATAACAGTATATAGAATGGGTGGAGGCAGCCAACAGCGGAGGGAGGACATACGAGGAGAGAGGAGTGGAGGGGGTGAGGTGAAATGAAAAGCAAAGAAAATGAGAAGAGACAAACAGCAGGATATCTGAGATTGTCCCCTCTTGTTTGACTTTAAGCAGACATCTGCTCTGCCAGCCGATCAACAGAGATCACTTTCCACACAGCTTGATGTAGGTGTCACTGTAACCCCATTTGATTTACTTTAAATGGTACAAGAGTAGTAAGATCGCAGCAAAATTTTTGAATGCTGAATTGACAATGGGTCAAGCATTGTGAAAGATTGGTGTACATCAAATCATTTGTTTCCGCATCCAAATCCACTTTAGGGAAAAGACCTAAGATGTCAAACTAAGGTTTTTACTTTTCCATCTACAGAACAGCCAGCACTGTACATTTATTTGTAAATTGTACATTTATTTGGCTCTGTTTGGATTTAAAAAATCATCAGGAGTCAACATTGGTATTAAAGTGGTGGAGGAAGTGGTGCCAAACAGCTGTGTGATGTGAGCTGGCATGCAATTCCCGTGCAGTACAAACCCTGTGCCAGATCACTGAACTCTCCCGAAGGGTAGAGGAAATTTATCCGGTCCTGAGCATGGGCAGCTTTCCCTTCGTATCTACAGAGGTTTAAGAAGTTGCTTGATAATGAAGTTGTCATATTTCCTCAGCTTAGTAACTGCTGCTGCAGTATCAGTGCCTCTACTGTACTAACCAGATATTTGGGTTCGATGTTGAAATGTTTTCAAAATGCATCGATTGTGGTGTCTTATATTCAGACAAATATAGTAGAGGTACAATAATTACTTACGATAACAATCACTAGAACAAGAACTTGACCTATGCATTCAACACTGAATGCAATGGATATATTCCCGAACGCCCCGAGGCACGACTGAACAATCCATGTTGCTTCATTTGAATCAAGTTTAACATCAATCCACCTAATAATTTTTTGAGTAATTTTTTGAGCAAAGTGCTACTCCTTGTGGCAAAATGTACAATCATACAGTCGGACCACAACCATAATATCTTTGACACTTTGCATTTGTGGATATAATGAACTGATTTGTTCATCATTTTATTGATAAGTTGAAATAGTTTGACCCAGTACATTTTATTTAAACAATTTCAATTAATTTAACAAGATTTGAATCAATTAAACTGAGCCTGCACTTTAAAATCCTTTGAACAATCACATTACACAAAGTGCTAAACATGCTCCATTATCTTTCTCATTCTCTCTCTATATCTGATAACTGGTTATCCTCTGATAACCAGTTGTGATCCTCTCACTTGTGAACCCACAGTATCTACTTTTGAGAACATCCAAACATATCTGCTGCTGTCAGTAGTTGGAAACCTGCTACATATGCCAGATTTAGCGCAAGCACATATTTGTCTGGTTGAGGACCTCGATTTGCAACCCAAAGTTCACAGATTCAAATCCCCCTGCAGCTTTAGTGCCCTTGAGCATGGCACTTTACCCCAGTTATGAAATAGAGGTGTGTCAACAAGGAACTTCAAATATGTTCTTGCACCTATGCTACCCTAGTTGTGCAAGGAGCTCATCTGATTAAGGAGAAACGTATGTGTATGTCTCAGGGTCTGCCCTTCTCCTGCTGTAAATGTCAAACTTTTGACCTCTGTTGGCCACTAGGTGTCCCCATCTTGTGGGCTTTGTTAGTGACAACCCTTTTCCTTGACTTAGGCTGTTCCCCTCTTCACTGCATTTCACAGCAACTGTGGCTCAATCTCTATATTGCAAGTTAAGCACAACAGATGGGAGAACAGGAGGACAACAGCCTGGGGGACAAAAGTGGATCCCTTTCTTTGGGTCCTGCAGGCTAGACACCGTTTTCTGTGACTGGATGACATCGTCTGAAATGCCAGGAGGAGAGTCTGGAGGGAGTCCTTCAGGATCTGGGCAGCCATGCTGTGAACCTGCTGCTCATACACAGTAGTTAGGGAGTGAGCGGGAAATCTAGTTATCTTGGAATACACCTTGACAATGCTGTGCAAGGGGTTCTTCTACTGCAGGTTGATGGATGGGAAACAGCATATCTGTGAAGAGCTTTGAATGGTCATCAAGACTATGAAAGTGCATTGTAAAAACCACCCCATTTACCCTTTTGCTGCATAGTTTTGACTCAATACATTATGATGTAAACTTAATGTGACCTTATGCCTCTTGTCCTGTCTTTTTAATTTCTATCGCCTCTGTTTTCATCATTTTGTGTCTTGGATTCCACTTTCAACTGTGTTAGGAAGGAGTTCAGAGTGGCCAGATGGTTAAACTTTCCTGCTTTAAAGTAAACCTCTTTTGGGTTCTTACACTGTTTCTATCATTGCTTTGTATGATCCCCTCTCAGGTTTCTCAACAGGAATTTGATCAGACAAACGACAAACAAATCAAACAGTCTTATTTATTTCCAGGAGAATAGGACATGGGGGGTGTGCCTTTCCCGTAATCTACCAGTAGGAACCAGTTAGTGAGGGCAGAGATGTGTACTCACACATACACACCCACACACACACACACACACACACACAGAGGAAAGGATGGGCCAGAGAATGGATAGAGTTTAGAAGTGTAGAAAGGGAGGAGATACAAAAAAAATATGGCTGGTGTTCTTTAGTCTTGGGCTGTAAATTGCTGTGATATCCTGCCTCATCCACTGCAGGATGCCTCAGAGGAAGAGGAGTTTCACATTTGGAGCTTATGGAGGGTAAGATAATAGAGGATTAATCTCTCTAACTTCACAGTGAGTTCGGAGCTCTTGGTGTATGTCAGAGTTTGTGTGTATGTTGTACCTGTTGCTAACTGCCAAAGAGGAGCTGTTTGAGGAGGTTTCAGTGCACTTGTTCAACAACTGTGCAATGCTGTGACTCTGACAAGGTCACTGACTGTCAACACTGTGTAACATACAGCATTAATAATGAAGGGCAAGTGGCTGCTGAGTTGCTGAAATGATGAGATTAGTATATAATGTGTTGCCACAGTCATGGTGACTTTTTTCGCGGTTTTCAGAGCTTCAGTTCAGCACAGACTGCATGACACAAAAGCCTGAAGTAATCATTCAGTTAGTTAGAGTTAGCATTATATTTGTTCGGGAAAAAAAGTATATTCAAATCAAAGCATTGATTAGCATAAATAAAAGCTATTTTCAATCGCAGAAATAATTCAGTGTTGACAATGATAAGTGGAGTAAAGCAGATTCAGTTAAAAGCTTGGCTCGTCCTGGTATTCAGCAGGTGGAAGCTACCAGCATGATCTTTGGGGACTGTTAATAACTGTTAGAGTAGCAGGGTAAGGATATGGCTTGCAGTCAAACATTACCTCAACGTACTGGAAGATGACTTTGTCAGAGTCAGAAAGAGTATTATCTGAGATGAAGATTTACGGACAACAATTGTGTTTTGATGCTTTTGGGCTGTGCCCCATCTGCCTGGAAAACACATAGGAAGCTCGGGTTGTGGTAGTTTTTTTTTTTTGGAAAACTGCTTGAATTTTTTGAAGGATATTTACATTCATCATCTCCAGACAAAGTAGACTTGCATGTTTTTGGACAGTCGGCGGAAACCAGGGTACCTGGAGAAAACCCGCATGACACATTAGGAGCAGCCAGGAAACTAACTTGCTAACTTTGAACCTTCTTGGTCTGAGGCAGCAGTATTAGTTACTATGCCACTGTGTGGCTCCAGACATTTACATTTCTGTTGAAAACTAATATCCTAAAGTAGAAAACTGATCTGCAAATGGCCATCTACCCCAATTGGGTTGCAGTACAACTGTGTATATAGGACATTTGGTGCGACAGATTGGGTCCATTGCTCAAGCGCCTAAGGGCCAAAGAGGAGCACTGCTCAACCACTATGTAAAGATATACCCGCAGTGGTTTATTTACTGTATTTTCTTCTTTGTGTTGTGTTATTTTTATTTAGACTTTTCTACTGTGTATGTATCTGTGTTGTTCTTCCACAAAATCCCAAGTCAGATTTGTTGTAGTTGTAATAACAGCTTGATGGTAAAAGAGTTTTTCTAATGTCGGTATCAAGAATTGATCCTGCAACTGGTTCAATTCCCTAACTATGCATGCCATCACTGTCCTCATCTACCTATAGGATGTACACCAAGATCCAAGCATTTTCCTTGAGACCCCAGGCTGCATGAAGGCAACTGGGAACTGATGAGTAACACTAAATTTACTGTTCAGTCCCAGCAAATAGAACTGAAATTGAAAAACACAGTGAACTACATATCACCGTGTCTGAAAGCTTTGAGCTGGAATGCAGCATTAGCGAATGAGGTTGTATCAACGGCAATCACTTTTTTGTCTCATGAGGAGTATTTAAGTCTGGGAAAAGTCTCCCTAGACACATATTTTGGGTTTTGTATGTGCCTTTCATTGTTTTAGGTAGAATACATTTTATTACACTGAAGCATCACACTGGGAGTTGGATGGATTATTGCTGCTGTAATGTTTAAAATACCCAAGGGGGTGATGGACTCTTAGAGTCAAAAATAAAGTTGTTTAAACTGGTGACATGAGAAATGTCATGTTGATGAACAGTCTGAGCGATGTGGTCCCTACAAGTTATTTATTGTAGGTTTTTAGTGGCACAGTTAGCCATGACCTCCTGCTGTATTGTAGCACATAAATGAATAAATGATACAGTATATAAAATGGTACAGTACATTCAAAAAACAAGTGCTTCAGGAGAAGTGCAAAATGTATAGCAGGGGCCCTGCCTTGGATCGAGGCAAAGGGAAGGGCCCCACCAGTAAGCACCTAGATCAGGTTGAAACATGGACAAAAAGCAGAAAAATGACAAAAATGATACCAAAGTCAGTTTTTTTCATTGTTCCACTTCATTGGCTTCCCTGCAGTTTGATAGATGCTGTCAGTCAAAACAACTTGGATCTAATATGATTGGATGTTCTGCTGACAGCTCATATGGTCCACAGACAGACTGTTTTGGGGAAAGTACCAAAGAAGCTCAAGTCCAAGTGAAGTCAAAAGCCATTGATGCTAAAGTCCAAATCAAATTGCAAGTCTCCTTATTTTTTGTGAAGTCTGAACTTATCACACAATTCACTCGAGCCAGGCTTGAGTCCAAGTCATGTGACTGTAGTCCACACCTCTGGGTGAGGCTATGGAAGAAACTGGCAAACTGTTTGATACATCAGGAGGAAAAAAACAAACCTTTATCCACACCATTTCAACTGAACTGGCCTGCTGACCTCAGCTTGTTCACTGGAACGAATGGAAGGGGGTGGTAGGAGGTGGAAGGAATACTTCTTGAGGTTCTCTTTAATCCTACTGACATGTACCAGGTTGAGAAAGCAGAGCCAGAGGACGTGGAGGTGGCTCCGCTCATCATTAGTTTTGAAAGTCGCTGTGTGTATTAAAAAATGCCATTGTGGCAGATCCCCAAGGTTGGATGAAAACCAACCTAAGTATATTGGGCGCAGTGTTCCTGGGATAGTAGACTGGTGGTTGGTCAAGGAACCAGAGAGTGAATACCAACTAAAGGGGGATCACACTATCTCAATTTACTTTGGTATAATAACAATAAAGGCATTCTGACATTGCTGTAGAGGACAGTCCTGCTGCTAGTTGAACCTCAGATCCAGGAGAAACAGATGCAGTTTCCCAACCCGTTCACATGTGCTTTGTGGACCTAGAGAAGGCTTACGACCCTGTTCCCAGAGGCTTCTTTTGGGTAGTGCTTCGGTATGCTAAGGCTCATTGCTATGGGTTGTCCAATCTCTATATCCCTTGAGTCAGAGTCTGACATAGTTGTATGGGCTTCATTGAACTGTGACATCCTGCTTGCACTGGATCAGTTTTGGGCAGAGTGTGAAGTGGAAGTCAGTTTTCTCCTCAGGATAGTTATGCTCAGCCTCAGAGATGAGACATCAAGGAGAGGCTCAAGATGTACCTGCTGCTCCTCCACATTGAGAGGAGCCAACTGAGATGCTTCAGGTATCTGGTCAGGATGCCCTCTAGATGCCTTTTGAACGACTCTGGTGAATTCGGGTTTCACCACTGATTGAAGGATTCGCTATCTTTCCGATCTGGATCACAATGCTGGATAAAAGATTCTATTTCCCTTTAGTGGTTGCATGAAAAACTCAGGAAGAGACTTGAAAAGCCGTCTTAAAGAAGAATTCTTTAATTCTAGAGGTTGGTCCAAACGGTCATGCAAAATAAACAACTGGAGAGTTTCACAAGAAATTGTATACAACAATCACAGGATAAGCATCCAAGTTCATGTAGCGTAACATTCAAGTAAAAACTCTGGAGAAACTATGGTGGTTCTCCATTCTTGTACCTGTTTGAGGGGGGAGTGGTTTCTCAGCTTAGGTGCAGTTTATGGGTGTGTGTTAGGTGAGGTATGTAAATGTTGCTGTTCGGTGGTCCCCATTAACATGTGTGTGAATGGAGGATACAGCTGGATGTGGCTGGCAAGCAGCAGGGGTTGTCTGGAGAAGATGTGGAATGTCGATTGTCACCTTTGTTTCTATGTATTTAAGGACATAAGGGGCTTCAGAGGCGTGAACAGGAAGGTGTGAATTTCCTGTTTGCCCAGGTCATGTGTCTCCGAAGCTATTGGATTTCACCTTAGGAAAAACTGAAAACCACTGAAATTTGACACATCCTAAGGAGGAGACCCAAAAGAAGCGACTCACTGGAAAGATTATATCCTTGGACTGGCCTGGGAGCATCAGAGAAGTTGGTGGAAGCAGCTGGGGAGAAGAGTGTCTGGGCTTACCTGCTCTAACTGCTGCTCCCGAGACCCAGATCCAGATAAGAAACTGAAGACAACACAAGATGGAAGTGCATCAGCTTTTGCACTTTGCCCATTGGCTCACCTTGAACCATACCAACCATATATCCTCAACCCAGGACCGACATCAGTTGACCTACGAAACTAACAGATCAATAGAGGACGGCATCACTGCAGCTCTCCACGCAGCACTCAGCCACCTTGACCTACAAAGTTAGAGTGTTGTTCATAGGCTACCGCTCACCATTTGATACTGTCATTCCTGATATCCTATTTAACAAGCTGACTGACATAGTTTTCCCCTCTTCACTTGTGCTGGAATCAAGGACTTCCTGACTGACCTCCCACAAAACAAAAAGACCACCTGCTCCTCCACCCTGACTCTTTGCACGCTCCTTAAGACACTCTCGTCAAGGTTGTGTACTGAGCCTTCTCCTTTGCTCCCTGTACACACATGTGTGCACATCCTCCCACCCCTCCAATACCATCATTAAATCTGTTGATGCTACCAGAGTCGTAGGCCTAGTTAGTGGAGGGGATAAGACTGCATACAGGGATGAGATCAATAAGCTAGCAGGTTGGTGCCCTGAAAACAACCTACTGCTCAACACCAGCAAAACAAGAGATGGTGTTTTACTTCAGTAAACACAAGGGCTACCAGCCCCACTGTACATTGGTGGGGACTGTGTCTAGTGGGTGTCCCCTTTCAATTTCTTAAGGCACACATATAGCCGAGGAAGTCACCTGGACTGAAAACACATTCGCTGTAGTAAAAAAGGGCCGACAGCGAGGCCTCTTCCTGTGGATACTAAGAAGCAGCCTTCTGGAGAAGGAACTGTTTGTGGTGTTTAACTGCTGCACCAGCAAGAGCGTTCTGACGTACGGCATCACTGCCTGGTTTGTTCTCTGGCAGACAGGAAGAACTGGCAGAAAGTGATTAAAATGGCAAAAGACATTACTGGCAGCCCCCTACCCTTGCTAGAAGACATCACCAGCATATGGTGTTTTAGGAGAGCGAGGGCAATCAGTGCTGACCCCTCACACCCAGGACAGCACCTGCTCCACCTCATGCCATCCGTCAGGTGGTTCAGGTGCCTCAAAAGCAGACAAAAAGATTCACAAACAGTCTTTCCCTGGGCCATTAGGACCTTGAACTCACATGGAGTATTGAGTAAAAGATATAAATATTGTTGTATTTCTTTTATACTGCACAAACCAGAAAACACCACAATTTCATTTTATACCTGTTGCACTATGACAGATACATTTATTTTCTATTTTTTTTCTAGATTTTATGTCATCCACTGATTGACCTGGGTGTTTACTCAGTTTAATCATCATTGCACAAAATCAAACATGATTTTTTATGATTTTTGTAAGAGTAATGTACTGAATGACATGTCCTTCGAGCAGCAATACTGGATCAGCTTGATAGTTCAGCAGGTTCCTTGTTAAGTGACTGATGCATATATATCCATAGATTCATAGAGCTCAGCCTGATTCTCTCCAAAAGGCGAAATTACTAAAAATATAAATAAATACAAAAATAAATAAAAGAGAGCAGGGAAATTAATGCCTAATGAGTATCAGTAAGAAGATTCTCAAACAGTAATTGGTTAAACCCAGGCTTGGACCATCAAATTACTGGTCTACATCTGTTGTGGGATTTGTACTTGGAAAACGTCATTTTGTTGTAATGTAATTACCTCATGATATTTAATGTAAATTACTGTCAGCTGATGATGATATGCAAAGCTGCAGACAAAAAATGATGGGCTAAAATGAACTGGAAATGGTGCCTCATACAGGCGTAACTGTTCCAGTTTGCTTGTTGATTTCACATTTTCTGGATTATTTAAATTCAGAGTGGGCAATTATGAGGAGCTGGCGAAACATTTCAAAAGCAGTAGTTGTTGACTATCTGTGTGTGTGTGTGTGTGTGTGTGTGTGTGTGTGTGTGTGTATTTGCTGAGAGAGAGAGAGAGAGAGAGAAAGAAAGTGGTTTTATTTAGTATAGTTGAAATGATTGATTGCACATTCTCTAGTTAGACATATATATATATATATATACACACACACACACACGCACACACACACACACACACATATATATGGAAAGAGAGGGAGAGAATTTGTTCCTACATGGTAAGTTAGGTTTCACTTTGAGTTTGGGGACAACTAGCGAGTGTTCAGCAAAGTGAAGGATTATGGGACCTCTCTGCTGATGTTTCCTGACTACCAAAAATCATTTAATCCATCTGTCAAAGGAACTAGTTTCTAAGCAAAGATATCAGTTTGTCAAATCCGTTCTTTTTATTTCCTTTTTAATGTTAATAATATCATCTTTGCACTTCATAATTATGATTTTTTATATCATCATTTGATAATCAGTTTGTTAGTGTCGGTTCAATCGTGAAATGACTGGTAGCTGCATCCTGATATGAGTGCATTCAGTGGCAGATGTTCGTGGCAAGCTTTGCTTAAAAAAAAAGTTTTCTTTTCTTTTGAGCATCCAGTCGACATATCATAATGTTGCTTCACTCTGCTGACTTGTCTGTTCAGCTTTTCACACGATTCTGAAGTGATTAAAATGTTTACTTTGTTGTACTTATCGGGACATTGCCAAGCTGGATCTCATCACAGTGTCCAGCCAAACGCAGCCATCTTCACCCTGAAGCACTTGCTTGTCACTTCCACTAATGCTGTGAACACAGTGATCCAATTACAATAAAAAGTTTGATGGTGACTTAAAAATTAAATTAGCTGGTGAAATTCTGGTTCACTGCCATCTCTGTGGACACACACAGTGTGAAACGTGCAGAGTGGGCTACATGAAAAGTGTGGTGAAAGGCAGGACCCCACAACTGTACATGTGCATGGACAGACTGAGCCGAGTACATTACAACAGCATTTATTTGCCAGCCGCAGCCGAGGAGGCTGCTGGTGGATAATTACTGAAGTGCTCTCCACAATCTTGTTTTGAATGCTAATGCTTCTCTGTCTTTCCACTCAAAGAAATCTGATGAGCGCACTGAGTGGCAACTCAGTATTGATTTTGCACATTTAACGTAGTTTATAGAGCTTTCTGCCAGAGAGGCTGGGAGCTCAGTGCATTGTGCTTGAAGAGCACAAGAGTCCCACCACTCTTGGTGTGGATATTTATGTGATTCTGTCAAAGGATTTCTCATTCACTGTAAACAATTCAGCTTCTTATACTAGGTGCAGACGTGGAAATAAGCTGGAAACTAAGGTTGTTAGCATTAAAACAAAAGTCAATAATTAGAATGATTCACAGATTTATAATATCTGTTACAGAGAGATAATTCACAATACAATTTATAAACTAAAAATGCAAATTGAAAACTTAAAATATGAATAGATTAAACAATTGACGGACATAATAAGGCAATAAAACAATTGTAATAAAACAGTCAATCGGAAGGTCAGTGATAATTTGAAGGAAAGCTGGCCTTGCATCTGGCCTGGTAATGGTAGACTATGATCATGCAGAAGTAATTAGTGAAGTTACTGTGAATCTATGTGTTGACAGAGATACACCTCTTAATTGAAAATGACACACAAGTTCCTGAGGTTTGAATTAATAGCAGGGGAAAGACAACCAGTGCTCATAGCAACCTTGAAAGAAAAACTTCAACTTCAACTTAAATGTTATTATAAGATAATAGTGTTATCCCAAGGCATTTAACATGAACAAACAACATATACAGAGCAGAGCTCAACAAAACTAAAGCAACAAGGGCAAGGAAAAAAATTTCCTTTAACCTTGGGCAGAATCTGGCTCAGAGGGGATGGTCATCTGAATGTGAAAGGTCCCGACCTGTCACCCTCTGCTTATTGTGTGTGGTTCCTAAAGTCACGAGTATCAACAGTGGATGGAGGTATACTTGTTTATATGACTGTTTCTCACCTCTGCCTGTTAACTCTGTGTGGCGTGTGTCAGCAGAGGGATAATCTGTCGGCAGATCGCTGACTGTCAAGTCACTATTTTCATTTTCAACATTGGGCAAGTGAGCACAGCAAAATAACGAGCCCGCATCAGCAACACAACATAATGTCACTGTTTGCTTGTCAAATACATTTTGCGTGCCTATGTGTGTTCAAAGGTAAGGTGCACCTGACGATAGAGGAAAGTGCTTTGAGCGTGTGTGAAATAAAACATGTTTGATGCCGCACAGTGCGGTATTACTGTTTCAGTTCCTTACATCATCCAGTTCTCTCTCATAGACCTGATCTCATGTTTTTACAACAGACAAAAATACTGAAAGGCAGGTTGGAGGTAAGAGGGGCTGGGGGAGTGGAGATGATAACAGGCTAGTGAGGCAGAGAGCTGAAAGGAAATGGGCATGTGCGTGGGAAGACAGTCATGCACAAACACACACAGGCAGCACATGGGCAAGACATGCATGAAGCCTGGCGTGACCACTTGGCTCTATTCTGCCACCCAGTGGTGTAGGTGTGCTATTTTTATTTTCATTGGAAAAAGAAAGCAGAAGCAGAGGGAATGCTAGATCCATATCCCTCAAGTGCGTTATGGAAGCAGCATTTATATATGTCCACTCCCTGCAATCCCAGCACTTCTGGTTTGTCGAGCATGTATTTTTCTGGACAACTGCTGACACTAGATTTGGTTCATGGTTAAGTGGTAGGCCACACAATAGACCATTGGGTTGTTGACTCGCAGCAAGATGGTTGCTGGCTCGAGTCCTTATGTGCATGTTGGTTGTCTATGGGTAGTCTGATTTCCTTACACCATCCAAATATGTACATTAAAGTCAATTGGATTCTCCAATTGAGAGTGAATGGTGTGTGTACACCTGTCCAGGTGTATTCTGTGTGTTCACTGGAGATGGACTGCATGGCAGTTTGCAGTTACTTTATTATAGAAGCATATCATGTAATTGTACCTAGGGTCAGATCAGTCTGTCTGCAATCAGAATAAAATAGATTATTCCTTATCAGCCTAACAACAAAGAAATTTCACATTTTGAATGCACTTTTGGAACAGATGTTGGGACCACATTCAAGGTAAAAGAAAGAAGAGAAAAAAACATAGCTGACTGTGCACCCCTGAACATAAATAAATAACTATAAAACAGGATGAGATGTTGTCTCGTGAATATTTCATTTCTGTGATTGTAAAACACCCCAGCCTCACTCCAAATTCTCCATGGGTGAATGTTACACAGAATTCTTTGTGACACTGCTGGAAACCTCATTATCTATCATTTTATTTTACATTCATTTTTTTTAATAATAAGAAAAACTGAATAAGCACTGCACACATCATGTCAATAAATGGTAGGAAAATGCATGTTAAAACACATACATCGGCACATCGGGGTGTTTGTGACTCTATTACCAGGCACACACACTTCAACACATTTGCACATGTTTCCCCTTTGCCTTTTTCCCCTTGAAGCATACTGTCAGCAGAAGGGCTCAAATTACCTTTAGGTATTTTTTTTGTTTGTTTGTCTGTTTGTTGTTTGTCTGCAGTAGGCTAGCAAACAATTACGGTGGCATCTATTTGATTTGGTTTGCCCTGGGAGATGGAAGGACAAGTGATGATTATCAGTACATTGACTGTCAACAACTAACGTCTATTTTGGTGCCAGTTCAGAGCTTGATCCAGGTGAAGGAACTTGCCCAGCTTGATCTGTACAGTCCTAATGAAAAGAGAGGCACATGAAACTCCTCACAGTCTGTAACTGCAGTGCATTAACAGAAGAAAAACAGCCAAAGCACTTTGTTCTCTCTGGATGCCTTTTATCTCCAATGGCCTCATTTCCACTATCTCCTTACAAGTGGTTTTACCTTACATGGTCTCTGTCTCATTCTGTGTGTATCTACTCATCTCAGTAACAGAGCAGAGATTCTCTACTTTATCCCTTATGTGTATCTTTGCATGTTTATCTGAGCTGGTTTTTATTGCATCTAAACCCATGATTATGATCATGATGTGGTATTCACATGGTCCTGGCAGTATTTTGACCATTCTAGGCTGCTGCAGCCTTTCCCATCTGCAAAACTGTTCCTCTCTGCATATATTTAACAAGAGGCTGGCAGGCAGAGGGCCAGAAAAACGAGGGAGAAGAAAAGCAAGAGAGTGGCGTGGGCGATGTGTATCATATTCATTGGGTTTCATGGAAAAAACATTGTGGTGTTTGTTGCTGAAAGATTTAAAGCAGCTTTAACCAGTTTTCCTAGCATTGTAGGTCAAATCACCATGTATATTGCTGAAGGAGTTGAGGTAACAGCCAACACTGCTATCCCTCAGTTAACAAGAGAAAATATTGGACTAAATTTTATCATCGAACATTAGAATTGCTAGACTTGCTTTTTGTTGGTTCTGTCTATGTTTGGGTTTAATCACACAATATCAATACCATGAGGTGACAACATTCTGCTGAAGCTGTTCCTGGAAACACAACACAGAAGAGAGGAAAACTAACCAGTGCCTGTCATTGGTTATCACTGGTTGCAACAAAGACATCTATTCCTCCACTAACTGTGCCCGTCCTGTTGAAGGGGAGGCACCAAGCACACAGGCATCACAGAGTAAATGCAGGATTTTGAGATTTCCATCCTAAAAATGACTTATTATTGCTTGAATAATGATGTTCCGTACATGTCTCTTTTTGTCGTGGAAACATATTTTAATTTTATGGCACTTTGTTCTCTCTAGAGTCGACAAGAGCTTCTTCAGGCCCAGAAACCCATGGTGAGTCCTCCAATTATTGACTGAGTCCCATGGTTGGCACCTCCCAACACTCTCTTCCAAAGTATTGCTTCCTTTTATTGCAATATTTCAGAGGTTTCTAGACTTTGCCTGTTCTGCCTGACCAGCCAGCGTTAAGATGTGTTACTTCAGTCAGACTGACATGGAAATCTTCTATTCTGTATCAAAGTGGTAAAATATGACAGTATTGATACTTTCTGTCCGTCTCTCCCCTACTCCCTGTCAGCATGCACTGCTTTTATGTGCTGATGCAATAAACTATTTTCCATATAGGGAGCAGGGTGTTCACTGATCTATTTAGTGCTTAGCCACTGACTTCTTCACTTTTTAATACTTTCAGAATTTGCTTTTTTGTATTGAGACAATCTGATGACCTGAGTGAAGATATAGTTTTAAAAAAGACTGTACGTCATCTATTTTTAGAACATTAACGCCAAGAGCAGACCTCGGCTCCTCTTTATCTCAACCCCAGCTTTTTTCTAGCTCCTAATAAGATTTGCAAGTGCGCATAAAATTATTTCCTTACTGAGAAAACCTGTCAGCTCTTATGGCTTTTGGGCATCTGCATACGATGGAAATGGAGATAGCGGTGCTTCAAATACTCCCTGCTCTGGCAAGGAGATTTGCAGGTTGGAGGAAGGATGGTGTGGTCGTAAATACAGGATCAGGAGCAGATGGAGGGAGACGGGGAGCACGCGCATGTATCTGATACCAGCTGGCCATGTCAGGCACACGCCTCTGAGAGGGTGAGGGTCAGAGGGACTGATGCTACCACTATGATGTGTGTTAAGATTTGCAATATTACATTTATATTCCTTTGCTGTGATAAAGCCCTACTCCCACTTCTTTTCCTGTTAGTTATTCTATGTGATTATAAGTTTGAGGTATTTATTGCATGATATAATAATAATAATAATAATAATATGGGTGCAGACTTAATTTAGGAACAGTGTTTTCCCATGTAATTAGCACACATCTCCCTAAGCTGTGTATAAATGAAAAGAAAAGTGACTAAACATTAGATATATGATGTTGTGCTCAGTGCCGCTATAGCATATCAATATAGTCTTATTCTTTTGTGCTCCCCCATCAATAGACATCAAACAGGCAGCTGACCTGTGTCACAATGAGAGAGGAAAGGCTAGCGGGACGGGATACAGGGCAGGGGAAATTGAAGGTGTGAGGATGATTCAAGCTCATCAGAGGAGAATACACCCGCACACTTCCACTGCATTTCATTATGAGGACTTGGGTTTGTGTCTGTTGCAAACAGGTCTGTAGCGAATACTAAAAGCAGCTCAGGGCCAGGCTTGTGCAGATGGCAACAGTGCACAGTGCATATTTCTGATTAAAATCACTGAGTCATTATTCCAATTCTGTGTCCCATCAGTCTCATCTGCACTTAGATTAAAACCTCAAGTCTCAACATCATACTTAGTAGTTTCCTATTATTTATTTTTGAATTTTGAGTGATTTCCTGTGAAGTTTTTATTTCTCCAAATGACAGCGGGCATTGTTCCACTCCCCTTACATGAATAGGTCACATTTTTCAAAGAGCAAAGTCTGAACAGTCTCTGGACATACTGTGCCATCACAATGAAACTCCAATCCTTGAACTTTAATTTCTTAATAGATCCTTCTGAATGAAGCAAGGACAAGTAATAAGATTAATTTAAGGCCTGACTGACAAATCTATACACATATTTACTATCCACTGGCATTGCAATGCTGGCACCTGTTAACCACAGTAAATGTAAAATGTGTTCATTACATTGTTTTTTTTGGGGGGGGGGATTCCAAATAGTGTTGATCATTGTACATTTTACAACTGTGCGTATAATATATTATGTCATATATAATAAATATGACAATTTGCCCAATGGACTGTGGAACTATCCTGGAGCTATTGTGTCAAGAACAGTACCATGTCGTAGAGTTCACAATCACAATCTGTCTTCAAACACTGTTTTTCCAAGATCCCCTGCCAAGTGCCACTGCCTCAAATCCATCACAGCATTATCCTCAAGCAGCCAGGTGTAGAGGTGTGCGTGCGTATGTGTGTGTAGAAACACACTGCCCTCACATGTCACTGTCACTCTCGCTGAGCACAAACCACCATCGTCGTCTTGCCGTGACACATAAATACTGCGTGTTGGTTTGGGTGTGACTCAAGTCGTCCTGAATTGTTTGGGTCGCTCACTGAAAGGTGGGAACACACTTATTTCACTGCGCTTAACTCATCGCACCATGTTGTTCTTAATTAAACACTCATTAGCTTGATTGCTCTCAATAATGGCAATGCTTGTCTGCCCCATCTGAGGCTCCCGCTAGGCTGCAGAATGGTGTTGAGGATAAATGCTATGGCATTTCTACCACATATGTCAGTATGGATATGGGTGTTTTTTGCCTTTCACAACTCTATTCTGTACTTATGGGGAAAACTTTTACATAGTAAATTGCATAGTACAGCTTCAGTTACTGACTAGTGAAGGAGTAAATGACTTGACTAAATCTCCATTGGTGTTGAACTATAAAATTCAATAATTTCTTAATTGCCCTGTTTGCTGAATAATACGCCTCAAGGCATCTGTCTTAATGTAATGTACTATATTATATTAAGACAGATGCCTATATGGCCTCACAGCCGGAGGTACGCCTGCTGCCTTGCAGCGCTTTCTGTCAGTGCTGAAGTCGCTGCCACTCTGACACGCAGTGCTGGGTGGTAATGAAGTGGTCCTTGGTGTTGAACCAGAAGAAGGAGTGGTGCTAAGAGGTCTCTAATTGGGCATCTGTGCCTCTTCAGATTGCTAGTAATGGTTGCTCTCATTCACGATATAGGAGTCAGGGAAAAATGAGGGATGAACAGAGGCACCCAGTGGAGGATCCATTAACATCTTACATTTTTGATGGAAAATGCAGGTACATGTGAACTAACCATTATGAGAACCCTCCCAGCTCAGATCTCACAGCTGCTGAATTGGACTGAGATCTGATGGCTGAGCAGGCTGAAGCATCAGACTGAACTGAACTGTAATGTTCACTGAACCATTCCTCAGCAGTCTTAGCCAAGCAGTGCAGGCAGTAACCTTTCATGTTGTGTTTGCACACAGGTTGCATGAGGTAATTTCCTGTCTGTCTCTGTCTCTCTCGCTGTACACACATACACATACATATACATATGCATAGATAGATAGATAGATAGATAGATAGATAGATAGATAGATAGATAGATAGATAGATAGATAGATAGATAGATAGATAGATAGATAGATAGATAGATAGATAGATAGATAGATAGATAGATAGATAGATAGATAGATAGATAGATGGTCAGCTGGATATCCCAGCGATTAAAGAGAGATCAGGGAATAGGTCATCTGGTTTTATTTCTGGGACAGGTTCGGGGAGCAGGACATCAGAGCGCAGGTCATGGTTATGAGTCTGAGCTCTAGAGGCTACTGGTCGCACCCTCCTCAGTCAGGGGCACATGTCTTTGGCTGCTGCAAATTTTCCAAACTCAACAGCTGGAGGGGGGCTGGCTCGCTACCAGCATCTCTCTGCAGCATCCAGAGTCCTGGCTCCATTGTTCCTCAAAGTGACATTATTATCTAATAGTGAGATAAACTCCAGCAGGCCACTGCAACAAGGATAATAAGGTATAGAGCAATTGAATGAATAATTATTTGACAATGTGAAAAACAAAATAATCAAAACAGAAAAATGTTATGTTGGTCATGAGTTTTGAGAGATTTATTCACCCAACATAGGCCATGTGTCGCTGCTGTGGTGACTTGTCTAGTTACGCTTCTACGCTAAAGATGTCACACATTCATAGAAAGAATGAAGCGTGTTAGTGAAATATGATGAGAGCTAGCGAAATACAAAATAATTCTTATACCAGGGGACAGATAAATACTTGATGTTTGCCCTATTAAAGCATCTCTCATAGAGAAAATGGAGGTACAGCAAATTCAATGTATCCCCGACTCCCATTGAATCATGGTTTTCACCAATATATCATCATCACCATCATCATTTCTGTTGCGAAGGAGTGTGTAATAATCTCATGATGATGCAATAAACTTGTAAAACTTCTAAAACTGCGATCTAACTTGTCTTGATGTGGAAAAATTGTCTGCGATATCATACACAGGCTCAAACCTAATGTGTCTGTGAAAAAGTATGTTGGTTAGGTAAGTTGGTGTGGTTGTGACATTTTATGCCTCTATGCTGCTGACAGCTGTGGCTGCAGGCATTATGTTTTCCAGTCTTCCAGTCTGTCCAATTCTTGTGACTATATCCCAACTACTTCTTCAAATTTGGTCCAAACTAGTTGAAGCTTGGTTGGTTTGGTTAAACCATAAAACAGAGTTGCTGCGATCCAAACAGATGTGTCAGCAGAGGAAAACACAGACTCAATGCAGAGGGATTTGCTTTTGCAAGCAGTGCAGAGGGCACAGTTGGAGGGCAGCGATGCAGTGGCAGAGGTTATTTTAGCAGATGTTGTCTGACTGTTACTAAGTGCACCTGTTCAATTAACTACATGCTACACTGCAGCTGCAATGCTAGATGAGAACTGAGCCATGAATGTGCAGATCTTTTTAAAGCACTGTCAAAACTCTTGCTGCTCTTGTCTGTCTTTTGAGGTTATTCCTCATTTATTGATTTTTTTTTCGCTTTATTGCATTTTTCTTGTTGAAACATGTATATTGCTGTAGGACCTCAGTTCAAACTTGCCTAAAACTCTTGAGTTTAAAAAATGTCTTCATTTGGGCTCTTTCAATTCATCACTTGGACTTATCCTAGTTCAGTAGTTACTGGATAACAGAAAACCAGCTGTATTGTGTATGAGATTCTGCTAACTGCTACTTGTGTGAATGCCAGATCCTCATGGGACTAGTATGAACTGTCACTCAACGCTACAGAAAGTGTGTTGTGACGCCCTCCGGTGGCCCATGAACTCATGCAGGGCCTTAATCAGTTACTGGTCATGGCGATACTTGTAGTGCTGCCTGGCTCCGGACCAAGACACTGCTGTAATCGGGCTTCTTCGACCACCTCTGCCTCTTCACTCTCCGGTGCAGGTTCTGACTCTGGTGTATACATAAATGACTGAATTACAAAATCTGCAGCCCAGTCACATTTGTCATTCACTGTGTGCCATGAAGAAAGGACTGTTGCTGTTGTTTTGAGTCTGTCACGTATGTACTGGGCCAGCCCCCACTGCAGCTCTGTCCTGCCTGTAGCCAATCAGCGCTTCTTTACGATTATTACACAAGACATCCAGTCAGGTCAAAACTTTGCATGTGCTCTCACAAGAGAAAGTCATAGTATGAAAAATAATCAGAATGAGCCCCATGTTTGATTTTTTTTTCCTAATAAATTTTGAGTTTAAGGGAGACTGGATATGTGAAAAGACCAGGTGAAAGACCATTCCTGTAATCTAAAATCAAATCAGATCGCGATGAAGAGGTTTTACTACACTCACTCTGCAATAAATACATCCTATTAAAACATTGATATTGCAAAGCCCACTGGATATTCACCCCTAGATGAACTTCAATAATGTCTCCATTTCTAGACATGTTCAGCTATTTAATTGAAAAGCTCAGACTTATTGATGGGGTAATGTTGCTTGCAGTTGCAGTCATTTAACATCATGCGGAGGTCAACGGCACATAATCAAGCTTCATTACATCACAGTTCAGGGGACTCTTCAATTACACACCACGCATACCTCATTGCAGAGCAAATGAGAACAGAACAGTGGAGCCGATGCCGCTTGAAGCACTGCTGTGCAATTGTTTCTCATGCATGTGTTGTGTGATAGAAGCTCCAGTCATGTGATGGCGCACGTCACGTATGTCTGAGCCTATTTCCATTGCACAGTGTAATGCTTTGCCTTTTCTAGGAAATGGTTTTGGTTGTTGCCATAGGGGTTCCTCAGGGTATCAGGGTCTTAGGGTTGCAGGATGGAGCATCACAATATTTTCTCTGCTCTGCTTGAGGTCACATGGGTGGTTGTTGTTTTTAACTCTTTTACCTGCTCAGCAATCACCATGTCCACCCGTGCTGCTGCTGACAGCCCTGCATGTCACCTAATGACTCTAATCACTCCATTAGCCACCGGAGCACTCAGAAACACTGCTTGGTCGGGTCAGGTTTAATCCACTCACTGTTCAGTCTATTCAGGATGAGGGAGTGCTGCCAGATTTCACTATTCAAAATGTAATGTTCACAAATTTTGTCCTTATTTACCCACAGCAAGATAACATGAGTCAGTGCATTAAGATAATAAAATGCTGCTTTTATTCATTGTTTTTTTGTGGTCCTGATGTGATGAATATGCGGTGTCATTTGATGTTTCCCTGAAGGGAAAGGCACAAGATAAACAAGATGTAATTATTAACATTTCTTCCATCAAGTTTCTCTGTGGAAACTTTTTCTTTTGAATCAAATGTTGTCTAAATGAACTCAAGTTAGTATTTGTTAAGCTCAGTTAATTTAGCCTGTACTGTGCTTCAAAGAGTGATTTACCACACACATTTTTATAAGCTGTTCTTTGCCAGCAACTGTTTCCCTGCAATTTAGAGTTTCCTACAGCTCAAAATACGACCGTGTGAATAGCTGTGTGTTTGGTTAAGTGACCAGTGCATGCTGGGATAAGGTCAAGACTAATATGATGTTTGATTTGGACGTACTTTTGTAGTGTAGGGCTGAAAACAGGACATTTTCTAAATAAGGTTGGGCCCCAGACAGGAGCGGACAGCAGCCTGTCAAAGATAGTCACATAAGAGAAAAATAAAGTATAAAAAAAAAGAAACTCCGCTCACCATAATACCTGTAAATGAAAGCTTAGTTGTGGGACAAAACAGATAATCTACTTTAACAAGTAGAGTGCAAGTAGTGTATTTGATTCAGAATAGTTCCAACACCAGCAAAAAGATTCAGATATCAGAGCCATATAGAAAATAAAACAAAACAAAAGGAAATCACATTCACAGAGGAAAAACAAAACAAAAACAAATCACTGTGGAAGGTTTATAAGCCACTTAAAGAAATTATTTAGGTCCTTACAGTCTGTGAGGGTGTGTGGGTGTCAGAGTGGGCATGAGTTAAGTCTGATTGTTCACTTTTGCAGATTGTCAAAAAAATTGGTAGAGAGGGTGTGTGTGTGTGGGTGTGAAGTTACATGGGGGGGGGGGGGGGGGGGCAGATGAAATTGGGGTAAAGGGAAAGGTTTTGGTGGGTCTGTCAGGCAATGTGAACAGGAGTGAGAGAGAAAAAGAAGCCAGGAGATGAATACGCAGACACACTTGTCTGTAAGACAGTTAGCCAGACCAATTCAGTAGCTCCAAAGTGCCAGGTTAAAGGATTTCTGCCAGCCTTTTCACACTTTCTGTAAGCTCTTTAGGTCCTTGATGGCTTGTATCTCATTTTCAAGATATATATGTGGGTTTTGCTGCTCAACTCACTTCAGTGTTGTCCTCCCTGCTGCCTTTGTCTGCACAATCACCTCACCTTGGCCCCTAAGTGCTTTCTGTAGTCCCACCTATTACTTCTGAGGAGGAAGTGAAATCAGTGCTTCCTGTCACCATCTTTTTTACATTTATATGAAGTTAAAATTTTTTCTTAAACTTAAGGTCCTGTACAGTACATGTGAGTCTTGATGTTGCGGCTCATCGTTACAAAAACAAGTGCACATGATGACACTTGTGCACAGTCTGTGCACAGTCATGAAATCTGAGTAATTGCTCTCTTATAAAGTGAAGATGAGCCACAGCTTATCCTCCATATGATACCTGCCCTGCTGACAGTCCTGTGGTTTCACAATCTGGTTGGGTCCAAGTCTGTTGCTGCCAAAATCAATAGAGAGAAGCCACCCCAAACACGAGGTAATTATGGGAGCCAGCAGGACACTGGCAGTGCTGACAATACTCTGGTTGTGTTGAAGAACTACTTCCTATTCTTCCTTTCAAGCCATGAAAGTAGTGAGAGCCGTGACCAAGACCAGCTCCCCGGAGCTCTACATTTCTTTACCGGTATCCATTTCAGAGAGGCAAATTATCTGGTGATCAAAAGTATTATGATGATTGTTCAGTCATTTGAAAGGCTTTTTCATCTGTTTGTTTCAGGTTAAATACAGGTTTGCTTGCTCTTAATATATTACCGTAAAGATTCTTACAGAGTGTGAAATTCATTGCCACAATCTCATGTACATGTACCGTGCGTGCAAGGTAACACATGCAAGCAAACCCGCTACACTTTCTTCCAGAGGTTAATTATAATCACAGTCACAGGGTTTGTACGGTAGTACTCCAACACTGAATGCTAATTTCAGAGTGTGCAGTTGTTGCCATTAGGTGTCTTTAACTCAAATCAATCACAAAAAAAAGCATTTGATGATGTTGGTGGTGTGTGTCATAACTGACATTATCTGATGTTTGCACATAAAGAGCTTGACACCATCAGGAGTAAACGAACAATGAGTTAAGAGTTGATCAGAGACTTACTTACCTTCCTCCCAGCTGTTGAAATATGTACCATCCCCTAGATGGTGAACAAATGAAAAGCAACCGTGCCCTGAATGAAGTTACAGATTTGAAAGTTGTTAATGTCATTGGATCAGTCACATAGACATTTCATGCAGTGATGTTTCAAATAATGCATTACAAAAAATGATACTTGATTTATAACTTTATCACATTGATCCTTGGATGATTCCTACCCCTTGGGAGGTATCTTTGTGGTACCCTTGCTCAAGGACACCACAGCTGGGGGGCTTGAACCACCAGACTTACTTCCAAGGACCACTTGCAAGACTCTGGTGACAATAATTTTAACCTTTTGAAGCAGGTAGACGTGAGAATAACAGCAACTAGAGGTAGATTGAACTGCAGCAGGACATCAGAAGACTTCTAATAACTCATACCACCACCTTCTATTTTTAGAACGGAGGACAGACACGTCTTGTTGTCTTCAGATTTTTGATGTCTTGTAGATTTCAGTCACTGATTTGTTCTCTCAAAGTGTTCTCTGCAGTTTGGTGGCGTGTAAGCATTAAATTTAGTCTCCACTGCCTCAGGAGAGGACTGTGAACAGAGTGGGAAGCAGACAGTCACAATGAGAGACAGAGTCAGAGAGGGAGATGAAACTAATGAAATGAGAAATGGAAAAAAAAAACAGTCAAGTCTCAGCATGACCCACATACAACTGTTCCTGCAGTTGCACACCATCTGATTAACATGACAACTCTGAATACTTAGGTACTCACTTGAATGAAAGACTCATAACTTGTTTAATCAATGCCCCCACCCCCTGCACATACACACACACACACACACATACCCTGACCAGCGCTGTCCTGTGTGAGCAGAGATCCTCTTTCATCACCTCATTTCACCTACGTCCGATACGCAGTGCAGTGCCCAGAAAAGGTGTGATTGTACTTCACTCACATGCTTCATCCTTCTCTGCTGAAGCTCTACTTTGTTCAAGTGATTCCTGTCTTCGCTGGGGTAACGCTGTCTTCCCCAGGTGAGTGCTAGAGCGACAAAAAACACAAATGTGTGGGTTTTTTTGCATTGTGACCTAGCAGTTACCTGGGTTTCAGAGCAGGAAATGAAAGAAAACGCTTTGTGTATGTGATTTTCCTTGCACCATATCACCTTGTGTCCACACAAACACGCATACACAGCGAGCTCTGTAACATTATACACACACTCACAAACACACACTCAGGGTGAGCACAAACCAACATGCCCGCATAAGACTACGCTTCCTTTTATGGGTCTGTTTCGGGCCTGCAGGTCTGGCTTATCGATTGGTGCTGCTACCAGTACATCTTCTGGTGCTTGAAACTCTCAAAAGAACTATAATTGTAACCCTAGCAAGCAGCTAAATCTGCTTTCAGAGGCAATGCCTCACAGCAAAGATGCAGGAGGGGGAGGGATGCACATAAGACTGTGGATGCACAATCTGATACAGTTTCCCAAAGAGTAGCGCATGTTTGGTAATGTGGTGCCATTTATTATATATAGATCTTTTTTTTTTAGCTTCCCCATGCACATAGTACTATACTTGCAGGATAACCCTGTATTAACGTGCAATGAGCTGAGTCACAGCAAAGCATCTGAATGACTTGTAATCCAAATCTCCTGCTTTGGACTGTGAGCTGCTCCCATGTACATTTTACAGTGGATTTATTTAGGAAGATGAAATGATTCAGATTTTAAATGCTTATTTGTGCATGCAGAGCTATTTTTGGTGCAGAGCGGCAGTGGAGGTCCAGTGAACTCCTTTCATGCAAGACCACTTTGTTGTGACTCTGAGCTGTAATGTGTAGTGATGCCTTCTACTGTCTTATGCAGGAGGATTAGGAAAATGTGATGTCTCTGTACTACATCAGGCAATGTTGACCTGTGCTCACTTTTCTGCGGGCTGGCAAGTGATTTCCTCCTTTATGTGAGAGCTTGCCATAGGATCGGCAGCATGTGAGAGCTTTTCAGCTAACTGTCTGCTACTGATGTTTCAAATGGACAATGGAGTGGTTATGTTGATTTCTGCAGAAATGGTGAGAGGAACCGTCAGATCAATTCAGTATAGGAATAAGGGATTTGAAGTCACCTTGCATATGAAGTATGTCTTTCATTTTTTTTTACTTTGCTTTCAAGCCTGCATCTGTCCACATAATTTAATTTGATATGAATAAGCAGAGTTTCTGAGGGAATAGGCAAGGCAGCAGCCATAGCATCGATGGTGAATGGGCAGCTCTCTGTCACAGACTGATCAAGAGAAAAGACAGGAGGTGGAGATGGAGAGCAAACAAAGGAGAGACATCAGAAGATAGAGAGAGAGGCAGAGAGAGAGGGAGCGTTCGCCTCTGAATTAAAGAGTCTGTAGAAGGTACGTGTGTGTGTGTGTGTGTGTGTGTGTGTGTGTGTGTGTGTGTGTGTATGTGTGTCTGTGCGTGTGAGGAAGAGGAAGAGAGGAAAATGGGGAGGGTTGGACAGAAAGGGAGGGTGCTGCTCTCTGCATCATCTGACAGGAGAGAGGCTGATCTCCGACAGCAGGTGTTGGAGGATAGAGAGGGACTGAGTCAGACACACAGAGGAAGCCATATGCAGAGGAGCGCTAAGTTGTTGAGGAAAGGAGATCGAGCTGCGAGCGAGGCAGAATCACAGGCAGGTAAGCAACAGCATACTCACTCTGCAGCTGTTGAAGGACAGATGAGTGGAGACAGAAAGAGAAAATGACCTATTTGATACAAGTGGCTGAATAAGTCTATCTGTTGCTCAGCTTTATGTCCAGCTGATCTTGCTCATGCTCCTCATCCTCAGACACTATAGTCCCTGAACTTTCCCTCTCCCTCCCTCTGTTCTCTCTCTCCTCACTCAGGAAGCAGCAGACTGGCATCTTGAGTAAATGAGTCTGCTTTCATTGTGCATTAGCTACTGGACTTGATTAGATTAACTGCTCTCTACTAAGTGGACCTGCAAAGCTTTGGGCTTCATGTGTCTGCTGGACTGTGTGTGCTTGGCTCCCTCTTCTCTCTCTCTCTTTCCCTCTCTCCCTGTGCATGTGTGTGTGTGTGTGTGTGTGTGTGTGTGTGTAAGTCAGATGCAGCCAAGCAGACTATTGCTCTTTAAGCTAAAAAAAGAGAAACAATTCCAAACTGCAATTTTTCTCCCCTGTTTAGAAATCTCAGGAATGACTGGGTTGAGAGCAGGAATTTAATGTGTAATGCCAGTTAAAAGCAGAGGCTGGGGGCACTGCAGTGTAGATGAATTGGAAAATAACAGTACCGTCTCATATTCAGTGAAGCTTCATTTGAATGCTACATCAACAAGTTTTGGAAAGCAAATGTGTCAAAACATTTCTAGAGTTTTTCCACCAATTCACTTTTGCTGGAGTGAGAATATCTTTTTGGATTTTGGAGACATATATTAAGGAACTGACAGTTGAATGATAATGATGATGATGATGATGACTAGGTCTTACAGCTTTACGACCAAAAAACTGAATGCAAGCAAGTCCCTTCGTCATTTTGTTACAATGGGCAAAACATTTCTTTAGCCTTCACTTTGAGGAGTACTTTCAGCAAAGCTGTTGGTGTCGTTACCCACTGAATTTTGACTTGAAATAACCATCTTATTTACCAGGTGATGGCTGATGTCTGTGTGTGTGTGTGTGTATGTGTGTGTGTGGCAGGGGTGTTGCTATGCTCTGATCTATGTACTTAAGTAAACAAATTTTCCTGTCTTCTAAATTGATTTATCAGAACTTCAGGATGCATGACACATGATGTATCATTACAACATGAATAACTGAGGGAATTATTTGTTTGCTTCTTATACAGAAAGCTATAATATAGCTATAATATAGCTATAATGTAGCTATAGCTATAATATACTTGGTGGCACTTGTGATCTTTGTACAGACGACCCAAGGTTTTCTTTTTGTGGAAGACTGTGCAGTCACCAAAGTTGTGTACGTAGGTTGTTTGTTTTTTTGTTGTGACTGCACCATGCCAGCACTCAATCAAATGATATCTGAACCTTTTTTTCTGTGCCTCTGGTATATTTTGTCTACCAATTCAGCTGTTTCATTAGCAGATATGGATGTATGCAGCCTAAGGTCAGTAATGTTTTCTGTACTACTGTAGAACAATTGTAGATTTTAGCGACAAACCCCTGATATGAGGCTTTAGAGTCTTCTCACAGTTATGTCTTTTTATGATGTGTTTATACTATTCGACCTTGTCAGTTTGGTTTCAACATATTTTAATAATGCAGTGTTTTTTTTAATTATTATTATTTTTCTCTGCTGCAGTGATAAATCTCACACTGGAACATGCTGCGAGCCTGATTTTCTCTCACTCTGCTCACACTTTGCTGCTGAAATCTTCTCATCCATATGTTTTCACATTTTACACATTGTTATTGCAATGCTTTGGATTGTAAAAATGCAGCAAACCTACCTTTAAATGAGCTCATAATACCGAATGAAACTCCACCTGTGTTATGCCCAATAGCAATACAACTTTATGCAGCAATGACTTATGACTGAATCATATGGCCCCACGTATCTGTTGTTGTTTTGTTTGCTTGCCTCATGAAAAATAAAAAAAAAGGAAAACTAGTAAAAACTAGTTGGTAAAGGTGAGGCAAACATGGCATTTAAGGGATACGATGTTTTAAGTCCAAAGGTCACAACACATATCTCTAGAGAAAAAACATATTTTTGTGGATGACTGAGACATTACTTTGCATTTGTTCTCAACATGTGAAGCACTGGCTAAGCTGTTTGGCTCTGTCTGACTCACTTTTACCCTCTCCAGCTCTCTGAGCTATCCTGCTCAAACATATGTCTAAAGCTCCTCTGTGTGTGCGTGTGTGTGTGTGGGTGTGTGGGTGTATACAGAGGCAGACAAATAAAGTTGGTTGGTTGAATCCTTCCATCACCTCTGTCCATTGGCTTCCTCTTCTCAAAACTGAACCCAGTGGCACAAGAGAAGGAGATCGGCCATGTGGCTGCAATCTCACATATGTACAGTGCATTTTGTATGGACATTATTACCGGCACCACATCTATGAAAGTCCCCAGCTAAACTCAAACGTCTTTTCCCACACAGCGGTGCTCGCATGGTCCCTAGCAAATGGCTATGGTGATCAGCCTGAACTGTCAGAAACATTTGTGCCTTTAGATGTGTTATAGTCCAGTGGGGGGGGGGATTGTTTAGGTTATTCACTGATATAACTGGCAAAAGGAAATTTGTCTCAGACATGCAGTGTATACAAGCATTTATTTTACTGCGGAAAGTCTTTAATTTTACATTCCACAAATGAAGAAATGACATGGCCACACTATTGCTCAGCTCACATAATTCATTAATTCTAACCATAAGACAGCAGTGAGCACAGAAAACATAATAATGTATTAGTTACTTAATTATACAAAAATTGCTTGGCTTCTGGATCCTGGAGGCATGTAGCTACAATTCCAGCTGCAGATAGATAAACAAACAGCAGCTCATAGATACTACTTCATGCCTGCACCATTTACTCAAAGTTAATGTAAATAATGTACGACTTGCATTTTAATATTACACCCAATTAAAAGAAGTAAAGGTGACTATATAAATCTAGTGACTGGAATGCATGAATAGCCACTGAGAGCTGCATTAATTGGTGGGGACAGTTTTTTAAATGGATTATTGTGAGGATACAAAGACTGTTTTTACTCAGGTACAAAAAAAACAAAACCTGAGAAAAGTAGAGCACTCCCTAAAGGCATTAAGGGGAGCTTGTGCCCTGTTCAGCCCCTTATCTCCTCTGTAATCCCAACCATGTTTTTATCCTTGTAATTAATGGTGTGCATACAATTTTGAGCAAAGATTCAAATGATTAATTATTCTGAAATCATCTCATAAATGCTCTTCCAAATGTGGCCTTTTCCTTTAAGATGACTTGGAATTTTTGAACATCGGGACATTTGTCCTGTGTCGTAGATTTTTTGCTTCTTCATTAAGTGTGACATTATTAAGTGACTCAGGGTAGGGGTGAGGTTGCTAGGTGACACACTGCTATTGCAGCTTGGACAAAGAATTTATCCCGTTGTGGAGTAAGAAACTCAGGCACTCTTAGCACAGCATGTCAGCCACAGAGGAAGAGGTGCTTGAACCTGCATAACATACGACTATAAAAAAAATGAGCCTCGGATGCACATGCACAGCTGTGAAAGCAGATGATGGTGGATCTTTAAACCTCAGCCTGAGCAGAGGAGGGAAATGGTGCCACAGTGTGCAGCCATAAGATCCCAGGTAGTTAATCAGCTGTGACTGAAGAGTGAACCTTTCACCCAGCTCCCCGTGTAAGCAGGTTGCCGATAGGGAGGCAGCCAAATTTACTGTTTAAAGTGGCCAGATAAGTGATGGCCGGGACGAGCCACCAGCATGTCAATCATCCCTCCAAGATGACACCATGACCCTGCCACCTGGCTTTGGCTGCACACTCTACTCACCCTTGCCAAACATCACATCTAGTGCTCATTAGGACTCTGCAGCATTCAAATTGACTCAATCACCCAGTAGTTTATTGATGCCACTCAGGTTCACCACGAGTGTGGAGCAGATGAAAATGTGTACCTATCTATAATTTCTATATAGTTATCAGCACATTATGGTTTTCCATGGAGATTGTTCCATCTCCAGTGCACGTTACAGTAGTTGTGGGATTATTGTTATCAGGTGATGAAGATTGTCCACATTGGAATGACAGGTTCTGCATCATATATGATGAAAAAAAAACATTTGACTAATAATAATAATTATTATTATTATTATTATTATTATTGTTATCACTGCCTTTAATTTAATATCTGTTTTGTATTTTCAGTTTTATTTTTTTCCCATACCCCATGCACATCCACACACACTGCTCCTGCATAGTGTATAAGACCATTTTTTTGGCTAATATTACGCTTTTTTATGTACCTCTGTGTTGTTGTTGTTTCTTATCATGTGTTTTCTTTCCATGTGTTATATCTACCCTTGGTTCCCAACTTCATTCACACCAGAGCTGTATAATCCGGACTTTCGAGTTACAGTCTAGGCTAGCACGTACAGTATGCTGCTCTGGTTGTGTGTGCATTGTGGAACGGCTGCGCTGTGTGTCCACTCTATGCTCCCACAGTGCTGAATAGTTTATGGACTTCATTCTCGTTATTAACAACTTTATTCTCTGATTAAATTATGTTTTCTGACTTTATTCTCATTATTGATTATTTTCTTTTGACTTTATTCTCATTCTAAATTACTTTACTTCCTGAATTATTTTATTTTTGGTTTTTATAAATGTAGCCCTAATACTATTTTTTACATTTCCGGTTTTGTGATGGCATCCCCTGCATATGATTTCACAATGCTATGAATACTGGGTAATTTCTTTAGGGTAAGTCAGCACTCATGCTGACTTTCCATGGAGGGCATGAAGGGCTTATTCACTGACTCGCTGACTCAATGCCCGGGCACTGGTTTTTATCAGCTTTCAATAAACTTGTCTCCACCAAAGACTTCTCCAACTCAAAGACTGGCCATACAAGGACATATTTCATTACTGTTGTAAATAATTCATATTCAATAATACAACATGTTTTTGATGTATAAGTTCTGTGTGAGACAGCTTTTAATCACAAATTCTGAAAATTGAGGAAACCCTGAGTAATAACCATTTGCTCAGGCTGCACATTTTCTTTAATCTCCTCACGCGCCAACAATTTTATCCTCTGCACCAGTGGATCTCAGCGTCAAATTACAGTATATTACTATTTGATTGTAGATTAAATGACTGCATATCATACAGTATTATCAAGTCTTATGCCAGGCTGGTGGTATTTGATAATGTGGGCACGTTGCGATCACCAGAATATGAGTCAAACTTAACATTTACACCCCCACCAGATATTTCTGTTATCTGCCCTGTCATTTAAGGGTGTTGCAGCGTTAACAGCCTCACACACAAGCACACACCTTGCAGCACATTACAGACAGAAATCTTTATTCTTCTTCACTCTTCTCTAAGCTTTTTTTTGTTCTTAATGAAATTTTCTTACTCAAGCGTTATTTACAATTGAATCTTCCGTTATGTAAATGCCTTTTCTGTCCCACAAAGGAGGTATTTGTGTAAACTTCAACCATGCCAAGGCAGAAGTGAATGACATCCACTGTGGAAAAGAAAAAAACATAAAAAAAAGAAGCACCAAGAGAAGGACATAGAAAAAAAAACAAACGCAGAAAAAAATCTGAGGATCTGTGTGTTTCAGGAATATTGGTTTTGGTTGTTTGTGTGACCTTGCTGTTTTATCTGTTCCCACGGGACAGTGCAACAAGGTGTCACCTGAGTCTCCCATAGGCGCACTCTGGGATGGAACAAGCCATGTAAGGGCTGAGCTTTGTTTTTATTTATTTATTTCTATGCAGCAGCCTCGGCTTCGAGCAACAATCAACATCATACTTTCATACTTTCACTGCATTGGAACTGCATCTTCTGGAATACATAACCAAGTTCACTCTTTTGGGGGAACGTCAGCAGCGGGAAGCTAAGGATGCTGCAGGAAAGAATCTGACAGCCCCGTTCAATCACTTCCTGAGTCTCAGCTGCGATCACAGGCTACAAAGAGCAGCGGTCCTGTTCTGTTAGAAATAGATTTCTTAACCTCAAGTCCAGGTCAGCAGTCTGTTGTCATAAAAATACTGCTCTGTTTACTCAGACTTATAGATTCTTCAGGAGTTGCAGGAGCCAAGGCTATCTCTGATGCACTGTTTGCAGAAGAAATACGACAGTGTAAATTATTTTATTTCTGCCGCACCAGCCGTGATGTGTGTGTGTGTGTGCCATGATGGCAGGGCTGAAGAAACACATGAATGTAAGTGAACAAGCGACTACTGGTTGTCACTCCAGGACATCAGACTGTGCAGTTGTTCAGTGTTTGTTCTACTGTTGAGCGTTGTCACCTTCGGGTGCTCTTTGCTGCAGCTTCACGATCAGTGTTCTCAGCCGACTATTGCATGGCAAAGGTGATATGATATACAATAAGGCAATATGCTGTGACCACGATCCCAGTTATACTTGTAATTCACTCTAATCACACTGGTCTAACTAACTAATCAGTTGGGATGAGAGGATATGGTACAGCCATGGTTAGATCTGGAATATTAGTCTATTTCTTATGAGCAGGGCTCATAGTAACCATTGTGTGGCTCAGTTTGGGCCTCCTCCATCACGTTGGTCTACTACTGGAGCAGGGCCATAGCCACAGCCAAAGAGGAGGCTCCACTGCTTCCTCTAGTAACTACCCCCATTAACAGCAGCATCAGGTATTATGTGGCCAATTGCAAGTCCTTTTTTTTTGTTACTTTATTTAATGCCACTTTTTACACAGGCAAACAGAATATCTTATTTTTAGAAGTAAAGATGTGCATTTGTAATAGACATCAGTTTGCCAGACTGTCAGACTGGGAACATGTCGCCACCACTTTTTGTCATTAAAAATTCTGTCCCCACCTTCTTTTCTAATGTTTTTTACGTATTAACCAGTTTTATTAATGAAGAAGTAATGTTGCTGTCACTCAGAGTGCGTTCAAGTCTCATCAGAAAGTTGAGGTGCATTCAGGACATTATGATGATTACAACAGTTTCCAACCAATGGGTCGGGAGAAGTGGTTAAATGCTTTTGATAAATAGCTCCAGAGAAAGGAGAAATGCCTGTAAGAAATGGAGAGAAGGGAGGAAAAGGACAGCAGGTTAAGAGATGAAAGCTTTGGATCCTCTGCTTCGACCGTCCATATCAATTTTCACTCTGTTCTCCTTTGTTTCTACAGCTCTGTCTTCCTGGGAGCTGCTTGTGTCACAAACATTTTCCTGTGCACTTACTGCTCAGCTCAGAGCTTGACGTAACCTCTGCTGTGCCCTCTCTCTCTGCCCCCAACCCCACCCCTGTGCTACATCCTTCCTGACTCACAGGAAACAAGATGGAAGGATTCCTTGCATCTCTGATGAAGTAGAGTCCTCACTGCAACACACCTACCCTGCATTTCCTCTTCCTGCACTTTTAAAGGTAAGGTGGACCCACTCCTGCTGGCCTCCCTTTGTAGGAAATCTGTGATCACGTACTGCCAGGAATCTGATTTGAGGGACGCAAAACTAAGAATTAAAGCTTCACTCGAATCAAAGTATGTGCTTCAAGATTTTTCACACCATTGTGCTCTCTTGCAGCACACTCTGGGATGTGCCATTACAATTAAAATGTGGTCTCCAAAAGAGCAGCAGGCCACCCATATCGACAGAGAAACAGGTTTAGATTGCTCCAGTTATTTTTCCTTTTCATACCAGTCTTTGACAAAAGCAAGTGAGGAGGACAAAATACACGCTCAGTCTTTTTGTAAAACTGCATTTAAGTTAATCAGATGTTGTAAGATCAGATGTCAGTTTAAATTAACCAAATAGGACTGTATACAGTAAGCTTAATAAGAAGCATACAATACTCAGTAACAATTCATGTACCTGGTTGTGTTTAGCTTGTATGGCAACTCAAAATTGTAAAAGTTGTTGTGAAGTGTAAATGATTTTTTTATCGAATGGAAGAAGAAGAAGTATGTAAAATTTGTGATTATGTATTTTTTCAATCAAGATTACGGTTGTTTTCACACCAGAGCTGGATGAACCAGGGTCGAGTTTGATGATACAATACTTTTACAAACTTTCGGCCAGTTGTGAATACTCACCTGGACTCTGGATTAGGATAAAGATACAACTAAAAGCTGCTTTCACTTGAGAGACTTTAATCGAGCTAATGAACTGAAGCTATAGACCTTTTTTTTAGGAGTTTAAGTGATCATCTGATATTCAAACATATATTTTCCCATCATTTACTTCTCCATTACATGTTGTTTGCACACAGGGAGTTAATGTCTAAGCCAGTCCTCATCTTCATAAAGAGGCGACAGAACAAGTCTTATCCAGAGATCACTGCAGCTTCACCACCTGTCACTTCTTCATGCTAATTTTCTTCCTCCTGCCCCAAGTGGACAGCTTTGGGAACTGCTTGATGTTGTCCAGGTCGACCACGATGACTTGTGAATGCAGACCAGATTATGTCAAGTTGTGAAAGCAGTGTAAAAGCATCCGTGTGTTTCTGAGCCGCCACATGTTTTTCGTGTAACTCGAACACCATTTGGATTTTAATTTTGATATTTGGCAGACAGATTCATCACTCACACAGGAAGAACTGATTCGATTTTCACACATTTCGGATAATACGTCTGGCCACAAGGGGCAGCACTATGGTTGAAAAATGACATTTGTGCTTATATCTCCAGAACTATTAGGCCAACACGGAGCAACATGGATTGTTCAATCATGCCTCGGGCCGTTTGGGGATACATCCATTGCATTTGGTGCTGAATGCATAGATCTATTTATCACAGGTTGCCTCTTGTTGTTGGTTTTGGTCCTATCAGCCAATTTATTAACAGATTCAAAACTGGCTCTCTAAAGTCAGCTCTCTAAAATTATGCATGACAAGGAGTTCCTGGATCATGATTGCTTGTTCCTTTATTGTTTTTTGTCTTGTTTTGTTTTTTTCCTTGGTCATATTTGTCTCAGGTGAGACGTGGTGCTAGTGCAACCAGGAGGCTGGTGGCTTGTCGTGCCACAGGCTTCTGGGACAAATATAGATATGCATCAGTTGTTCCACTCTGCTGCAGTGCATACCATAGGGGGCAGATTAATATTATTTTTGTCCCACATGTAGTGGAAAGACAATTTGCCCGGGATTAATGATATGTTATTATGGAACCACACAGGCTTGTTTGTTTTTTGTTTTTTTCGTTTGTGCTTTTCAACAGGTCGAGGGATGTGTCAGACCTGTAGATATTTCACAGGATATATGCAGCTACAAGGTTGTTAAAGCCAAGAGCCTCAGTTCTTTATAACAATGCGATCTAAACCTGTGCCTACAAGTTCTACTGCTGTAATCTTCAACTGCACCTACAACACCACTCAGTCACTCCTTACACAAAGCTCTGATTCATCCACATTTGTTCTCTCCCTATGATCTGTTTGTATTAAAAGGCTAATTCAACACTTTTACACATCAAAGTCAGTTTACAGGTGTAGGGCAGTGCTACTGCAAATAGGAAGAAACAAAAATGAATAAAGTCTTGTGACTATGGAGGAAGTTTCACAGAGTCCGATAAATCGCCTCAAGTGATGTCACTTGGTTGGAAAATACACACCAGAGAATGAAAAATCCAGGTGTGCAGAGAAAGAAGTGCAAAGAAGTGAGCTCAGAGGACTGCTATACAGTAGCTTGCGGCTCATCTCTGCTTCAGGCCATCAGCTTGAGCTCCTTTCAGCACAGCACACCTGTGCTGGTCAGGTTGCATCATGGGTTGTTATTTATTTATTTAATTATTTTAAGTGCTTGTAATATAAATTGACAGCTGTAGTTCTACAGTACTGATGGGTCTCTAATTTATCTGTTAAGTCATAGCATAATATGCTGCAATGAATAAGAGAGTTATTTTAATGATCTCATTAGCATGCCTACCTTGTCGAGTTCAGCGGGAGTGATTTGAGCACTCTAATGCACTCAGCAGCTCGATGCTGAAGGTTTTTGGTTTGTGAAGTCCCTGATAAGGCAGTTAGTGGTGGAGATGCATTATACATACCAATGCCCAGCAGATATTCTTAAAAATGCAAGAGATGTTCCACGTTAGGCGGGGTTACTGTGTCTCCGCTTTGTAAAGTGAACACAGCCTTAGGCTGGTGTCAGCCTCAACTTGTGTGACAGTCACCAAGCTCATCTGCAGCTCCAATAGGCAGGAGTGTGTGTCTACTTCACCTATTTCTGTCATCCCCACCCGAGTGGCAACAAAAATGTCAAATTAGCCTCTTGAGCCAGACCTGTTGAATTGACCCCCATGGACTAATTTGAACTGATAGGATTGTGTGTTTATTGCTCGAGTGCCTTTGTCGATAAAGAGAAGTTAGAGCAAAAAGTACTCTTGGGGATATGGCTCTGGATGGAAATTATAACGCTTTGTTCATGTAAATACAAATCAGCTGAGTTGTGAAGATTTGATGAATAGCTAGAATCAAGGCATTACTCCATACTTTGCAAAATGAAGAAAAAGGCCCTGGAAGCTTGTGTTGCACAGATAGAGGTGCCCCTCCTACATTTTTACAAACATATCAGGTATTTACCCACTTAATCATTCAGCCAAGTCAATCAATGAATCAGGTGATCATTCATTCATTCATTTATTCTCTCAATCATGCAATTCCCTTGTACCTGTGCTACTACACATGTTCACACACACACACACACAAACGCACACCCACAACCACAGGCTGACAGGTAGATAGATAGATAGATAGATAGATAGATAGATAGATAGATAGATAGATAGATAGATAGACAGACAGACAGACAGACAGACAGACAGACAGACAGACAGACAGACAGACAGACAGACAGACAGACAGACAGACAGACAGATAGATAGATAGATAGATAGATAGATAGATAGATAGATAGATAGATAGATAGATAGATAGATAGATAGATAGATAGATAGATAGATAGATAGATAGATAGATAGATAGATAGATAGATAGATAGATAGATAGATAGATAGATAGATAGATAGATAGATAGATAGATAGACAGATAGACCACAAAAAAATAAAACTTGTGATTGCAACATATTGCCCCACCAGATCTCTGGTCACCGCCACAAAGACAGAGTCAGCAACAGCGTGAGCTATAATGTGAAAATGCTGCACTCACCGACACTCACAGCTCTGCAGCTCCGCAGTGAGTAATCTTTCATAACAATGTCAGCTTTCCCAGCATGACTCTGAATGGTAATTAATGTCTCCCTCACATTTCGCCACCGTGTAGCAATTTTGCTTGATTATCAGGCAAGTGTGTAATTAGTATTCAGCCGTCCTCTGTAAATGTTCTCAAATCCCGCTTTGGCATTCAGCTTAAGCCGGTCTAGACTTGAGTAAACAGACAGTAATGAAATGTAACCTCGGGATGAAGCAGCAATTTAATTGGCCCTTCCATTGTGAGTCACTTCTGCAAAAATAAAATCCATATTCTGCGCTTTCTTTGTTCAAACTTTTTCCACCTCTGCATGGTCTTCTCATTGATTTTCCTCAAGTGAAATCAATGCCGGGCGTTAGCTGACCGTGGAGTTGCAAAATGAAACGATATGAAATGCTTAACATGTACAGAGAGAATCTGCCCTCTTGGAAGCGTTCAGCCATGTTATTTTGTTTAGAAGTAGGTCAGTGTTTGTGGATATCTGATGGAGAAAACTGCAAAGCAAAGCTTCTGCTTTCATTTTACAGCATTCGTTTCATCCCACAGTAACTCTCATCTTTTTATCTCTCTTTTTGTCGTTTTTCTCCCGCTGGATTTCATGCTCTCATGTCATACAAGTGCTTAACTATGCACAGATGAGGTTTGCTGAGTCCTTCATAAGTAGCATCTGTAGCACCTACACTTTTGGGAAAGTAGGCCTGGTCACCTCTCTGGCACATCCCCCCTGGTGGAAGTGATAAGACTTAGAGCTTTGGCATTGTTGCCCTACTACCAGAAGCATGGTGCAGGGATGCATCCCCAGGGTCCCCAGAGAGTCACACTCATTTTGTTAACTTTTTTGCTCATTCATCTGAGAGAAAGGCTCGGGTTGAGTCTTGGAAAGACTTCCTGAATGTCTTTTTGGGGGGTGGGGGGTTTGCAGAAAAAAATATCATATCCATAACCACTCCTAGTCAGTACATTCAGTCTCTATGAGCACTGAATTGCTGAGCACTGAGTAACTGACCTACAATAAACATGAACTACAAAATATTTTTACGTTGGTCGGTTTTTACGGTCTACATTGAGCTGTTGTTGTGTGTTTATGCCTGCCTCATACAAGTGTTTCTGACAGGCAGGCTTGAGAAATCAAGGATGAAAGAGGAAGAGAAAATTTTCATATTTTGATACAAAAAAGAGAAGTGCGCAGTCCTTTGTGTCTCCACGTGTGTGTATTTGCTTTGAAAAGATGAGCAGAGCATACACGGAGGAACATTGTTCCTCCCTTCCCTCTATTTCCTATTGAACAGCTGTGTGTGCCTATGGGAGGGTGCATGAAGAAGGGGAAGGAAGGGAATTGATACTCTCACATTACAGTGTGCACTCTTACCTCACACACTGATGCATGGCTTCTGTCGGGCACCTATCAACTTCTCCGTCCAGGTTTACTGCCTGAGCGACAGTGAGCAATAAGTGTCGTTGTTAGTCTCGCCTTTCAACACCCTTGCTTCTGTCAGTTTGTCCACTCTCATACTTGTGGAATGATGGCTGAGTTCGGGACGGGGAAGGACGCCCCACTGGACGAAGTGGTCGGCAGTCCCCACAGTAAGCATTATCTCAAGAGACGATGCCTCAGTGACGTGAGTATTTAGCACCGACTGGGAGTGATAGATTATGTTTGCTCGCGTTGTTGGGAATTGTTTGATTTTCAAGGTTGTTCAGTCACAGATATATTTTTAAATATATAAATATATACCTACCTACATGAGAATTACATGTCTTTCTGTCCTATATGAGCAGTTTTTGGAACCAGATAGAATTAATTTTGTCTAAGGGAGAAAAAGTTGACTCTTGTTATGCTACAATTACAATAACAACATCCATAGTGCATAATCCATAATGTTGACTGGAATGTGAGGGAATGTGTATTCTGTCACCCTAAAGCTCACTCTTAAGGGGCATTGCTTCTTTTCCACCAACTCTGTGTGTGCGTGTGTTTGTGTGTGTGTGTGTGTGTGTGTGTGTGTTTGAGGTCAGCATGATGTTGGCTTTGGCATCAGGGGTGCAGTACTCTCCCTGAGTATCATATGGCAGTGTTTATTTTAACATGCAGCAATAGACTGAGGCGGCACCTTTGGCTTTACTAGGCCAATCAGGTGTGTGTGTTTGTGCGTGTGTGTGAGTGTGTGTGTGAGTGTGTGTGTGTGTGTGTGTGTGTGTGTGTGTGTGTGTGAGTGTGTGTGTGTGTGTGTGTGTGCGTGTGAGAGAGGGAGAGGTAGAAAGAGAGTGTGAGTGTGCATGGTAGCTTTTTTCACAAGCATTTCGTAGCACATGCATGGGTGAAAATGTTTATGAGCCACACGTGTTCCCTTTATTGCAGTTTTGTATGCTCATGTGTATGTGCATGTGTGTGCTGCGGACCGGCAGTGCCCTTCAGTAAATTGAAGCTGTCATGTGGAAACATCAGCTTGGCACATCAGTCCACTTGTGTTTCATGGTGCACAGAGGGCTTCACCCCACAACAGGCAGCAGCATCAGGGCTGCTGTGATCACCCTCAGCTCAGGTTGGGCTTGCTTGAAACCCACAACACAGCCAGTGCAGATGCAATACACATTCCCTGAGGGTGCCTTTCTCTCCTTTAACCTGTACCAGTGCCTCTGTTATTTAACAAATGGCTGAGTTGCTTTGTGTGGTAGAGCAGGGTTATGATGTAATTGTGAATTACAGGAGCTGTGTTCAAGCTTTAGTCAATGAGCAGTATAATTGTCAGCTCACTACCTGGACATGCAGGATGTTGCAAAGCAGCAAGGCTTTGCACAGTATCTGACTTGAAACCCAGTTAACAGACTATCCCTGACAGTGTGTCAACATTTCCTGCTTCATACCTTACCTCTCTGCTCCTGGAAAGGTTCAGCATTGATGTGGTTGTGCTTCACACATCAAAACGATAGCATCTCCCTGCTATGGTAATGTTGCACATAGGCAGATGAGCGGTTGGCTGTGGCAACAGCTAGAATCACAGAGGACCTCTGAGGCTACTTTTCCCCTAAGAGCCACTTGTTTACAGCATGTTTTTATTCAAGGAGTACAGGGACGATCCTCCCAGAGTCATAGATGGGTGTTCGGGTGGAGTGGGTGTAGGCTAGAGGGATTGCTGTTGTACTGAAATAGAGGATAAGGAAATGTAAAAGACTCCAGCAGGAGATTGTGCTGAGAGACTGTTCAGATGAAGGGTGACTGATGAGTGCCACAATCAAACCCCTGTTATTCTTTGGATCTGTCTTCCACAGACCTCGGACCTGTTTGCCATGATCGAGCAGATGCAGGTACTGTAAGGCTCTGCCTCTTCTACCCGCTGCCCAAATATATCCACTCCTCATCCAAGGCTCTGATCAAAGAGCATCTTCCGGATTAAAACTTGCTTTTACTTGTATTTCAAGACTCTGGTTTGTCTGCTTCTCCTTGCTATTTTTGTACTCCAGATCACAACCCTGCTACTGTGCTACAATACTTTTATTGTAGGTGAATGTGGGATGTTTTTTTGTGCCTGTCTGTGAGTGTGTGTCCATGTATCCTTCTTTGCCAGGAATGTCTTTTTTGGTATTTTCAGCAGTCGCAGCCCGAGGCTGCCTATGCAAACCCAGTGCTTCTGAATGTGCTGAATAGGGCCATTGGCATCGTCTTGTCACAGCTGCATAGTTGGTTTCGGCGCCACCCAATGTGTGAAATGCTGTTATGTTTTCCAATCTGCTGAGGTGGATTTAAGGGAATGCAGTCTGCTTGTAGCATGTGACGCTCAGCTTGTTTCACAAAGTGGAAGCAAGAACAGAAGACTGCGAATAAGCCAGTGGATCAGGATCGACACAGTGTACACAAAGGCTCTGATCTGAGAGACTACTGAAGGCATCCACACGCTCATTCATACAGTTTCAGATTTGTTTCATTGTTGTCGCTTTTGTTGTTATTGTTTTGGCCTTAGAAGTTGTGTATTTCCTCAAAGGACGTTTCTCCATTGTGGTCAAAGTTGAAATTAAACTGACCTTTAAGCTTTAGTGCTGAGGTGTATCCTTTGTGAAGTTTGTTGCTCAAAAACGCTGCTGGAGCTAATGTGAATCACATGTGTAAAAGACATGCAACAAATGAAGATGTGTATAAGATAAGATAAGGGCCAGAAATTATACAAGAGCATCACATTCACAATACACAATATGATACACAATATGCATTCACATCAGTGTCCAACACAGAGTCCTCAGAGAAATGATAAGAGCAACAATAATAATTCATTCAATTTTCACAATTTTGAGTGATTTATATCCTGTGTATTTTGTTAAACACAACTGATGATGCAAGGACGATGTGTAAAATCGACCCACTCTGCATGTACTATCATTAGTCAAATTTTGTTCTTAAACAGTGTTCTCAGTCAATCAAATGTTGATAAGTCAAATCTGACTAGTTAACAAAGGGAAAGTGAGTTTTGTCTTTGTAAGGAAACATGTTTGTATGCACAATGACTGTGCATGTTAATTGTTTTTTTCTGGTTCGTGTATTAGGGTAAGAATAACTCAAGATTTACTAACAATTTTGTCCAGCAGTCATAATCCAAGGACTAGAACTGTTCATTATGCTGTAAGAGCAGCTTCCCAGATGCTGCTCAAAGAGCTGCATTGTCTTCCCTCAATGTACATGTCCTGTTTCAGAACAAGGTAATGAGGTTATTCTGTCACCTGCAAGGCCTTTGCAAGTAAAATTACAGTGAAATTACATACAGTGAAATTATAATTGTATTATTATGTGTAGCTATATTAAAAGGTGAAGAACAAACTCCTTGAACACCTGAGGTGTGCACACATGGTCAGCTCATTTAAATCAGGGCTGAAAACATAAATGTTTACTGCAGCTTTCCTATAGTATAAATTCCCCGCACTTCGCTTGGTGATCTGCTGTTTTAGGTGTTGCCTCAAACAGGTTGAAGTTGGAGGATTATTATTGGCTAATATTGTGCTGGTCACAACAGGTCATTGATGAGGAAAGATGGAGCAAGGTTCTGCACTGTCATATCATACATCATATTTGATTGAGTTGTGTTTTAAATACAGTTTATTTTGCTTTTGTTGCACATTGCATTGTAATCTTCATAAACATATATTCTCCAAGTGATGGATGAGGAAACTGAGATAGAAAAAGTGGCCAAATGCCTGTTTAATGAGGGTTTTTCTAATTCCCTATTGCTTCATCACCTGTAGCCTGAAAATAGAATAAAATACAATTAGGTATTAAATGCCACTGACTGGGTCTCCTTCAGTTTTCATGTCTCCTATGGCTGTGGGATGTATCAGCAGTCAGTGGATTCAGCAGTATAAGGACACATACAGTAAATAAAGGGATAAAGTGGAAGCATGGTTAATGATAGCTCTTGTAAACCTGAATCGAAACACCTTCCCTGTTCTCCTAGACCTTTGCTCACCTCTTTTCTGCCTCCTCTGTACTCCCTCTTTCAAGAGCCTATCTGGTGATTGCTGTTGTGTTATATAAATTACTGTCATGCAGACAAATTTCACCCTTCGGGTGTGAAAGAAAGTAAAGTGCCCGGACAGCCCCACATGTCCTATGTGTTCCCTTTGTCTTTATCTTTGCACAATACATTTCACCTCTTTCGTTGGTAGTGTCATTTTATCTCTCTCTCTTCTCTACAGGGTTTCAGAATGGATGAGCAAAGATGCCCCCTCCCTCCTCCGCTCAAAGTGAGTCTCAAATCCTCACATCTCCTTGTAGACCACAGCCTGGTAAAGCATCTGTAATGGTAGTTTGAAAGCTTTCCTTATCTGCTGTCAGACAGGCTTTAAGATGCTCTCTGACTGAGTTAGGAACTCGGCGGGGACAGGGATGGCAAAATCCCTAAGCTGTCCTGTTACCCACATTGCCTTATACAAGTCACATTGAAGTCTGGGAGATACCCTGCACTGGGGGCCTGAGGTCAATTCAGAAATGGTGCACAATAGATAGCCATCAGCTGAAAAGAGTACAGGAAACCTTTGGTTGCTATGACGACGATAAGCGTCATAAATGTTGTTTTGGAGAAATGCTCCCAAGAAAGACTCCTCTATTTTGTTTGTCACCTCTGTATCTTATAAAATATGGTTTGTACTTCTCCGTCAAATCATCACTATCTCTACGCAAACCTCTCTACGTAGCCTGATGTGTACCTCCCGGATTTTCTGACTGCATGCTGTGTAGACAGACCACAAGGACTATGATTTGGTCACTCTATATAGATATTCTATATACCATGGTGATCCCTGAGAAGCTGCTCCAATTATATAAAATGGTATACACTTCCTGCCTCCTAAATGGGTGTGGCCACCCTTAACCCAAAACAGCCATTGTTATCCAGACAGAGACAACCTTGAACAAGGTTGGTTTTCTCCCAATGTGTCTGTCTTAATATTGTCATCTTCATTTCAAAATGTTCAGAAGAGATGTGACTTGTGAAAAATCTTTCCGATATTTACTTCGCTGACTGTAGACGTTAGACTCCAAAGCGCTGCTCGTTTCCTAAAAGGGGCATGGACGCAGAGAAGCCCATGTAACATGCATACAGGAAGCTGACTCACAGACCCCTCAGACACTCCACCTCCTATAGCCTTCTGGCAGACAATTGCTTTGCATCACTGTGCATTGATGGAAAAGCATAACCTAAGAGTGGAGTTTCAACACTGCACACCACTAGTCAGAGATGAGCATTTCCAAACTTGCCTGTTTTTTTTTTCTTTCTGCAGTCTTACTGCCTGCAGCATCTCATACAAAGCTCATGTTTTTGTTCTAATAAATAAGCCCACAACAACAAGAGAGAGCTTGGGACTCATAATGTCCTATAATGTGTTTGTGTGGCACTGTGCCATAGTGGCAAGGTTAATTGTTTAATGCATGTTTGATGAAGCTGTGTTTGGTTGAGAATCTGAGAAACTGAGCAGAAGAAAAGTCACAGTCAATTACACAGTCTTTTCTGTAGGTTCTACAGCTTCTTCTTCTCCTTCAGGAGAAGTTACTGTCTCCCTTTATGTTAAATGTGATGGTGTTATCCCCCCTTCAAACCAAAGAAATTTGAGCTGACATTTATAAAATTGAAAAAAGCAAAACATTTTAACTTCACAGCTATTATATCCTTTAATTTAATTTGTATTATTTTTTATCCACCTATCCCCTTTATCGATCACAGCAAGCAAAGCTGTTTCCACTTAAAGCAGCAACATCTAAAACCCAAATGAAGCAACCAAATCTGAATATTTCATTAATATTTCAAAGCTTAACCCAACATGTCCTACAGGAATTATATGATAATAAATGACAAATCTCTGCCTTATACAAAAAATATTAGTCTGTGTGGGCCAATGGTTGGTGCACGATCAAAAGCAATTTTGTCACTGTGTTTATGATCATTGTTGTTTGCCTCAAAGAGGCAAAACTGAAAGTATGACTAGGAGCAGATGTTTGTCAGTTTGAGCCATGTTTCTTTCCCTCCCCACAGACAGAGGAGGACTACATCCCTTATCCCAGCGTTCATGAGGTACACATACATTGCACGTTTTATCATGCATTCACACTGCACAGTAAAGGTTTAAATGGGTAAGACAAAACACCACCAATCAGCTCAACATCATTACTATCCACTGCTCCCAGGTTCTAGGCCGCACCAGCCCCTTTCCACTCATCCTGCTGCCCCAGTTTGGAGGCTACTGGATCGAGGGGACCAATCATGAGCCTAAAGACCCACCAGAGGCTGAGCAGCCATCCTGCCCTACATCCCACATCAAACTGGAGACAAACAGCACTGCCAAGATCTACAGGAAGCACTTCATGGGCAAGGTAAGGATATAGGTGTGAACAGTGACGTGCGGTGAGGTTCACGGCTGGTGAGGCACTGACGTCATCACTATGGGCTTTTCCAACATATGAACCCCATAGAGTAGCTTATTTGCCATTTCATTGGCACCATTTAGTGGATTGTTTAAAATCTCATATTAGCATTATTTATATATACAAACCGTATCACTGTCTTACCTTTACTTATAAGCAACGATAGGAGTAAACAACGGATGGCTGCATGTGAAATCGCTTGTCACTTGTACTTGTTCTGCAGCCGAGTAGTAGCGAGAAGAATCTCCGGGATCACTAGCGCCCCCTACCCCGAGGCAGGAGAACTGCCTGCCTCACCAGTGCCTTTTCACTGCCGCTGTAAGATTGCTGAGCACACAAATTCAGCTTCACACAAATATTACAAACATCAGCCAAACTATGGGAAGTCAGGAGGGCATATATTAAAAGTGTTTGAAACATTTGATTGGCAACATACAGAAAGAGACAGTGACACGCTGCCATTGCCTGGCAGAGCACAGTTTGGGAGGGATTGTGCAATTCGATGTGAGGCTGAGTTTGCTGCTGTCTCACCCTGCGTCTCTTCCAAGCGCTTTAACGGTAATGTGAATGTGGGGCAGTACGCTAGGTCAGATTTCTCCCCAGCCTAGGTCTGCAGGCAGAGGTATGTGGCATTAAGAGCCCAGTATCTGGTACCTGTTGTGTCAGAGAACAGAATCACAAGAAGAGGATGCATGAGACTGTGTCCAAACCTCATAAAGTAAAAACTGGCACAGGAGCCAAGAGTGACACTAAGTTCAGTTGTGTTTATGTGAAGCATGTGCACCCCCAAAATAACCTTTCATGTTTTACATGGGAGAGAAACCACAATAAGAAAAAAAAGACAGAAAGAAAGAAAACTTGTTTTGTGTGGCCTAGTTTGTGGCTCTTTTGTGTCTGGATTATTTCTCATTAAAAGACTTGTATGCCGCTTCCAACATGTGAATCCCACAAAGAGTTGAGGACATCTAACAAAACAGCCACTTGAAAAAACTTTAACTTCATGTACATGGGGTTGCATTGTCTGTCAGAGTAATGAGATACAAACACATGCACCATTCACCATTGAGGATAACAACACTCACTCGTGCTTCATGACTCTACACCATCATGCAAAAATCCTACTTGAAAACACAGGGCGTGTTTTACATGCAAAAGTTGTGTGCTCAAAATACGATTTGTCAAAAGTTTGTTGTGTCTTGTTTCACAATGTTTCCTGAAGCAAAGTATGATTATTTTCCTTAATTAAAAGAGTGCTATTCTCTCTACCACTCCATATTTTGAATTTCTTATAGCATTTTTTATGATTATGTCACCCACTGTCAGTTGCTGGAGGAGTGATCTTTCTTGCATTAAAGTTTCTTCTGCTTATCCGCCCGCAGGAACATTTTAATTATTACACCATGGATGCCGCCCTGGGCCACTTGGTCTTTTCTATGAAGTATGATGTCATTGGGGATCAAGAGCATCTGCGCTTGATGCTTCGGTACAACTTCCTATTATCTTCATATCTGACCTATTTTCTCTACCATGTGTGCTTTCTATTCCTCACTCATTGACTCTAATCAGGCTTTTCCCCTTTGCCAGACCCTTGCATTGCTCTTTACCTTTTCTCCAGTTGCCCAAATTTGTCACATCCAACTGGCAACAAAGAAACAAACAAGCTCCACATATCTATTTATTGCATGCCACAAAGGTCACCCATGCAGAGCCAGTCCATACAGATAATTTTTACTCATGACTTGATTGAAATAGATTATAGATGGAAGCGACCTTGCACCTGAATAATAGAAAATTCAGCAGAAGTGACAGAGAAATGGAACATGTTTCCCTTATGGAGAATCTTGAAAAGTGTTTTGACAGTGATCAGTGCTGCGAGGAGGCTCGTCTGTGGTCTAAGGGTACCCAGTATATTTTCCCTCCAATTAGAAATTTAATTAAATACTATTGCAAAGATGCCTATTTTACATATTGAGACTGAGAGCAGTGCAAAACAATTGCACCACTTCCTCTTTTAGATGATAACTTTAGCTCAATGACAATGTGTGCTTTCTGTCTTGACTTGAAGCTTATTCAGCTGGTTAAAATCAGCATTTTCTGGCTTCATAGTATCTGGTTTGAGTGACTTTCAATGCTCCTCCACAAACTGTTGGAGACAGACAAGGGGGAGAGAGGTGGGACTCTGCTCACTGTGTAGCCTTTGAATTAATTTTAGCCGTCCAAAGACCCACGATAGCTTTTAATAGATGCATTTCCCCTTTGTTGATGGAGCTTTGGAGTGGATGAGTATGTTGCAAGGTCACAGCCACTCTGCCCACAACATTTTTCACACAGTGAAAGTTTTCCACTGGGTTGGCAGCGCCCACAGTCACTCTCTCTCACCCCACTCACACTGACTCACAGTCCACAGTCCAATGAAAGGTATCTGAGAGTGATATACTCTACATAAGTAGTCATCTTTTTTTATTTCTACCCAGTGCACTATAAAATGTCCAGCATAAATCATGGCTGTTGTTAGGACTTTCTAAGCCCCATCCTCTTAAGGTACTAGCTAGATAAATGGATGAAGAGAGAAAGAGAGAGAGAGAGAAGTACTTAAGCTATCCTCAGGGAAACTTAAGATTTCTCTTCTCACCAAGGAAAAATCTCCAAAAATTAATCCAAAAATAGAAATCCCAAAAATTGCAGTCCCTTCAACGCCCACTTAAGGATGAATGCAAAACAGTTTCCACAGACTGCCATGTCACTGGGTTGTTGGTTGTGCACTTACAACATATTTAGGATTAAAGTTATCCAGAACTAATGGTGTTGCCCTTTGAATAACAGCAATTCACTCAGTTTCAGTGGAAGTGTGGCACAGTTATCTTTCCTTTATTTAACTTACGAAACATATAGTGCAGAGCGAGACACGCAGTCCTCAGAGGAGAGAAGCACACATTTGTTTTCTTTTTTATGCTTTTTTGCATCAAAGTCTTAAAAAGACACCACCCGTTAAATTCTTTGCGTTCAAAATAGATAGTAAATAGATATAATAGAATAATAGCATCACATACTGCCTCAGCATGTAAAGAAATCCAAAGCTTCACAGGCCCAATGCAACACTTATGCTTGTAAAGACGTAAAGTCTGCTGTTCTGAGGAGGTGCTTTGTCATTTTTACAGGGCACAATAATTAGGCACAATAAAGCTTTCAACACTTATACCCAGTAATTATCCAGTGGGTCCAGAGAAAACAACCCCATGATAACACCGACAAATGAATTCAAGTGATTATTTACAGTGATTATTGATTATAAACATAATAAGTGATTTGAAGTATTTATGTCAGCTCAGTTTTCGGAAAAATCTTCCTCAGGGTTTACATAGGTGCTTGAAATCAACATTGAAACATCATTATAATTATTGGATTTAGGTTGTGATTTAAAGGTTTCAAATGTGCTTGAATGATGAATAAAACATAAAAATGTTTGCTTCACAAGAAATGTTTTAATTTGACCTTGGAAAATATGTCTGAATCCCTGTTTTCTGATTCAGCAGTGACCTTGTTTCTGTGCCAGACAGTCCATGCACAGACAAATAAAGACCATGATACTCTTTTTATCCCTTAGCATCTATAGGGGAGGTCCGTTTAATCTTGCCTGACCACTAAGCATCAATGAAAGAAATCCTTAAAGCATGGGGATTATTTAAGATTGCTGCATTTTCACTCTTCAAACTGCTCTCCTTTCAGCACAAGGCTTAAAACCTACCATGATGTGATCCCGATTTCCTGCCTTACGGAGTTCCCCAATGTGGTTCAGATGGCCAAGGTTTGGCACAAAATGCATAGAAAGAAGCACAATACTGTGTTTTTTTATGTGAAATGAGAAAACCCTGACTGTGTTTTCTTCACTTGCAGCTTGTTTGTGAAGAAGTAAACGTGGATAGGTTTTATCCTGTGCTCTACCCAAAGGTAAGCACTGCACTGTCTCTCTCTCTGTCTCTCTCTCACTTCCTGCTCTAAACCAAAACCCTACATCTCTGAGAGTCTGACCAGAAATATCCTGTCTTGTCATTTTCAGGCATCAAGGCTCATCGTCACTTTTGATGAGCATGTGATCAGCAATAACTTCAAGTTTGGGGTCATTTATCAGAAGTTTGGCCAGGTGAGTGCACTCCAGAGATAGAGCTACTAATCTGTGCTTTTGGAAGTTGTCTGGCGCTCATCCTGAATCCTGCTTCCTTGTGGCAGACATCAGAGGAGGAGCTGTTTGGAAACATGGAAGAAAGTCCTGCCTTTGTCGAGTTTTTGGAGTTTTTGGGCCATAAGATCGAGCTTCATGACTTTAAAGGGTTTGGCATTTTTTGTTTAGTTTCATTCATTTTTCTGTGAAATCCTCAGGAAAGTGCTGCAGCCTCACATCTTTCAAATGCTGGCCATTATTCGTTTGCAATTGATCAGAGTTGGCTTTAAAATGAATCCCCGAAAAAGCGATTTAGACTGTCTTGATATTTGCTGTGTAGCTGACACTGAGATCGAGTAGGCAGAAGAAGTGCCCTTGGTGCTTTGTCAATGATAGATGAGCCTGGATGGAGCAGGTGTTTGGAGAGCATGCGCTTCTGTTCCACTCATAACACCACTTTGTTTGTCTTTCCTCTGTCTTCATGTGGGCTGCTCACCTCTCTCTGCCTTCATCTTACTGTCTCTCGCTACCTCGAAATCTCTCTCTGTCTTCTTCTTTTCTTCTTTAGGTTTCGGGGCGGGCTGGACGTCACTCATGGGCAGACAGGGACAGAATCCGTCTACACAAATTTCCATAATAAGGAGATCATGTTCCACGTGTCCACCAAGCTGCCTTACACAGAGGGAGACTCGCAGCAGGTATGGTGACCCTCCAGCGATTCATTATCAATGTGTGATAGCAGGGCACTAATTGATTTGTAATGGCATTTTCTCATGGCTGCACCATGTGTTGAGCTGCAACAGCAGCTGATGGTTCAGGGCTGTGAAATCCATTGTCTTCACAGGTAAAAGTGACGCCTTATTTAGCGAAAACAGAAACCTGTGATTGAACACAAGCCCCTTACTAGCATGATTTGTTTCATTTGTTTAATCTGTAGTGAAGAAGTGGAAAGAATAGGATGCTATACTGCAAAAAAATCCCAAAAAAAATTATTATGTTTTTGACAAATTAAGTAAACAGGATAACAGTTGAAGGACTAACAGTTGACCTTAGTAGGTGCTGGTTAGTGGTTTTTATTAGACAGAGGCAGGAGTGAATTATTAATCTTTCCATGCATGCCATGTTTATTTATATGAGTATTGAAGGAAATTCCAAATCCCTTCAATCCCCTTAACATTCAGATATCTAAATCCTGTGGTTTCTCCTTGGAAACTGTTGCTTGTGTGCAGAAAAGATAGCGTTGAGTGACTTGTTTGCCTGATGAACATAAACAACAGATACATGAGGAGCTTATGACAGGGAGGCTTAAACCAGTATTTGTCAATTCCAGGGAGGAAGAGAGGAGGCAGTGTGGCTAAATGTGAACTGACTTGGACTTTGAAAATGATTGAAAATGTGTAGCTTCAATAAATCCCTGGTGTCTCTATCCATGAGTTTGATTGAGACCTCAAACTGTCCACAGTGATGTGTCAATCTTGCAGCTAATCTGCACAGAGAAAGGGGGTGGATGTTTTTCAGCTACCTGAACTTAGAAAGCCTTTATGTGAGTAAATATTGAAGCTGACAGCTAATAAGCTCAGCTGTGATGCAGTGGTAACCTAGCTGCCCTTCTTCTGTCGCAGCGTAGATCCTGTTTTCACTCTCTGTCGTTGCTGCTTGTTAAAACACATCTGAACAAAAAATATCTCTCACATTTCATCTGTACCACCACATAAAAAAAGTTAGGACATTATCTAAAATCTAATTAAAGAGAGAATAAGCAAACAATTTGTGCTTTACACAGTTTTTTGAGCCCAGGTGATAACACCATTTACTCAATCGTGCTCATAAATTGTTATGCACAGAATTACAGGATGTTCCTTTCAATCCAGTCATTCTCCTTTCACCTATTACAGTGAACCTGTTTACCTTCATAATTATCCAGACTGGTGTTTCAAGAGCATTCAACAACTTTCACAGTCTTTTGTTGCTCCCATCTCAATGAGTTAAAAGCCTGTTCCTTCAGAGTTGATAGTGTAAAACAAGTAAAAAATGATTTACTATTTTATTTACCGCTTTAATTTGAGCAGCAATGTCACTGGATGTTTTGTTAAAACAGGTAGCACCTGTAGGTATGCTGCTCTTTGTTTTATAGAAGTATATCCATAAATCCCAGAGTCAATATTTGCTGCACACACAGGTAGTCAACTCTCCACCGACCAGAACGCACTACACCTGCTGCACTTATAGCAGCAGGTGTCAAGTGTCTTTGTTAAAAATCTAAACATAAGAGCGTTGAACAGCCTACTACAGGTCTCATATCACAGAGCTGAGGCCACTGAAGCAGAACATGGGGCCTTGGTCTATTTTCAATCAATAAGACTTTATTTATATAAAGTCTAGTGCACTTTTCATGCAAATAAGCAGCCTAAAGTTCTTTATACAGGAAGAACAACAAATAAAGAGTACTCTCCCATCCCACACAGTTTCACAGATGTGCACATACTGCACGGATGGATCAGCACATACATTCGGACATGTAGATGTTGATACATAGAAGAGAGAGCACAGAAGAAAGGGGACAGATTTTTTACGGAGAATATTTTTGGCAACACAAAATTTGCTATCTTTGTTTCCACTGACATGCGCTCACAGTCCTAATGATGAAAATGGACATTTTGGTATTCAGCAGAATTTTCGGTTATTCCACGGTTATTATTTCAACATATTTTGTTTTTATATATAGCTTGATGTAGGAGTCTAAGAGTTCACAGCAAAAAGGCAGTGAAGTAACTGCACAGTTTTATGTCCCTGCAGAGGTGACAGTGTCCACAAAGCTTGGCAATTGCAGACTCTTAGAGGGATATTGCTTGGATAAAAATTGAACACTTAGGCACTCTGTCCTCCCAAGCATGCATAAGTGTCCTTTTGGCAAGTTTTAAGCTTTGTGACAACAGGGAAAATACAGTTACTTAGCATAGATGATTTGTGCCGCAGACACTTAGCAGCCTGCAGAACCATAAAGCATTTTTGTTTGACTCTCTGTGTCTCCAGTGGTAATCAGATGAATTAAATTCCTCATCATAAACAACACCTGACAGCTTGGGCCTGAATTGTTTCAGTGTAGTCATAACTACCTCACGTAGACAAGTCAGGGAACATGGATATATGGGGCGTGTATCTACACCGTATATTGCTTCATCACAGATGTTATGCTAGTTATACTGCACCACTTTGTGTACTCATGTCACTTTGCAATAAATTCTGATGTGTTTTTTTCAGAACATTACATTTTTACAGTCCGTTTCTCTGTGTGGGTTCTGGAAGTGACTCTGTGTTTGGCCTGTTTCTGATCCTCTAACTGCTTATTTGAGATGTTTCCGCTGTTGTTTCTGTGTATCTGTGCTGTCCAGCTGCAGAGGAAGAGGCACATAGGCAACGACATTGTAGCCATCGTGTTCCAGGAGGAGAACACGCCCTTTGTGCCAGACATGATCCAATCCAACTTCTTGCATGCATATGTGGTGGTGCAGGTGGAGAACGCCTGTACGGACAACGTCACTTACAAGGTTGGTTTCAAGGTTGGGTGGTTGTTTATCAAAAGCACCTGACACAACTAATTTTAAATATATCCATTATTCAGAGCTGCTTTGCTGCTTGATAGCTCTAAATGGTAGCATTTCTATCATTTATTACTTTAGCATTGACTGTGCTCTCCTGCTCTCTCCCTTCCCAGGTGTCGGTGACAGCACGTGATGATGTACCCTTCTTCGGGCCTGCTCTTCCTGACCCCGCAATCTTCAAAAAGGTTAACAGTGTTACAAGTCGACAAACTCTATCCTGCCTTTAGAAGCAGACATGGGAAACCTTACGGCTCTGTGTCTGCCTTCACCAGGGCCTGGAGTTTCATGAGTTCCTCTTCACCAAGCTCATCAATGCGGAGAACGCATGCTACAAGGCTGAGAAGTTTGCCAAGTTGGAGGTTAGACTGAAGCATCCAAGTGTGTGTGCCTTTAGCTAGTGTGTGTGTGTGTGTGTGTGTGTGTGTGTGTGTGTGTGTGTGTGTGTGTGTGTATGAACAGTTGGGGGGATTTCTGACACAATGGTTTTATCATCTTGAACGTCAACCTCTATGTAAATGAGCTCCACTACAGGTGTCTATCGTCCTGATGTGTTGTTGTCACATAAGATTCCCCAGTGACGTCTCTAAATCTGAAAAGTGGAATAAGTTTAGTTGTGTGTATTTTTAACCTCAGTTCACTACACAGTTCATGCAAACTGACTGTTGTGCTGCTGTCAGGAGCGCACTCGGTCTGCCCTGCTGGAGACTCTGTACGAGGAGCTGCACATAAACAGCCAGTCCATGATGGGTCTGGGTGGAGATGAGGATAAGCTGGAGAATGGGAGTGGAGGCGGAGGAGGCAGTGGCAGTGGCGGAGGCTTCTTTGAATCCTTTAAGGTACTGCACCACTCCTCGTTTGAAGAGACGCGCCGATAATCTGCGACTGCACATGCATGAGGGTGAATGGTTCTGACTGGAGAAACTTTTGGGTATTTTTTTTTATTTTCCTCCCCCTGTCTCTTGGCTGGGATTCTGGGTATTCACACATGAGAAAACAAAGCAGAGAAAATTTGCAGTATCTCAAAGGACCAGTCCTGTGGCATTTGCTTTCCACTCTTGGCGGCCATTGCTGAACTCTGGTGTGTGGGTGTGTGTGTGTGCATGTACTCAACTTAATGTGTATGTGTGTGTGTGTGTGTGTGTGTTCCCCATGATGGTGTGGCTTTTGGTGGAGAGTGTCCTGTTGTGTATGAAAGACTCTTCTCTGTTCAGACTGAGTGCTCCATCAATGACCATTAGGGTGGTGGAGCGTGGCCCAGCGGCTGTGGAAGGGCGGTGGGAACTGTGATTGTGTGTGCCTGATGAACGATTTAATGACCCCTCATTAGGGAGCTGATGATGCCGTTTGCATGTCTCCCCACAGGCAGCGTTCCCCCATCATCTGTCTCCTCCCTTTGTGTCTTTTCTGTATTTCAGCAAAACCTCAGCGTAGATTAATATATCCACCTCCCCTCCAGTCTCTGCTCTTTCTTAGATTCACCTCCATACCTTTATGCACCACATTAGCACTCCTGTCCTTCTCACCTCCTCCAATTACATTTGCAAAGATTTTCCACTGTTCTTCCCTCCTTGCCTCCATAGTGCTGCTGTTTCTCTCTTCTCCCTCACTTACTCTACCCCGCCAGTCAAAAGGCCACCACTATCCTCAGCCCTCGATGAACCTGCATTTCACTCACATCGCCTCTCTCACACCCTCCCTCCCACTGACCTGCACTGCCCCTAAGTGTTCAAAAATCAGTCCTGCATACAAACACACACTTGTGTAAATGTAAGCGCAAGTCACTATGTTCATGTGCACAGACAAATATATTCAGAGCTGGACCGTATACACTCACATGTACAATCAATCTCATTAAATGTATAATCATTACAAGCAAATTAAAATAACTACAATGTCACCATTGCAGACTAGATCCAGCATGTAACCATATTTTATCAATGACCTTTGTTAAAACTGTTACTGATTACAAGAACGATGGCTCTGCCAGAGGATGCTGTGACAGTACCCCAGCATGTACTGATCGGCACCTGCAAAAAAGTGGAATATAACCATATTAATTATTCATTATTATTAATTCTACATTTGTGCTTTCATGGTATTTTGTGCATACAAGAAAATTACACAAGACATGAATTCACTTTCAACCTGTGCATTAGGGAATAATTTCACCTGCATGTGCACATAGATATACTTTTGAAATCATCTCAGTTAAAGTTAAAATTTGAGTAAAGAGTCACACGTTCATTTACAGTGCAAGACACTTGAGCAGTCAGTCAGTGTGCTGCAATCCCACGTAGTATAAAGTGGATCCACTGACTGTGTCTCCTCATCTCTCTCTGTAGCGGGTCATCCGCAGCAGAAGCCAGTCTATGGATGCCATGGGCCTCAGTAACAAGAAGTCACACACAGTCTCCACTAGTCACAGTGGCAGCTTTACCCACAATCCCGCAGAGAGCCCCAAAACCCCAGGGATTGTAAGTAGTCCACTTTGGTTCACATAATGCCCATCTAACATATACATAGAGGATGTAGTGTATTTTCCCAGTGCAGTGGATACACAAACATACACACTGCTCTAACCCTTCTGTCTCGTACTTTGGACTTAAGCAAATTGCTCTCCTGTTGGCACGTTGAAGGACTTTAATTTCATCAGTGTGCCAACATCAAAGCACTTGTTTTCACTCTTAAATTTGATTTCACTCTTGGTTTGTACTAAATCATCTTTCATTGAGTCTTTACCCCTTTTACGGCGCACAGTGTTCCAGTTATGACCGAGTTTCTCTGTTAGTAAGATTAACAGCATCTCTCACTGTCAGCATTTCATTCCTCTTCATGTGTCGAGAAATTCCTCATCACCACGTGGGGTGACAGTTAGATGTGTAGGACGATGGTTAAAAATAAAGTGTCTACTGTGGAATGAATTCAATGATTTTTCTGCTACTCTTTGATGTGAGATGACTCTGATTGCTTGTCCCGGTAAAGCCCCTCTCCCGAGTCTTGAAGCAACCTCCTGGTAGCAGCTGTATGACTACCCAGACTCCCTCCCTCCTTACATTGCTTTTGTCACGACTGTTCCTTCCTGCTGATGTCACAGCCTTGTTATGGAGCCTTGTATATGTGCACGTGTGACTGCACAGTGTGTCCGTGAATGTAAGGACAGTTCACTGCACACTGGCCTGTTTGTGTCTCCTTCAAAAATGGGGGCAGTGTTTCTCAAACCATGAGCGGAGAATCAGCGGTAGTTTATTCAGGGTACCGCCTTCCTGTCTGTCTGTCTGTCTGTCTATCAATCTATTCCATTTATGTCTATGTGTTAGTGACAGCCTGCCCTAAATGGGCCCTGGGACTGAAACAGTTTGAGAAATACTGCATTGCAATATATTTCAACTATTTTAATACTATGCTGTTTGCCATCTATCTGTCAATTACCAGCAGCATTTGGAAGTTCTAAGCTACAGTTTTACTCAATCACTTTGGTGCTTTTCTCACATCATTATTAACATTTGCACAACAGTTAGTGCATTTCTCAAAACAGTTAGTACAAACTGCAAAACCTACCTGGAGATGGATAACCTGCAAAAGCGTGTCACTTGCTCAAAATAGATAGTTAATCCCTCAAAAGTAAGTATTTATGTCAATGAAACAGTCAGTGTCATCAAATTGAGAAGTCTTGACATTGTTTATGAATGAGATAGTCGAATGGCTTAGTCATGTTTTCATCGTGACAGTTTACTCTGTCAGTGTTTTACAATGTAAAGAAAAATGAAAATGCTCAGGGCAGTGCTACTGCTACTCGTTACACATTGCTGTATTCATTTATTCTTGTAATTGAGTACAATACACTGAATATGTATGTATGTTTCACATTTTTAGCATATAAGCTCTTTGCAATTCTACAGCACTGCAAAAGTAAAAAAAAAAATGGAGTCACTTATTCAGAACATAACCACCCTTTTGGTAGAACTGTGCACAAGTAAGAACAATATAACAGTACATATTGTGACTGAACATAAATCCTTCTTGTACATCCAGATGTGGTCCTGTCTGTCTGGACACATATTTCCATGTGCATCACAGTGAATATCATCCCTTCAAGGCAGTGAGGAGAGCATCTCCTGGAGTGGTGTATCCACCCTCTGCCTGACTCTGCTGTGATGTCATCACATGCTGCCACCATGGCTGATCGCAGGGCCATCTGGTCGTATACCGTCCACCTCCAGGCAGGAAAAAACTCCTCCTGTTAAACCACTGTCTGAGCAGATGTGAATGATGAAAACGGACATTATCCCATGCGACAACACACTTGTTTAGGTAGTGCCCACTCCTCCCATTCTCAGGAACTATGTCCCTAAAGACTGACTAAGAAAGTTAGCAAATGTTAGCAAGTTAGCAAATTGTATGAAATCATAAAATCATTTGCAATTGTTCTGAGGAAAGAAAAAACTCTTACTATGATGTGGACAAATGACTAACTTTTGTGGAGCTTGAACTAGACACAGGAATCAAAGGACTGGTTTACATTATAAACTTTAGAGATGAGTGACTTCTGAAGTGGGTCATGACCTAAAAGCTCCTCCCATTTAAGACTTGGTGGCAGTGAGGGAAAAGCTGGAAACAAAACGTTAGCACAGTGTCTAATTTGAAAATAACGAAAAAGATGAGAAGATGGGAGTTGAAATTCACTTGAAAGATCTGTAAAGCTGCGAAAAATGCCGTCCTTATAAAGATCATTAAAGCATTTCAGGCCTTTATTGTTCCATGCAAGAAAGGTTGAATCTGTAAATAAAGGAGCTAGGGTGGATGCTGACTTGAATTTAAAGTGCGTCCTAAATTGGTACCATATTTTGAGTGTAGAATGAGCACCACTTGATTATTTGTGAAGCCAGAAAGGTTGGATGAGATAGAGGAGGTAAGTAAAGCAGGAAGGGAGGATGAAACACATGACTTTGCCTCTAAATGACACCAATGCAGATCGACTGCTTTAAACCAAAATGAGATCTTGTGAAGATGTGCTGCCCAATAATACAATTGAAAATTTGGAAGTGATTCTGATCTGAGAAAAGCACCAAAGCGAATGAGAGAAACTGTAATTAACCCCATTTTTGTAAGGAATATTTATTTATTTTAAAAAGGCTTACACCCTTGGATTTTGTAACCCTCTGAATGCATCAATGAACAGACCTGTATCCCTCAGCGCACAAACTACTGTCATACCTGTTACCTCATTAGCACCTTTCCTCCTTCTCCTCATCCTCTTCCTAACCCTAATCCTCTGCTACCTGTGTGCCTTCCTGTGTTTCGCTCTAAAAAGCCTGTCCCTTCCTCCTCAGTGCCATGCCGTCTCTGCTAATTCATGCTGCGAACTCCTTTTTAAGCTCTTTTGCACCTTGCAATTGAAATTCTTTGTGCGCATGAGATCTTATGATGTGTTCTTTTCTTTTCCCTCCCCCTCTTGCTTTTTCAATCTGTCATGTCCTCTCTCTCTCTGTGCTCCCTTTGCCCCATCTTGTGTGGCTCAGTCATTACTTGTTCCAGGGAAAAGTCCCAGTAAATATGGACGCCGAGGCAGTGCCATAGGGATAGGAACAATAGAAGAGGTTCATGTTCATATTTATCCCTTCTTGTTTTGTCTCTGATCTTGACCTTTCTGTTGTCTGTTTAAAGTGTGAAGAAAGTAGATGATAGTTCAAAAAATGTGCCTGTATCCATTTGCGTTGCTGTGAGAGGTCTAGAAATTGATAGGAGTTAGATGCTGTAATGGCATTTGTTCAGTCATACATTCATTCATTTTATTCAGACTTATGTTTAAAGGGAATGATCCATCATAGACTGATGAGTGGTGTAGCTCATTTATCTTGGTTTAAATCGTCCCTGTAATGTGAATAATTTTCCCCAAGTCGATGATTTCATGTCCTGATTTATGTTTTCCATTCTTCTGGCCATAGATCTCATGGCTCCATTCACTTCATTTTATTTACTGTTCTGGGAAAAATAGGAAACTGGAACAAATTGTTAACCTCTTTTTGTTCTCTAGCCACTCATTGATGAATATGACTAAACTGTGTTTGCCAGACATTGTAAATTTTAGTAACTAAACTACTTTACACTCTGGCAATATAAATCCCAACAGGAAATGTCTACGGTTGATCGGGTTTATGAATATTTCTGCTTTTTAAAAATAACAAAATACAAAATGAAGTTCTTCCTCAAAACATGTGCAGTTACTTAATGTTAGGATAAGCCATCAGCTCACTCACAGCACATTTCTACAGGTAGATACAGTAGCTTTGACTTCACTGTGTCCTGAACTGTATATAGCTTCAATACTATTCCCATAGTATGTGTCTGACTTTTCTCTCCCTACACTGCCGTTAGTCACTGATCATTCCTGGGAAGAGCCCGACCAGGAAAAAGTCTGGGCCATTCAGCTCCCGTCGCAGCAGCGCCATTGGCATCGAGAACATCCAGGAGGTTCAAGAGCGGAGGTGAGAGGCAAGAGCACCAGCTGATCAGCCGGGAGCGGGGAGAGAGAGAGGACAGTGGTGAAGAAAAATTAAAGAAATCAACTGTCACAACCGTGGGGCACGTGTGTGTTGGGGAGATTTTGTGGTGGGGTGTGGCTGAAAAATGCTCAAGGAGCACATAGTATTTATATTGTTTTAAAATAACCAACTGTTTTATCGATAGTACTTATTAAAAACTGATTAATGATGGTAATAGTGTTAAGCAAGTTTTAAGTTGCCTAAAAACGTTCTGGAAGTGTTGCCTGATTTTTATTTCAAAGGACTCACTTTGAGATTCTGGTGGTTATGATGTTTTGTGAAACTGGATTGAAAATTTCAGCTCTAAGATTTCATTTTGCCTAAAAAAAGAAATAATATGAATACTATTAAGATCTGTGACCATCTGCTGTCATGAGGCATTATCCAATGACTGGGATCAGATCAGTGTTTGAGCATGAGAGCACAGATTTGTGCTGCTCCCTACTTGAGTAGTAATTCAGTTGTGTTCAGTCATCCACCTCTCATGTTGTGGCACCATGACAGTTTATTCTTTTGACCTTGATTTTCACTTTTCCCTGCCATGCGATGCGTTGGTGGGTTCTTCTCTATTAAGGACAACAATATGACATCCTTTAAATGAGACTTTCCATTTTACTGTCGCTTAACTGATGTAGAAACAGCAAAACAGGAAGGGAAAAGATGACGTCTCAGTATAACAATGTTACAAATGAACTTGTCCCCTAACCCAAGTTTCTGACCCCATGAACTATGTCCATCATTGTTCACTTATTCTCATGTGTCGATCTCTATCCCTGTCCTGAAGCCGGGAGGTGTCTCCCAGCACCCAGCGGACACCAGAGAGCAGCCAATTTTCACATGAGAACAAGTCTGACAACTCCTCCAATCACAGTTCTCCAGAGTTTCCTGCTACGAAAAACAGGTGACTACACATTAGCATTAACATGTCATTGGCTAGCACAAGTGCTGATGCAGGGCTGTCATTCTCATTTTAACTTCTGTCTGTCGGGCTGTGAAATTAAGCAGGTGAATGAATTATAAGTCTGAAAAGAGGAGCAATAAATTGTGAGATTCGTACTGTTTTTCGAAAAGCAAAACTGAAAATGAGCAAATGCAGAGCACTGGAGTTTGCAGGATCTGAGTGACCCAGGTGTGTAGTTTGGCCATGTGTTGCAGGGCGGCATCCATCCCGGAGGCTCAGGACCTTTCCCGCTCCTCCTCCAATGCCAGCAGCTTTGCCAGTGTAGTGGAGGAGCATGAAGCAGAGGAGGATTATGACACTGGACTGGTGGGTAGAGGCAGACACATTAAGGTCCCTTACCCAAAACTCAAGCTGCAGGCAGCTTCTCTCAGCAGATGACACATGTGTGGTGATTACCATTCATTGTTCTTGCTTAGAGGAAATAATGAAAATAAATACTTTGTTGACATTTTGTATGAAAGAATGCATATTCAGCATTAACTAGCTAACGTGGTATTAGCAGCATATTGGCATGGGTTAGAACCTCCATCTGCCAGGACTCTAAACAACAATTGCTAAACCATTCTATATTTTCTACACGACTTTGCATGTTCTTTATTTTTACAATTGCATATTTGGATATTGTTACGTAGTGCTATCTGTTGTTTGTTTTTGTTTTTGTTTTTTTTAGAAAAAATGCATCAAAAGTTTTATTTCTAATTGGCACACGCAGTAATGGCAGGTCTAAATTGTACCTCATAAAACCGAAACTTAGACAAACTAGGGAAATGGTTGAGAACTGGGGTTAAGATGACATTCCCTCAGCTGTCCTTGTTTCTCCTCCCACAGGAAAGTGCATCTTGCGTAACACCACTCAAGAAAGACTCATTTGTCTACAGCTCTGCAGTGGAGGACAATGCTGTCAACAGCAGCCAGAGCCAGGGAAGTTTTCCAGGTGTGTTCAGGAGGAAACAGACTCATGTTACTGTGTCCGCACTGGCCTAAAGGTGCGAGAAGCAAGGCACTTAGAGGTCAACAGTTTCACATGTCTAGAGCATCTGAAGAAAATCTAGACTGGGTAGATAGAATAACAATCTCCATCGCCGCTTCCTTGAATCATCCGCCTTAGCTGCAGATGTTTAGTCTGAGAAAAATCTCAAACTCCTCCTAAACTAGAGAGGTTTACCATGCCTGGTAAAATGCAGCTTCACAAACATATCTTTGATCCACACACAACCTCTGTTAGTCTGCACATTCTGTTTTGTCTTCTGTCACTAATGATACAGCTAGAACCATTAATCTTCTGCATGCTTATCCTTCTCTGCTCCAGCAGCTGGCAGCATTATGTGCTTTAGCTTATTAACAATGACAGCCACACATCTGTCGCTCCCTTCCTTTTCTCCCTTCCTCCGAGCAGCCTCTCATCTTCAGCAGCAAGGGGAAGGAGTGAAGACATCAGAGCCCAAAGGGACAGACAGCCAGGCCAAGCCTGAGCAACCCCCACAGGAGAACAAGTTCTCAATGGTGAGACAAATTATCATAAGGTGACACAGATGGTTTCCCTGCATGCTCTGCAAAGGCACTGCTAGAAATGTTGCTTCTGATCAGTTGTTAAGCCATTTGCACAGTGAATTAATTGCTTCTAATATGCTTATGGCTCTCGGCTCTCTGATACCACACTAACTTTCACAAAATGACAATGCTGGTCGCTGATTAGGTGCTGTTGTTAACTTGGCATTTTTCCATGAGGTGTATCCGCTTCTACTGTAATTTTAAGAAACCCTGCTTTCACAGATGTGATTATATTGAGGCTTCCTCTGCAGTCATCATTGTTTATGGAGGTGCCATGTGACCATATGTAGGTCAGGTCTGGTTCATTTTAAAAGCTATCATACTCAGTTGACTTATAAGAAGTGGACCTGATAAAAAAAAATAGAAAAAAAGCCATGTCTAAGCCAACAAAATCTTTAGAGCTTGAATCTGGAGATGGTTGAAAATGAATCAATGAGATATGGTTATTTATTTGAAGAAGGACTATCAATAATTGAGATGGATTTTGCTAACTCAGAATTTACTGTGTGTGGGGAGGAGAAATTAATTTACCCTGCCAGTCATCTGTGAAGTTATTAAGCCTGTGGCTGTTGTTCTGTGAATGCCTACCCTTCATATTCTGCTTTATCAGGGGAGTATTATATGGGGTATTGTTTCAGAGTCTTCCTCAATTCCCATTACCATTCAACAGAAAATGAGTGTGATTATTGGACGTAGTTCAAATATCAGCATACTTGGAAGCCTTCATAGAGTCCTGCCACTGATATACAAATCCATAGGGACAATCTATTCTTTGTTTAGTGTTGGGAGATCTATATTGTAAAAATAGAGCTTGTTAGATCTATTTAAGTTGAAGTCTTCAAAAAATATCTGAGGCTGTTGATCTGCTGATATCGTCAGTCATTTTTCTTGCCAACATTTCACTGAGGTGATTTTATTTTTTTCCCTGTTAAATTTTAGCTGGTCTGCTGAGGATTTGCTAGACGTATTTCCTCCTCTTGGGAGGTAGTATAAGTGGTCTCCAGGGTTTTAGCTTTATGTTTTAATGCAGCTTCCATTGTTCTCTCTTATTTTATCACACATGACCGCCTTTATCATCTTCCGGAGGACACTCGGTGAGAGTCCAATGCCGACAGTGTCCAGGAATGCTGTTTGCTCTTCAAAAGTATTCAATAAAATCTGAGTTTAATACCTGAAAAGTCCTTCAGGATTCAGGATTTATTAATTCTCTAGCTTCTTGTTGCTGTGTGTAATTTGTTAGTCATGCATAGAGACTGGAGCACGGCCACTGAGAGTAAAGGGGTGAATCTAGGTGTCAAAGTGAGAAATCCATCAAAACTGAAGTGTGAGGGAACAGGTGAACAGGTGTGAAGTCAGTATATTATTTGGGGAGCAAGCATCACAGAGACAGATCACTCATGAATTGTTTCAGTGTATCTGCCGAGTGCAAGTTGCAGTAGAGCTGAAGAACGGAGCCGTTCATGATCAGCGTGTTCCCCTCGCACTGTAAGTGTCACTGCAGGTTGATTGTGTAATGTGGGTAGAAGCGCAGTTTAGAGTTTCCAGTTGACCTTAATGCATGTTTTTGGACTGGGAGGAAACCAGAGTACCTTGAGTATACTAGGAAGCAGCTACAGAACATAGAAACTTCACACACAGAGATCTGTCCCCTGACGGTGTTTCAAACCAGTGACCTTCACTGGTTGGTTTGTTTACAACTTGCTTTCAACTGCTTACATGTCAACATGTTTAATCAGGGGCTGATCTTCAAGTCTTGCAATACTCAGCACATTCCCCCTGCCACTTGTTCAAGCATAGTAACTACGAAACTGGAGGTGAAGTGAAAAATTATGTGGAATCAGTGTGAAAAAACAAAGATAACAATCTTATACAGTGCATCATAAAATAAATAAATAAACAGAATAACAGAAAACAACAAATCAACCCTGACTTTGATCATCACTGAATAAAAATACTGACAAAAAAATACAGAGGTGTTGTTTACATTTCCTCAAAATATGACATTTAGCCTGGGACTCGTATCAGTGTGTGCATTCAAGTCTGGTCAAGTGACACATAACACTGGGAAGATTAAAACTGGACCTAAGAATGGCTTAAGGATTTACTGAGGGTAGCAAAGGGATCTACATTGTCATGCTGATGCAGGCCGTCCCGACACAGTCACTTTGCTGCTGGAAGTTTTGATATTTACTCCACTCAATGCCGTGCCTTCTTTTTGCACAAATTTACTGAAGGTGAGTTAACAAATAACAATATGTAGGAGAACAGCAGGAAAGCAATTATTTGTGCAACTTTGTTTACACATACATTTTCAGTATTATTCTAAAAGATTTTTGGCAGAAGCTCTGATGCAAGTACAGTGATGAAATATTTCTGTAGAAAACTGAAAGCACTTGCAACAACAAAAATAAATCATTTCGGTTGCCAGGTTTGTTGCAGAGTCTATCGAGCAATCAGCCTGACCAGTATACTCACATCTAGGGTCACTGTGATGAAAACAAGTATGGCAGAGGAGTAACAGGTAACATTAGTTAAGTTGGCAAGCAAGTTAGTTTATTGAAATCTGCCATTTCTGTGTGTATTTTAATGCCAAGAGATACCTTTACTTGAGTCCATGGAGCAGAGGCTTCACTAATATTTGCTCTCGATCCGGTCCTTTGCTTGTCACTGATCTGCTGGAACAGATACTGCACCATTCACTGGGGCTCTGAAGTAGTTGATGCTGCTATCCTACCCAGTGCCACCCTACAGACCACAGCTGGCAAGCCACAAGTTCAGAGATCACAAAGAATTTCACTCATCTGTGTTTAAGTGTTCTGTGTTTTCTGTCACTGAATGTGTCTTGTACAGTTAATACTGCGAACTCTATGACAGGTGTAAGTAAACAAGCCATAACGTCGGAAAGCAGAAGCACGTCACACTACATTGTGCAAGTGGTCCATTGAAGCCTCTTTACTGATGAAATCAAATAGAATTATACTCACTGATTATCAGCTAGTATTACAACAAAAATGAGTAAAATGCAACTTTAGAAATTTTAAATTTGATTTGCTCAAAGTAATAATACATCAAACTGAACAGGTTATTAGCATTTGTTCTCGCAAATATTACATAAGCCCAGTCACACTTTTTAGAGTGTAGCAACTGCGAACCTTAAGATAGAAATAGAGGGGAACTACATTATGTAGTGTGTATACAGTGTATCTTTGGAGAAAGGTAAATATCTGTATATGTTTGTCTTTGTCAGTATTAACCATGGTATCTTCTCTGTTTGCAGAACTGTTAGCCACACTCCGGTGTTCACTGCATCTCCGTCCATTTTCAGGTTTGATCTTTGATGCATACACTTAATCTTAGACTTTCACTGATGCATGACACTAACCTTTTACATCTCCTCTGTTCTCTTGTCCCCTCACATTTTAACCATTCATGTGTCTGTTTTTTCTTTGTGTCAATACCAGCTTTTTCCCTTTGCTCCTTCATTCCCATACAAGGCAACTTTCTCCAGAATCAAAGCCAAGGGCACGTGAACTTTATCCCTGATGCAGCAGGCAGGAGAGTTAGATGCCAGATAAAGACACTGCCAGATCTTTTTTTGTGTGTTTGACCAGGATCTGACAGACTCCCAGCTCCACAGACATGTGCCCACCTGTCACTCTCATTTCAGCTCCATGTGTGAATGCTCAATATCATGAGCAGAGGGGAACCAGGCCTCCATGACAATGCAGAATCACCATCTCACAGCTGGCTGAGCACAATAACTCAAGCTGCCTGGTTGGAGGGGAGCAGGAAGCTCTGAAATATGACTCTTGCTGTCAATATTCAAATGTTGTGTGTCCTCTTTCAAAGATCAGGACCTGGACAGGGTTATGATGATGAGAGGCTAAAGAGCAGTTGGATAAGTGTGTTCAACACTGGCTCTAGGAGTGGGGAGAAGGGAGTGGCACTACAGATAAAAAAGTTTTTTTTGTTTTGTTTTGTTTTTTTTTTTTACCATTAACTTCACATCCCACTGTGATATTGTTCAATGTTAATGTACTGGGTGTGTGTGTGTGTGTGTGTGTGTGTGTGTGTGCGTGTGTGTGTGTGTGTGTCAGTTAGCTTTTTTGTGTTTTCTTGATGCTCTGTTCTTCTGTGCTTTATTCTTCTGACTATTCTGCCGTGGGTATTTGTCGTGTTTTACGGTGGCTTCGGTGCTTCTGTCCTGTTCTTGACAGAGGGTGCTGCTGTGATGCTGTTGCTGGTGGCTGTAAGAGCACAAGCACGTCTGCCTACTCGCTGGGTGAAAGGTCAAATATTCCACAGAAAACATCTCATCTGCATTTTTTGAAATGCAAATTTTATTGAATTTTGCCTGCAGGGGGAAAAACAGAAACATTTAACACAACTGCAGACTGTACTGGTGTTGTATAATTAGAGAAAGACCGCTGCAGCGCCCCAACCAGCAACATGCATCCTCAACCCACACTTCAAGGTCCTGCTGTTTAAACCTTTGTCTGCACGTCCTCTGCCACGCACCACTTGTTGATTTGATGTCTGTGTACGGGTGTGTGTACAAAGGTACTGTGCATGGTGTACTCCTGCTTGCCAAAAAGATAAAAAAAAAGAAAAAAAGAAACCCTCTTCTTTGTACACTGGTGCCATGCGTGACATAGAGGTGTCGTCCCTGTGATCTATGTTTTCTTGAGAAACCAGCCAACATCTCCAGATGTGGTGCACATTGCTGATAGAGAGCCAAAATGCCAATTTCCTACTTTGTTTGAAAGGTGTTATATGTGTATGTGACCCAAGCACTACATTTTAAATGATTTTGAAATGCTGATTTTTACCTTTTTTTTTTGTTTTGAGAAATCTGATTTGTTGCTGAACCAGAATTACACTGTGACTCATCTTGAAGTTGCCTTTTTACTGATTGTTTTGTGTGAGCTGCGTTGAAGGGAGTCACATCTTAAGGCACTACATTGCCAGCTGGCAGCTGAATGTAAAACTAGGCAGATTTACTGGGATGTGTCTGCTCCACTGAATGGTGATACTGGGTTGAATCCTGGCCACAGTTTATTATGTAAGAACGAAATGATTAGATTGGAGGTGAGTTGTTTTATTTAAGTGATGTAACTAAATCTGACATGTGAGTTATTGTCTTTAATCAATTAGTAGGATAATTTGTTAAATTTGTAGTTTGTGATAATGCAGGTTCAAGTGCCTGAACCTAATGAAAATCAAATACACTGAATACACTGTGTTCATCCTGTTTGGATCTCCCAAAATAAGATTTTGCATTTTCCAACTGAACAAAAAAAAGGAACGCCATACACTAAAGAAAATCTAGGTTTTGGGCAATGATTACTGATTTGAACTTATGCAAACATCGTTTCCCAGAAGGTAATGTTTTCAAATGATTTTCCTCTGCAGTTTAGGGACGCCTAGATAGTTGAAGTGCGCCCTCTTGTGGCCCTGTCTTATTATAGCACATTACTAAATGGTACCATTCATGTTGCTGTGCTTGCACTGTGTACCAACTGCTGGTCCAAACAACGTTGGGAGAAAATCCTCTATGTGCTCGAGTCAAATGATTGTATTTCTGTTCTTGTCGACAGTCTGCTTAAGCCCTTGTTCAAAAGAGCCGTTTGTAAATATTGCTTTTCATCCTTTTTGTAAATAAAACAACAAATTGTTTAATAAAGATGTAGATGGATAAAATGTATTATACCACTGGAGTAATTCTTCCTTCATACATGTTGATGTCTACTCTGCATTTTTTGTCAAAAGAGGAGGAGAAAAGAAACCAAACAAAATTTGTCAAGAAATTACGAGATAATGAGGTGTTGCATGATTTTAAGACATAGTGATGCGATCAGGCTTTAAGAAGAAAATATACCCTTCCCTCTTGCTGCTAGTGTTTAAAGTAAAGAGATTTAAGTTTGCAGGCTCCCTTAAATTGTGTGGTTTGCATTCACATCTCTAGGTTCCACCACTTGAAGTCAAATGGCTCCCTGCGGACATTGGAGCCGCAGTGCACCTCTCCCAGCAGTTTGTGGTAGGATGCAAAGTCATCGATGAATGTGCACCTGAGGCCGAGGCCCTTCATCAGGGAACACATCTCAGCCTCCAGGGCACAGTGGCCATTCACCTTGGGGCCAAAGGGCTTTGGGATCCCAAGGTTATTCCCCAGGACAATCATGTTTACCTAGAAACAGACCCGACAGGTCATGAGCATAGTATCAACACTTTCAGTTGCTCTGTGAGAATAATCACAGCCAAAACGCACCATGTCAGGGTAAAAAGCCACAGCTCTGTACTCGTCGTCTCCCTCCAAAACCAACTTGAAGAGGATTGGCAAGTCAATGATGTCTTCATCATCAAGACCCAGCTCTTTCTTCAGGACATCCCTGTTCCAGTCAATGCAGCTCTACAGAGGCAGGAGCAGCACAATATCAGTGCACAGTGGACAATGCACAGGTTTTGCACATTCTTCACACTTTTTTGTACATGTCGCGTTGGTCTGTCTACATACGATCATCTGAGTTACATATTTTGCATACAATATATTCTACATAGGTAGGAGGTAGTATGTTTTTCATAAATTAGGCTTAACAGATATACTCACCAAATCACACCAATCTGACCCACGAGAACAACAGGGAAGTGTTGGTGTAACGAAACTGCAGGATGAACTAGAACTGGACTGGTGTCTGGCATTACTGTAGAGCTTCTATATAGCACCTGACTCAAGGCTGACATACTTTTGGCCACATGTTGAGGACTGCAGTCTATCCTCAGTACAAAGCCAAACTATGAGTCCTCTTATTTTCACAGATTTCTGACCTTGTGTCAAAGCTTTCACTCCCACTCACCTGCACATAGTTATTTTCAGCCTGGAGAGTCTCATCCTCAAGTATCTCATCCACTGCTATTGCTTCTTCACCTTCCACACCTTTTAAAAAGGATTTCACAGAGTGATAAGTGTTGAGAATCATACAATGAGTTGAGCAGATTGGGCACGCATACTAACCTTCAAAGAGTTTGGCTTGTCCGTGCCCATCCCTCTGTAAGCCTCTGAATAGTTTGTAGCCTGCGTCTGGGCTGGCCAGCAAGAGCCGGAAACCCTGCGCATAGAAACACAAGAGGCAAAAATAACACTGGCACTCGCTTATCCTCAGAGCTTATGGTATCCCACCATGTATGCAGCAGCAGCAGCTGCTCTGTGTCAGAGTGCAACAGTCAGCAGCCCCCTGTTTGACAGCTATTTACTCTTCAGTTAAGAAATTTCTGTTTAAGAGGTAAATATTTACCTTTCTGTCAGGTGCAGGAACAAACGTCATGAATTCATCTACATGACCGACAAAGAGCCAGTCAGAGAATAAGGCAATGGGCTTCTGAACCTTCTGGGCCCACAGGAAATCTTGAACCACTTTGGTCATGTTTCGTCCTTTGGTCGCTCTTCAGAGAAGAAAGAAATTCATGTTTACAGATCTTCTGAGGCTGAGTGTACGCATCATACATAAATGACTGATATCTTCACGAGTGCAGGATTTGTAGCACACTTACGTAGGGAAGGCTACTCCAATGAGGATTCTGCCCAGGGGGTAGTTTCTTCCATTGACAGTGACAGGAGGACTCACCTCCAGGTTCCCGAAAGAGTCCAGACTGCTCACATCTTTTCTCTGGGCGACTCTGGTCACATAGCCAAAGTCAGGGCCCTGAGGGTGTTAATTTTGAATAATGTCACGTTTACAGCTCTCACTTCATTATCGCTAAAGTTTTTACAATTCTTTTGTTGTCATTCCTGGACACGTCAATTTCTTTTGCCGAAACTTGAGCACAGCCCTGTCAACTTATGAATGAGCCTGCAATGTACTTCATACCACAGAGCCAAGCTCAAACATCTGAATAGAGAAAGCAAACTGGGTTCTGAGCTTGCTTAGAGATAAGAAAAACAAACAACTTCCTTGTCAGATTTTCCATGTCCTGAAAGGTATTTTCTAAGTCTCAAGATTTAAGACAACACTTTTCTCACCAGAAGTTCATCATAGGGAAAGTCCTGCAAGTCTCCATCTCGAGGGGAGTCAAGAACAACAGGGAAGCGTTGGTGAGGTGAATCGATGTAGCCAAACTCCAGCTCATCCTGGAAAACAGATGTTTTAAGTTATATTTCTAATATATTTGAATTTCAGCACTTAATGACGCACCTACTTAAACAACTTCCCTTTTTTTTCTATCTTTTCCATTTGATGGTGTCTTACATGTATGCATAAAATGTGTTCTCCGCCTTTTGCTTTTCTTTCTCATGATGTGGGATATAATGGGACATATGATCAAATGAAACCATCACAGTTGTTGCTTTCTACAACACATTTAGTCCCATTACTCTTCCTGTAAGTTCTCTCTTCCTGTTTGTTTTACAGTTGTGGGGATCATCAAACCTGTGACACTGGTCTGACTTTAAACTGTTTCCTGCCATTGTAGCTACAGATGGATAAACTTAGACTTAGACTGAACTTTATTGATCACTTTGGGATGACTCTCTCACGGAAATTTACACTTTCAGTGGCATAAAAAACAAGATAATATAATGTACATAGATAGATCTCATCACGATAAAAAAAAAGAGAAATAAACCCATGAGCAATAAAGCAAATAAGAGGCAATATCAAATTAGCGCTCTTGACAGGTAAAGCAGACATTTTAATTTATTTTCAAAGCAATTTAGTCTCAGTACCTGCATCCAGCGATCTCCTCTGTTCATATACTCATGGCAAATCCTCAGCTTGTATCCACTTTTGGTGACAAGGTTCTTCATCCCTTTGAGGAACTGATAGTTGTCCGAGGTGCTGAGAGGTTGACATCACAAAGCAGAAATAAGATTTAAAAACATAAATGAAAAACAAACAAGGTTGGAAAACATGAGGCCATAGACACATAGGTTTGAGGATGTAGTTTTGATTGGGGTGTTATCACCCCATTAACATAAAAACTGTTGACATGTCTTTTGTCACAGAGGAGAGTTTGTTATTTCACCAGCACCTGCAGACAAAGACCTCCACTGGCTTCAGGGTATTTGGTGTCATGATCCACGGTGCCACCCTGAACACAACCTTGTCTGTGTAAATTGGCGTCTCAGGAAGACCCTGTGAAAATATGAGAAGGGCCACCCCGATTTTTAAAAAAGGTAATTGAAAACATAAACAACCTGCTTTCTTTTTCAGACATTCACCTACATCATATTTTGATGATGTTGTAAAGTAAACATTAAAACAGTTCATTTGCTAGTTTACACAGTTCAGAAAATACCAATTAAAATTAAGTAAGAAAAAAATACACCCTGTTCTGTGACCTGCAGTTATCAAGCGAAAACATAGACTCTGGGAACATCACATCTTGATGCCTAAATCCCCCTTAACGCCATATTAATCCAGAAATGAGAAGAGGGTGGAGTTGGGTGGAGGTGAGTCAAGTTGCAACTGCTGTAACGGATAAACTGTCACAATTTTAAGAATGCTAATAATATTATTAATACATATTTGTAGGCACTTTACAGGACACTCAAGGATGCAATCCAAAATGTCAAGGACAATAAAACGCAGCAATATAAAAAATGTAATTACTAAAAAGCAGAACAAGAATATTAAAAAAAAGAAGAAAACAAGGAACCACACTGTGAACCAAGTGTGAAAAAGCCTCTCGGAAGAGTTGAGTATTGAGGAGTACAGTTTTGAGCTGTGACTTAGAGGTAGTGGGGTTTTTTTGGCTCATTTGTTTGTTTTGTTTTGATATTGTACCATGTGCCAAACACATGGTTTGGCTTATTTGTGACAGCTTGACATGAAAAAAGTGAAAAAAGTGAAAATCTTTCAACTCCATCAGATGCCATTGGAGAGCACATAACAACAATAATTATTCGTGTTTTAATAATAATAGCAATGACGATAGCCATGATAATAAGAATAATGATAATGATCAATCTTATCATCGGAGACGCAGGCGAGACACAGAATGTAAAACTCTTACTTCAGAGATTGGTTCCAGCAGACTCAGGTTGATGGTGATGAGCCCGTCAAAGTCTTTGTCCATGAACCGGAGACCCTCCACATAAAAGTTCATTTCTGCATCACCTCCAAGATAAGGCACTTCCTGGGACAGGACTTCGCTGCTTAAAACCAGCGGGTAGTCCTTCACAAAGTACTTCAAGAACAGTTTCTCTGCTGTGGTAAGAACAGCATTGACAAGGTTGAGATGCTGGTAAAATGATGTTTGAGAGGATGCTTTAAGAGAAAACACATCTTCTTTTATGGACCTTTCAAAACCACACATCTTTACTCACGCAGGCTAATGTTCCCTGCATCGGGGGACCTGGTCCTGAAGACTCTGACACTGTCTGCATCACCCTGTGAGATGTGCATGGTGAGCTTGTAGCCTTCTGGGAGCTTAGCAGGGCCTCTGGTACGCAGCACCATGATAGACATGTCCTTTAGATCTAATAGACCGCAAAGAGTCATTTTACCATCGGTTTTACATTTTAAATAAGTGTGTGATTTATAAAGTATCTTGAAAAGTAACAGTTATGTTTGCCTTATTTGAACTTAAAGCATCGTCCTGGTAAGACCAAGCACACAAAATGCTTAAACTGGTTTGACTGCTGATAAGTCACCTCACGGGCCTGCTTTATCAACTTGCCCTTGACACTCGCTTTGCAAATGCAAAAATTTGTGTTTCTAAGAGAGAGCAGGAATACAGTAGAAGAGATTAATTTCTGTATGGGTGAGTAGCTGAACTTCTTTACCTGACACTCTGGAGACATGGTCTTTCTCACTGTCAAGCGTCTTCTGGTAGGTGCGCTCTGAGTCACAGTTGACCAGCAAGATGGCTCCGTGCCCATCAGAACCCCATTTCCAGGATCCCTAACAGGTTTTTGACAAAACAAGAACAACTATTACACTCACTATTAATGAGGGGGTTGCTTTTTATTCTATTCTTAGAAAAAAAAACTGCTAGGGATAGGGAAGTACTTGAGCAGACTGTGAAACATTCAGCTTCCCCTGACAATAGAAATTATTTCCATCAGACATCAGACAAGAATGTTTAACAAATGCATTCATTAACAACATGTTGAGGAAAAACTTGAGCACAGCCTATTCCGGTATATTCAGAGAAATAACTTTTACAACTTATACAGTAAGGCTGAGAACAATGATTAAAGAGCAACCAGGAAGCCTGGGAGCCTTTCGAAGAGTTAATGCGTAGCATCGAGTTTATGCCACAAATGGAAACCTATTTATTTGGGAAGCTATTGTTTATCAGCATTTGAAAAAAGAGAAAAAATATTTCCCTCGTTAGACTGCCTAAAACTGACGTATCTGAGCTCACCTTATTAGGGTTGTTTTTCTCCACAACACCATCTCTGTCAGCATCCACATCTAGAGAGATTTCTGCATGGCAGACACATTTCTTTACAGAAGGTCTGTGTGTAGTCAAAATATCCCACACAGAAGTTCACAGCACAAAGAAGCAATTCTTTTCAAGAACTGTCAACGTCATCATGTTGATACCAAAATGTGTTTCGCTTTACTTTGAATACTGATATGGATTCAAGACTTGTTGTAATTATTACTAATTCTAATTCTAATTAGACTAATTATTCAAGATTAATTTCTGATACAATGGAATATGATTATTTTTAAGGTAGCACAAACAAATGTAAAAACCATAAATTAGGAAAAAGAAATACTTTTACCTAATGGAAGATACATGTTGTGTCAAACTTCTTGTACTTACCTACAGCTGTCAGGTGCAGAAGTGCTTTTCCCAACACCTCTTTATTCTCATCATAGTACCTGACAGACAACTGAGAGCAAAAGGCCCCAATTATTTGTATGTGCAGAATGACACATGACAGTGCTGATCCTTTAAAGCTAAAGGCTCAGCTCATCGCCTGAGAGCTTTTCCTCTGGTTATAAGTGATTAATCATTCAAAGAAGCAAAAGCAGAAATTGCCGCTTAGAGGGTGACTTCCCCTTTGATATATTCCACGTCAACCTCTAAATTCTCTGAAATGCAAATATCCTTATATTAAATTATGGCTAAAGAAGAATATGGAATACGCTTTTCTATCAAATAATTCTATTCATGTGAACACAGATCAAGTTTTCACATTAATTTGTTTCGCTGGCATATGATTTCCACTTCATCAGTTAACAAGTTGGCAGAGAAATTTGACATACCAGTGACATGCACCTCTGCCCTACATTACCTTGCTATCATTTTCGTGCTTGCTGGCATTGCACATCGTGATGAGAAGCAGTGAGTTGCCATTCAGGGGCAGTGGTGAGAGGTGGAACGTCTCATGGGGCGGGGGGTGGATACTGTAGTGAACATTTGAGGTGCACTTTACGGAGAAGAACGCAGCGCTGGGTGGGGCACTCCTTAAAACCAACAGAAAGACACCAACCAACAGACTCATGTTAGGGCTTGTTTGTGCTCACATTCAATGCATGTAGGAACACATTTGGACAGACGAGGAGTGTTGCTCTTCACAGGGAAGCAACAATCTCAAATTTCAAAAAACATTTGGTTAACTGAACTGGCAGCTGTTGGTCACGGCATGGTTAACTGCGTGGTGAAAACTGCATGGATAAAACTGGTAGGGATACTGTAAGTGTAAGAGTTAGAAAAACTAGAAAGTTTTTTGTAAGTTCCTGACCCCTGATACGCATATCAGCATAGTCTAATCTTGTCCCTTTATAAGTGAGAGGATTTCCAACCCAAGAAGTTTCCTCTAAAGTAACAGTCATTGTAGACAAAGGTATTGATTACACTGAAGAATATCTCTCTGAATAATTAACATTGGTCTGAAATGAACTCAGAGGAGTGGGGGAGCTGGGTTTGACAGATGGGCCTCAGATGGTAATCAGTCTTTGCCCAGAGGTGCTGTCTAGGCTGGCACTTGGCAGAACGTATAGGCTGCATTTCTTTGGGATGACAAAGTGTCTCCTGTTTGGTAGAAACAACAGATCACTGTTGATTCTCTCTGCAAAAGACTGGACCAAACCAAAACCAGAATCTGCATTCAGATGACATCCACACCATGGCTCTTGTGTTGTGACTGAACAATAGAATTATTATACGCTCAGTTTCCAGCCTATTGGAAACAAGTAGTCCAAACATCAGATCACCACACACTTCAATCTACACAACAAAAACTTTCTTAAAATCCAATGATCTCTGCTATTTGATTGCATCAGTTTTAGATAATTAGTCCGAATACAGCACATATACCATGCTTTCAATTCAAAAAATGAATTAATCAAACTAAATTTATGGATGATTGCTTCATAATATTTAGTTTAATTAAACTTTGCTTAGTGGGGTGATGAGCAATGATAGTAGAATGAAAAACAAAACATCTAAGATTCTCAACAATTTCAGAATAGCAGAGACTAACACAATTTTTTTTTATCATAATCATAGAGAACGTGCACCTATGGTCAGCACATCTCAACAGGTCGAACAAAGCAGATAGATGGGTACACATAAACGTATTTGATCCCTTGAGAAGGTATTCTTTGAGAAATCCAGGTTACAGTATTACATGCATTTTACAGTGGGATAGGACTGCATATCTATGAGGGATATCAAGTAACTATTGCGAGTGCAAAAACACTTTGGATCTTGAAATCATCTCGAAATTATAAACTATATGAAAGAGCTGTGAGAGTAGAGTGGACTACAGTGAGTTAGCGAAAGATCAAATGGTTTATCAGCCTGATTCGCTGGGTGTTGCGTGGATGGTGGACATCAGGCGGCAGCGCTGTGAGACAGACGACGTGGTGCGACATGATGCGACCCTACCTGTTCAGATTCACACTGAGCTCCGATCCGACCACGCACAGTACGTTTGCTGTCTTGTCAAAATCTACTCTGAGAGTCCGGGGATGAGCCATGACCAGGACAGTGTGCAGCAGCGGGAGGGCTGGGGACGCACCACCACCACAGCTCTGTTGTCAGCAGAGAGAGAAGTACCGGCCAGCTGAGACCCAAGCAGACAAGCGACAGGCGGAGGAGATCTGCAGGTGAGGGGGGTTTAAATCCCATTTGTCCCGTGGATTGGTCAACCGGCTCTGACCCTCCCACCAATCTATCTGTTTATCTTTCGGTTTGCTGCCCTCCCCTGAACTGAACTGACCCGCTTGATTTCTAGGGGAACATAACACTCGTGAGAGTTACTGCACTGTAATTATATTGTGTAGTTTGTCAAATCTTTTCATATCTCTGTGGAGAAGTTAGTTATTTCGAAATTGACTGCGCATGCGCGCTCGTAAAAAGTCGCAATGAACGTTTTAGAGCATTTCAATGTCATTTAAAACCTCAGAAGCTGCGCACGGGATAGTAAATTAAAGATGAGGGAAACAGTTCGACATGAATCAGCTAGCATGATAATTACTGTGCAGCCCCTCTGCTTGAGTCCAGGTGCTTGCTTCGTGCATCTCCAGTCTTACCTACTCAGGTTTACCTCCAGACAGGAGCCCAACACATGGACAACACGATGCGGCTTCTCAGTGTCTAGATGACACGTTCGGCGGTACTCCGGTACCACCTTCCTCTTCTTGTGCAGGACGTCAGGTTGCATGTCGTGAGAGCCTTGTTGACACATGAGCGCGGGTTTTCCTCAGACTGATGAGGGGTTAGTGAATCAGCAGCTTATTATTGGATTCCAGTATGTAATTTGAGACGGGACAGGGAAAAAAACACTGCTCTGTGAGTCATAGATTTACGCCTTAAAAGGCATTAAGAGGTATTTGTGTTTTAATGCTGTACAATTTACGGTTCTGGTTTGCCACTCAACGCCTCCCATTAATCCATGGGCATGATGCAGAAAGCCCCTGCCCAGGACCGACTCTAGTGGGCGGTGGGCCATGAGGAGATATCGTGTTTAGACTATCCCTATCTGATGAAAAATTGTCTTTCTCAAGTGGTTGAACTGACAGAGGAGAAATGTTCACAATGTTTGTATTGTCCAAACCTCAAATAGATCATCACATCATTATCTTCATCATCATCAATGGTAGCATTACCAGTAACTTATTTCATCAATGTGCATTTACCCATCTCTTTCTATGTTTCTGAACAATTTCTCTCTGTCATCTAGTTAAATCCCATCTCAAGAGTTTTATCCACTAATTGTAATTGAGTAAATTAACATTTACAGTTACATTTCACCAAAGGAAACACAACTTTGTCAGTGACTAATGTTGGTCTCATTCAGTACGTGCACATATTGTGCAGTAGCTGTGGACACTTTGTAAATAACATACCATATTTCAGAAGTTGCTTTTTTTGCACTTAATTTCCAATACTTTCCCAGATTTCTTTTTTGTTTTTTTTAATCAAATGTTTGAATAGTTGAATTCCACCATAAGGGAAATAGTTATTGCTATGTAAAATATTTTCTCTGCCAATATACCTCTATTACTATTATCATTCAAAATGACATTTGTTCTTAATAATATTCGCACGGTACATGCATGTAAATATTGCATCTATCTATCTATCTATCTATCTATCTATCTATCTATCTATCTATCTATCTATCTATCTATCTATCTATCTATCTATCTATCTATCTATCTATCTATCTATCTATCTATCTATCTATCTATCTATCTATCTATCTATCTATCGTGATAGGTTGTGAAAACTTTTCTTTCTTGGTATACAGTGAAAGGCTTCCTTCGTAACATGTTGTTGGAATGTCCAATCAAATCGATGGACATGTTTGACAGACAGAAGCACGGACCAATAGAATCACTCTGACTGTGTCGTGAAGGGGCAGGATGTATGATATCCTATGTCATCAACTTCAGTCGCTTTGTTGTTCTTTCAGGATAGAAAGACGAAGAAAATGATGGCCAGTACTCCGTAAACAGTCGGACCGAGCGAGGATACTCTCGTGTTTGGGTAGGTATGCTCAAAAACTAACGTCCTGTCGGGTTGAACCGATGTCGTCCCGGGAACAGTGGTGTTTGTGTAGCCGCACATCCCCGCAGCAGTGAGCTAGCATTAGCCGCTCCGGGAGGGTGTCCAGACTGGAGCGGAAGGAATTCCAGGCTCTGGGAAGAAGGGGAGAAATCTGTGCTGTGATGCAAGTTGGAGAAAAACTGCCTTTGACAGCTTTGCCTGCCATCATGACACAACAAACCTGAAGTATGTGCTCCCGTGACTGATATGAATGCGCAAGAACATTCTGATTGCGATTTTGCAACTGTTAACTTCAACGTGCCAGTTTAGACAGTTAGCCACGTAGCTACGTAGCCTTCGGTTAGGAAGTCATTTAAAATGGCGGAAGGCTGGCCCATTCCTCCGGCCCTTGTCTTCATGTTGTTGAGTGTGAGTGCCGGGGCCCTCGGCTCCTGCCCTGCTCCCTGCTCGTGTTCAAAAGGACAGGACGAGATCCGCATTATGGACTGTAACAGGAAAAGGCTGTCGGCGGCCCCCCAAGGCGCACCAGATGGGACAACCCAAGTGTAAGTACAGACTCAGAGAGGCACAAATGTCTTGTGTTTGACCAGTCCTCTGCACTGATTTCTTGCGCAACAAATGGATGCACCATAACACATCACATTTAGCCCATTTAGATAACCTGAAGCACTTAAGAGTCCGTTGGTAAGGTTCGTGAACTATTTTGTTTGGTCTTACTTGATTTGCATTGTTTACTCACTTTTCAGTAGTGTACAAGTTGCCAGGGTTGACTTTCGCTTACCAGTGTTGTTTAGATTAAGACCAAAGTATGCTCTAAACCTGGACATGAACTCCAGTGTCTGTTCATAGTTTCAAAAAACTGAAAACAATGCATGTTTTTTTTTCCCCATCACAAAACCCTATATCATTCTTCAATGTATGAAATCATATTCAGCTTTTGTCACATTAATTGTTATTTTTGTGTGCCACTGTCAATGTGTGATTCCTCCATTTGAATTTCCTTCATAATTTACTCAATTTCCTAATCTATAAGACATAGGACATTTAGATCCCAAAACAATGTCCCGAGTTGATACAATTAAACAGTAATGGAATCTTCATGTTGCCAGTATTTGTTGCTGTGCTGTCATAATGAATGATAATAGTTTTAGCCTCTTCTATCTGCACATTCTGCAACTCAATGGTAAAGTCAGTCTGTAGAGGACCGGCATAATTTCTTAAGCAGGACTAGTACATCTGGGAAGGAGTGATACAATCCATGATCAGGAAAAGGGTAATGACCATGTGATCTTCCCAGTCTGTTTTAACATAATGCTTATGTTACACTGGATTTTATTTCAGCACCATCAATCACAATGAAATGACTGCTCTTCCTTTTCTTGGAGATGTTTCCTTAAACATCACTTTACTGTCACTGTAAGTATGGATTCTGCTTTTGCCCCCCTCTTTCTCCTCCTAGCCCTTTTAGATACAGATTCAGTATAATATCAAACAATGATTTCTAACTTTACTAATAGCCGGTTATTTCTGTTTGATCTAGAGTCCACAATCGTATTTCAGAGGTAGTGATGCATCAGCTGCAGCCCTTTATTTCCTTGGAGACACTGGACCTGACCTCAAACTCCATCTCTGAGCTCAAAGTTGGATCTTTCCCCTCGATGCAGCTGAAATTTTTGTAAGACATTGAATATGAATTATCAGGAGGAATATGTTTTAACTGAACATGTTAAGCCTCTTTTCCACCGGATAGTATCTTCCCACCTCACCCACTCTGCTCCAGTTGCTGTTGGTCACCTTTTGATATAGAAGATGGTATCCCCTTAATGCTTCCCAAAAGTGCCATGATGTCACTATGAAGCATTTGTGTTATGTATAGCTTGCGATGCTACCTTATATCATCCACTTTTCCTGTAGGGCCAGCAATTTAGCTGTTTCAACAAACATACTAAATACTATATACTGTAGCATGTACAACAATTTTCATAATGTACATGCAGAAAAAGATTAAGCTCTACTATCCAGTGGAAAATGGACCTGGTATTGTAGATGCTCACATGGGCATTTGGATTTGCTGTAGAAACATCTGATTCCTGTTCCTCATTTTGCCTCTCTTTCTGTTCTTCTATTGCATAGAAATTTGAGTAATAACAAGATCAGCGTTCTTGAGCCTGGCTGTTTTGACAACATATCCAGCTCCCTGCTGGTGCTAAAGCTGAACAGGAACAGACTAGCTGTGTTGCCATCCAAAGTTTTCAAGCTTCCACAGCTGCAGTTGCTGTAAGTATAGTTTGCAGATGCAAAATTAAAACAATTAGATGGAAAATTGAAGTGATTGACTGTGGATTTAAATTCTTTTGTATTGTGTTACACCTTACTTGAGCTGGCTCAAATTTTTGTGTTATGTGTCATTGTCAATGTAGTGAAATGAAGCGCAACAAGATCAAGATTGTGGACAGTCTAACATTCAAAGGGATGGACTCACTGAGGTCCCTGAAGATGCAGAGGAATGGTATCACAAAGCTGATGGATGGAGCCTTTTTTGGGCTGAACAACATTGAAGAACTGTGAGGGCACACTTTGCAGTCTTTCTTCACTCTTAAAGCGCAATGTAGACCCCTTTACTGTGGTACCTATTTGTAAGAAATAGATTAGTGATCTGTCATTTCAGAAAGATGGCTTATGCCATGGGCTGTTGTGCTAATGTGTTGTTTTTTCTATCCTCAGAGAGCTCGAGCACAATAACTTAACCGAGGTCAACAAAGGTTGGCTGTATGGCCTGCGCATGCTGCGTGTCCTGCGGGTCAGCCAAAATGCTGTCAGCATCATCAGACCAGATGCCTGGGAGTTTTGCCAAAAGCTGGAGGAACTGTGAGTGTGTTTCCTGCATTGCTAAAATCCTAAGAGTCGCCCTGTCTTTCATCAGCCCCAGGCTCTGAAAAGCATTCTGCGCTCTCGCTGTCCTACTGCAGTAACTGTCGGCTGTTGTTAGCAGATTCGCTACAGTCTTGCCTCTGGTTGACATACAAGTTATGTTTTTAACAATTTTCTGAGAGTTTAGGGGAGAGTTCTCTCCTTAATTTGAAGTTTGGCCAACATGCAAGACATTGAATTGAAAATAGTTTTACTAATCCTTCTTGTATTCGTGGCTGTCTTGTGCAGAGACTTGTCCTTCAATCATCTCACCAGACTTGAGGAGACTGCTTTCATAGGATTAGGCCTCCTGGATAGCCTGAACCTGGGAGAAAATTCTATCAGCCATTTGGGAGAAGGAGTATTCAGTGGCCTGACAAGTCTACGCACTCTGTAAGTTCTGTGTCCACAAGAAATCTGTCCAAAACTTGTTGCATATGTGTTTAATAGCATGTGAAATCATAGCTCTTTACGCACTCATATATTCTTGAGAAGATGTTGGTGCACAGGGTGGGAGTTACCCTCTTTTATGTAGCTCTTGTGCTGCCTTGAGTACACTTCCTAGGCTATTCAGGGAAATCATAGGAAATTGCCAACATTTTAAATCTTCCTCCTCTAAACTAGACTTTCTTGCATGCATATTCTGCTTTTCAATAGACATCTTTTAAGCTGTAGATTCAGCTGTCTGAGTAAGAAGTGGTATGTCCCACAATATATTTGTAAGGGCAACACCGATTAATGCAAAGTCGGCAAACAAAAATTTATGTAAACCGGGATTTAGTTGGGATCAATGATGTCCTCAGTGCTGGTGCAATACCATCGGGAGGCACATGATCAGGCCCAAATTTATTCTGCTGCAGACATACCCCAGACATACAGTCGACGTCATTAAAAAAAAGAACAACACCTGGAGAAGTCCTGGTATGGCTTCCACAGAGTCCTGATCACAACATCATTGAACCCGTCTGGGTTTACTTGAAAAGACAAGGCACCCTACATCCACATATAATGTGTGGTTATTTTCACATATAACTCTAAGTACTACTTGAAATAATTGTTTCTGCCTTGAAGGCAAACTGTGGTCACACCTGATACTGATTTGATTTAGATTTACTGCACATTGTAAGGTAATTTAAAAAAAGGACACACTGTGGAAGCTGTGAACTCATCATATACAATACAATGTTGTGCTTAAGCTATTGGGCTGTAGGAAGAAAGGAGCTTGACCATCCTGAGGTTGATCATCCTGCTTTCATGGGAGAGGAGAATCGGATAGAGCTGGAATTCTTTCAGAGGTGGCCAGGCATGAGGAAAGGGAAACAAAAGAGCCCATGACCCATCCTGTAAACACAAGGCCTCTCTGGGTCTCCACTGGACCCATGAACTGTCCCAGTACTGAACAGAGCCAATTAATTTCCCCTCATCAGAACAGCAGGGGCAGCGAACTGTGACACACTGTGGAAGTATGGTGTCTCACTTTGTTAGTCTCCTAACTGAGAGGCATTGCCACAGTGGTGATAATGGGCCCGCTCAGTGGTCTTTAAAAAAAGCATTTACAGGATAAGTTATTACATCCTCAGTATATATAGACTAATATATTTTAAATATGTTTTTCAGAGACATCCGCAATAATGAAATCTCCTGGGCCATTGAAGACTCCATTGGTGTCTTTGAAGGAATGAAGAAGCTGAAAACATTGTGAGAAGACTGATGATAATTACATGCTTGTAGATGAGATGAATATAGACAGTCAAGTGTACCAGCTCTTGTATATTGATTGCATAAAATAGCATGTGTAATCTTGGTATTTGTATCAATGGTAGTATTGAGGATCTAAAAGCTTTCCTGGCTTTTATCGGATATTTTTATATGTTTTCAGAATCCTGCAGCGAAACAAAATCAAATCGATCACAAAGAAGGCATTTGAGGGTCTGGATGAGCTGGAGCATCTGTGAGTAAACCCTTTGCAAACTTTTTCGTTTTCAGATTAAAGATAGCTGACGGCCTGTATTACCACTGTGCTGCTGTTGTTGTCTTATGGGTGTGAAATTACATCATAGGTGTGTCTGTCCCATATTTTTGTCTCCTCTGCAGGGACCTGAGCAAGAATGGCATCATGTCGATACATCCTGAGGCGTTGTCCCATTCAAAGCTTAAAGTGTTGTGAGTATACATATTCTCAACAGCACATTGGGAGGCAATCTTGCCCTGTTTTTTCAACTAGAATTGTCATTATTGCCTTCATTAAAAAGTGATTGTAATCATCAAGAAGCAGTGTAATTTAGGAGCATTAAGCATTTTAATGTTCCATAGTTGGTGAATGAAGGAGAAAGTAACCTCTGAAAGTTATGTATCTAGTGTTACTTAAGTGATGAGATGAACAGATGAAGAAACACGTACACAGGTCACTGCACTAATTTTGCGATCTAGATGTGTAGATAGGTCTGATCCTTCTGAGCTACAGCTTTGGTGTCTGCTTCTAAAGTAGCCCGGTCCCTGCCTGTCAGTAAGCAGAGTGGAAATTTTAAGGCTCTTACCCATCTGAGATTCTGACTTAAGGAGTGTTGCCCAGAGGGGAAAATTAAATGTCCTAACAACAACCAAACAAAGCAAGTGTATCACAGCAAAAGTCATATCCTGTTCTTAATTGAACTGCATTAAAAGAATGTAGCACTGTTTTCTTGACAAGTGGATTGAGTGGCTTTGCTTTATATCTTAGTCAGAGCAACAAAACTGCAACACCCTTGTCATTGAGATGTATTTTGGGATTAGGTTGAATTCCATCATAGTTCTTAAGGAACTGTTGTACCACTTTTCCTTTCGGTTATACGGTTAATCAGCTTTATTGCTTATTGTTTGACACCAAAACTAGGTGTGTTTGTTACTTTCCAGCATAATGAGGAAATGCACCAATTGTGAAATTCTCGGTTGATGAAGCATCGCTTCTTGAAATATCACCGAAAAACCCACTAACCTAACCCTATCCAGGGTTTTTCCTGGCTCAAAATGACGCAGTGGTGGTGCCATCCTGAGGGTGGGGGGGTATGCAGTATTTTACATACCACTACAGATCAGGGGCCAGAAACCCACATTAAGTTTCAGTTTTAATTACGTTCACGAAGCAGCACAAACACACCCCTTGCGTAAAGTTCCACAATGCTGTGGTGCTACCATTAGCACCACAGCCTGCTATCCTGCAGCACCCGCCTTCACTATGATCGGTTCTGACCTACAACCCACAAATGCAGGTGGGATCTGGATTTAAAGCACACACCTCCCCAGTGGTAGCTCAGTCCCTACTTCCCATTTCAAAATAAGAGTGCACTGTACGCTGATTGTGTATTGCCCATTCTTGCATATTATACCGCAGACCATCACCAAGAACGAATCAGCTTGAGTCACGGTGCATACCAACATAAGTTAACAAGTCGACAAGTCAAGTTAATAAGTCAAGTTATTTTGCAAACCTACCAACAACCATCCCATTCACCCTCATTTAATTTTCCCATAACCGTGTAAAAACGGGGTTGTGTTGCTGCTAATTTTAAACGCAGCTGAAAATCATACTTTTCCCCCATACATACAGGCTACTTTCTGCTCCTAAGTCATCTCTCTTTGCTATAGTTACAGTTAAGCATTAATATTAATGTGATTATTCGATGTGTTCTCATTAGGGCATGATTAAACATGCTGAGAGCTTGTGTTTTTTAGAAGATGTGGGAAACTCTGGGTGTGTCAACCTGGTTGGGATATAGAAGGGGGTCCATGGCCAAAAAAGTTTAGGAAACGCTGTCAAAGATTGACCAGACGCCCCCAATTTCCAGAGACGGTTCCCTTGATGCGGTCGCTCAGTCCCTGGTTAAGGATTGTCTCCAAAAATGTGATTTAATCTGGAGAGAGCGAGAGAATGTGAGATGGTAAACAAGAGAAAGAAAGAAAAAAGAGAGCAATCAAGCAGTGGAGGGAATGTCAGCAGTAGAGAGAGAAGTTCACCGGCCTTTGGGCCTACTGGCTACTAGAGCCAGCACTCTGCAACCAGAGGAGCAGATCCCTGCTGCTCTGTCCTTGATCAGTCCTCAGTCTCTGGCTTCCTCAGCACATGTCCACGCCTCCGCCCCAAAGGACTCTGTGATCCATCAGCAAGCCCTGTCAGCTGGCAATCTTGAAAACTCATCCATTGACAGTATGACAACATTGTGTCATATACAGTCAGCCCTATAAATCGCAGCATAAATGGTGTCACAATTGCCAGGTAACTACCTTGTACAGACCTACAAATAGGAGCTGGTATGATGCCAGCAATGATGTCACAACTGCAAACCACCTAACATTGCAATGGGCAATGAGATGTCAGCGATGATATACACACTTGCAATATACCTACCCTATATTGCCCTGCAAATAGGAGCTTGATGACGCTGCGATGATGTCACATTCTGGATTCCCAAAAGTTTATAAGTGGAGGTGTGTGCCTACACTCCATCCCCGGACTGAAGGAAGGACGGATGGAAAGATGGACGGAGTGAAGGACGGACGGAAGCGCGGAAGGATGGATGGATTGAAGGATGGACTGGAAGATGGATGGAGTGAAGGATGGATGGATGGACAGACGGAAGGATGGACGGACGGAAGGATAAACGGACTGAAGGACAGACAGACGAAAGGAACAAAGCTAACACTGAAGTTTCACATTTAGCAGTAAAATTTACTGCAACCACAACTGCTATGAAAATTCATTAACAGAAAAATAGAAAAAAAGAGACAATAAAAACATGTAAAAGGAATGAGAGGACCAGAGCAGAGAATACATCAGGACTGGCCTATAAGGGCATATGAAAAGTATTTTACAAACGTAGAATTGTAAACATTTGTAGCGTAGACTTTCCTTGACCAAGCCGAGCATGGCTTTAGATTTTGATACAGACATGGTCACCCTCTGGGATGGAAGACAAGTCAGCCTTAAGATATTCAGTGATGTCTGTTCATTCCCCTATAGATAACAAGGTTCCTGATCATGCAGCCTGACTAGGACAAACTCTAACTCTAAACACAATTATCCAAAAATATAGCCCACAATATCTTGATCAAGAAACAGATCAAGAAAAGCAGAAAGGGCTTGTATCCTCACCTCATTTTATTTGTTGTAGTTTTTTCCCTGTGATGTGATGATGAGGCTTTTTCTCCCCTTCTCAGAAGTGGTTGGAATTGCATCCAAATCCCTATCGATGTATCAGAACATACATAGTTTAACTTTGGATACTTTTTAATGTAAATCACTGCGCAATTTTTATGTTAGAAAAACCTCAAGTAGTTGGCTCTGTTAGCTTCCCCCAGTGTCACCTGGCACAGCAGTTTGTTGGTGGGTCTTTGCCTCTGAGGTGCCACCATCGCTTGAGGACTCTGTGAGGTATTTCTCTTTCCATGCTGCTCTTTCATGCAATGCGCTCTAAAAACTGAGCAGCTTTCATAATAATGACGACCCTCTGGCTGACTCCTTCGTATATCCATTTATCTTCCCTTTCTCTTAGGAGGGTGTTTATTGCTTGGGTGCTCTTTCATTCATCATATCCAGTATGATATCATCATAGGGCAAATATTCCCAAAGTGTGGTGCGTGCACCCCTGGGGGTGTGTGAGCTGGCACTAGGGGTTGCGTGAGAGAAAAAAACGTGATGGCAGTTTGGAGTGTTTTAACCACTCATTAAAGACATGTAAATAAACATTTCCTTTGTAAAAAGTGAAATCAAAGCTGCCATTTTAATAAATCATTATGGGTCAGAGTTGACCCTAAATTTCACCTGAAATACTATGTACTCAGTGAGGTGAGTCTTGGCTGATACCTTTGCTAAGATGATGCATTGGAGCTTCCCCAGAGTTTTTCATCAAAGTTTAACGAAGTCACTGTTGGTTGGTGTGTGAACCAAGAACATGAATTGTATATGTATATCAAACTTCTATTTTCATCCTATCTATTTTAATGAAGTGCTGCTTCGGCTTCTTACTGGTTCGCTGTTTTTCAAATAGTAGTGGACTTCTTGATGGAGTAGATAATAGCACTCTTTAAATTATTCACACAAATTGAACTCTCATCTCAATCAAAACACTCCTAATGACATGTTTACAGACAAATGCCTGAAATCACATATCTGGTTTTCATCCTTTAATCTCAACAGTAATGAGACAGTTTCCAACTAATCTCACTTTATGACCATTTTGTTTTCAGTGTCCTGAACACGAGCAGCCTGCTGTGTGACTGCCACATGCAGTGGCTTGGGCCTTGGCTGATGGACAGCCAGTTCCAGCAGTCTGTGTTTGCCGTCTGTGCTCATCCTGCCAGCCTGCTTGGTCACAACGTCCTGTCCATAAGCTCGGAAGAGTTTGTTTGTGGTCAGTCATGTTTTCATTTTCTTTCTTTCCTTTTTTTCCCCCTCTTTCTGTCTCTTTTCTTTTGTTAAGCTTTTCCCAGGCTGATCCAATGTTTCTTTCATTCAAAAATACTCGAATCACACTATTGTTTCATTTATTGCTGTGGTATTTTGCCTCCAAATTTATGTTTCCAGTTTTCATGAGCCAAATGTCTCCAGAATTTGGGAGAAAGTACTGTCTGCTCCAAATAGACTGAAGCTGACCACCCTGTGCCTCACTTCACACCTTCTTCTTTCACACCTTCTGTCCCACTCCACAGATGATTTCCCCAAGCCTCATATCACAACTCACCCAGAGACTTCTGTGGCTCTGCGGGGGAACAACGTGACTCTGAGCTGCGTCGCCTCCAGCAGCAGTGATTCACCAATGGCCACAGCATGGCGTAAGGATGGGGAGGTGCTTTATGATGCAGAAGTGCAAAACTATGCCCAGTACCAGGAGGGGGAGCTTATCTACACCACTGTGCTGCACCTACTCAACGTCAACTTCACAGATGAGGGGCGCTACCAGTGTGTGGTCTCCAACCACTTTGGTTCCAACTATTCCAACCGGGCCAAACTTACTGTTAATGGTGAGGACAGTTTGTCTTTGAATTATAAGGTGCTGGGGGTCATGTGATTTTACTTTGGAAAATATTTCCTTACATGGATTATCATGAAAGGACTTTTTTTGCAAGTGTTTCTGGTCTCTGAACAGTAGCTCTGCATAGGGCCATCTTCGTTCCACCCTTGATTTCCCGTTCTCTGTCTTGCAGAGCTGCCATCCTTTCTTAAGACTCCCATGGATCTGACAATCAGGACAGGGACCATGGCCAGGCTGGAGTGTGCTGCTGAAGGCCATCCATCACCTGAGATTGCTTGGCAGAAGGATGGGGGCACTGACTTCCCTGCTGCCAGAGAGCGCAGGATGCACGTCATGCCAGATGATGACATGTTCTTCATTGCTAACGTGAAGACCGAAGACATGGGAGTTTATAGCTGCACAGCGCAAAATGCAGCTGGCAGCCTGTCTGCAAACGCTACTCTCACAGTCCTGGGTGCGTCACCCGCCTAATTAACAAAGTGCATTACTGATGTTGTACTACTGGAAGACTCCAGCTGAGTCACTTTGCTCAAATTGCCTGCTCATTTATGTCACTTAATATATTTCCTTATATTAACCATTTTTTTTGTTCCATAGTTGTAACTAACGATGATGCTAATACAAGACCCTTTATGCCATCACCATGGAGAATCCTAAAATTTGACTGAATGATGAATTTCTGAAACATGTTTGGGTTGCATTTCTTAATAATACAAACAATAAGATCAAGGCTTAGAGTAAAAAACAAGATCTGTTCTGTTAAATAGAACAGACTCCTCTAAACCATTTGACAAAAACCAAAAGATTGATAAATATTATTCTGTTTCCAGAAACTCCATCCTTCATGCGGCCATTGGAAGACCGCACAGTGGCCCGCGGTGAAACCGCAGTGCTTCAGTGTATAGCTGGAGGCAGCCCAGCCCCTCGCCTCAACTGGACCAAAGATGACGGCACTCTAGTCCTCACTGAGCGCCACTTTTTCGCAGCAGCCAACCAGCTCCTTATCATAGTCGATGCGGGTCCTGCTGATGCTGGGAAATACACCTGCATCATGTCAAACACTCTTGGAACGGAGCGTGGTCACATATACTTAAGCGTCTCACCATCGCCTAACTGTGACAATGGTCCCGGCTACGACCAGGATGGCTGGACCACCGTGGGAATCGTGGTGATTGTAGTGGTGTGTTGTGTGGTTGGAACCTCGCTAGTCTGGGTCATTGTCATATATCACATGCGCAGGAAGAACGAGGACTACAGCATCACCAACACAGGTCAGCAGCTCAGACCCACAAAACATGTAGCTAGGGGTGCCTTTTATCTAAGGACTCACCCACAGGAGTGCTGTGTGGAAACCGTGAAATGTGCACACAGGGAGGGCGGTTAGGCAGTGAGAAGACCGTTCCATATAATTCACTACTGGCTAACATAATGTGTCTCTGTTCCAGATGAGATGAATTTGCCAGCAGATATCCCCAGCTACCTGTCCTCTCAGGGTACTTTGTCAGAGCCACAGGAAGGCTACAGTAATTCTGAGGCTGGCAGCCACCAGCAGCTCATGCCTCCTCTCTCCAATGGTTACGCACATAAAGGCACAGATGGTGAGTGAATTCATCTTGAGGTTGAATTTTGGGAAATCCACTGTAACAACAGTCCTTTGTGGCAGCACCAGTGATAATATTATGTCTATCACCCCTTTGTTTTGTCAGCATCAAGAAGAATCACATTGTGATCTTGGTACAACAAGCTTTGATTTGTTTCAATGACAAGGAAATGATATGACGCTTTTGATAAATCAACTATGGGTTTCTTGCATGATGGAAGCAGGCAGAAAAAGTAATCCTCCATTGCACTGTGAGCTCATAAAAGCTGCGATTCTTGTTGAAATTACTACACAATAAGTCATATCCTTTGCTAAGAGTATCAATGACAGCTGACTCATGTAAACATTTGTGTGTTTTATGCCACTTTAGGGGAATGGCTTCATGATCACCGCATTATTATAGATCTGAGTCACATTTCTTGGCTGCACTGACATGCCTTCTCTTCTCCTTTGGTTTTACTGCATTAAGAATAAAAGTCATGCACAACTTACCGCATAAGTAGTGACATAGTATATTGTATACTGATTGCTCCCACTTGGTGTAGTTCCTGCTCTCATACTGCGTCAGAAAATGTGTTAGTTGTTGCAGCCCTGATAGATTTTGTGTCTGCATTGTATTCCTTTGAGGTTATCATCCAGTGGGCTGGGTTGTGTCATCATTGTGATCATAAGAAAACAAAGACAGTCACGTCAACATCACAAAGATTACAAGATTAATGTGCAACCATGAGAAATCAAGATACAAAGATGTAATATCACCATTCCTGGCATCTGTGCTAATCTCTTGTGGCATGAAAAAACAAGCTTTCTTTGGATAAATGTCTTAAAATATAATGCATCTGCATAAAAGACATTCTCTGGCTTCCAAAGCTTTTGGTTCCCCTGTGCCAAATGGGTTCCTCTTTCTGCCTTTGTGCCACAGCTCAGAAGCTTGGCGAAATGAGACTGACTTATTATCATGTGTGTCCCAGGTGTTTGTTACGGAGACATAGGCAGTGAGGTGGAAACTGAGGGGAATGGCATGCTGCACTGCAGGGTTGGCTCTTTGTTCGCTGGCCGCAGCAGCTTCCACCCTGGAGAGCCCCGTGAGGGTCTGGCTGGACTCCCCACAGGTTAGTGTCATCTTCACAAAATGTCATTAGGTGGATTGTATTTATTTCAAAATGGCTCTTTCTTATATATGAGGTGAAAGTTGATTTAGTACTATAATTTAGTCAATGTCATGGTAGATTATTTAAAAGCTTACACAATGATCTACTCATAGAAATGTTTGCTACAAATATTGTTTTTTATTTATGTAATACTGCTCCTCATGAAATCAGATTGATAAAAATTGTGAAAGAGCCTGAAAGCTGGATCAGAACAGCAGACACATGGAAAGCAGCACCTATGAAGGTGTTTATGTGTTTATGTCTTCCCAGTTGGTGCAGGCCCATTGGTCATCTGCTCTGACTGCTATGACAATGCCAACATCTACTCTCGCACACGAGAGTACTGTCCTTATGCTTACCTGGGTGAGGACGACTCACTGGACAAGACCCTGCCAGGCCTGAAGGAGGGCTTCAGCGAGGACGGCCAGCATGCGGACAGTGCACTGGAGAGCCTCATTAGCAACCAGGACTCGTCCGTCTTTCTCACCTCCCATGACAAAAGGTTGAGCAGCCACTCTCCCCCGGAGCACTACACTAATGGTGAGACTCAAAAGTTCTGAGATGTTGGCAACAGCATTTGTCTGTGTGCTGTTTATCGTACAGTAATTTCTGACATCAACTTTTTACCATTTTGAAAAACTGTAGATTCAGTAACTGTTTTTCTCTTCTTTGGCTGTAATAAATCTTGCAGATGCTCTGACAGATGCTTTTAGCCTAACTTTTATTTATTGTGTAAACACCGAGGTCATTGATTTACTGAAGTCTGCAAATTCCAGATGAGGTTTTTCCAATGATCTGGCAAACCGACAAGACTGTAATTATTACATATATGAATCTTCCAGTTATCATCTGTTAGACACACAGAGGCTTGTGATGAAGGTAATTTCAGTGATGGGTATAGACACAGATAGACTTCAGATAACTTTATCCTGTTTGTTGAAATGAGGTGCAGCACAATTGTTAATGCTGAATAAAATACAGCTGCAGTTTATTCTTGCTAGTCGTTAAACATTGCTTGAGATAATGTACAGGCAGGTAAGTGTGTTTGTGATTGTTTTCTTTTCACTGTCTTTGCAGACTCTCTTGGTAGGTCGTTCTGGGGAGAAAGTGAAGATCCATCCTCCAAATCCCAACCAGGCCTGTCTCAGCATCCAGTGACTGTGCACAGGATGCCTCCTCTGACCTCCACTGCTGACGGGGCAGTGGAACAAGGCGAGGTCAAGGCAGACTCTTTTCCCAGCCAATGCACACAGGACCACAGAAGTGCCTCTAATAGGACTAACCATCAGGAGCATCCTGCCCCCACATAGGTCCTTAACACTTCGCCCATGTTCTGCCTCTGATTCCTTGTTGCTGCAACCCCTCCCCATGTCACCCACTACCTCCAAAGAGACTCCTCACATTCTGCCAAAGATGCTCTCTTGTACGTTTACATTCCTGTTTGACTCAAGTGAATATACTGACGTTCTCCTCTTGGAGAGACTGCTGTGTCAGAGCTGGAGAAATGGACTTGTCATTGAAGTGACCTCCTCCTCGACACCTCCACCTCTTTTGGACCCTTGCTCCCACCTCCTCCACTTCTCTCTGTTCTCTCTGTTGAGAAAGCAATGAATGTATGCTTTAAGGATCCATGTTGACTGTTGCCATGCCAGGATGCTAAAACCAGATGGAGTCTGAACAAGCTTTGTTTTCCGTCCTGTTGCTGCTGTGGGGCCTGTGGATGTCCCATCGACCCTGGTACAGAGATGTTTTGGGGTAACCTTTGTGACTTTAGTAGAAATTATAAACCACTATTTCCAAGTCTGGAAAGAGAAAAATAAATAGGTTTAAACAGGGATGATGGTAGATACCTGACCAGCAGTGTTTGGTTAGTAGGAATATTCAAAACATTTATCACACATTCCCACAGACACCCGGCTGATTCTGAACACTGCTATCTGGTAACCTGTTATGCAAATCCCAGAGACAGTAACACCAAAATATGGTGTGTGTGCGTGTGTGGGTGTGTATACATACATACATACACACACACAGACACACATAACGTATAGTTTTTGTCCTGTGTCAAATGCTATATAGTTAATTCCTTTCATGTCAGTTATGGCAAGCAGTTTGGGGAGAAAGCAAACACTTTTTTTTGCACATGTGACAATCATGGTTTTGCTGGCTATTTTTCCATGGTTGTCTAGTGGATGGCCTTTTTAACAAGCATTCTCAGTAACCTCAATCAGGTGACAGTATGGTTTTGTACAGTCCAGTACATATGTACAATATGCACTGATTTTCTTTTCCCTTTTACCATATATCTTACAGGCACTTAATTTAATGGTGGTGAACTTAATTATGCAGTGTGCATGCCATTTTACATTGTGAGGATTTATCATCTCAAAAGGTTCACAAACTTTCTGTAGTTATTGATTAAGCCTGTGTTTTTCACTTGAGACTGTGAAAAATGAGGATGTATTGCATTATTTTAAATATATGTGTGTACATAAAGATAATCTATTAAATTTAACCCCCCCCCCCCCCCCCCCCCCAGTTCAGTAACAGAGCAGTTTGAGGCCATTGCTCTAGTAATTTTTGAGCTTAAGTGTCCCCCTGAAGTTTGTACTTGTTGGTTCAGGTAAAAGTGTGAACACTCCTTTTTGAGAAACGATCCTTTGCTTCATACACTAAAAGACCTTATTGAAAAGTCGCCAACTTGCCCTGATATTTCCCAGATTTCAGCGATGCATTTGTTATGAGGTCTGGAAAATGTCCTCTTGTGTAAATTACCATGCTCTTGTTTCATCAGGATAGCTGTGCTTGTGAAATTACTCCTGATTATTGCACTTCAGAGTTATTCAAATGTGATTGGCATTCGTTGTCCTTGTTTGGTGGCTTGCAGAAACTCAGAACAACGCAACACACTGAGCAAATGAGAGGCTGGTTTATTAGGTACATCTAGCTAATAGTGATAAAACTTTAAACAACAGTCGTGCAATAAATTGTAGCTTCGTGAAGGGTCATAATGATTAGATTTTTGATTGAATAAATAGTGCTTAATGTGTCAGTCTGACATGAGGGTCATTTTGGAGGATGCTGTTTGAGGTACTGTTGATGTAAAAGGTGAAACTGACAAGTGCAGCTCAACAGCGTCAGTTTTCTCTAGATGTACTTAACAAGCTGTCTCTGAGGGATGCAATGCTCATACTTCATTGATATGCCTGACTTTTTTTGAAAGTTTGTTCTTGGTACTGATTCTCCAGACTCATGCTTATCAGAACTGTTCTTGTCTATTTTTTGGAGAAAGGAACGACTTGTTTCCTGTTCCTTTTCTCTGGCGTTTGCTGTGCTGTAGTGCTGTAGTTGCAGTGTTACTTAACATAAAGTGTTAGATGCGTATCATTGCTTTACAGCACCACACCACAAATGTGTGTAACAGCAAATGGTATTGGTACGCCTACAGTCGTTCTGTCTCTGCAGGTATGTGTCACTTCCTGTTTTGCCAATCATGCTTGCCTTTGATTGCCTGATCAGCACATTCCAAGCCTTTCCCTGCAGAAACCTGACCACAGTGCAGCTTTTTTTTTAATTTACTCCAGCAGACTTGATGGTACTCTCACAGACATCTTGCTCCAGTGGAAGCAGATTTTAGTTGTGTCTTGCTGTTTTCTAACTGTTGACCAAGGTCAATTTCATGCCCTTGTTTGAGCAGTTGCAAAATTTGAAGAAACCCTTCCTGTGTAATAGGGCTATATGTACAGGACGTCCCGCACCAACTCACTGCTAAATGTTTTCTGACAACTCTGTGTAATATATTGTGCATTTGTATTGCTTTATTTTCTGAACTTCCTCTGACACTATACCAAAGTTTAGCAGTAACTGGTCTGGCAATACCCAATGCTGCTTTATTTGTATTGTTGGAATTTTTTTTAAAGTTTGTTTCTTTCACCTTTTTTGCCTGTACATTCTGTAAAGCATGTCTAAAGAGCCTTTTTGTTACGTAGCCATTACTCAAAATATTAAACATGAATTCTGATAATATGTGGTGGGTCTCTTATATCATAGTATTCTTGAAAAAACAAAGTTGGTAAGTTTCAGCACAAAATGTTTGCGATTTAAATCTAAAAGCAGGCAATATTTGGTGTTTTTGTCACCAGACACACCGTGTGCAGTGTCTGGGTTTTTCTTGACAAAAGAGGTCTTCAAGAAGGATGAGATAAAATGCAGGATTTGATTTTAGGCTCTATGTAATTGCAGGCACATGGGTCCAAACCAAAGTATGATTTTTGGGAACCCCTGTGGAACGGTTTAAAATGGCAACTCATCTATAATCTGGATTTAATCGTGTCAAGCCAACACAAAGCCGGCTAATGTGTTTTAAAAAAAAGAAAAACGCTAGTTCATCATCAGTACAGATGTGAAGAAAAAAACCTAATTTTTAAAGGCCTTCCTCTATAGTGCCTCAGCCTTTTAAAGTATGCACCTTGTTTGGATCCTCCACCCAACCCCATCAAAACCACGGTAGCGTTGTTAATCATCCTCAACATGACAATGAATTATTCAGCACATTGTCCAGAGTGGCAAGTCTGTATTAAAACATACTTATGTTGGGTCACACTCAGAGAACAGGCACCACTGCTGTTCTATAAATATTACAAGATGGTGTGTTTCCTGCTTCCAGTTAGGATGTAAATTAACTCAACCACATAGTACTGACATATGACTGTCCTATGAGTCAACACAGACAAATTGTCAAAATCTGTCATGCTATATTGGATAGGTTCGGGCAAAATCAAACTATCATTTATAACCTGCTGCGAAGCATGACAACTAATCTCGATAGACAAGGTGACATTTACAAAGTTTAATTAACTTCTGCAGCTAGCCTGAAAACACTGCTTCAGTTTTGCGTCATCTTGAATTTTTCATCAACCATAGGAGGCCCTTCGCACATAGACAAACCTTGGGTTCCTGTAACTGTGAGCTGATAAAATGCATGCTCACACAGTGCATGTGTAGGTGTATGGACACCTACATGCAATTCTTTGTCACATGCCCCCCTATGTATCTATTTATTTAATTGCGTGACACAAATTAAAGCAATAAAATGAATACCTGACACGGTGTCTTTCCCGTCTTCACCCAGTGTGAGCTCGATTAGGCTCCATCGCTTGGGTACGACGAGAGGTCAAGAAAATGGATGAATGGACAACCGCAGTCAGATGCAGGTAGCGACGGTGGAGATTATAACAGACTCGTGTTACTCCGTCTGTCAGTAGGTGGCGCTCTGGAGACACTTATTTACCTTAACCCTGTTGTTGCTTCACGCCTTGCAAATTAAACGTCTTAATTGGGTGTAATTTGTTCGAGATTAGGAATCACACGCACGGTGTTTATTTTTTTACTACCGTGTTATACCCATTTGACCCGATACCGGATACCCGCCTCAACCCCACGGTATGAAGAGACGCTTTTATTCATTCATCGATTTATTTATTTCTGTAGAACATAAATCGCAGGTTTTTAATTTCTATCTCAGTACCACGGGCCGTCGGAGGATGGCGCATCCAAACCCCGCAGGTCGTCAAAGGGGGGCGTCCCTGAGCCCAGCAGTCTGCCTGTGAGACTGCTGCTCCAGGTGCGTGTTCAGACCTGTGGCTGACGTCTCTCGGCTCGGACACCGAGGACTCGGGCTCAGGTACAGGTCCGGAGGAGGGTCTGTCGGTGTCGCCCTACCTCTCCGCGGCAGACCGACAACCCCCTGTTTACGATTTGTTGTGACGACTTGTCGGCGCAGCGATGCGGAGCGTGGACGCCGAGCGGAGCGCAGTGTGAACACCTCGTCTCCGTCGCCTCCTCCCGGTGTTACGCACAGGAGCAGCATGACAGAGGTCCGCGGACTAGAGGCAGCCTCCTCCACCGTGCCCGGACGACGAGAGCCCCGTCAGGTCCAGTAATCAAGTCAGGAGGCTCCGTCAGGTTCGTTTAACAGCCGCAAACCGAGGCCGATCCAAACCACTTCAATCGATACTTGTTGGGAAAGGCAGCGACCATGTCCAGGACCCTGAAGAAGAAGAAACACTGGTCCAGCAAGGTGGTGGAGTGCGCCGTGTCGTGGGGCAACCTGGGGGACTTCGGCTCCGTGGTTGAGGTCCTGGGGGGCGCAGAGCTGGGGCAGTTCCCCTACCTGGGCCAGATGAAGCTGGACGTGTTGGTCTGCCACGTCGGGAAGCTTCCCTACTACGGGGACGTGTTGCTGGAGGTGAACGGGACCCCCGTCAGTGGACTTACAAACCGAGACACCCTCGCTGTCATCCGCCACTTTCGAGAGCCGATCCGCTTGAAGACCGTCAAACCAGGTGCGTTCATCCCATCTGATCTGATCCGCCTGAGCTCTGACATGAGGACTCCTCCATGACTGTCATATAGGCATCACCGGTAGCTCTTTCTGCCAGCTTGTCATTATTTCAAGACAAATATCCTCAGAGTACCCATCAGGTGATACAAATGAAGGCAACTGGGCGTCTGTCAGGTTTTCATCCTAACGATTTCTGCAGGTCTGATTCTAGTGTGCGAGTCCCCAGGTTTCTAAACCCTTGGTAGCATCTTCTGTGTCTGTCAAAAATCAAAAGAGTGGTTTATGTCACATGGATCAAGGTGTGAATTGGAAGTCAGAAGTCTAGTTGCCTTCGTTTTTAGCACCTAAAGACTACAGTGACCTGGACGATTGAGAACTTTCACAGACCCAGTCCTCAGAGTAATTTGGGATAATCCCTCTCTTATAACTCAATTTAAATGTCCCCCTGTGATCTCTGGATTTAAACATTTAAAAGTGCAATGAAAAGGTGAATGAAATTGGTTTAGTTGAGTCTCCCCATGCACATATCTGTGCACACTTCCTAAAGGACATCCCAGACCTCTGCTGTACTGCCCCCACTTACAGTACTGTCCCATAACATCTAATTGACCAATTCTCTCACCACTTTGCTAGGCCGATCGAATAGTGATAATGGTGATGATGGCATGTAGCCCAGTAGGATCCTCCCAGCCTAAGTGCACTTACATGCATAGAAATAATGATAATTACATCCTCCATTTTTCATGCTGCCCACTGGCCACAGCAGAGCAGCCGGTTGGTTGGGCAGGAGACAGCTTGTTTCCCATTGTATCATGACTCCATGTCCATCTCTTCAAGAATACTGCCAGCCAACTCTCAACACTGTCATAAGTTGGCCTAAAATCTGTTACGACCTGCCACTGATGTTGCTGCTGCTGCTGCACAGGATTTGGCTCAGGTCCTCGTCAGAGGAGGGGTCCTTGTCCTGGACTAACAGTTGCATGTGTGAGGGAGCCTGCCTCACTTTGTTTGAGGACTGGAGCTGGACTGTCTGAACAACAACCGAGACTCTTCCAGAGGGTTACATCAGCGGCACAAGCAGCAGCAGCAGTAGCAGCAGCTGATACCCAGCAGGATCCCTGAAGATCAGCTGTGTGTGTGTGCGTGTGTGCAGCCATTCCTCAGAACATCTCTGCATTTTATGAATATTATATTGATTCTTATATCTTTTATAAGTAAACAAGAGATGAATGGCAGAGTGTTTGCCAAGATTTATGAGCCCGATGCCCATTAGTGTGCATGCACATGAAGGTGTGCCTGTGTGTGCGTGTGCATGCGTGTGTGTATTTCGTGGCTCTACATTCCCAAGAGCTCCTAACACCACGCTCTCTGCCCCACTAACCAAGGATGATTAATAAAGGGCAGGGAGGAACGATGGAGTAGGGAGACACACAAACAGAGAAAGAGGGAGGGAGAGATGGGGAGAAAATCGGCTCTGCCTTTGGCTCCAGGCTTAACTCCCACGCCAGGCTGTTTCTGCTCTTTAAAGCTCACATGGAAGTGATAGGTGGCAAAGATGGCGAAACTGATTACCACCTATTAGTATAGCTTACTGTACCTTCTACACATGTCCGTATTCCTCTGCAGTCTTACGTCAGGTGAAAACCAGCGTGGAGCAGCTCCTTGGCCGCCCCATGGAGCCCCTCTGGCATCGACATTCAGATGGGGTTGTTACAGTACGATTACGCATGGGGCGTGTGTGCAGGACTGTGCTGTGTGTATACATTCCTGTGTGATAGCCTCATGTTTAATTCACACCTCTTGCATAATTGAGTTAGCGAGTGGATTTTCTCCACTCTGATGGAGGCAATGGGCCTAGAGGATCAGCTGTTACCAGGAAGCCTGAGAAAGTGTAATGACATGACAGCGGCTAGCAGCGACGGACAGACTGCAAGGGCCTACCAGATGTTGCCCCCGCACCCCACACCCCCACCCCCCAACACCACCCCACTGTGCTCTTCCCAAGATCCTTGTGTGCTCTGTGTGCCTTGCCCTCTGGAGCTGGTGGGCTCCTCGTGCTGCTGCTGCTGCTGCTGCTGCTGCTATTGCTGCTGACAGCTGGGGTGAAGCTAGGAGGGAAGAGATGGAGAGTGTGCAGAGAAGCAAAAAACAAAAATGGGATGTTAGGCAGACAGAATGCAAGATGTGAGTCTCTGTAGAGGTCATTAACTATCTCTGCTCCTTCTGCTATTGATTGAAAGAAATGCTCACTGAAGGAGTTTCTCACAGCTACTCGCTTCGTTTTCCTTTGTGGCTTCTAGCACATTGTGTGTTCTCTAGGGATTGCCAAGGGTCTCTTCTTGCATGCATACATCCTCATGCATGTACCCTTTTCTCTGCTTTGAGGAAGTTCACACAGAACCTGGGCCAACATTTCACAATGTTACCATGAGGAGGATGAGGGATGTGCCAGTTTTCCTGGTATCTTTGATTAAACTGGGAGACGCCTCCGTTTAAAGCTCGCTGCTCGGCACAAGGATCTATTTCTGCAAGTACCGCCAGCTAAGGATCGGGAAAGATGCCTGATGAAAAGGTTCTCCAGAATTCCTCTCCTGCTGCTCAGTTATTTTTTGCATCATCTCTTATATGTTCACAGCTTCAATCACTGTGCAATCAAAACATACGTACAACCTGTAGCCATTTATATGCAGCTGAATGGATGATGGCTCTGACATCAAATGAATAATTTCTCAGTGCAGTGCATAGCAGAGCCAGTGCAAAAAGCGCCCTTTCAGATGATTAGTATGAGCTGTGTGAGTGTACGAAACGCATGCATACAAGCCCTCCCTTTAAAACCGGTGCTCTCTGCTCGTGATTCTGCAGCTCCTCATGTCTCACTCAGACGAAATTTGTGTTATGATATTTAATAAAGCAAACAGTAGTCACCAGATCAAAGGTATGTTAAAATTAAATGGTATTTCATTGTAGAACACTGTTGGGATGCGTGTGAATAACAGCATTTTGATTGGAAGTAATTTTTTTTATTGATTTTAATGCTTGATAATTATTGCTGTGATAATGAGAACATATTAAGTCTGCAGCATAGAGTAATTCATCTATTTCTGTAACTGAGGCAAACCGTGTCTTTAATTACCTTTGAATTTTCAAGTAAAATTACATAATTAAGTTTGCAGAAAACAGCTGTGGCTTTTGGCAGTGGTAACAGTTCACTCCAGATTAGAGTTACCTGCTATTGCTTACACATCAGCATGTTTTCCAATACCTGCAGATCATGCCAATAGAGCAAAATACAGAGTGACATGAGCCCCTAAGCCCCTGTATCAAACAGCAATAGTGAGTGTGGGTTAATCACATTAATGCACCTCTTATATCAGGAAGTGCCTCTCAATGGAATCATCCTCTTGACAGGCAATGCTTTGTCACTGCAAAGAGATTTGCAGTCGGTTGAAAAAAAGAAGGGGAAAAAAAGGGAAAAAATTAGGATTGAGTGTGAGAGTAGGAATACGGCTGCACATAGAGCTTGGTTAATTAACTAGAGACATCTGTTCTTGCCTCAGAGAGATGTCTCTCGCAGATTATATATGTGATTATACACACACACACATATATGTACATATATATATATGTACATATATGGGGGAATCGGATCGAATCAGGGTTTTGTTTTTAACTGCTGGAAAAATTAGCGCTCAGCTGTAGGTGTGACTGAAGCTTTTAAGTTTATCAAACAGTTTTCACCAACAGCTGGTGTTGGTTGTCATGGAGACGGGTCTGGTGTGAACTTACTGGAAATATTGAAAATTTTATCCAGATGGTGTCACGAGGAGAAAAGTTAGAGGAAATGCACCAGAATTGTTTTTTTGCTCTCTTAGTGAAACATGATTTTTTTTTTCCAGATTTGCGATATATTTGCGATATTATTTGAGAGCATTGGCTCAAAAATGTATGGTCAACCTCTTGGTGAATCTACAGACAGTCAATTACCCAAATCAGTAAGAGAAACATCTGCAAAATGTGAAGATGCTTCATGTAAAACTTTAAGCTCATAGTGAACTAAAGGAAAACTCATAAGAAGAACAAATCCATGAAAGGTACAAATTCCATTTCATCTTTATCCTTGCTTCTAGCATGGCTGCTCAATAACATCCAGGTTAAGACACTTTCAACACATTTGGATTTTCACTCTCAGTGTTGCATGTCATACAGAGTAAAAACAATTATGTTTGGCATCCGGCAGTTTACAAGCTGGCTGACAACAGGTGCTGATTATTTGACAGCCATGATACTCAGCCCTGTGCATAGAGGTGAGGCACTGGGGTAAGCACTTGATCACATTAGCAGCACCCGGCCACTGGCGTGTCATGATGTTCACAGGTCTCTGCAGGTTTGAGCATGCTGTGCAGGGACACTTGAGCATGGCTGTCAAAACTATGCCAAATGGTTGCCACAGCACCACAGCATGACAATTAGCAGAAGTGTTGTTCTGTCACTCCTCTCAACCCTCCAACCTCGCCTCATTAATGTCTTACTAATTTTCATCACTGTCTCTCCATGCAACGCCTCCCTGTTAAGTTTGAGTCCTGTAGATTCAACGCTGTGCTGCAAGATCTGGACAGGGATCTTCTGATGAGCACTAGCATGCTGAGTCTGAGGCCTGGATTCAAAACCTTAAAAACCTCTTGTAGAAAAGGAGTACATATCTGTTCTTTGTTTTTATTTGCTTCTTTGTAACCACTCAGTGCTTTTAGTATGTGTTTGGTCTGCTATATCATCTCACAAAGCATTTTGTTGATGTACAGCTTTTTTGTCCTCTGTGACTCTCATCAAGCATCTCCCGTATGTGCCCGAGGCAGCTGTCAGACTTGTAGTGAAGTGCGGCCGTCTTACCGCACGCACGCACACACACACACACACACACACACACACACACACACACACACACACACACACACACACACACTCATGGAGATCTAAAAGAACACTGCAAAATGTTTTTCTCAAAACATAAATTAAAACTGAAAGTTAAAATCATGTGTTCTTGTTGAACACCTGCCTGACAACCTACCATCATAACATATGCAAACAGATGGGGAGGGTAAGGGGTGCGGATTCACATTATAATTTAAAGCTGACAGTTACTGTGTTAAATTATAATTCATCACATATGTGGCTGCAGCAGAACCTCTGTTTTTTCAGGAGTGAGATTCATTGCTCTTGTTTTTGTTGTAGTTTGCAGTGCAACATTGCACCAGTCCAAATGCCATTGCAGTAAAGGTGATGTGTCGATATCCTAGATGAGAGCCTACTCACTAAGACCCTGCAGAGTGGAGGGTGCGAGAGGTGTATTTGGACTACAAAATAACCAAGTGTAAAGTTGCTCCTGCTCCAAGTTCTTAATAATTCATCAATATTTGAGTTGGATACTACCCCACACTTGTGTGTGTGTTTTGTGTGTGTGTGTGTGTGTCTGCTTGTTGTGTGATAACTTGTGATATCAGAGCAAAGGCTACAGTGGAAAAAGCATAGAGTGAGCTCCCCAGCTCACTGTCATTATTCCCACTTTAATCAAATTGGCACTGCTCTTCTCACACACTCCAGCAGCACCTGCAACAGCTGAAACATAAACAGCATACTTAATGAGATGCTTTAGAGTTGGAGCCATGTGCTTTGAAATTGATGATAAGTGCATTTCTTGATGATTGCCCTGGAGTTGTGCAATCTTACTCTGTGGATGTCAGGTAGACCTTGTGACAGAGAGGTGGGCAGAAGAACTAATAAATTGTGAATTCTAGTTGATTTTCAAGTGAATTCCACAAACATGTAGAGAAAGTTATAAAACTAAAATGGCTCATATCTCAAGTGTAGGCATTGGAAATTGTGGACAGAGATTCGGCATCTGCAGCTTCTTGAAATTTGCCATCTAAAAAAAATGTTTTTAAGAGTAGGACATATTTTGGTGGTTCAAAAGGTAGAGCATTGACTGGAAGATGTAGGTAAAACCTTGATTTTTGGGTCCAACATCATAAATGCCTAAATGCCTATATCATGGCTATCTGTCTTGTCAGGCCTCAAGCCACATTACCGTAATCACAAACCAGGAGAGCTGAATGTGCTGGACACAGGTCACAGGGGCGGTATTTAATGAGCAGTGTGTGTGCGTGTGTTTGTGTGTGTGTATGTGTGTGTGTGTGTGTGTGTGTGTGTGTGTGTGTGTGATAGAGGGACACAAAGGGGACTGAAGGCCCATACTAGTTCAAGCTAGCAGTCTGATCTCTCCAAGTCAGATATAGGCTGCACAAAATAAAGGGCATTATTATGTCAAGCTGCACCTCCAACCGGGGAGACTCACCTTTCTAATTGCATCATCTGTAAGAACTAATGATAACAATGGTCATAAGACTGTAAAGCGTACAAATAGCATTTGGCTGTTTACAGTATGCTGATTTTCCTCTGGGATATTTTTCTATCAGTGGGAGGTTCTGGGGGATTTCAGTTTCTCGTTGCCTTCAGTCCCTGTTCCAATTAAAGACCTTGTTGTTGTCGTAAATGCCTGTTAGCTCTCGCACTGTGATATAATGACTAATTCTAATCCTGGCCCAGTAAATATCTATTTATTAGGGGTTCACAAACTCATTTGTTGCATTTTAGATGCATATACGGCTGCTGCAATCGAGGCGAGTGTGCAGTCACCGGGTTGTGATGTTGCTGCTGACTGACTAGACAAGGAGTAATGGGGATTTGAAAGAGGTTATTTTTGCTTTGACCTGCATCCCATTTACCCCCATTATCTAGTGTCATTTTCTGGCGAGTTCCACTTTTCTGCCCTTGTCTCTGACCATCGCAGTTGTTGTGAGATATATGCCATGCTCTCCACCAGGGACTCAGATGTGTTGTTCATCACTCTGTTCTAAATATGTTATATATCATGAAGCATCCAGATACACCACTCCAGCCTTTCACTGCTGCCACCATAAAGATGTTTTCAGTGTTGCCATGTTATCCTTTGGAACAGCCCAGGGGAGCCCAGAATCCCCAGAAGATGCTTGTATGGGATGAGGCGACACTATGAGATTTCATCCATAGTGTGTTTTGTTTCCACTCCTGCACTGTCTTCCTCAGAGTGCATCAGTCCCATCCTGTTCATGAATTGGGGTGGCTTTGGATGTCTTTTGGTCGAGCATCGTCTCTCACAGTGTATGAGACCAGATTGGAGGGGACGGCTTGTGAAGAGTTACTCTGCGGTCTTGGAGTCATGTTTATTTTACCAGAGGCGCAGCAGCAATATGGCAGCTGAGTGACCAAGGGCTGTCACAAAGGACGTTATCTTTATGCAACAATGATCGCCTCACTCCGTAGTACCTCCACCCTCCTCCACCCATCACCCCCCACCCCTTCCATCAGCTGCGTTTAGTGATTGCACACGGCCCACTTCCCTTTCATCCAGATGTGCATTATCCTCCAACTGGTGTTTATCAGTGCAAGATAGGGGCTCAGGTCACCTCCAGACAGCTCACAGGTAATGGTCCCTGACATCTGAATTAGTCTGCTCTTTCAAAGGGTGATTAGCAAAGCAGCTTAGGATTCTGCAGGGATGTTGATAGGCAGACATAAACAGGGAAGGGGGCGACAGGCCGGCAGGGTGCTGTCTCTCTGCGGTTCGTGGTGGGAGACCTGCCAGTAATGTAGCTCATCATGAAGTGGTCACGGTGTGATTTCACAGATGACGGTGGGTGGGGAGGAAGGGGTGGCTGGGGCCAGCACGATTATTAATTTGTACTGGTGATTTCACCACTTCAGGTATGTCGTTTACAATTGCTCCACCATTGTTGTAAACTTTCAGATGATTCAAATTTTATACCAAAAATCTTTTATCCCGATCTCTGTGTCCTGGCTGTGCCACTCGCTGGCCCAGCTGTTCTGCTCATCCCCTCCCAAGCTCTTTTATTATTCTTCGTCTGTGTGATTCGCTGTGTGCTTGTGGTGGCAGGGGAACGGCTGGCTTTGTAGAATCTTAATAGCGGTGAGCTAGAGCCAAGCCCTCCATCCGCCGCTTGCTGCAGGCGTGTGACTGAATGCCAATGAGACATTAGGGTTGAGGCAGGATGGATCAGGCCGGCGTGTTGCAGGCAGGATCTGAGTGGCTGTAGAGCTCTCGACAGGGCGTCGAGCACACACATCTGCTCCCAGAGGCTGCATAGTGAGAGGCGTCTTGGTGTCTCAGGGTTATCTCAGCGAACCTAATCGTCAGGATGCACCCTCTTTGAGCGTCTCTCTCAAGAGGCAGATAATCTAAGTGCATTCTGTCTGACTTTGACTTTGCACCATTTCCTCTATAACATACTGCCCCAGAATGGGAGACCGTTCGATTAGAACCTGGTAGATTCAGATCCAGGAATGACAACATGATAAATGATAGCAAAGCAATGGACACAGTCTGCCAAATCAGCAAGGGATGTTGTCGAGGACAATATAAAGCTCTTCTCTTCTCTTCTCTTCTCTTCTCTTCTCTTCTCTTCTCTTCTCTTCTCTTCTCTTCTCTCCTCTTCTCTTCTCTTCTCTTCTCTTCTCTTCTCTTCTCTTCTCTTCTCTTCTCTTCTCTTCTCTTCTCGTCTCTTCTCTTCTCTTCTCTTCTCTTCTCTTCTCTTCTCTTCTCTTCTCTTCTCTTCTCTTCTCTTCTCTTCTCTTCTCTTCTCTTCTCTTCTCTTCTCTTCTCCTCTTCGCTTCTATTCTTTTCCCCTTCTGCTATGATGTTGAAGATGTTACATTTGCCTTATTCCAATATGTAGCAGAATCTGAAATTTGACTTTTTTTCTGCTGAAAATGCAAAAATGTGTGGAATGGAATTAAGCGTCCCAGTAACACGACTCATAACATCATCTCCTCTTGTTTGTTCCTGATCATTGAGGATTCAGGGTGTCTTATTGCTGCACAGTACATAATATGCATCCCTTTTATCTAACATGGAATGACTGGAGTGTGTCTGCATGGATCCAGGTGTTATGTCACATCTTGGACATGAAAGAGTTGCCTTAATTCTGTCGGTGACAAAGACAAAGTGTGGCTGTCAGTGGTGACACAGGACCTGTTAGTGTTGTGCTGTAATGCTCATAGCCTCTTGTACGTGCACACGCAGCAGCACATTAATCTGTCTCTGTCACAGCATGCACATGGTTCTCCACATGACGCAGATGTTGCTAGCAGTGGGATGGAGGGATGCAGAAGCCCCAGTCACCCAGTCACTGCCTAATCTGATTACAGGCGGCTTCACACAGTCTGATGAAAAGGGGACATCAGGGAGAGGGACAGATGGACGAGCCGTGGTTGTTAACAGCTGTGGCTAACTCTGTTGTGTAATATACAGTTGTGGCGTTAAAGGAAGGGGAAGGCGCCTGTCAGCATTTCACTGCACAGCAAGGTTGTGCAGTCTCACAGCTATGACAAATTTGTCATAAAAACATCCACTTCATGTTTCGAACCTGGCTCTTTCTGGACATCTAATTGGCACTGGCCCAAGAGGTAAAGCAGATTGTCTGCAGGTCAAAAGGTTTGTGGATGATACTCATTCAGTGCCTCCTTTGTCAAGAGCAAATTGGCAAGAAACTTCACCAGCCCTCTCATTGTTCTTTCAGGTGCCACAGTGTGATTGTATGCATGATTGAAGGGCAAAAAGGGGTTAATTTAACATCCCATTTGATGGTCATCTAAATCTCTATTGTGACAGTGGCGATCTTTAAATGGTCCAGAATATTAACTTCCCCTTTCGTACAGAGAGTGAAGCAAGACTGAGAACATGTATTCTCACAAATTGAGTAAATCAAAGTAAATCAAGAAGGATTGTTTTGTTTTTTTTAAAATATTTTTTATCCTCTCTCACCCACTGTCATATAATGTGATTGTAAGATTGTTACCCAAAGTTGAGTGGTCACAGCTGGAGTTGGAGAAGCTTGCTGTTGTATTTGTGAAGGGCCAACAAAAACAATATGATGGAAACAATGCTGTGGTTATGTTAATTCCTTCTAGTTTTAATCCTTCAATGGATTTTAACATTAAGAAGTAACTCTTTAGCTATCCGATCAAACATATCAGAGATAAAAAAAATCTCTAAATGCAATTCTAAATTGGAAATTCATTGTTGTCTCACATCATGTCAGGCCTTGTGTGCTATAGTTGCAACACACTGCAAGCAGTAGATCCATCAGTTGATTTAAAAGCCAATAATCCTCTGGCTACTCTGATCTGACGCTGCTGGGATACTGCAGTACCTGCTCCTGCTGCTGTATCCAAGTGTTTCACAAGCAGGCCCGCCTGCCAGCACACCCATCTTCTCATCAAGGTGGCTTCTTCTGAGCAAATAAATGTGTTTGGGCGTCACACTCGCACTTAAATCTGGAGTCTAAAATCTGCTGTTGGCAGCTCAGAGCCACAGCATCACTTCCCAAATGGTTCATTCCCCGGAGAGTGCAGATGCCGGGAATTACAGCTACACTTCATCAAATTAAAAAGATTTGCTGCACGTACTAATATACATAATGCAAGTCGAAGTCTTTGTTCAGTGAGTGTGTGTTTGGCAAATATCTGTTTGCCAACATTGCAAGGTTGGTAGCTGACTACTCTACTGTCCTCTTACAGATCTTCTGGGCCATGTCATTGCCGTCTGCTGATTTCTCGTCTTGCAGCCATCTTGTGCTGCCGCTAGCACTGCAATTAATTTTCATTGATATTAATTATGAATTAATTTCTAGCAGGGGATTATCTTATTTTCCTTTTGTTGTGTGATCTGCATTATGATGCTTGGATGATGTTAATTTAGGTAGCAGGGAGGCAGCATAATCTCTTTGTATCATAAGCGTTTAGAAGTTGAATTGGATGTATTTCTCCTTTTTTTTTAACTCCCTACACACCACTCTCCAAAAATAGCTTTCTACAAAACTCCTTTCAAAAAGGTGAATTATATTTTGGTCAGTCCCCTGCAATGCTTTATTAGGATTACTTTCCAAGGTAAGATAAGATAAAATAAGATAAACAATTGATGTGTAATATGGAATTCACATTTACAATATGCAACAGTTAAAAAATAAGTTTGGTGTTAATAGTGCAATAAAAAAGTATACATACTTCTAATATTATATAAAATAAACAAAATCCAGCAGTGCAAATGCATAATAAGCAAGTAAACAACAAGGAATAACAATTAGTGAATAATGACAATAATAATGATATAACAGCAGTAATAACAGGTGATACTAATTTTAATACTAATAATATTTATTATAATTATAATAAATGCAGAAAAATTACGACATGGAGACAGGAACACAGCAATAAAGAGTAAAGAGAGGTGGTGTGACTGTGGCTGCTCTCCAGACCATCCAGGCTGAACTTCAAAGTGATGAAGATAACAAGACAGTAATATTAATATAATTAATCAGAGAATGTACAATAATTATTATGATTATAATGTACTGCACTAAAATAAACAATAATAGTCAATCAACAATTACCATTATAAAGTCTGATGGCAGCTGGAAGTGCCCCTGCACTGAGGGGGTATCAGTCTGAGGCTGAAGGTGCTCTGCAGAAACATATTCAGGTCTTGTAGTGGGTGAGACAGTTTGTCTGCAGCTGCTTCTCAGTCCGTCGAAGATGCTGTGGAAGGTCTCCAGAAAAATTCTTAACAGCGACTACTGCATAGAGCAGCTCTGAAGGAAAGAAAGTAAGAACCTCGATTTTTTTCTTTAGTCCTCTGTAACAGCACATTGAGTGTTACTGATGTGCGGAAAGACCTGATTGAAAGACCTGATTTTGGGCTTTGTGAAACAGGCTCTAAACATTTTCACTGTTTTGGTGTCATTAAAAAAAGCAACTAGTCCTTCACTTGAAAAGGTAACCAACACAGTCAGCTCCAGTTGTCAGGATCAAATCCTGGCACTTGGGCTACCTTGACCTCCACATCTCTCAGACTCTTAAAAATGGACATACCCTTCCCGTAATGGCCTTTACAAATAAAGATATAGCAGTGACTTGGAATTTGGAACAGAGAAAGCAGAAATGACCTTGCATAGGTAGATTTCTGCTTCTGTTTCAATCTTTTTTCTTTTTCTTTTTCTTTAAATGGATATCGAGCCAGGAAGACGAGCAGCAGCTGAGGTCTAATGGATCTGCACCGATGCAAACAAATTCAGAGGAAAGGGTTAAAGTAAATAAATAGATAATAAATAAATTAATTACGTGTTTGCTCCCAGGCTCAAAATAAAAGTGAGCAACTTTTTCCAAGGTATAAAATCCCATAATAAGTCTCGGAAAAAGTTTTTGCTGTGTGGATTAAAAGAGCGACAGCCTTCAATTAAAATGTAGTCTGACACAAGAATGCTGCTGCTGCTTCCCATTTGCATACTTACAATATGTGAAGGCTTTGAAGATTTGTTTCTCGCATAGGAATGCAGCTTCTTTGATTCATCCTGCATTTCAAACTTGGGCTCATATATCTTGCACTAAATATAAAGGGCATATATTCACTGTTTGTGTGAGCGCTGTTGCCTCTAAATGAAGACGTGGTGCGCTTGCACGAGCAGGTACTGCTCGCAGGATTTTATTCTGTCCAGGCTGTGAAGTGGCCAATAAAATTTGACAATCGAATCCTCTGCTCTCCCACAACTTTTCTTATGTTGTGCTAGGGCTTGCTGTTGTGCTTTGGTCTGTTTCTGTAATGTCAAAGACAATGTAAGTGATGCGTTCAGGAATTGTGGCACTACCTGTGAAATTTTGATGCAGATCTGTTGACTCAAGTGTTTCTTTGCTCTCGTCTGACCTCATGTCTCGTTTGCAAGTCGAAGCCTGTTGTTCTGCAGGAGGAATTCAGGGAGGAGTGAAGTTGTTCTGTTGTCACACAGTCACTACTGTGTTTAATTTGAGATACTCATTTTAAAGCAAAGAATTAGCAAAAAAGGTTACTGCATATTAAGGTCAGCAGTCAATTCTATTTTATCTAATGATTTACATTTTATTTCAACTGCTTAACAACTTTATCGACTTAATGCCACAAATTTGAAAAATCTTCCTTTGTAGTATCCTAAAGTCCAGAAATTGAGATCAGTATGAAAGGTGCTATATAAATTAAAGTTATTATAAGTCGTAGCATACCCAAATCTCAAGGTTTAGAGTCATAGAACATCAAGGATGACCATATAAACTAGAAGCTGCCAATAGCTTTGTTTCCTTTTCCTGTGACAACAATACTTAATCCTTGTCAATTCAATATCTGTATGAAAAACTGATGAGTTGTATCATTTTTTTCACTTGTATTTCCTATTGATGAAGAAACTGACTGTGAAATAAGTGTGAAACAACTTCCTGGAATATGCCTGTACAGGATCCATTAAAAGACATCAAATCCAGACTTGCAGCTTTACAAAAACAGTGTTATTTAGCATCTCATCAGATTGAGTTTAGTCAGGGGCTCAGTGCTGTGCTTTGGTGCTTCAGGCCAGATGATGCAGTGTGGCATCATGATTTCTCCTCTGATTCATTACGGACTCAGCCCGTTTGTGTTTTGACATGGCTGACTCTGACCTCAAGCCCCAGTCTGTCTGTGTGGCTGTTTTTATACCTGGCTGAGCAGGCCTGCCATTGGCAGTCACCCACACATGAATGTGCCTCCAAACAAATCCAAAAAGACACACTGTGCCGTGCACACAATGCGTGTGCATGGTCCTGTGGGGGCACACCAGGTGGAGGTGGTGAGCGGTAGAAGAGCTAATATCACACTTAGAAGTGTTTAGATGTCATTTGTATAGGATGACAAGTTTTATTTTAGTTTTGCTTTGAAAGCAGCATCAAAGTCTGTTGTTCAGGTATCAGTTTAATATGGTGGGTATGATTGCAGCTGTTGACATTGATTACAGGTTGACATTTAAACAGTTAATTAAACAGTGTTTAGAGTCAAGGTCAGTCCTCACAGATGATGCTTTAAAAAATGGAATGGAAAAAGATGATGAAAATGACATTTTAGGCTGGGTCTAATAACATGAAATGAATGATTCCCATCGTTTGTTTGTTTGTTTGGTGCTGTCATTTTCAATCATGCATTGAATCAGTTATGAGGATGCATTTTTTTCTCATTATTAACTTAGGGGAAATATAATCTTGTGGGCTATTGAATCTCAAATTACAGGCTGTACACACTCTATTGTATTTTACACTTCACATGATATCCAGTTAACCAAAAAAAAAAAAAAAGTTCAAAGCCTCATATTGGTTTCCTGCTCAGAAAATCACATCAGCAGTCTTCCTGGAGGAACCCGGCTGTTCATTGTCTGACAGTGTTGCTGTCATGAGTATACTTAAAATTACATTATTGTCTCTTAACAGAATTAGCAAAGAAATCTCCTACTCAGTTAACTCATACAATTTATATATTAAATGGGTCCCGAGTATACTGATTGTATGATTCACTATACCTTTGCATGGCACACCGAAAGCACCAAAGCAAAAGAAACTATTTACTTCTGGAATTCAAGAGGGGAAAGAAAATCCAATTATTGTATTGATAGGAACTCCATTTATGTTCCAGCATCACAAATAATATGTTTTCTTTTTGTGAGTCAGATGCCCTTTGGACAGACCTCTTCTGTTCTCTGCTAAGGTTGAAAAAATGTAAAATTGAAGGAACAAAGCAGTTGCAGAATATAGTGTGTCAAGTGGCTCTCTCACAAGCCGTCCTGACCTTGCAGCCATGTGCAAAAAAGATTTTTTGGTACACAAGGATACAGATACAAAAATTGATCTTTGTAAATTGGATTGCTTTTTCATCAGAGATGCGTCACGGAGGAACGCAAATATCTCCACTTGTCCATCCATACATCCATCCCTCTGTTCGCCTGTCCATTCAGCCATCCATCAGACATTGGTTTTCCTGACAGGAACGTTGCTCACTGTGACAGTCTTATTGACAGGCCAGGGTAGAACTGGGGATCATGGGACTAGAGGACTGCATGAGTGCTTGTCAGGCTGTGGAGGGTATGGCCTGCACACCACTGACTGACCGAACACACCTCTGGCTTGAGTGGAATCTGAGTGGCTGCACTTTGACAGAGCTTTTGGTGAAATCCAATGGGACCAGTGACAGCTCTGGCTCAGCTCAGCCTCTGCTCACTTTTTCTCTATCTCATTTGTCTCAGGATAAGAGGAGATGCATGAGAACTGATTCAATTACATGGGTGACCTTTAAAAGAGAAAGAAAAACGCTATTAATTTGATTTATTTCATGGTCTAAATCGTAAACCACTGATGAAGAAAAGAAAGCATGTGTATGTAAAGGATGTTAAGTATTAATCTACAAGCTTTGTCCCTAAAGCTTTATGTAGCAACGAAAGAGGCGATTTCTTCATCATTGCGGTGAAATGTGAAATGTTCTGCTTATTTTATAAATTTATAAAAACTGGAGACTATGATGAGACCTTGAGTACAGTTCAAGTTAAATTTCAATGTATTTTACTTTTTCAAAACCAATTTTGATTTGGCTCTGAAAAGCATGACTTCCTTCTCTTTTGAGGCTCCTCTTGATTTGGGATGTGCCACTAATTTCTACCATTTACTTTCAATGTGATGCTGTTATCTTGATCCCATACCAGTGTTCACTTAATATGCTGCAGGACTCACTGTGTAGGAGAGTCTTGTTTGTCATTGTGACATTTGGCCTGAACATCAAACGTTACTTTTCTTTCCAAAAACAAATCATAGTCCACTGAAGTCCTGACATGTAAATGTGAATGTTGAATTTAATGTTATGATCTGCCTCAGTGCCACTCTTGAATCCTAATGTAATTACACAAATGAAATATTCTAAATGTCAAGAGAACGTGAATGTCAGTGTCCCATGTGTCCTGTGCTTAAAATATTAAACAAGCACATTTATCCCTTCATCAGAAGTAAATTCTTATTATTACTATTTTTATTGATGTTTGTAGTAGTACTAGTGGTCGTGGTAATATAGATATTATTAAACTTTGTATCACACCGTTCATTGTGTGCCCGGTTCTGAAAATATCTTGGCTTTGACGAACTCGCTGCTTTATGAATTCAGACATTTTTAGAAAGTTGATGATCAGCACATGGATGAGTGGTCACAGTACTCCTCATCTCCCCCTCAGAGCACAAAGTACAACCTGATGCCACATATGACTTGCAACATTGGGGACGTAGTTAGCTGCAGGCTATTATGTCAATTCTGATGTTCATATGTGAGGGGACACTTGTACACATTTTTATTTATGTGGCAGTCATCAGATACTGGATGAAGCCCTCAGTGTGTTCATAAGATTTATTCTTGATCTCTCCAGGTCACTAATTCATGCAAATCCTGAAGGAGCGCCTTTTTAAATAGGCAAGGCGGAGAAGGAGGTGTGGATAAAGATTTGATTTTTACTGTTTGTAGATTGTTGAATTCCAAAACCTGTCTGATCCAGGGGTGTGGAGAGCAGCACGTTGCCAGTACAAGGCCCTGCCTGCCTCTGTGCACAGGCAGGGTTGAATCATCCTGTTTTGTAAAGCTGGCGATTAAGGCATTGGTATTCAGATCCACCCAGCCACACCAATGATGTTCCCTTGCTTTGAGCTTGAACTGTGTGCTCCTACAACAGGTTTAAATCCCTCCTGCATCTTTCTGCTCTCAAACATAAATATGTTAAAAGCCTCCAAACAATACAATGTCCAAAACAACACATTTCCAAGTGCCATTAGGCTAAATGTGCAGATCAGGTCATAATGTGCCAGTGAATTTCACCATGAGGTTTCTAGTTTATACCTGAAAAGCAATTGTGGCTGCAATAGAGCTGCATTTTTTTTCCCAGTGGCAGCAGATGCCCACTTATCAGTCCTTTCACTTTGATACCTATTATAACAGCTTTACACAGACATGGGGAGAATTCTAGCACCCTCTTACCCCTACCTGCATTCATTTTACATCACTAACCTCTGAAAAGCTAGTCCAGCCCTGCCTCATGATACAATTCACAGCCTTTTTTAGCTCTTTTATTCGATGAAAGGGAGACAAGGAAGAACAAAATGTGAATGCAGAGAGGAGTGTTCAGATTTATATTTAGAATACGCTCTGAAAGCTTAGATCAAGCAGAAGAAATCTTCAGATGACATTTTATGTAATGTAAACATCCAATATTCCCAATACTGAAACCTTAAAAACTTCAAGGCTCAAACAAGCTCAAGGATTTGCAGTGGAAAGAGTTGCATGCCAGTCTCATCTGAAAAGTATTATTTGTTGCCTTTTCAACTTCATATATTCAAAGCTCAAAGAAAATATAGTAGCAAACTTGAAACTACTTGTGACTGGACACTAGGCAAAGCACATCTAAACTTTCTGAAAATGGCGCTACAAAAAAAAAAAGCTATAACTTCAACACCAGTAGAATGTACTTTCTACGTATTATACAACAGTGAGTATACAAAGTTATATGTAAGTCAGCTCCTTTTTTGTATGGCATCCACAAGGAATTTTGTATCTCCATTTAACCCATCTGTGATTTACACACACTTAGTGTAAACACAGAGACATTACTATAGGGGGAAAAATAAAAATAAAAAAACCTAGTGTTTTGGATTAAGCGTGGATGCGTGGTTCTTTTATAGCTGTGGTGAGGAGAGGACTTTATTTCCTCATTTAACAGTCTCCATCTTGCTTTAAAGGGGGAGCTACTCTTGAATGAAAACCTTTTTTGTTGGCTTTGTTGAATAATGATAGACTATTTCCAGCCAAAACACATCATCCGGCCTGTATTTTGCCTAAATATCAGATATTGAGACAGTGAAGGTTAAAATCTTGTTAAAAAAGCAAATAAAGGGAGATGGGTTATGTGGTGAAGTCCTGTGGACTTTCTGTGTACAAGCTAGTTGTGTTGCTCCATTTACCACTTAGTTCATATGCATCCATCTAACCAATATCTTAACGGCTTCATACCCGCTGGTGTCTTGGGGGTCTGCGGACACCTATATCTAGCTAGGACAGTCAGGGTGAACCTGGACAAGTCGCCAATACATTACGGGGCGCACACATAAATGATCGCTTGACTTTATATCTGTTCGCTTAACAATGCAGGAGGTAACATTTTCTTGAACCAATACCGCAGCCAGACCCTTGCAAACCACAGATCTGTGCAGAAATGCAGTGTATTATTCACACTCCTGCAAATGGGAGTTGTAAAAGGACCTGTAAAATAGCTTGTTGCTCTTCTTCAGCCACTTATCCAGGTCAGTTTTGCGGGGACAGCAGTTTTAGCAGGGAAGCCCATACACTCCTCTCTCTGGCTACTTCCATCAACTCCTCTGGAGGGATCCCAGAGGGATGTAACTGGATATGTAATTTCTCCAGTGTGTGCTGCCTCTGGGTTTCCTCGCAGATGACCTGAAAAATGGCATTTGAGGTATTTATGCCACTTAGCCATACTTTGATGTAGAGTTTAAAAAAAACAGAGGAAAACCTGTTACGTCTTGGTGTTGTTAGTGTGTTGATCGTTGTGTAGTATTTCATTAATCCCTTCTCAAAGACCCTGTGGTTTTTGTTTTTTTGCCTCCACCAGAGTGCAGCAGCCCAGCTATCAGTGTAGCATCGCTTGACAATATATTTATATTTAAATAAAGAGATATTTTTCCTTTCCATGTTGCTCCAAGTCACATCTTACACAGCAGGCAAATTATATTTTAATTTATTGTCGTTCAATTAGTATCTTTAGTATTGTCATTGTAATAAAAATGTTTGGCATTGAAAATAATATTTGCCATTGTAATAAAAGTCAGATTTCTTCTCGATGCCCACCTTTTTCGGTGTCAATGTTTTGTTTTTTTTTCGATGTCAAGTTGAGGAGAGGGGCTATGGATGTATGAACACACCTCCATTATAAAATGGCTTTGGGATAAGGTGACCATATTTTGTTTTCCGAAAAGGGAGAAGGTAGATAATGTGCACTGAAAAACAAAACATTATACTAATCTGAAGACTGAGATTGATAAGAAATCCAAATACAATACATTTTTATACCTGTGTTCCAACATTTTTCAATAACAATACTTGTTTCAGTGTCAATAATACATATCCCAATTTAGCTCCATAATCATTTTATAAAATTCAAAAGTACGAGCCTCCAACTGACCCCTGGTTATGGTCAACTATCCATAAACCTCAATACATGTGTCATGCGAGCAAACTTGAAATTTTTTCAACAATGCCTTCTGAAAGACCTGTGGTACAGCCTGACTCTTATCTCCCCACGGTGCGACAGGCTGATCACCATGGCAACACACACACACACACACACACACACACACACACACACACACACACACACACTCTCACAGTTAAATACCAAACACGCCATTCCATAGATCTGCAAATATGTGAGAAAGCTAGTGGAGAGAAACACTGCAATAGGATAACCACTGTTAACAGTGTAGGTTTCAAAGTATTGTATCATAGAAAGATAGTGCCTTAACATGTTTGTTTGATGTTAGGGATTCACAGAAAGCATTTTAGTGACACATAACTTCATGCACGAAAGCTCCACAGGGAAACTTTAAAGCAGAGCTAATTATACACTGTGCAGCTCTGTAAGGTAGGACCACACTCAAGATCATGTCCTTTACTCAGGATTTTTTTTAGAAACACCTGACTCAAGACTTAACCTTGTCTTGCTTTGAGCACCAAAGTTGCTCAGTGTTGCTTGTTGTTTTGTTCATGTAAAGTGTATTGAGATAAGATTGGTATGAACTGGCACTTTAAATAAAATTTAATTGAATTGATATTGAATTGTGTTAATCCTCTAATCCACAGTGCTGCCCTAGAAACTACATTAAAATAAATAATGTTACACTCTGAAAACAGAGGCTTGGCTCAAAATGGATTAAGCAGCTAAAACACAATATATGCACAATATAGGATGGATATGGATATTATTGTGGCACAGTGAAAAGCAGCATGGCCACTTCTCAGGCTGGAATTCAAGTGCCAGTCTGTTAGTGAGCAGCCGTTCTTGGCGGTATAGCAGTTAGTATGATCAGGGAGTTTCTCTGAAAGCTGTTGCCTGGTCATTGACAGTGTAGTGACGTGGCCCAGTCAGCTGCTCTCATGTCAGATTCGCTCCCTAGTTTATGACCCTGGGTCTTTGCATGAACCAAACGAACCAAGGCGCAAGAAGGACCAAAAGAGAAGCACCGGAAATGTGTGAAAATTGTCTGTCCTGGATAACAAGTCTAGACTGCAGGTAGAGGTTTCCATAGCAACAGTACTAAGGCGTGCTCAGTGAGATCAAAAAGTTAAACAGGCTCACTCCAATAAACCAGAGCTCATGCAGGGTTTAATTTAACTGTCCTCTGAAGACAGGCAGCTGTCAAGGTGGTGACTGACCCATGCCCACCTCCACCTGCCATCCTTCTTGATCCAACTTCAACTTTATGAAAAGTGCCAGTTCATAACTATGTTATCTCAAGACAGTTTACATTGCCTTGGATGCTCCTCCCACTTTGTCCATGCCTGTTTAGGCCCAAGCAGTTCTATTATTGGGCCCTCCTGCTTTCATCTGTCAGCAGATGCTGCATGATAGGAGGTGGCAGGCCGCAGAGGCACTGAAGCATTTCCGCTCCAAGTGCCTTCTCTCCCCATTTCTGCTCTTCTTTGCCTTCTCCTCTTTTATCATCCTTTTATTTGACTGTTCGTTCTTTCTTTTGCCCATATGGCCTTTTACACAGACAAGTGTATGCTGATTCCATTGTACTCTCAGTCATGTGCTTGCACACACGCACGCAGACACAAATGCTAGCACACATGCTAGCACCCACACATGCACACATGCCAGCACACATGTGCACACACGCACACACACACACCCAAACACAAACTCTTGCAGTGGCACGGGGATCTGGAAGATATATGTCTGTGTTGAAACACTTGCCCTTGAGTCGACGAGTAGATCACTCAAGCTGTGCCTGTAAAGAGAAAACAGTGTCTCTCTGGAAAGCATGCTAACATTGCTCATATAGGTACATTTGAGAACAATGTGCCTGTGTGTGTGTGTGTGTGTGTGTGTGCGGGCGTGAATGTGTGCATCCATGCGAAGAACACATTTACAGTGGCCTTGAAGTGCAAAACACAAAAAACAAAACACAAAAAAGAAAGCAAAGAAAGCACAACAACAAATTACTAACAACAACAATAAAAGAGAAGTGTGTGGCTCATAAACAGAATAAATTACAACTTTTCATCAAATCAGGTATTTCACCTGATTTGATGAAAAGTTGTAATTTATTTGCTGGTCCCTTTAGATGGGACCAGCAAATAAATACAGCAATCTTGATATTGAGAAGCAGATTTGAATCAACAAAATAACTACGTAACACAAATACATGCTTGCCTTGGTATTTTAGTACATTCTCAATATAGTGTAGTAAGTAGCACTTTGAATAAGATTAAAGCATTTATTTTGATAGTCGAGCCATACCTTACTTTGCCAAACTGATAAAACTACAACGTAAAAACGATGAATCGGATGATGGGAATGTGGGTATTTTTCTTCATTTACTGTAGGTGAAAACAAGCACAAATCATAGTTCCTCCTTCACTGAATGCATGCACTCCTGTGGCCAGAGATAAGCACCTTGGCACGACACCGGTTCAAAGGACGGGCCAGTTCCTTCATCCAGTCTGCGTTTCTGGTTTGGCTAATGTTGTCTGTTGTTTCTTGTTTGTCATTATTTGTTGCTGTGTTTAGTAATTTCTTGTTGTGTTTTGTGTTTTGTTCTTTATGGTTTGGTTTCCTGAATTGCCGTTGTGATTTGCTCTTCAGGGCCACCATATGCATGAGTCCCTGGAGCTGATACTAACAAAGCTCTGGAGAAACAGTTGATTGTCAGCTGCAGAGCTGGACCTGCACCTCCTGTGGCAGGTGCAGAGAGCAGAGCTGGCTAACTGGATGTACCAGCCTCACTGTTGATTTAAAGGAGGAATATGAGAATCCTCTGGCTAGTTTCTGTGCCTCTCTGAGCCGGTATTTCCAGATCTGAGGCGTGTCTTGTCGTTGGCTAAAAGCATGTGTACAGCCATGTGTGTTCTTGTTCTTATGTACTCAGGAGCAGGAGTAGGAGGAGTATTTGTATGACAACTTAAAGTAACAATACCTCACTGACAAAGAGCGCCTCAACCTTTTTCCTAAAAGGATAATCATTGAGGAAACCATCCCCAGACTTGTGTCTGGGATGGGTCTAGACTGTAGTTTAGACAATAGACTTAATGTGCATTTAATATTTTTTAAGTGCAATTAACACAGATTAAAATGATTGCAGTGGGTTTTCATAAATGGAGTTAGAGTAAAACAGCTGTCAGTTCTACGTAACAAACACTTTATGGACCACAAATCACTTCACATTCTCTACTGTTCACTGATATTACCATATCTGAGTTACTGTGCAGAGACTTGGGGCAATACTTGTGATTAATTGATTATTAATCTGTAACACTGATTACAGAGAATACATAAATCCTTTATTATTAAAATCCAAAACATTGAAACCCAATGATCTGATAGATTTTTTTAAAGTTCGCAACAAATAAATGCAAGTTTTCTCAGAAAGAGGTGGGATATAATCTGAGAGGTAAATTGAGTCTAAAATATCACTATGAGCAAGTTCAAACAGCACTACAAACACATGGTGTTCACTAGGTATAGATATATAAGATGACCACACATTTTGTTCATACACGTATTTATTTATTTTATTCATTTAATTGAATGACATAAGAAACTGTTTTGTTGTTGTCTGTGGTGACATTATGTAATAAAATAAGAAGACACAAGACACTAATTTTAAAATCTACAAACTTTAACAAAAAGATCGCTCAAACTTTTTTAAGATGGATAGTCACCATGCTAATGCTAATATAGCACCGTATGCACAGTTGTCATTTATAAACCCCACTAAAGGTGTAATGACTACATATATATAGAATAAGGTACAAAATGAACAATTCTCGCTCATTGACGTGGTTTACATTTATTGTTGCAGTGGTTTAAGTGGAAATGCTGTGAGTGTGTGTGTATGTGTGTGTGTGTGTATTTAGATGTGTGTGAGATCTTCTGTGTGAAAGCTTTTCTATTCCCTTGATTTTCAAGAGATGAGATGACTCCAGGTTCAGGTCAGTGGCCAAGTGTGTTTCTGTGCTAAACTGAGCTTAACCTTTAATAATCACATACAGCTCTGTCTTTTCCTGAGTGAATTCGTATTCTTCATATTTTTTTAATGTTTATAGTATTTTATTCCTAGACAACATGGTTGCTGCTACCTGTCACAAAAGAAATAGGATCAAACATTTTAGGGAAAATCTGATGTGTCACGGCAGAACATTTATTTATTTATTTATTTTTTACATACAACTAGGTGTGATGTGAAGGATTGATTTTCAAAAGCATCTTATAAACCCTGGATTCAATATTTTATCAGATTATCTGAATCCTTTTAAACCTCAAATGAGATCTTTTCAGATTAAGCAGTTAGAAAGTAAGAAATAACTTGAAATTTCAGACAGACTGACATTCAAAGAACTCAAAAACAGAGAAGAGATGCTGTGATTCTTCCCTTTGAAGACAGATGTTGTAGATATCCTCTTCTCGACTTCATATATCAAGATTTTGACCTGTAGTTGCTCCAGCACAGAAATCAGCATCCTTCCCATAAATATGTGAAGAAACATTTAAAATCTATGACCTATTTTACATGCATACATAATAAAATGTAATCTCAAATGGCAGCCTTTTGGGTTATTTTTTTCTCAGCCAGGATATTTCTCCCAGAGTTTGTTAGTTATCAGATATATCCTTCAGTGATGAAAAATCTCATTTCCATCTGCTCTGTCAGGCTGCTAAGATCCTGCTGCAGATTTCATGTCACGTACAATCAGCATGCTTTGAGCCACCGGCTCACACTCACTCTTTGAAGTAGTCTGCTTTTCCTTTCCCTGGTCTCCTTTCTCCCAAGCCAATACGTTACCTCCCTCAAAGCCCTCTGTGCCCATCAGTGCCTGCCTATAACTGGGGCAGGGCTGCAATTGTTGTGCACCATTTTACACTCAACGGTGCAGAGATTTGCGATAAATGCATGCGCCGGGTATCCTCTCATGTGTGCAGTGTTGAATCTCACCATGATGTTGGTGCAGAGATGCAGACCAAAAGAGAGGAACAGCCTTTCTGCATTGTGCAGGTGAAATGTAAATTTGTGTGTAGCACTGGATGCCTCTGCTTGACTTGTTGTGTTTGCTGTGCATGTGTGAGATGGTTTGTGGACTCTTTTTGGCCTCCAAGAAGGGTTTCTCCCGCTGAGTGCTTAAACGTAGAATTGATCTGTTTACTTCGCCCCCGACCACAGAGCTGGTTCAGTTGGAGCTCGAGCTGATGGAGGATCTCGGAGTCAATTGCGCCAAAATGAAAATCACTAACCGGTGGCGTCTCACACTCTGTGGATGATTGGATGACTTCAGTCAACACTGTCATGCATGAGATCATTTCCCCCCTAGAACTGCACTGTGTTTCCAGTAGACCTTTAAAAGTAAAAAACAGACACATTGATTTATAGTGATAATAATATGAAGTTGTGGTGGTGGTAAAATATTTAATTTGAGCGTTAATTAACAGGTCTTTGCTTGATTGGAACAGCATTTGGTATGCTTTTCTTTTCCTAAACATGTGAAAGATCGTCAACCCTTCAGTAAAACACAAAAATCTGACCTTAATCAGAGCAGCTCTCATGTTATGCTGTCATAATGTGCTCATCTAAAATCACAGCTGGGCCCGTTAGAGCCGCTCATCTGTCCTGGTGGACTCTGCATATTGACTGGTGAGACTCGAACACGACTTGCATAGTATACGTGTCTAATAGATTTGCAGGGAATAATTACCAGCCATGGCTGAAATAATTAAGTTGACATTCTCTCCCCAATGCAATTAACAGTGAGTGCTGTCCAATCTGTGACCTGTAAGATGTTTGATTTCATGGACTGTGTCTTACATTAGCCCAGTGATGCAGAGTGCCATGCAACGGGAGGCAGCATGTGAAACTCACCAGGGAAACACGACGTTAGGACGTGGCCTGTGAGCCACATCCGGTTCACTTAGCTCATTGACTTGAGGTGTTTAGAGCTCTGCACACGTAAAAATTACAGTCACACTGCTGCGCTGTTGGTGTAAGTTGGCAGGCCTCTACCATAGAGTTTGCTTTTGAGTATGAGGCTGTATGACAGTTGACTGCTAATTTGCACACCTCATTTATGTTAAAATTAGATGTTTTCTTTTTTTATCTTTGCTGTTTTGATTAAATTCATCTATATCTCTTTGTGTGCCTGTGTGTGTGTGTGTGTGTGTATCTGAGCGTATGTTACCTTGATGTACAGTAGATCAAGCAGCTCCTCAGATGTGATTGAGTGGCTGAAAGCAGGATGCTGTGAAATTCAGATGCACCATGTGCTGGAAGGGAGGCAGCCTCTGATGTATTTTTAGATGGGCTAAATAATGAATGCCTGAAAAGACTTCCTAGGACCCCAGCTGCCAAACCTTCCCCTCTTCCTCTGTGCTCACCTGTTCTTCTCATTCGAGCCATGAGAAGGAGGGTAAGGAGGAGGGTGTCTCCGCCTTCACTGCAGCAGCCTGCCACCTCTGTCACCGGCTGTCACCGGGAAAGGCAAAGGATCACTAACACGTCCCATCTGGATTCAAGTTGTCAGCATAACTGCTCTTAAAGCTTGGGGAACACAGAGGCCAGCAGTCAAAGCAGCTTCAGCTCTCTTTATTCATTTGACTCACTGACATTTTCTTAATAAGGTACATTTAATACATTTCCTTATCCCAGTTAAGATTTAATAGGGAATCATGTTTGTAATTATATATATATATATATATATATACATATATTATAACTGTGATTATCACATGATTCATAACAACAATAACAATACCAATGATAAGACTGATAACGTATTTATAGGTAAATGTAATCATATTTTTTGTTATTTTAAGAAAGTACTTTTTTCACAAATGTTGTAGCTCATGTTCTTCACAAAATTAAATTGCACAGTTCACTAAAATAAAGATGGGACAAAAAGAAAAATAAATGAACAATACAAACACGAACAAACTCAAGTTAAATAAATAAGTTTTCAGCTTTTGTTTGATAATGTTCACAGAGCCACCGACTACTTTGCTTATATATGAAAATAAATTGTCCATCCTTTATCTTTCCTGCTTAGGACACATACAGTGTTGCAGGAGTCTGAAATGAATCCTAGCACTCAGTGAAACTCAAACCTTGCCACCAGGTACAGAGCTAAAAAATGTCAATTGATTAGTTTGGCTTTCATGCTGTCATTTGTGCGATCAGAAGTATTTACACAATCAAGTTGATGGTTTCCCATTGTGTTGTATTGCTGCAGCAGTCACAGTGTTACAATTATGTCCCTCTCTCCAGTTCCCTCATACTCACAACAACCCCTGGGAGGGATAAGGTGCTATTTAGATTAATTTAGATGTTTCTGATTCATTTCTCACCCGTGAGAATGTGGATAGTAAGTCTGTACCAGCCGAGCTATTGAATACAAAAGTTGTAGTTCCAGTCAATCAAGCTTCACTGGCATGTTCTTGCTCTGTCAGAGCAAAGCAAGCCTATGGGTATCAGGAATAATTATCTGTGAGATGATTAAGGACCTCTGTGTGTGTGTGTGTGTGTGTGTGTGTGTGTGTGTGTGTGTGTGTGTGTGTGTGTGTGTGTGTGTGTGTGTGTGTGTGTGTGTGTGTTTGAATGGCAAGTGGAAGAACTGGGCCCTCAGCAGAACCTAGCTGAGCCTCTTTGCCAAGTAAATGTCCTAAATTCCTCTCCATAAATGCTCTTAGGTCGATTAAAGGGATGATTACATAGGCAGCACGGCACTCATTAAAATATACCACGGATAACAATGGCAGTGTCCCCATCTACACTCCAGCTGGTGCATAACCACCAACTTCCAGTTAAATATAGAAAATGTGAACCTGCCGGCGGTTTCCTCAGCTGTGAAAGACAAGCTGAGATTTGGTAAATCTCATATCATGAGCTCATTAGGCAGTGTTGGAGAGAATGGATCAGTTTTACTGGCTCTGCTGTGTGTGTGTGTTTGTGTGTGTGTGTGGGTGTGTGTGTGTGTGTGTGTGTGTGTGTGTGTGTGTGTGTGTGTGTGTGTGTGTAGATTTGACACTCTGACCACGGTGCCATGACCTTATAGGCCAGTCAGGCAGGTAAAGTCAGAATATGTTCATGTTACATGTCAGTAGAGTTGTAGGTAAAGTTCATTAGAAAGAATTCTAATGAACTTTATCAATTGTAATTGATGGTTGTAATTGGGGACATGATTTTTAAGATTGGGTGTCAGTGTCAAAAACAGACTCAGTCTTAGTTCGATCTCTATTTTAGAGAGTCTAATTCATGCAAGCATGCTCAAGTATGTGCTTATTTAGACAATAAAAGACAACAAAGGTTGCATTCTTATACAATCAAATATATGAATAATCACGTAAAAAAAAGATGTGCCTTGGTGCAGATATAGTGTAAATTGTGTAAATTTACATGAAATAAGAGCTGTGAGAAAGCTGTAAATACTTTGTCCCTCAGTGCAGACGATGCTCAGGTCTGGAGACGAATCAATAGGTGCAGTGTCACATTTTCTCTGCAACAGGCCAAATAGAATCATCCGCTGCTGGCACTTTGTCTGACTTTTATCGATACAGCTCCTTTGATCTTTGTTTTTTGGAGCCGTATCTCTGCGGTCAGCCTTTCTACTCATTATCTTTGTGTCAGCACTTCCCTTGATGTTGGGGTGGAGGCTGCATGCTCATCCTGAAGGCTCTATCTAACTTTGAGCTTCACCATTTGACATTAAACACCTGTCAATTCCACACTCTGCTTCCTGTCCCCTTGTCACTGGCAGCATGGGTGGGTTTCTATGGGCCGTCATGATTGTTCAGTATCAAAGTATACGAAAAAGTAAAAACTTTCCTCTTTTTTCCCCTTTGAAATAAGAGCAATAACTGAAATTGGTGAATTGGTGAAATCGAGTTATTCTTTTCTTCCTTGTGTTTTGTCGGATTAAGCTCTTCAGGTTGTCCACAGCTCCAGATCTGATTTTATGTTTTTTAGTTGTTCAAGAAAACCCTCTCCTTTCTATAAATCTTTAAAAAAATTAGCCTCAAGTGACTAGAAGCAAATTGTCAACCTAGCATTTGGCAGCTCGACAGCTGTGGTGCAGCGACTGGTCAAGCAACAGTTTCAGCCAGAAGAAAGTACATCATGGAAACCACCACCTTGTATGATGCATGCTTTAATACACAGAAGGATATTTGGAGCTATAATCTGCTTATCCCATGATAACATCCCTGAGTAGCTGGCTCCTGAGTTAACGTCTTAACACCATAAGAGGGGATTTGCTCGGCTCGGTTACAGTGACCAGCTTTTAGCTCAGAAACCTCTTTACTCTGGCTGAAGCGTCTTAAGGGTGAGGATGCAAAACATTTTTTGTTTGTTCTGAATATTTCTGCATGACTCCATGGTCTTTGACTTGAAGCCAAAATGTTGCACTCAGAGGCAGGGAACTGTAAAATCACAGGAGATCGGGTGATAAATATCCAAGAATAAGAGCTTGTTTGCATCCAACAAAGAGCACAGAAGCATACTAGTGCAGTCAAAGTGGAAAACATTCCATTATGTGCTTGTGATACTGCAGCATGTCATCACAGAGCAGAAACTGTGATAGTCTCTTTGTTTAAAGGGCTATGTTTGCTCTAATGGTGGCCCTAAATTATGTTTAAAAAAAAAAACAGAAAAAACCCTCCTGTGCTCTCATTGCTGTGGTTGCCATAGATACCCAATGTGCCCTACAGGATGGAGACAGCACTTGCAGAAATGTTTAGATACCAGACTGGTTCTGTAAAAGCGGAAAAACAGCTCCATCAAACAAACAGCACATGGAGCAGCAAAGCACAGGGAGCCAAGAGGCTCTCAAACATTTATTACCTCATATTCTGCACATTTCTGTCGTCCAGCTTAAAGCACTGGCCGTGGCGTCAGGCATTATATGAAGAGTAGTAGTGCTTTTGAGACTGAAGCCAACAGTCACCCTAAGTGTTTTAAGTCCAACTATTATCATGAAACCTTGCAAAATTAAAATAAACAATTTATCAATTTACTGCTGTTTTGTTAATGTATGATATGTGTGGCGATAGATTAGAAATGCTCGTTTAATCTCTAGACCTCTGACTGGCCAGGCTGGAGTGTGTGTATACAGTATGTGTGTTTGATTGACTGCTGAGCTGTTGGGGAGTGGCATTAAGACGCTGTTAGCAACTTTCTGCTGCAATCAATTCTGAGCCAAGGAAGAACGGTGTTCGGTTATGGGTTGTACAAGCAAGAGAAATGCATAAACACTGGGAGAATCAATACCTAAAGATTACTGTTAAGCAGGATTTAAAAGATATATATATATATACATTTGTGTGTGTGTGTGTTTATGTGTGTGAGCTGCTGCCCTCCTCATAGTGTTTACAGCATTGGTCTAGTACAGTATTGGTACTACTGCTCTGTGCCATTCTTACATTGTCAGTTGATAGCTCTCACAGATCACACAGTTAAACATTTTACTTTTAACCAAATCCAGTTTGATTTGACGGAGTTACTTTTCATTTAAAAAGTATTGATTACCTCAAAAATCAAATGATTTTAGTAGGCTGTGGAACTGAAGAATATCAACACCATTTAGGGTCTAAATAATGTTCAAAGCTCTGAAGCTGGCTGGCTTTGCCAACTGGCTATAGCAAGCAGTTTTCCCAGGTTGACATTTGTGTGTTGGCTCACAGGAAAACTTTTTCAGAAGTGGGACACAAACTGGAATACTGAATTTATGTTGCGTGTTTTCATTTTTTGGTTTGTTTGTTTGTTTGTTTTTGCACAGCTTGCTTGCCATGCTGCTTCATGCGAACGCAGTTAAAAAGGAAATCCTCTAACCTTTTTTCATTGATGCAATTATAGTTGAAATTCAAGTCTCACTAACAATTTTTTTGTAAGCCTTCAAATCTACTCCAGTGTATTAAACTAGCCACATTTGTAATGACACATTACTAAGACATAGTTTTCATGTCAAATTATTTGTGTCAGTCTCACTTTCTGACAGGATCCGGCATGAATCCAGTCGACTCTATTCATAAATCCTGCAGCTCTCTGCTTGCGTACGTTACTGAGGCAGCGGAGGTAGCAGTGATGCCGTTGTGTCAGGCTATCTGTCTCTTCCAGACAGGCGAGCTATGTATGCAGCTCAGAAAAGAGCAGCTGGGCCAGCTCTTAGACCAGGGCGATGAGTGCTGTCTGTGGTCAGAGGAGCAGGAGGATATGCCCTGTTAAGCCAGAGCCAGACACAGCCCGGCTGAGAGCTCCGATCAGCTGCTCAGCCCAGTCGTGAGCGGGAGAGGCTCCAGACCAACCGGAGACAGATGGACGATGCAGTTGATTGATCTTTCTTTTTTTCCCCTCATTTGATTAAGTAGTGGTTTGATCTATACAATGGCAAAAACAGTGAAACATTTCCCAAAATACCTGTTTTCTCCACCACTCAAGGATATTCAGTTTGCTGTCATAAGAGTGAATAAATCAAATTATTTTTAGAATGGAGAAGGAGACACCAGTGAATTTTCTCCTTAAAACCTCACTTCAAAATACCAGTTGATTATCTGAAATAGTTGACAGTAATTTAATGTGTTGATTTTGTGGTCTAATGAGCTAATTTTGCAACTTTAAGGACCAGCAGATCAACACCCTGGATGGAAAATATGCTGGACAGCTCGATATATCCTGGCTGTCATGTGAGGACACACACGTTGATAGTAACTAAATAACTTACCATTAAGATAAGATAAAAGTGATGCTGTATCTTTTGCATTAAACTGTTCTACTCATTAAAAACCCTTTCAGTGTGCTATGCTGTCACTTTGGCAACAGGTTTTACATCTTTGCCCAAGCTTATGTCTTTCTCCATGAGGCTCATGATGTGTGCAAACGCACATACTCCGATTCATTGGAAACACATGTTCTTTGAGCCACACACCATTGCACACCTCCTGAGCCCCCCTGTGTCTCTGCCATCCCAGCAGTGTATCTTTCTGGAGGCGCTGGGTTTGAGTCCCTGTTGGACTCTGGACATGCTTGCCCCAGTAGAGCGCTGGGCCACAGGTGTCCTTGCAGTCTTACAGGCAGATCTATCAATTATGAGAATAAATAATCCTCCACATACTCTTTACCGGTTTATTCAGACTGTGATTGATCTCCACATGATACCAATACATGGGACAGGTTGAGGAGCCACAGCTGTTTCGTTCCACACATCTTCCAAAAGTCAGCCCCTCATCCAGAATAACATGTATCAGAGCTGTGGATATTGATCAGTATGCTGTAATTCATTCTGGCAGAATTATTAAAGCGGAGCTGAGTTATGGTAGAGCAGAGACTGAATAGAGTAGCTGGCCACCAGCGTTCTGCTCCAGCTCGTCTGTTTGATCAGAGGGAGCTTTTTTCCCGTTGCCTCTCGTGCACATCCTGATGCCGCTTGTTCTCTCCAGCTTTCTTCATTTCCTTCTCATCTGTTATATTCAGCTACCTTGTTAGGTTAAAATTCATCCTTGACCAAACTGGAATTGAAAAGCTTCTCATAAGAATCCTCATAATAAAACCTCTGTCATTGCTGTCTCTCATTGAGACAGTAAAGGCAGACCTGACAGTTTCAGGTCTCAGATTGATTGATGCCATTAATAATTTATGCATCTGTCTCAATAATTTGCTAAATGCAAAAAACTTATGTGGCTTCATTTGTGCAATCTCAATGAATCAATCTCACTCTCAATGTGAGAGATGTGAAGAGATCCACCACAGCCTCACACTGTACAGTGACTGATGAAGATACAGCACTGGTCAGCTGAGTATAGCTGACTATGGTGAAGTGTCTGCCTAAGACACTTTAGGATTTTAAGTTTTATTTTTCCCACATTTGAAAAAATAAAACAAGATAATCTCAGTACTAAATTGTTATACCATTATTATAGTACACAGCATTTTTGTTGGGCTGTTTTGTGCTCCTCCACCTACAGACCAAATGGATCCAGTCAGTGTTAATTTTTCTTGACTCTGGCCAAGAGTAGAGTCTTTTTGTACAGCTGTGCTTTATATCAACAGAAATGGGACTGAGCTCCCTCTCTCTTTGGTAACCTTGACCGCCCTGACCAATCACATCGTAAACAAGCTCTCTGTCCCCCTTTGTTATTACTTTGGAGGCTGACACACTCCAGTAATAACATCAGAGCTATGGTGATTGTCTCTCTTTGGGGCAGACAGCAGACTAATTGGTCCCATCTCCTCTTGAGTAGATGTTCCAGGAGCTGGGCATAATCTCATTAAGCAATGGTGATCAGTGACTGCTGGACTGTGCTGAGAGAAACAGGAAGTCCCTGTGACCATTTTGAGCTTGCCAGAGGCATAAATGCTCCTATGGAGACTGTTGTGTGTATGGAACCTGTGTCAGTGTGGACTTGTCTTGGCTGACAGCTCTTTGTGTGTGTGTGTGTGTGTGTGTGTGTGTGTGTGTGTGTGTGTGTGTGTGTGTGTGTGTGTGTGTGTGTGTGTGTGTGTGTGTGTGTATTAATGTCCAGAAATGGATGCTGTGCTTTCCAGGCAGCACAGGTGCGACAGAGTTCTGCTGTTGTTGCAGTGTGTAGCTTTGCCATCAGCTATACATATTTCTGGCTTTGGAATAACTATGGTTATTAACTATGGTTATTCACTGATTAATGCTCAGTGCTTTCTGAGGAAACCATCTGTGGATTTGCTATCCAAAGGTTAGAATTGCAGCTCAGCCAATTTTTCCCTTTGTATGATTGTAAAGCTTGTGCACTTGGCATTCAATTTGGAACATTAGAACATTAGAAGTTATTTTGACAGCCTATTTTGGTCAAGAAGTTTAATTAGTGCAAAGAGTGTTTTTCTTCTCCAGGACAAAATAAAAGGAAAGGGTTATTGACATTTTGAGATTCATAAACTTCTGAATCATGAATAATGCTGTTCACACATGAACTGGACATGTCTATTCATCTTTGCTGTTGGCTTAAAGTGCAGGTGTTAACAGCAAATACACACACTTCAGTTGTAAATAGCAGAGAGAAAACTCTGCTCTAACACAATGGAGCCTAGGCAGATTGTCAATTTATAGTGTGAGGATACACAGAAGCTATTTGCACAAATCTTTTCCCTCAGCACTTTATTTCCTCCAAAATGTAACAGTGTATTTACTATTGATTCTACCTCTATAAACATGCTCTTGGTTTTTTCCATCAATTATTAATAAATGTGTTTTGCAAAGAGCGCACTCTTTAAACGTACAGCTCCAAGTCCTGTCACCACCAATCACTTAGAGATCTTATTTCTAATAAAGCTCCTATGCAATCCATGCATCTTAAGTTATTGCAATGTCAGGTGGTGAACTATCATCATGGCTAATCATTCTCTTGTCCAACAACTATGACTAAGTACTCAGTTGAAGCTGTTAAGGCTCTTGTCAGCAAGTCTTCCCTTTCTGCTTTTGCCTTTCAATCTAATCAGCCCTGATAAGAGCCTACCAAAACAATGCACATCTCCTCTTCACCTCCAGCTTGTCATAGGAGGGCATTAAATGTCTGTTTATCATCACCTGCCCACGTAATTAAGCATGAATTGAGCTTTCTCATTCATAGTTCTAATTCACTAGGCTGTTATGAGGACATTTTAATGACCTGTTACCTGTGCTGCTATTAGGCTGAGGAGGTCCATATCTCTGGTTTCATTATAGCAACTGGTCTTGGTAGTGATATCATTAAATCATCATTAAATGTCACTCTACCTGACAACACAGATGGACAGGTAGTAGGACTTTATTTCCGCAGAAATGAAATGGCAGCTTGCATCAGATCACAAACAGGACTCACTACAGTCCCTCCCTCAGAAATCCCACGAGGATAAAGGCACTTTAACACCTAGTATCCATCTCATACTTGGCGATGGTCAAGTATCAGGGACATCTACCCTCAACTGTGCTGACCTCAGTTAACACTAATGCAACTCCACAACCTTGTTAAAACATCCAACTGAAGGTTTTTCAGAGTTGATAAAGCAACAGACATTGAAGGGATCTCTGTTTACAAGTTAGCAATTAGCATGCTTAAGTCAAGATGTTTAAATCAGTCATTTACATATTCAGTTCATAAATAGATATGGCTGGCTTGCAATGGACAGATGATAGATGCATCATGATTCATGAGTACTGTACAGAATTATGTGTTGCCAATAGTAACACACCACCCAGGCACTGTGAGAAGAAAAAGGTCAGCAGATCTTGGCATTGCAGTGCTCATAATATTACTCTGAGTAGACAGATTTTACTTTGCCACTTTTTCTGGGGGTTTTTTTTGTTTTGTTTTTTAATGAAAGCTCTTATTACTTATTTATTGACCCAATTCTGTCTTATAATGGTGCACTGTTGTGCATAGGCTGTTGTAACAATTTGAACTTCACCACCCTGTGACTAATAAAGGATTGTCTTATAACATCTCATCTTATCTGAAAATACAAAAAAATGGATTCTCAGATGAGTTTGATACCATATTCTTACTCCAAAAAAATCTAGAACAAAACAAAACAAAACATGAATAGTACATGAATAGAACATTGTACTTATATTTAATAACACATGTGCTGAATAACTCATAATATTTTGCTTGATGAGCAATGATTCTAATATACAAGACCCAGCGAGCCGATTCTTTACCATTACAGAGATTAGCATTTTATGAAGATTTGAGACACAGCTGTTCTTAATTTATAAGATTCCTGTTTCTCTATTACCCACACATTAATCAAAATGTAAGTATTTTTGCACATCTGTATCACACGTCTTTGTACCATAGGAGGATGATATCACACTTGGGGATGTGCCTCTTCCTTCTGTTCCACATCTGAAGAAGTATGTTGTAACCATGGAAACCACAGCCTTATCAGACTCAGAAGAGCTTCATTTAATCTGCCAGCGTTTATTAGAAAACTGCAGAGTTTCAAAGTGCAAGTCCAGGACTAAGGGAACTTGTTGAGGTATCCTTATACATTCCTCAGCTCTTAATTGCTTGTCTGCACAATTTTGTCTGTGTCCATCACTTGTGAATTATAAGGCAGCTGAAGCCGTTATTAACACAGCTAAGAGCTGATTAACCAGGACGTGTTTTAAATATCAACTAAAGATGTTGGTGGATGAATTAAGGTTTGCTTTAAAAGCCTTCCCAATGTTATGAATTCATGTTATTATGTATAATATACTTGTGTGGTACCTGTATATGAGAAACATATTTATGTAATTCTAACTATACAGATTATCCGGATGCTCAGGAGCACAATATGATTCTCTTTGCTGGAGCTGTGAAAATGGAACTGTGTGGGGAAAGATATTGTACAATATTAACAATTATTGATAAAAACTTCTTTCTTGCCAATAATTTCTCGCCAGCATTTCTGTGTGATTCTCGCGGAGCAGGTGCAGCTGCATATGAGAAATTGCACTCAACTGATAATTACAATGTGTTTCGGCCCCGTCGAGCAAATCAGTCCTTAATAACAACTTTTTGGTTGCAGTGATGAGGATGTTTTTGCAGGTCTTCATGCCGCCCACTTAGGCATGCACTGTAATTCAAATGCTAACATTGTTTAAAGCGGATTTTATATGATTCATCCACCAAGATAATTTCACAGAAAGTACATAGAAAATGCATGCCCTCCTCTCTGAGTTGAAAGCTGCTGCTCGTTCCGGATTTCTTGTAATTGTTGCAATTAATAATTGGGATCATTAGGAGCAAGAACAGCTCTCTTCCACTTTAGTGATTCAATTTCCAAGCGTAAGAAAACATGTCACACATTTACTATGATAACTGTATAAGACACACAGGAGAAAAGAAAAGCTCAGCTACACAGGGTGAATCAATAAATGGCAGGTACTATGGATTTGCAGTTATAGGAACAGTTGACAGATGGAATGAACTTTACCTGAGTAGCAGTGGATCAAAGCAGCAACACAACAGCCAGAGGATTAACTGTCAAATCAGACCACAAGTTCCTGAAAGCTTCAGCTGCAGACTGTGTTGAAGGATTGTGGCCTGCATTATTCTCTTTTGGGGTTCAGTGTTCATCATGCAGACCCGATGTGCTCAGGCTGGACTCATCTAAGTATAATCAACGTTCTGCTCATATGTGAGCGGGGTTTTTTTAATGATGTGGTCTTGCTTTCAGTTGTCCTCAGCGCTGAGTCACAACGTGATGAGAGCAAAGTAATTTTTTTAGTTGGCAGCACTCAGAAGACTGAATGTTTACTGTGGATTTTACTGAAAGTTTTCGTCATTGCTGTTGGGTCCCTGTCTTTTTGACCATTAATGTAATAAATCACTGAAAGAAAAAAGAAACTGATTAAATGAACACTAGCAGTTCATAGTGCGTGTTAACACAGAGATGTCACAGCACAGAACTGGTCTGGACAACAAACAACCTCCGTGCTCTCAGGCAACAGTACTAACAACTGTGCTGCTGTGTGGCTATACTGCTATTTGTATGGATTATGATTACCTTTAGAATTTGAAAGTCTCTTGGACTGTTTGAGAGACATCAAATCAATGGATTGATTTGATGATTGAAAGCAATTTTTTAGGGTCCACCCACACTAGGCAATCATACCATGCCCTTGCACATTTTCCTCATACATTCTACAGCATGTGGGTGCAAGTGTACCATACTTGAGTACAGCACACTTTCCTAGCAGGGTATGGTTGGTCATGCATGCATACAAGCAGGGTGATGTATACAACGTGTGGAGCGTAACCATGGCGACAACACAAATGGCAGCGGCAAAAGGTTGACATGATTCAGAGGAAGAGGTGGAGTGTTTGGAAGAAATATAATATCCTTTAGATGTTTTTTCATTCTAAATGGCAAAGTTGTATTCTCTTTACTGATGCTTGAAATGGATCATAAAATTAAGTTGTTTTATTTCTCAGAAAAGTTAAGAAAACTGTTTTCAATCCTTTGATTAATAACATGACAGCTTACTTCACTCTTACATTTACTCAATTGGCAGATACTTTTATCAAAAGGGATTTACAATTGAGACAGCTTTAATGCTTTACATTGCAAAAGGAAGCCATAGCTACTACAGAGATGAGAAAATAGGATGATAAAAAGTGTAGATAGAATTGTGAGAGCAGTGCTCAGGAGAGCAGGTGCTCTCAGAAGGGGAAGGTCTTCAGGAGATTCTTGAAGATTGATAGGAATGTTCCCATTCTGGCCTTGGCTTTTGATTGTGATTGCCTTGATGGCAATGGCAGGCAGCGTTCTTGGGAGGAACACAGACCCAGAGGTCACTCCGTGCACCAACATTAGACACTTGAACTTGATTTAGGCAGCAATGGGTAGCCATTGGAGGTCTATGACAAGGCATGGTGCTGCATTTTGCACCATATGTAGAGGTTTGATGGAGCATGAGGGAAGGCCCGCCAGAAGAAAACTGTAGTAATCAAGGCGTGATCAAGGTCTGATTTTTGTAATGTTAGAGAGCAAAGCAGCATGACTGGGACACTGTTGCAATGAGCTCTGTGATAGAGAGCTGGTCATAAATTATGACACCCAGGTTTCTAGCGGCTTTGACTGGGTTGAAAGAGGAAGAGCAAATTTGTACATTGATGTTGTGGTGGAGGGATTGGTTGGAGGGAATCAGTAAGACTAAGAGGTTAAGTTGGAGATGACGAAATGACCACTTTGATATGTCAGGGACAGGTGGAGATCCACTCAGACACACCAGGTTTGTCTGGTGGGAAGGACAGGCAGAGTTGGGTGTCTTCTGCATAACAATGGTATGATAGGCTATGCAGGTGGATGACTGGACACAAGGAGGTGGTGTACACTGCAAAGAGTCAGGGCCCTAGCACCAGCTCCATTTTTATTACCCCTAGAATTGCGCAAAACCAAAGTATCAAAATAAAAGAAGATAATGGAAACATCTAAATTTGAAAAACCTTTCAAATATCACAAAAATATTTTTGCACTCTCATGAGGTGGTTTTTCAGATATATTGATTTATAGATATGTTTCATAAAAGTGCAATAAAACACTTTTTTCACATGCGTATGTCACCGAAGATGGCACACTATGTGTGAACGGAGGAGGAGACTCGAGTTGTTTGACTTGATACGTGACAAAAACATTACTTCAGTATTGGATGCCAAACATCAGTGAAATTAGGAGAGTTTTCTGAGAAACCAAGTTCTGCCTTTGTCTCCTGATCAAAATAATCACACCCAGAGCTGTAATGGCAGCTGAGATCACTATTGCTAGCAATGCAGGGTGACGCCCATCCTCCACAGTGAAGTCTCGTGTGACGTCATGTGAGAATTATGGGATATCGCGAGATTAGACGTTCTGAGAGGGCAGCTATTTAGCAAAACAGTGTTCAATGGAAACACCAGCAAGTCGCAATTGTATTTTATCAAAATTTCAGAACTATCACTTTTATCTTTCGGAAAACTGTAATTGAAACGGAGCTACTGACCCTTGAGGCACCCGTGTGGGGGGTGGATGAGAGGAGGAAGTCTGCCCTAACCAAGAAACATTGAAGGAGCACCTGTTTAGATATGAGATAAATGAAGAGAGCACTTTGCCAGAGATGCCTATTTCAGAGAGTGTGGATAGCAGGATGTGGTAGTTCACTGTGTTGAAAGCAGCTGATAGGTCTAGGAGGATAAGGACTGAGGATTGTCCTACAGACCTATCTGCCCCCAGAGCTTCTGTCACAGACAACAGAGCCGTTTCAGTGGAGTGGCTGCTCTTAAAGTCTGATAATTTAGGTCAACAAGGGTGTTCTGGATGAGTGAGCCTGAGATCTACACAAAACATAGATATGACCATTTTAATAGCAAATTAAAATATTTATTTGATACTGTATAATGTACCATATCTTTATACAGATAATATCACGGCTTCAAATGGTTGTGTCGCCATCCCCGCTGACTGCATTTGCAGTCTGTCTATTAACTCGCAGGTCTAGGTTTCAGAGAATATGCTGTACTGTCTTACTGTTGTATCTCTGTACCAGCCTGGAGGTACTTGTTCCCCCTCTAGGTCTGTGTGAGCACCATGTCAAGGAATCTGTTTTAGCTGCTTGTTGGACCAATTTGTGGCCAGCATTAGGCTTTCATTACAGGCCTCCCAGTGTGCACACACCTTGTAAGATGGGACTTAATTAAGTTTATGTTTTCCCTGGCAGACCCAGGGGCTGGCTGCCTGTGTCTGCTGCCGATTGTTGATTTATATTGAGTCCTGAAGGACAAGCTGCATCCATTGCCTTGGTGCAGGACAGACATGATACTCCGTAGCCAGCTGTTCGGGATCACATCTCTTGAATAGTGTTAGTATTCCATCTTTGCTCTTGTCCATTTTCTCTTTGCTCACTCTTTCAAGAGGAGAAACATTTGTCCCTGTAGATGAGGATTCTTTGCCTTTTCTGTCAAACGGTGCCTACCAACATGCTACCACAATATAAATACGGTAAAGTCTCTGGTATCCCCAACAAACCCATTCTTAACCAGAATTTATACTTTACACAGGATGCATATGAATCAAAAACATGACCTTATGCGACTAAAAGGGTTGCCACTTTTTTGATTGTCACAAGGTCTCACAAATGTGCAGATGTTTGAACTCTTGAACTTGTCTTCTTGTGGATTGAATCATTTTTTTTCTGTGAGGATTTATCAGTAAAAAATATTTTTTGTTCAAGTATCTTTGGTCTATATTTGTTTGTGTTCAGCATTTCCACTAGAGGACCTGCTTTTTGTTCATTATGAAGAAAAAGACATTTGTCAGTGCTGGGCTTCTCTTTGATGTGCACTTCCCTGCTGTCAGCCACAATAGATGAGATTCATTTGAGAAGCTGAGCAAGACAAATAAATCCAATAAGGTTTTGTCACTCACTCTGTGTGTTCCTCCATGACATCCTCTCTTTTTTTCACAAGCTTTCTCACTGTTGCTGTCTTTGTGTGTCACAAGCCTCCCATTCTTTTATATGTGTGTCTTTTATACTCTCTGTGCCACTCCCTAGTGAATCATAGCAATTGTTTACCTTTTTTGGGAGGAAAAACTGTGCCCATTTTGATAAACAAATGTACCCCCTCTGCCAGCCCACCACCTCAGGGAGACATAAAGAAAGCCTGACTGCTTAACATTTCTTTGGAAGGTGCTGATGCTCACGCAGCATGGATCCCAAAAAGAACGACGGCATGGTGGGATAAGGCCTGCTTGATGCCACATGTCTGAAAAAACACAACATCCATCAGCTGCCAGGCCCAGGCCCCCTACTTTGAGCCCTGGCTGGCATATGAGCTCTTTGCAGGTTGTCGATGTGCCACATGTCACCGGGCAGGGGTTCAAAAGGCAGCTCCTGGCTCTCAGTGTGTAGCTGCATCTGATTTAACCGCGACATGCCCATCTATGTTCAAGTACAACCTCCTTGGCGCAGGTTCAAGGAGCAAGAACAAACCTGTAGATACAACAGGGAAGCACAGCAGTAAGGAATTGGGTCTATGCCCAGAAGACTCTTTGTTCTTGTCAGCGGGTCACTTGCGCAACACGTTCCTACACAGGGAGAAGAGAATCAATGGGAGAAAGTAAAGGACGACAGGTCAGGAGTACTGGTGGCCAAACTCTGAGCCCATCTGTGATTAAAGTGTGTTTTGACACTAATTAGATGTGCAGACGATAACACAGCTGTGACAAGACCTGAAGGAGTGAAGCTCTATGCAGACCAGTTAGCAGCTGAGAGCTGGCTCTACCTTGCAGTGCACCACCAGACCCCGAACCCCCTGAGCACATCTGTCAGGGTCTGGCTGAGTCCATATTCACTGACTGAAAGATAGACGATTGATTTCTTTTCTGTAACAATGTATATGAAGACTTCCAAACCTCTATGACTCTATCATGCCATGGGAGTAACATGGAATGACATTCATCGTGGTATATTTTAATGCTAATTATCTTTAACTTGGTTTATCATGAATCAAGTTTTCTGATTTAAAGTTAAACTGACATCATTTTGAAGCAGATGCTTGTCATGTTTTTATGGTAATAGTGCTGCCATCAGTGTTTGGATCAGTTCAACTCAAGTTTTCACTCTAAAATTCTTGATGCCAGTGGGGGTGAACTTACCAAGAAAATAAAGTCTGAATTCATGACACAAGGGTCAGATTGACTGGATCGGTCTACTATATCAACAGACTCGCTGTTTTCCATCTTGTCACTGCCTGTGTTGCACAGCAACTTTAATATTTGCATAAATAACACAGTATCAGAACAATTCACTGATTATCTTTGATGCTCAAGCACAGTCTTAGGCTGCTTTCAAGTGTGTGTTAGAGGATGCCAGCTAAATTTTGCCGTTTTGTGTTTCTAGTTGCTGGGCTTCAACACAATGATATTATACACATTATTGTTTCCAAAGAGCTTTTTCTTCTTTCACTTATCTGTGACTAACTAGACTCATTTGTGAGCAGGGAATGACAATGAGTGTGGCAGCAGTGGGATATACAAGCTGCCTATTCACTGTGATTCCTGCCGGGAGTGTTCAAAATGCTGAAAACAATGCACTGACATGCTGTTGACTGGTTAGTCACATCCTTTAATTAATCCATTTTCTTGCAGATATTTTTAGAATTGTGTGGCACTGTGATTAGGAGGCTGTCAAATATTACTTCACAAGGTTGAAACTAAAGAATACTTTTACTTAATAGTCAGTGTGTTTTATTTTCCCACACAGAGTTGCTTTTAATAATCCAAACTACACAAGAGATACATCAAAACTGAGCAGACACTGTATTTTCTCTGGGAACTGTGTGAAACGTTTGAGGCTATAATCCTATCGCAATTATTAAAATTGTAATTTCAATTACCGTATGTGTGTGTGTGTGTGTGTGTGTGTGTGTGTGTGTGTGTGTGTGTGTGTGTGTGTGTGTGTGTGTGTGTGTGTGTGTGTGTGTGTGTGTGGAGGAACACCAAGGTGATTTTGTGAATGTGGCTTTTCATTCCTAATTCACTAAGTAAACCGGATTCCTGTTCTTGCATCTTCTTACACTTGTAAGAAAGCCTCCAAATATATCAAGGAACACAACAACTTCAGAATTATGAGCAATTAATGAATAATGAATGAATTAATGATGAATATGTAGCAGTGGCTGCTGGGATGCAGCCTGCTGCCTGACTAGCTAACAAGGGTGGTATCATGCAGCTTCCCTTTGAAAGAAACATATATCTCTTGCAATGTACTGAACTCTGAGCAGCAGGCGTGTGCGCTGTCACTCCCTGTTAGCTGTACCCCTTACCTCCCTCTGCCAGCCTCTCGTTTCCCTCCTCTTCATCTAATGCAGATGCTCACACTTGCTCGTTTTTTCATTTGCACTCACCCTTACTCACTAACTCACTTGTTCACTAGCAGCATCTTTGGCCATTGTATGTGAGGATTCAGTGTTATTTAATAGTTTTATGGGGGTTTTTTTGTTTGTTTTTTTTTGCCCTGGTGTGTTCTTCCACTGTGACAGTTATACCTATTTGGTCACTTGTTTGGTTTATCAATGCTCAAATTGATTTGTAAATCAACTTCCTGAAAAATCCAGCAGTCTTGTCCCCTTTCCGTGACTCTGCCCCTGACTGTAACTGTTCAGATAATTGTTTAATCATAATATTAAATAATAGAAAATCTTTTATTGGCTCAAACCAGATCAAATTAAGTCCCAATGATGGTGCTTTGTGCTGAGCTCTATTGCAGCCCTTCCTCCAGGCCACAGTGTGCAGATGATGCTTCTGATGCAGCTGACCTTTCTGCCCTTAATGTGTGAGTTGTCCAGACAGATAACAGTCATCTCACATCAGCTACATCTGTTTCAGCAATGCTGAATCAGAGACTTGAGGTGGAGAGGGCCCGGGTGAGGTTACCGTGGTGTAACAATGAATATTAGATATGGCTCTAATTGCTGGAATCAGTCGAGGCAGTATTAACCTGGTGAGAGGGAAGAGCCATAAAACAGATTTTTGGCTTTTCTTCATACACCAGCCAATAAGGAGTTGATCCCCAGGGTTTTCCGAGGGATGCTCCATCTCAGCCGCGGGGCTTTTCTGTGTTGACGCCTCCAAAACCTGTGTTATTGAAAACGCTTCCATCCTCCCTCTGTCTCTGGAGACTGAGTCACATGGCAACACAGAAGCCCGACTTTTCCATGGAAATCACAGAGGAAACCATTCAAAGTGACACAGTGGAGTGATCAATATGCCTGTGTTGCCCTCTGCCAAATTGTCTCCAGACATGGCTTTTGTGAGTTCCTTACTTAATATTTTCCCGGAAAAGGAAAAAAAAAGCTGACCTACTTAAGATTGTCTCTGTATTCTCTGTCTTGTTCTTTGAGGAAGAAGGGGAATCTTGGGGACTGCAGAGCTCATCCCCTATGCATTCATGTTCTCTGTCTCTCTGCGTGTGCATGTGTGTGTGCCTGCAACTGCACATTAGTGTGTGGGTGCATGTGTGTCTGTGCATGCGCAGAGCATTTCTTCTCCTGTCTTATGTGCATTCCCAGTGATGTGCACATCCCTTCAAGTGAAATGAATCCCAGTCAAAGATGTTGGTGCTATGTCACCTTTATACTGCAGCTCAGAGGTTCCATTAAAATTGGGCTTTATCTACATGTAATGTGGCTCATCAGACCACACTCAGTGGGAAAATGTGCCAAGACGGACTGATCTTTGTTTCACGATCTTAGATGTGATTCTCTTTGCGGTCAGCTAGGGCCAGTAGGTTTTGATGCGTTTTGTTATTGTTTCATCACATTGTCCATATTGGCAAATGCACAGTACAAGCAGTGGGAAGGCGAGGTGAGTGTAGCATTTGATTAGACGCAGATTCACGGCATTCAGGGAAGGCACCATTGCAGTCTGGGGTTAGGATCTTTGCTTGAGGGCATTTCAGGCACATTTTCTGCCAATACTGGTAATTGAACCTGCAACTTCTCATTTTAGACCATGACTGGATGAATGTCCATTCTTTACCTTGGTTTCAAAATATAAATTGTTGTGGAAACATCAATTAAACACTCAATTAGACATATTTATTGATTATTATTTATTTTAAATATCTACTTTGAATGTTATAGCAGGAGCACATTTAAAAAAAAGGTCACGGCAGAAGCAACAGCAGACTGGAAGACTGGTGTAACAACACACAAATACCTGTTTGTCTCATCCCACAGGTAAACAGGTTCAGTGGAGGAAGGTGAAAGGGACAGGACTGGATATGAAAGGAGCTTAAATTCTCAGTCAATCATAAGCAAACACAGAGCAAGTTTCAGCACTATGTGGCACATGGCTGACTTAATTACTACTCAGACAGAGGACAAAAACCACCAGGAGGCCTGTATGCAGATGGTTTCTCTCTGTTTGTATTTACTTTTTGCTCATTGTCCCAATGTGGAATTAGCGCTGCACACACGTGCAGACAGTCATCATGACAGCACCATCCCATTTATTACAGCAGATGGACTGAGTCTCACTATTTGTATAGACATCTGCTATAGGGAGGAACTGTGTGTGCAGTGTGAAGTTCAGTGCATTTTCCAACAGCAGTGAATCAGACAGTGAAAAATCTGTTGGTTACTTACAAAGGAGCAGGTTTTAACCCTGCGCTGCATATCAGCCCCTGTGACAGTCGACCAATCCATCTGTACTTTTTTGTACGACCATGACGGTGGCGCTTAAGGACCTGAAGCTGCAGGTCGCTAATGATTGGCTCTACGAAAAATTACTCTCAGAAAAGTGCCACAATGAATGTTCTAGTTTAAATAATTGGTTTGAGTTGTAAGATCACTTTCCATGCCAAATGGCTATTAAAAATGACTTCCCCACAAAATATAGATAACAACCAATTTCACCTTTCCTGTCCAATTTATACAGCTGGCAATGTCTCAGTGTTTAAACACTTAGGCTTAAAGCTAGCATAGCTAGAGAAAACAGTCTCCACAGGGAGCCATTTCTTGACCATCACTTCTTTATGTTCTCCTGTAGCCAATAATAGCCCCTGTCTGCTTTTGACAGCCTTACAGGCAGCAGATAACATTATTCCACTGCTATGAAGGTTTGAGCTCCAAGGTTGTTCTGGACCTAGTCAACAGGAATGACCTCTGGCCAGATGTCAGAACACTGTAAACCCTCCATGTTGCCATTGTTGCTCCCTTGCGGCAACACTGCCAGAACAATAAAAAGTCCATGGGGACTTGCGAGTGTTTGATGGCAAATTTGTGAATTTACAGGGTTCATTGCATGCTAATTATTAGGTTAGTGCAGAAGGCGCTGTTTCTGTTCAGTCAGCCATGACAGTACTCTCTTTTTCTTTTTTCTTTTATTTATTTTATATTTTTTGCTCACTTCAAATAGACACCACACATTTTGTTCCTGTCATTTCTCCATTTGTAGGAGACATTCAGCAAAATGTAATGGAGTCCCTGTGGAGACAGGCAGTCGATATGGCTCTCTGGTGGGGAGCGTTGTACTGGATGGATAATGTCACGGACCACTGCTTGGAGGGGGGTGTACGGGGGAGTGGGTGTCGGGGGTGGGGGGGTGGGGGGGTGGAGATAGGAGGAAATGAGAGAGTGCAGGAGTCAAGGACTGCAGGTAGCAATTACAAAAAAGAAAAGTGTAGAGCAGTAACACAGCCATACTGTACATCCACACACACACACACACACACACACTCACACAGATTTCCTACTTGTCAGATATCCTGCTGTTCTCTGTAGCTGGACTGTCAGCGTCATACACTGTCATATTCACAAAGTGCACTTATTGAATTTATTGAGCAAATTGCCAAATGAGTGGACAATTTTACCTGCAAATTTATTTTTCTTACTTGTCTTAAAATTAAAACCTCCACTAAATGATATATCTCTCATTGTTTATGTTCTTATTACAAGCTGTTTACATGCCTACTTTGTGTAATATGGCTGATTTTGGATTCTAAGGTCAACTTAGAATAACTTTTCTCTTGTTGTTTGTGTTTTTAAAATGTTTGTCTTTGTCAGCCTTAAGGAAGCTCCAAATTCATTGTAATGCTTGTTAACAAAGAGAAAAGCGCGATGTGACAGGAAGCGAGGAAGCTTTGACTCTCAATTCATTTTCCACTCTTGGATATGTGTGGGTGTATTTATGTGTGTGTGTGTGTGTGTGTGTGTGTGTGTGTGTGTGTGTGTGTGTGTGTGTGTGTGTGTGTGTGCGTGTGCGTGTGCGTGTGTGTGTGTGTGTGTTTGTGCGTATTAGTCCCAGGAGAGGCCTTGCAGCAGCTGCATACCTCCCAGGGAGCATAGAGAATTGAGGGCGGCATGCATGTACTTGTTCTCACTTTTCACAGTTGGGAAAACATCTCTCCACAGGTGATGCATGCACACACACACACACACACTCACACACCACACCCTATTGTAGCGTCATTTAGGGTGTTGTGTCTATTTGTGTGTCATTGTGCGTGTGTCTGTGTGTGACATTGTGTGTGTGTGCGTGTTTGTGTGCATGTGTGTAAATAAGTAGGTCATGCATCTAGAGTGAGAAAATAATAGATTCACATTCAGCTTAAGTCACAGAAAATGAGCTGGGATTCTATCCCCGCTACAAGAAATGTTTTTCAATTACCACAAAAAGCAAGCAGCACAATACACTCAAAAGGACAGCACTGAGTATGTGTTTGTATGCAGATGCATGCAGATGTTTATGAGCATGAGTTGATACTCTTGTCTAGCATGTTCAATAGATAAGAGTTGGCTAGGCTGAGAATGCAGTGACTGCTGGGAGGTGCTGGGTATTAAGCTCTGATTTGACAGGCTTCATTTTCACATGAAACACGTCGCTGGAAATCACATATCACATCACAGTAGAAGCTTTACCTTTTAAGGCACTGTGGTAATAATGAGGGGGACCAAAGCTTTTTACATTATGTGGTTGTGTGTGTGTCAGTGAAAGAAAGTTGGGAGGCCATGTGATGTATATGCATATGCATTCATATTTAACATTAAAGTTAGAAGCCAATGTGATGGTAAAATAATAAATATAAGCTGGAATAAATATAGGTTAAAAAATAAGTGCATTTCTGTAGAAACCTGTTGAATTCTTTATTGAACCAAATTTTTTTGAAATTGTGTTTCAATCTTTTTGTCTGAAAAACTGAAAAAAAAACAAACACACATAAACAAGAAGAGAAAATTCTTACATGCTGTACAAATAGATATAGATAGTATATGAATATGTTGAATATGCATTCACAGAGTTTTTGAACCAGCATCTGATTGGGGAAAGTGGAAAGCCCATCATCTGTCCCCACCCTCTCCCTCACCACTGTGGGCTCCTCCTACAAAGTGATGGGTTAAATGTTGAGAAAGAATTTCTAGTACTTTGTATATATGACAGTAAAGACTCACAGCAATTAAGTGGAAGGCTGGATGTGAACACTTTCCATGCTGCATTGCTCCAGTTGCCACTGGAGGAAAGTTCCTTCTTTCTGATGAGCTGGTGTGACTGAATGATTTACTTTTTTAGAAGCAGCCTCAAGTGTCCTTTTGAGGAACTGCAGCATATTGATCCACAAAAATACACTCTCATCACCTTGCATTAGTGCTTTGCAATTTTCTTTTTGACTTTGGATATTTGTTTAAAAAATAGTTGAGGGTTAGGTGTCTTGCATACACAATTCTGCTCCACAGCTGCTGCCAACTTTAGTGCTATACTCAAGACCCAATGTTTTGTAATCGCCTGAAAAAACCTGTCTAAAGTAAAGTGACTGGCAGCCAGTGTTAAAGAGGAGCAGCACTCAGCTCATTTTAACTTTAATGCTGTGGTAGATATTGTGAGAAAGCTGTCATAATCCATAAAAAGTACACTCTGAAATGGAGACATGTCCCTCAGTATGAGGAGTGATGGAGAGATTGAAAAATGGCTCAAAAACTGTTGCATCTAGCCTATGAAGATCCACTGTTAAATAGGTTTCTCTGGCAAACAGTTTATGGTATTGTTTCAGAAAGCCTCGAGCCACGGCTGAATATATCCTGTGCGATTTATGCAGGTCTTGTGTCAGGTTCACCCGGCAGCTATTCTCCCAGCATGTGTCAACACTGATTTTCTGGTAGCAATGCATTCTCACCTGTTATTAAGATGCAGAAGGATTTGTTTTATTTTGCAGTGTAGGTGGGATTTTAATTAAAATGTGTCTAATTGTTGCATGTGTAACGCGTGGTGAAAATTCAAAGGACAGAAAAAGAAAGCACGCGTGGGATGCTGTTGAAAAACTTGCTATAGGGACGTTTGAAGGGTTGTCTCCCGCAGCAGTGCCATGGGATTGTTAAAAAATAAGAATGACATTTCACAAAAAATGCAAGTTAAACACATTCTTTCTCCTTTTTCTCATACTCTGTCTGCTATTTTCTGCTATGGTTTTCCTGTTAATATTTTTTTGTTTGATTTTTTTTTTTATTTATCAGTATCTAATAAATTGTTCCATAAGCACATGTTCATAAATTTGTTCAATGTGGTGTTCTCTAATTTCTTCACATTTCCCATCCCATTAGAAGTGTATAAGTTATACAGCCAAATAAGAATGCATAAAATTACAATATTATTTTCTCTGATTTAAAACTTTATTCATACTTCTCTATTGGCCCTTTTTGATTAAGGAGAGCGTTATTGACAATGCATTAGATGTTCTTCATGCATCACTTTTGTCCATCTAATTAGAAGGAAAGTCACACTGTGGTTTTGCTCACCTTTGTTCAAGTTTGATTTTGGAGTTGTTTTGAGGGAGTCAATACCTGAGCCGTGATTCGGGGTAAGGAGTTTAGTGGAGATATTTCGGGGGAGTTTTCCTCTCTACTGTCCTCTGTATTCTTAGGCATACGGGTAATTCATTGAGAGCTTTGTGTGCTGGAGTAAAGCTGAATGTGTTGTACTCTTTGTGTGTTCTGTTGGTTCATTGTTATTTTATCCACCAGCAAAGAAAATGTCATGTGGAACACAAAGACCATGGATCTCAGCCCATTTCAGCCAGTATCAACCAGTTAACACTTTAAAGTGATGTAAAGGTCACCTCCCTTACAAATCTCCTCATACATATTCATCCTTGCTCCTCTTTGAGACATTGCATACTCCTCTGCCTTCTTTTTCTTCTTCTACTTCTTCTTCTTCTTCTTCAGTCCCCCACAACTCAGCTCCTCAGCCAGCCAACTCCTCGCAGGAGGCTGAGCTCGCACCCTTGGATAGTAAAATGCCTGTTTGGCCTCCAGGAAGTGAAGAAGCAGAAAGTGAGCTGCTGAGCGAGCTGGCAGAGCACTCAAAGCCCTCTCTGTGCCCTCAACATTACTTTAGCACTGGAAAACTATCCTCTAATTAGCAACTAATCTATTATGGATGAACCTCTAATGCATCTGTAGAAATAACTACACGGCTGGGCCTGCGTGGACCCTTGTGGGATTCTCAGTCATGCTGTGTCAACCACGCGTTTTCTCCTGCTTCCATGTGCACGGCAGCATCAGCTGCACGTGCGCTTTACAGTATTTGCACGAGTGCGGTTTCGAGCTGTTGGATGTTGCCGACAGCATGAGTATCTGGTGCTGCCCGGCTCATTAAAAGCACCCTGCGCTCAAACCACAGGCTAGAACACAACAGTGGTGGATAATCTCATGAAAAATGTAGGGGAGCAGCAGTCTTGTCTCCCGGGCCCTGTGCTGGGGTGGTTTGTGTGCTGCTTCAGCCCTTTGATGTAGTCCATTGATCTCCCCTTGCTGACATGTTCTCCCAGGCCCCTGGCTGCACCAGCCAGAGGGGTGATTAGCCTTATTAGTGTAATGGAGGGGAGTAAAGGGCTTTAGAGGTGCAAGGGATAGCGGATGCAGGAGCGGGAGAGTGGCCTGGGCAGAAGATTATGATCAAGCTTGAACCCAAAGTTTCTGCCCAAAATCAAATCTGGAAGAAACGTTTATTTTTGTGATCAAATTATTCAAATAATGGTGATTCATTTCTCACTCAGCTGTTAGCTCTCTTATAATTTGGAAAAATTGTAAAAGATTTTGATCGACGAGCCACACAAGTAAAGATGACATTCTTATATACCTCATTTGTGAACACCGCAAAGTGGATCATTTTGTTTTCATAAGCTGTGTTTCTATTGCCCATAGAAATGCGTAATATCACAATATAAAAACTGGTAATAGAAATGCCTGCATTAAAAAAAAAACATGTCAAATACTGCTAAAACATTTTTGCACTCTCATGAGGTGGTATTGCAGACATATTGATATTGAAGTATTTCTCAAAAGTGCAATGGAAACACTAATTAAGCATTTACGTAGCACTAGCAGTGATGTAGGGACCATGTTCTCAGAGCAGCCGCTGATAACACTGGCCCAGTAGGTCGTAAGGTGAATTGAGAAAATGTGTGTGGAAAATGAATCTCTTATTACGCTCAAAACAAAACAGTCCTCACCTAGAACTTTGCTTTTGAGCTCAATACAAACATATTGATTTGTAAAACAATAGGTTGATGACAGAGGTGAGAATGAGAAATGAAAACCGAGTTAATCTTGTGACCTGCACAACACCATGGAAACGCAAGATGACATTGGCTTCCTCAGAGTGAAGTCTCGCTTAATGACAATTTAAGACAATTATGGGATATTGCATGACTAGACTTTACAAGAGTGACAGCTCATTTGCAAAATACCTTTCAATGGAAACACAAGTAGCACTCAAAAATATTGCTTTTATTTTGCAAAAACTAGAATTGAAATTTAGCTATAGAGAACTAAACACACCGGAGAATTTTGACTTTTTCTCTTGAAAAAAATATGTAAATGCTGAAATAATCAAATCAGTGATCAAAATAGTTGGCAATTAATTCATTAGCAGATTATTAGTCATTAGCCAGTTGTTACAGCTCTGCTACTGATGAAGCAGCAGGTAGTCCTGACTGCAGCAGTGCATGTTGCTTTGTGGGTGGGTTAAAGTGCAGCTCTGCAGTCCTTTTTTATTGTGCTGCATGCTTCACTGCTGTGATTTATCATCTGTCTCAGAGGATGAACGCTGCCGTCGAATGCAGAATTGGTTTTGACTTTCAAGGAGGGGTCATGGGGATTTGGCTGCATTTCTGCTTGAAAAGCTACGTTAAACACTTGTTCACTGTGGGTTTTGGCTTTAGCTGCCAGCTGCTGCTCCTGAGACCAGTGTGATACAGTGGCACACATTTAATATGGGAAGATGGCTGAGCAGCAGGAAGCTGAATGAGTGACGGCAGAACTGTGTTTAGGGTTTGACATTTGACCCATGATGCAGTCGACATCACGTCGGCAGCTCTGCAGAGGTGTGTGGAGAGCGATTAACCACATGTTACATAGAGCAGCCTGTAGCCGGAAGTGTACAGAGATTATTTGTTTATGTTGTGGATTTAACCTCAGACCAAAAAAATGACGAAGCGAGGTGATTTCTTTCATTCAACAATATTTTAGTTGATAATGATAAGCAAGAGAAAAAGAGAAAAACATATAGCGTGTGCGGTTGCTAGGGTACAACAAACAGCTGACTGCCAACCACCAACTGACGAAAACTGACGTCACGTTACCTACTGCTCCTAGAGCATCATGGGGAATAAAGTCCTGTTTCACGTCACTTCAATCGAATGCAAACACAATTTCCGTTTAACAACAGATTCAACACATGAACTGTATTTCAGGATATTAATTCTAACTAAGATTTTACCTCAACAAGTCATCAGTTATTTACTTCCCTGAAACAATGTCTGCCTAACAAATAAATTCTGAACAGTTTGTGTCTGAGCCCAATTTGAAATGAGATCCTCGGGGCCCCAACAGGGCTGACCTCTCTTTTGCCCTCCTATCATTGTCTGGCAGTGAATGTGATTTTGTGCCACACATTTCTCAGGCAGTCCAGCCTTGTTGACCGCTTTGGTTGCAGCCTGAAAGACAAGCAGTGCCGAGCTCAACAGCAGAGACACAAGGAAGCTGCACCCACTTCTGTATGGAGAAGGTGTCTAGAGGGAGAAGGTCATGGTGGAGGGTGTGTGCTAAGAGCTAACTGCCTGCCAGGGCTGTGAGGGCTTGACACACAGCTGGTGATGACCTCGACTCATTTAACTCATTCTGCTGTCATTTCTGTCCAGTTCTTCGGCGGCCATGTTTTTTGGCAGCTGCTTGGAGCTCAGACGCCTGTGTATGCAGCATGTCCTGTGAGTAGACACAGCTTTGCCACCGTGAGAAGGGGTGGTGCTGAGTATCAGGCAACAGCGAGACAGAGGTTGCGTCAGAAGGAGTAAAGTAGACTGTCGCTCACACCTGCTTCATCCTCGACCGCAGTCAGCCTCAGGCCAGAGCAGGCTTCCCACAAACTCACACCTCTGTGCAAACATTTGAATCACTGAACTGCTGGGAAAAAAAGCATTAACCACTGACCAAGGATGAGTTGTTTTTGTGTGTTGTAAGCATCGTGTGGTCACAATGTTGTGATGGTCTTACTTATTGTTTATATTACAAAATACTATCTTTAAACTTGTACAGTTTTAAAAATACACTTTTCTACAGTGATTGAGAAGGAGGAGTATGAGTTGTACTTTTTCCATCTATTGTCTAACCTCATTTTATATATAACTGGTATAATTGGGATCTGTTTCAGCCATATTTTGACTTCAGCCACTTATCAGGATCTGGGTCATGGGGGCAGCAGTTTGAGCAGGGAAACCCAGTCACTCTTCTCTCCCGCTACTTCCACCGTCTCCTCTGGGGGGATCACAAGGGGTTGCCAGGCAAATAATCTCTCCAGTCAGTCCTGAGTGCCTTTGGCTATCTTCCCTGATGGACATGCCTGGAACACCCCCCTAGGAAGGTGTCCAGGAGGCATTCTGACAAGATGGCCGTCTGTCTCCCCTTCATTTTTCCCTCACTCCAGAATAAGACCCCAAGATACTTAGACTCCTCTGCTTGAGGGAAGGACTCCACGTCTACCTGGAGTAGGCATTCCACCCTTTTTCGTCTGAGATCCATGGCCTCAGATTTGGAGGTCTTGATTTTCAAGCAGTGATGGACTCCTGACACCCTGACAAGGGGAAGCCATGGCGGAGTCCAACTACATCTGGAAATAAGTCTGACTTACTGCTGATGATGTGAATCAGAGTGACTCTGGGAATAGAGAGAATGGACAGCCCATAGCAGTTTCCCATTTCATATTCACAAAATACTCCCCAAATGAAACCTCGGGGACATGGTCATAAGCCTCTCCAGGTCCACATTGCTCATGTGAACCAGTTGGCCAAAATCCCATGTTCCCATGGAAAAACAACATTGTTGCTGCTGGATCTAAGGTTCAACAAGTTGGAACCTATGTTCCCTCCTCTTGAAAAGGGGAACTACCACCCCAGTCTGCCACTCCAGAGGCACTGCACCCATTGTTCATGTACTGCTGAAAAGACGTGTCAGCCCTACAACATCCAGAGCCTTGAGATACTCAATGCTGATTTCATCCACCCCTGATCCATGCTGCTGTGGAATTAACAGAAGCAGTTACTTCAGCCCACTTGGACTCACCTTCAAGTCCACTGGTTCTGTTTCCTTATTGGAATACATTAGAATGCATGTTTGGGACAGGAGATCCTCAAAGTATTCTGTCCACCACATGACTACTACCTCTGTTGAGGTTAGCAGGCCCCATCTGTCAGGTAAACAGTGTGGACAAAGGGTCGCTTTCCCCTCGTATAATGTCAGTTTGCCAGAGTCTCTTCAGGGCCGAATGAAAGTTTTGTTTCATGGCCTCACAAAGCCTTTTCCACAACCGGGTCTTTGCCTCCTTGACTGCTGAAGCTGCGCATCACTTTGCCAGCCAGTACTGGTTAGCTGACATCTATAGTGTCTACCAGCAGATTAGGGAAATACAGTCCTAGAGCGTCCTGCTGCCAAGGATACCACCTTAGATCAATGCTAGAACCAGTCCAACAGGAGTACATGCTGGACACAACTGACCAACATCATGGGTGCATGGGAAAGCATGCAAACTGATGCAAAAAGGACCCACCAGGCCTCAAGGGCAGGTTTTCTAAATTCATTAAAAGAAACTCAACAAAGTCAAATTTACACCACCGAATTGTCATGAGACAAGCTGTCATTTTTTAACCTGTAAGATCAACAGCAGTTTTGATCTGTAGGTTTCATTTTTTCTGTTTTATTTTCACTTGATAGCACTAATTGGTTCCTGGGATCATTTGAGGTTTTTACAGATGCAGATTGCAGATTCAGCTTTATCCTTCACATTGCAGGTTTGAGGCACATATAGGTTATCAAAACACACATCTCATGAACTAGCAGGTTCCTTCACCAGAAGTTAGACTTGTGTCTTCTCAGTCAACACATTGTTAATGTTTTGATTTTGTTTTTTTTATGTTACTTCTACAAACCCATTGTTTGCCCATTGCAGCAACTCACAGACTCACACTGCAACACAAGGGTTAAGAGTGAGTGTTAAGAGTTTTTTTAATCTTATTTTTAAAAACATATTGTTGACTCACTATAAACAAATGGTTTCAACTAATATCTGTGGCCATGTTCAAAGCCTCAATTTATCTCTCTCTCTCTTTTTCCTCTTTGTCAGTCAGTATCTTCCCATCTCAAAGCCACACATTCACAGATGATGACACAGTGTAAGAATAAACAAGTTGTCTTCTTTCAGTTGTTTTCACTCTTTGTCTGTGCTCAGTCATGCTCCCAACACAAACACACACATGCACACATACATACACACACACACACACACACACACATTTTGTCTCCAGTGCTGATTTATCACCAATAGACCATGAAGAGAGACCTTCTTTTTTAATGAACACAGTAAACACTAACAGGATGACAATCTGTCTCTGCTGGGGACCTTTTCTTCTTCCAGCTGGCTGTCAGGCCTTCGCTGTATCACACCTCAATAATCTCAGGTCAATTGCTTTGACCACAGCACCTGCTGGCAGCAAGATTGCGTACTATCATCTTAATGGATCACTACTCTAAGATAAACTTTAATTATGCTTCAATACTGACACTTTGCACAGAATGGCAGTCTTTTTAAATGCTTAAAGCACCCAGTAAGCAGGAAGTTTAGAAGAAACGGCCCTTTCCCCTTTTCGCTATAAATCAGCATCTGACCGATGGCACATTGAGTAAATATTTACAAAACTGTGACATCTTGTTTCTTTTCTTACAGCTGTGTTTCATGGAACAGCCAGTGCTGTGACAAATTGATGAGCTGTTTCACAGCCCTGTCCATAATACACACACACACACACACACCCACACACACGCACACACTCACACACACACACATACACATAAACTCATACACACGCACATGTACACACTAAGGATGCTGGTATCCAATGGCCTTGCAGTAAAAATTCACACATGGTGCATACATCCACAGGAAAGACTTAGATAGATAAACACACACACAAACACACAAAGAGTGACCCAAATCTGTATGCATTTCTGTGACTCTTCAGCCCTCAAGCTGTAGACCAGCATCACATAACAGCTTCCAATACCACACAAGCTCATGTGCCGGTATCCTGATCAGATACCGTGGCGACCCCATCTGTCTGCCAACATCAGCACCATAGTGGGGTACATGGGTGGTCTTTAGCTCTGAACTCTGCTGCTCTGCTCTTCCCTATCGTCCCTGCTGCACAAGTGCTGGTAGATGCTGCTGTCCAGCACTGCACAGTCTCCTCTCAGTAGCACTGACTCATTTGGTTTCATTGTTAGCCAGTCTGTGTTTGCTGTTGGAAGCACTGTGAGGCACCACACTGTAAGTTCAAGTGCCAATAATCTGTTTTATTTATAAGCCTGATAAAACACAGGAAGTTGGGCTGGGCCTTTGATTCCAACAATGGCTTGTGCTGTTTGTTTCTGCTTTTCCCCTTTAGTTTTATATTTATAAGGGGTTTTACTGCGCCATTTTAGTGCTGCACCACCGGCGGTTAATCAGCTGTAAAAGGACAGAGGTCTGGTTTATGAGACGCAGTGTCTAATGAATCCTTAAGCTATTCACATGCTGTCGGGTGCAGAAAGGGAGAGCTCAGAAGTGCCTTTGATGAAATTTACTGTTGTACCACCGCAAACAAACCTTCAGATCATCGATACTCTGTGATGTTCAAGAATCATTCAGCCACAGCCAACAGCTCCTTCCACATCTGGTTATGCATGTTTTAGTGCCAGCAAGGAATAATGACTGTACAATGCCAAAGTTTGTGTTTGTGTGTGTGTGTGTAGTGAGGAAGAGTTGACATGAGGGAACAGTCTGTGTTGTAGTGATAGGCTCTTATATTGTATTCTGCTTGCGCAAACGGCTGTCATCCAAGGCAGATCAGGAAGACTAATTCAAAGGGCTTATGCATGCTTAACAGCACTCTGTTTGGTTTTAGCAGTTTATTTACACACTGTATCTGTGTGCAATAAAGTCTCATTCTTGGTTTTCCAGTCAACTTTCAGACTGGAATCAAGGCGGGAAGTAGGATTTAGGTGTAAACATGTAAAAAAGGTGATTTTTTTTTGTGTAGTTCTATGCAGAACTACAACTGTCCTGTAAGTCCAGATACATTGTATTTGCTCTGAGGTAATGATGTAAAGAGCCCACTTGAGTTTTATTCTGCATCCTTCTCACAAGCTCAACAAGATGCAGATCACACACTCAGCCAATCCTGGTTGGCAGACCATGGCACAAAGCTCGTCATGCTACACTGAAGCTGCAGAAATCAAAACTCTGAAATCAAAACTGTGTCCATCCTTTTATCAGTCTCAAGTATTTTACTCATGGTTGAAAGCGAATGTCTCGATCACTTTTACTTTTGGAATGAGCTTTATGTGCCTGGAGTTTTGCCGAGCAGAGCTCCCGCCTTTCCTCTGTTTTTGCTACAGAAAAGTTATTAAAGTGAAGCATTAAGAGTGAAAATATTAAGTTTGATTTGTTGTGTGCGTGGTCAAAATGCCAACTTGGATTCAAATAGCAAAAAACAAATCAATGTGGGGGCTGAACAGGAGGCAAACATCAATGTTTCTTCTCCATGACTGTGTAACCTTGAATATTTTAGGCCCGTGAAGCCGTCACAGTGAGTATGATAGATTCTGAAGGTGCGAATTGGACTTTTAAAGCAAGGCTCCACCGGGAAGTGATAAATGAGGGTGTATGACATGCAACACCCCAGGGACAATCAGCTCCTTAATTGCGGATAGAGATAGAGAGAGAGAGAGAGAGCTGTGCTGGCATGCTAAAAGCAGAGTGTTGATTGCACAGTACGCTGCATGCAATCATGTGACACAGAGATCATTATCTTAGTGTATTAGTATTAATTATAACAGGCAAAATTCATTACGGCCTTGCAGAGGGTGGCTAAAGACCTCAAATATATCTTTCAAAAAGAAATCCTCAACATGATTACTTCCTGAGCTGTATCCTCTTCTCTCTGACCCTTGTTGACTTTCAAATTCTTTGTGTGGCGGTGTCCTCCACTTGTCATTTCTCTTGAAACTGAAAAAAGCGGCTCTAAAGCTCTGCTGGCAGATAGAAAGGAAGGGGTTGTGGCCGCAGAGTGACCTGGCATGGGAGGGTGGCGATTTGGCAACACTGGTCCTGAGCAGCCTCCCTCTGATCCCTCCCACCCCAACTCCCCCACCTAATTCTGTCTTCCCACGACAGAGAGCGCTCAGCCTCAGTCTTCCATCCATTATGCATGGATGAGCTTTATTGCATTATGTTTTTTAGGCTTACACACTAAGAAAGCTTGTAGCATGCACAGCCCCTCTCCACCAACTCTGTGAATAATTCAGGGCCATGGCATTAGGCTTGGAATAGAGGTGCTTAATCAAAGGCTACAGCTTTCAGCTCAGCTCAGCGCTACCCCATTGGCAGTTATAACCTCAGGCTTGACACAACATGGCTTTTGAATTGGAAGTTGAATTATCAGGCCAGAAATGGCCTTTGGAGAAATGTGTGAGCTTTGAGCGGCTGCAATGTGATGCAGAAATTTCATGTTCAGGGAACTTCTCAGCTTTTGTTGGGAGCAGTCAGCACACCTTGTACGAAGTGGGCTGAGGTTGAAACAACCACCAAGGCACTTCAGCTCAGCTCCACCCTTTCTGCTTCAACTCGAATCCACAATTCAGATTTACCCTTTTTCTTTTTTTTTTCCTGAAGTTCATTTGCCTATAAGCACTCTGTGGGAATATTTGCCTTCTGTTGTGGATTTTTGAATATTATTTAATAAAATGGCTTCGTTTCATCTTTTCTCACACAGCTTCTGGGCCGTGGAACGTAATGTTGCTCGGAGATGAAAAACTTTAATTCTCAAATCATCAGCTTTTCAGGAATTTTGTAGATCTGTCTAGTTTTCTCACTGGAAGGCATTCTTTTTTCATCCAAAAAGGGTTTATGAAAATGTTTTCCCCAGCTCCTACCACGTAATGAAATGCACTTTCGGGTCAACTAAAAACTGCATTCAAGATGCATATACCGTACATTATGTGTCCTCCTTGTTCCTCTTCCCCATCTCACCTGTCCTGTTTCTATTTATTTATCACCTATGTATCGCTCTCCCTCTCTGCCTTCTTTTTTGAGTTTATTTCTTTACTTTCTCTCCTGCTTTCTCTCTTTTTCTCTTTCTCTATGGCAAAATCCATCCAGGCTTCCTTCGAGGTCTAATCCTGTTGGAAATGTTTCAGGGAAAGCGGATTATCTGTCAGAGCGGCATGATTTTTGGAGAAAGTTCACTCACACTTGATTAAATTAATTATTGTCCTCTAAAAGCCCTCACGGTCTTTCTTCGGTGATATCGGTGGAGATAAATAACCATCCTTACACGGCATAATTCGATCGATTCAATCAATAATTTCGTGTGGTGATTTGGTGTGCTCTCTGCTTAGACTGAGGGATGCGCTGTGTGGTCCAAGCTGTGCTGCTGAATGGCAGAGAGTGGGTGGTGGAGCCGTCTCAAGACTTTTGGCAGAGCGTTTTTAGGCACAAGGACCATTTTAATCTGGCAGTTTGCAGGTCGATGCAAAAATCTTTGACAGCTTGATTTATCCCTCCTCTTTAATTCACCATTGGCCTGCTTGAAGGTGGCCTCACTGTGCTTTTGTTAGAGCGAGACAGAGAGTAATGCATGATTTGGTCTGTGCTTTCATAATTTATATAGAGGTGTCAGCATGCGTCATGCTGCCAGCGTCAAGATTTGCTGCAGAACACATTAGAGAGACGAATTAGTGTTTAAATACAGGTGCATGTGTATGCCTGTGTAGTTGTGCGTGTGTGTGTGTGTGTGTGTGTGTGTGTGTGGCCAGCAGGCAATTGTTAGTTTGTTGTTTATAGCCCATGAAGAGCACTGTGGTCAATGAAGCTTCACAGGTGGATAGGATGCAACATAACCTTGAAATGACGATAAACTTTCCACTTCTTTGCCTGCAGCCATCCCTCCCACCCTCCCATAATCTCTCCCTCGTTCCCTTTCTCTCCCACACACTTTCTAGCCAGTACCGCCCTTTCAAAGGAAAGCCTGCCGAGGCTCCATTTAACAAGAATATCCCCTCATTACACAACGGCAAAACCTTAAAAGTTACCATCCGCTAAGTGGTTTAATTTTAGGCAATGAAAAATTCCCTTTCAAAAGGAAATAATTACAGCTGGTTCTTCAGGGGGGCATGCAGCAACTGTGTTTATGGAGGATAATTACTATGCAGAGCAATTACTCTACTGCAACAATTGGTAGCTTTACCCCACATGAGTATGGGGATTAGAGCTGTGATCATCCTGGGTGTCAAGCACTCGTCTGGTCTGATTATTGGAAAGGTCCAAGGGTTGGACGGCTGCAGTATTCAGGATTTTCTGTCTGCCCTCTGAGTCACACAGCTATAGTACGAGGAAAGAGTGTGAAATATGAATGTGTGTTTTCATGGTCCAATACAGGCGGCTGCAAATTGACGATTAGTAAAAAGCTATGATAGTAATGTATGTAGTGGACTCTGTTATTATCAGTATTTCTCTGGTTATACATTTTTTAATACACTTTTGTGTATTGAGTCCCAGTGTCACAATTAGTACAGTAATTTGTTTTTCTATTCATTATTTTCTATGCATTTTGTTTATTTTTGCCAATTTGATTTAGATTGTGCAAGTGTAAAAAGTATTTGCTTATCCCATGTTAAAATAAAATACAATGAACAACAAATTTAATAGGATGACCACAGCAGGAGAGGGAGAAAAAATGTCGGATTTTGTGGACATGGATTCATTTGCATGCCTGTGAGCATGTGCATTGTATTTGTCATGCATCCCTGCTGAGGCACAGGTTGCTCTCCGTACAACTGTCAGTCCCCTAACATCATCGCTCCATTTCTCCCCGAGATTCATCATGATCTCCTCGCTCAGCAGACATCCTGCCAGAAAGGCCTTTTAGGTTCGACTCCTCAGGTCTGGTCCACAGTCTGCCTGTTACATAATTTGTTTGCAGGAAAGATGTGCGCCCTCATTCCCCTGCTGCTTTCAGCAGTGCGCACACACCTGAGGTTGTCTGTCTCCTAGAATCAATGTATCTGTTGCAGATTTTGCTCTGGAATACAGAGATGCGATTCAGACTGCAATGGCTTTGCATGCGTTTGGAAGTGGGCCATGTGCAAATGGGGGAGAAAAAATAGACTCCAGTATCGTGCATACAGACGCTAGTTTAGGGAGAGGTTATGAAAACACTTTGTTTCTTCTTCACAGGCTGCCGCTGCAGACCACAGATGAGGCAGCTTGTGTAGTGGCTTAATGCACGGTATATCACAAATGCTTAAATACACGTGTACACAAGCTATATCCTGCATATACTATCTTTGAGTTAAATCATCTGTAGAGATATGATCAACTTAAACATTGAGTGAATCCACTGAATAATGAATCAACAAATGGATTATAAATTAGACAAATATTATGGGCATCATGATTGTTGCTCTCAGGTGCATTACTTTGTTCTGTTTTGCTTTTGTCTTTGGCTAAAGATGCATTTTGTCACACTTGACAGATAAATTGATTCAATAATTATTCTGACATCTTCTCATTATAGCTGCCCTGAGATAAGCTGCAGATATGACACAGGAATTTTGTATTGCTGTAAAAATCCAGTGATAAATATTTTATGAGGTTCATTGCCTGAATATTACACTTGAACAGTTTTTGGTGAGATTTACTCCTCAGCATTAACTGTCCTCTTATATTTACTGTTCTTGTCATCTCTGATAATAAAGTTTATGGATGCACTGTAAAACACCCCTTGCCGGACATCTTTATCACAACAGTACGTCAGCTTTTTAAGACTGCAGCCAAAAACATCAGTTTGTGACAAATCTGAGTTAGATTTTTGTGTTGGTCAATAATCATTGCTTGTAGGGACACAAAAACTTCATCACATGGTTGTTTGCTTCTGTTGTCCATGCTCATGAAGAGCCTCTCTCCCATTTTTGTAAACAACCTATGTGCAATTACTAACAGGTCAGCACACACACCTGAGCCAAGTTGTCATGGGGTCGTCATGGGGACTTTCAGCCTCCCCAGCTGCTGCCGACAGCTTGCCGTACCCTCCTCACGTGTTACCTTCTCTTCCACACGGCTCCCGGCTGCGCTGACTCATGCTGCCTTCTGTCCCGACAGCACCGGAGTGTGTCTGAGAGCTAACTTTCCCCCGAGCCACAGACATGTCAAAGCTTACCCTCCGCGCTCATCTCCATTGACTTCTTGCCCAGTTAAGTGTCAACACAACTGGCTCAAATCCCCTGGTCTCTGCAGCCAACTCTCTGTGAGGCTGGACGCTGCCCCTCCTGCCTCTTCTTTCCCCTTGTGGAGCACATGGCTGATTTTCCGGCACACATCAGGTTTGTCATATAGCATATAGTCATCATAACAGCCCTGTATAATATTAAAAATCCTAGATATTTCCATATTTGTCTCAGTTTACATTGTTGCTGTAGTAAATACCTGAAAATAAATAAACAAATAAAAAGAAAACAGCAAGACAAGAAAAAATGCATAGAAAATAGAGTACACAGAACTAACAGTACAAACAATAGTAACAAATATAATAAAGAAAAAGCAACAGAGAGGTGTATTGATGCTTTGGTGCTGTGGAAATAGCACACCCCCTCAGATACATATTAGCTGTAATAGCTAGTTGGCAATAATAAACTATTCTGATTGTGATTCTAATGATATACCAGAGGTTGACATGTACAGGGCTCAGTTACTAAGTGACGGAATATATTTTGCGCTTAGATTTATATTTAAGATCACTTTACAAATGTGAACCCATATGAAACAGGGCTCAGTATTTGACAGCTGTTGTTACTATTATACATCGTGAACAATATCCAGTTTACTGTTTGGAGGTTTTTGGAGCCCACTTCAGCAACACTGAAGTATCGTGCCTCTTTAACAGTGACAGTGACTGGGGAGTTGTGAAATCTTGTCCCTGCCTGAAAACCTACGAAAATATAGCACACGTGTTCAGGCAGCATTTGTATCTGGGCCTTCTGAGGCAGTCTTGCACAGTTCCAGCTGTGCGGCAGCATTTTTCGTTTGAAAGAAACAATTTCTCAGAGCCGCCAGCAGAGCCTCTATCCCACAGCACCCAAATCCTGCAATCCCTCAAACTCCGTCAGCCCTTCGCCAATTAGCAGCGCTGCACATTGTGTTTCCTGCCGCCTCCCTGCAGACTCCCCTGCTGTAAACGCTAGTTACTGCTAACAGAGCCTCGTGATGGGGGTGAACAGTTAATCCCTGACTGCCGATACACAAACACCTCTGCAGTCTAAGACAGCTTGGGCTGTTTTCACCTGTGACAACATTGCTTCACCACTTCTCTGCCTGTCGATGCAATACCTGGGCATAGCGCCACAGCTTTGTTCATCCGTCTGCAGTGCAGGGGGTCAAGGTCTCAATAAAATGATGTTGTATGTAATCTTGAAGAGTGCATGTGAAATCAGGCAGCACAACGCATTCACAATTATTTTCACTATATGTAAGGAGATACTGATGGCAAAACTTAATGGGAGCTTATCATTTAAAGCAAGAAGACTGCATGTTACCGTGCTGCACGTACGTTATTTTCCTGGTGCTTGAGCTGATGGCAATCAGGGTGGCCTGTCATAAACACTCTTGGGATGTCTTTTTCACTTTTTGTTACTTGCATTGTTCTACATCACTCTCTGAGTCCTCTCTGTGAGCAGGATAGAGCCCAGGATTAAGATTCTGTACAATGAGGGAGTTGGTGAGACATCATTACCATCTAGATACCTCATCAGGATCACCTCAGGACTCTTTCAGTGACACAGAATTTCATAAATTCACAAATCTGCAAGATGTTTTTTGTACAGATGTTGTCCCACTGTTCACCACAGGTATGTTGTGGAGCTTGTGTTTAATTCCACAGCATTGTCAACAGTGGTGTCATTGTGAGCCTTTGTATCTTGTGAGTAAGTTGAGTAAATTTACCTTAAATATTTACTCAGGCCTGTAGATAAATTTGGAGGTGAGAGGTTAGAGTGACTTCAGAAACACGTCGTAGCTGAAATGTTGATATTGTTAATACTGGTTTTGAAATAACCTCTGACAAATGTCAGATGAGATGAAATAATGTAGTGATGCATACATACACACATAATGTGCCATCATAATGTTCTTGTCAAAACAAAAGAAATTTGGTGTCTTTTATTATTTATTATTATTATTATTATTTAATTATTAGGATTTAGAAATGTTCAAAATTTTTATTCATTTTAGAAAAAAATACTTTTTATAAAGCATGCTTCTTGTAAAATCATGTCAATATATTGTTTTGACTTCAGTTCAACCTTTCTTACGTGATATTATCCAGAATGAGGATGGTCAGTTGCATAAATGAGGTCTACTGCAGGTTTGTCAGACTATATACTGTAGTATACACTCTATTACCCCTGGGATTCTTTGCACTCTGCACCAAGGTTATGTCTCCTTTCTCGGGTGTGAGATCCTTTTAAGTTGTGGTGAGAGCAGTACGTGTATAAGCAAGAAAAATAGCAGCCTGGCTTGGTTGTCCTACGTCTCTGAAATGTTTTTACTGCACCTTTTTATTCTTAAAAGCATTAGGTTTGTTGGATGAACTAATAAATTATTCTGGACAAAGTATATCACTCATGACCTGTGGCAATGATTGGAACATCACTTACTGAGCAGAAGCCATGTCCCTTTCTTTTGCCATTCTCCAGAGCTGCTTACATTTACAACAAATTCACCATTACTAGTGTAACAGTGGGATAATCATATATGCTTGTAGGTGTGTGTGTGAGTGTGTGTGTGTGTGTGTGTGTGTGTGTGTGTGTGTGTGTGTGTGTGCGTGTTGCGTGCACAGACCGAGTGAAGAGGTGACTCTCCATCATGCGTCTTGCTCTCTTGGCACAATGCACTTTCATAAGATGCCTCGTTGCCCTTAGGATGCTCTTTGCTCACTCAGCAATAAAATACACGGTATTGGAGGTGGCACGGAAATGACGACCTTCGCCTTCCACAAGAAGCAGTGATAATAAAAGAGAAAGTGGAGGAACTTTCTTTGCCCCGAGAGTAGAATTAGGCGGTGCGCTGCTCCTTTTGTTGTGTCTTTGTACGATGACACATCCAGATTGACTTGTCCTTCACTGCAGACCTTGGGAAGTTACTTTTAATGATAGCCTACTGTAATGATCTGCATAATGGAGGACTGAGAGTGCTGAGTGAGTGGCACACAAATTTTCACTCACTCTGTGCTGGCACACACTCTCCCTCTTCTTCCATTTTCACTTTCTTCTCTTCAGGCAGGGCGGCTGCTGTCTGAAAACACTGGCTAGCACATCTCATCTCCACAGCAACAATTACAGTTCTATTTCAAGCTTATCTTTGCCTGGCTGGCGTGTCGTTCAATTAATAATACAATTCTCCCCTGTCAATCTGTCAGTCACTTTAACGCCTCACAGAGAGACCGAAACGGAGAAAACCATGAGCCAGAGATTTTGCTGATCCTGATCACCAGAATTAACAAGCACTGTTGTTTGACTCCTATCTGCCGCTTGAGGAAGATGGCTGCGATAGCACACATCTCTCTCATCATTCCCTCATGCTTGACGGGATTAATGGCAAAGCCTCAGACGATGTCACTTAATAGCAGTCTGGGGTGAAGGATGACTCAGTCCTTTTTGCCCGACATAAATTCATTAAACATCAAAAGGGATCCCTGCTGATCTTGGCAGTGGACATACTGCTCAGATTTTGTTATGTTGTAAACACTTCTTAAAGGGACCTTTGTGAAGCTTCGCCCAGGTAACTGCTTTTCCCACTTAAACACCCGGCGAGTAGCTTTCCCAGGGCACACTCAGATACTCGTGTTTACTGTGCCTTGGTGTGACATTTTAAAGAGAAAAACAGACAATGCCATTAGGTCTGAGGAAGTTGTAAGTGGCATTGGGAGATTAGGAACCAGGCTTTTGTCTCGTGTTCCTGACTGCCTGAGCATTTGGTCGCCTTCCACCTCATTTCAGCGGCTAATACGTTCCCTCTCTTACTTTTTCCTCCACTCTCAATAATTGAGTAAGTCTGGCCGAGTTCTTGCTCCACAAAAACACAACTTCACTTTTATGGAAACATGATTTGACAACAAGCTTGGGATTAGAAAGACCCTCCCACAAGGGCAGAATAACACAGCTCACTTGAGTCACACTTGTTTTTTTTTAGATTTATCTTGAAAACGTGTCTCTCTCTCTAGCAGGAGCGATGTTTGCATGCACTGGTGCCAGATGTAGTTTTGCATGTGAAACAGGTATGAGTGGAGAGTGGGGGCTAATAAGAAATGCATGTTGGCAGTTTCCAAACTGTGTCGCAAAGAGCTGGGGTGATGCGCACAAGCAGAGGGATGAAAGTACACAGGGATAAAAAGTGAATGAAACTGATTCATTTGGGAACAGTAAATAAACAAATACGCTCAAATCCCAGTGAGGCTGTCAAGATTTTGTTTCGCATGATTATTAAGAAATCCAAACAACATGTTGAGGGTGAGACGGAGAGATTTTTCACAAACAAAAACTCTATTTCTGTTTATTGATCTCATACATCAGTCAACTCTCGTGCGTTCAAACTCTGGTCAGCTTACATTTTAAGCCAAACAGAAACATCCCATGTTGAGATTGCCCTGAACTGGGAAGGCACATAGTTCTAAGAGGGTGAACTGTACCATCCTCTGTGATTTACCTGTGAAAGTTGTTGATATCAGTAGAATAACTCATGAGCTACTTTGGATTGGATTATGTAGAAATTTTGTATGAGTATGAGATGTGTACTGTTAACCAGTAACCACAAATTCTCCTAAATTCTCCTAACCAAATGTGCAAATGTTCTCATTTGTTGAGCTAGTTAATTGACCTCAGTGACACCAGCATACTGTAGCTTTGGACTTTTTTGTTAATTTGCAATAGATAGTTAATTAGATAGACCAGTTTGTTGTCATCATCTGAGTTTTGAGCTGTGTATGCCTGATGCCAGTGAGGGAGACCAAGGTTCAGATTTAACTGTCAGTGTGGTGCAAACCTTGACTGAAAGGATAAATAGTATGTTATTATGAGGTTTTGCAGTTATGTTGTCTGAGCCAGATGCTAAATGAGAATCCACATGGGATCTGAAGTGTGTGTGTGTTTGTGTGTGTGTGTGTGGGTGTGTGTGTGTGGGTGGGTGTGTGTCCTGTCTGTGTGGATGTCTGTGAGTCCTTTCTGTAGCTGTTTCATTTTGCATAGACCACATTAATGATAGAACAGAGGCATGGGCCATAGACTGCTCATTAAAGAGAATGAGGAAGAAACGTGAAGGGAAGAGGAGGCAGACTTCAGAGTAGCTTGAGACAGCAAAAACTGAGGACTAGAATACTGAAGATGAGAACTAGAGAACAGCAAAAATAATAGAGCTACAGAATCATTCATTAAGTCGTGCTATGATTTAAAGTTGCAATATGTCGTTATTATTTGTGGTGGCAGTATGCATTGTTGCTGCTAAGTAATTCAAGCTTTCTTGCTGCTTTTAAGTATGACGTAACCCTAACCCTAAAGAGTCATCTTACTAACTGTGTACATTTTATAGTATTGGTCTGATGAGTTAATTTGCATTAAGAATAGAGAAACAGTGTGGGCTGTAATTCTCCATTAGATACAAATGCTGATGTGCATAATTAGAAATATCATCCAACACAATATCGTAAAAGGTATGAATCATTAGGAGTCTGGAGATTTAAAGGTGGTGTAGGTGATTTCTTTCTGGAGCACTTTTTACTGAAATTCTCCTAACACCCTGATTGCAACTGAGTAAACAACTGCTTTTTAACAAAAATTAAACAAATCAGTTGTACAGGGAACAAGAAATCCTAGGAAATCACCATCCAATCACACAGAACGTAACATTTTTATACAATTAGTCAACCCATCCATCCGTCCCTCCTTGTTGTGTTCGACCCCTCATGCAACACGACGCACACAACGACAGTGCGGTGGGAGCCTAAGGCGAGACTGGATGCCAGCTACTAGTTAAATTTAGAAGAAGATGAAGACGACATTGCTGCCTGTTCCTGCACTCTGCAGGCTTGGCTTCGAAGAGAAGTCTCTGGAAAGGGGCTGGACTGCTGAGTTTTCAAAGTGTGGCTGCTGGAGCTGTTTTTTTTGTCTTTCTTTAGAAATCACCTACCTCACCTTTAGTCAAATTATTTTCACACACAGGTGCACCGTTGTCCATGCACAGACTGCCCCTGAAATCACTCAGATATCAGAATACCCACCTTTTAATTCTTTCATTTGCTGATGTCATGCCAACATTAAAAGCACACAAGTAATTACCTCACGATTTTTGTTTCATTTTGGTGTATTTTCCCATTCTCTCTGTTCTACTTTATCCCTTAAAACCACTTGCATCAGACCTCTGGCTGACCGCTAAAATGAGAGGGATGACAGAGTGTGTGGAAAGTGGCTTGGCTGTCTGCGATGACTGCCAGTGTAACTTTGCATAGTTCTGCGTCCCTCCAGTCAGGCGGCCAGACAGACAGGCAGGGGCTCCTCAAATGCATGGTTCTCCAGCTGTACTTGTGCTCCACATGCCAGTTACATAAGAGATGAAAATTCATCTGACGGTGCTACGTGAGGTGTGAGATTATAAATCAGGTTTATGGAACAACATTGAACACGCTTTGCCCATGAGCCCGGTCTCATGCACAGCTGTCTGAAAAACCCCTGCTCAGAGGTGGCCAGAGACAACTCTGTCCCCTAAAACGGTTACAGGATGCACAGCAGGATGCAGAGCAGGATGGAGGAGGTTTGGGGGCAGAGAGGGGTCAACGCTGTCAGGCCAGGAGAGTGATGAAGAGAAGCAAACCAAAGGTGTTGCAGGTGTTGCGACCTCTGTGGTCCACCATTTGACTGACTGCCACCAGGGGAAGGAGCACAGTCTGATGGAGAGGATGTTAGTGACCTGTCATGAAAAGCATGATGGATAGAGAGTGGGGCCGGCGTTGGGGAGGGAAGGGGGGTTGTACTACAGTAGCATCTGCGTGCTTGCAAGTATGAGTGAAGCAGAGCATTACAAAGAGGGATTTAAAAGCACAAAGAGTCAAAAAGACCCCGGGGTAAAATTTGAGAACATAGAGAAAATGTGCAGAAGCAAACAGAGACAGAACAGACCAAACAACAAACTTAATCTAAATCTAAAAACATATGCACTGGATAATTCTTTGCACGGCTCAGATGATATTACTTGATGATTATTTGCACAATCCATTGATTTTCAGTTACTCTGTTCTCATTACATCAGGAATGTTAATTTTCTCTCCATGGCTCAGAGGTTTGCAACATTTTGATAGTTTGTGTTTTGTAGCGGATTTCTTTAAATGAGTTGTCAGGACATTATCCAGTCATGTTTCTGGAAACAAAACTGGGTGTTTTTCAATTTTCTATTGCAAGGCAGCCAGTGTATTTTTCACAATCCAACAGTGCCATCCCAGTGGTGTCGCAGGTAAATCAAACCAATGATTTGCAACTTTGTCTGGAGATTCATGAATAGAGATACTGTAGTAATCGGCGTGCCATGGTAAACAAACAAAATAAACAGCTGAAAAATCAATTTGAAACATTCATAATGTCCATGGCTTTATAGATAGAAAATGTATTGATCCCTCGGGGAGATTCTTGTCAACAAATTCTAATTGCAGTGAAATATTGAATACGTTTCTTACCATTCAGTCTGCCATGATTGTGACTGGATATCATTGAAACTCAAGTATCAAGAATAACTCAAGTATAGCCCATATATAAAAGCAACACACTTTAACAGATCATTCAGATGTAAGCAGCACATTTCACTTGCAACAGATTTTGAATTTTGACAATCCCATTCATTATGGAGTGAATGCGTTTGCATTGTAGCAAATGTCTTTTTGTCCCACGTGTCTTTATTAAAGAGGGAAAAAAAATAAAGGGTGCTCACTGTCAGTGTTATGTGTGAGAAACAGAGTTGGCTGTCATTGGCACAGATATTCCAAGCATACATGTGCCCCCTGTGGTTTCTCAGTGTCTCCAGGTGAAATATGCAGTTCCTATGGTTTCTCGCTGCGATGACCCAGCACATGAATACTTGGGAACAGACCTGATGACATATTCTCTGTTCAGAGGCCTGTTAATTAAGTGACAGCCAGGCAACACAGATAATTATCTCCCAGTGGACGTTGCACTTGCCCTCAGAGAGAACGCCTGAGAATGAAATGTCAAAGCAGACACCAGGCATTTGTTTGCTCACATTTCACTGTGTTTAGAAGAAGAGGAAATCATAAAAATGAAAGAAAAATACATTTCCATAGACAGTTATGCTCCCTCCAGGGAAAATCTACTTATCTGTGCTCACATCGAAAGCCAGATAAGAAAACTTGATTTGGCCACTTTTGTACCTGTACAGTGAAGTTGAAACAGCAGCCAGTAAGCACTCGGCTTAGCCTTGCATTGTAAGGTGAAAGGAGCGGAAACGTCCCTGTTCTAGTCCAGGAAATAGCTGAACACAGCCCCCTATGTTCAGTCCCAGTGTGTCCTATTTACATTTACACATTGAGAGGCGAGATCACCAGGCTAGAGGCCCTTCCTTCCCCGGTCTTCTTCAGGATTTATAGTCATTATTATTATTTTTTTTATATATATTATCTTGGTGGCACATACTCAAGTAAAAATTACCTTTTTTTCACTCTCATCAGAAAACCATCAAACTTACAGTTAATATACAGTAATACTCAAAACAGCAGTGCTGAACTCTGTCATGTGTTTTAGGGGTTATCATAAAATACAATAAAAAAAGATTTAGACATAGTTTAAGCACATTAAAAAAGTAAAAAAAAAGACTTTTCATCACAAAGACAGTTTGTTGCTCTCAGCGTGAAATAAACATTGCTAATATAACTGACAGTAGATGTGTTTTTGCTTCCTGTACTGACAGCGATCTCAGGACTTCAGGCAGAAAAGTGACACGGTGTGTTTTCTACCTTACGATCTCACATAATCAGTTTTGCAGAGCAAATTTTCAAGAACATACAAACAACAGAACAAATCTCTCAAGCATGACATGTGCTTGTGTGGAGTGTTAATCTAATTCTGTGGCTTCTGAGTGAGGTGTCAGGCCAAGTGAGGATGTTAACAGACTGTAGCTTCACGAGGGGTGCCAGGCAGGGCTTCGATGGCTGCAGATATTCTCTCCAAGCCGCATTTTGGCGAGTAGGAGCAGTAGTGCTGATGCAAGGTGAAAAGCCGGCGTGGTGCAGGAGGATTCCCGTGGGTAACCTTGCTGTTTTCTGACACATCCGCTGCTGTCACTGCATGCAAAAGTGACATGGTAGCAGAGGAGTGTGAAGGATCTTGGGATGCGATGAGTCTAAGGAAACAGCCTAATTTGACAGAATCAGTTTCATTCATTTCATCTCATCCAATTTTGAGGACGTCTGAGAATGCAGCTCACAATACAAAAGCCAGGAAATGTTTTTTTTTGCTATGGCATTGATGGCAGAATGAAATGCAAAAAATTAAACAGAACTTTTGCATAAATGCCTGAGCAATTAAGCTGCCTGAAGAGAGAGACAGCCAACACCAGGCATTTGTTCACATTTCATGTGTTTGTGGTAAAAAGAGGAAATCAGCAAGAGGAAAGAAAATAAGTTCCCATACAAAGTAGCTCTATCCACAGGGAAAACCTGCTCATCTTTGCTCTTTTTTAGAGTTAGTTGAGAAGATTGATGCTACTTTCTGTACATGGTAAACCACATTAAAAGATCTGGCTCCCGCTGGCGGCCTCGTTATAAACTCACTGAAAGAGATTGTTGTTTTGTTTTAGTCATTTTCCCATTTGTTCTCAGCAAGAAAGACAGAAGTGACTAGTTCATCTTGCATGTCAGTTCAGTTTGAAAGGGGAAAAAGTCAGATATGAGACTAAATTTCACTCCGAAACTCCCATAATTTTCTGTTGTTAAGATTCGTTGTCTACTTTTTGTTTCTTTTTATTATTTATTTTATAGCCTACTTTTCTGTCATTGTAAGGTGTCCTTGAGTGACAAAAAGGTGCTTATGAAATAAAATGTTTTATAATTATTATTAAAAGACACTGAGTCATGGGTGACTGTAGCAAAATAAACTACAAGTGATTGGTTGGACATTGTGGAGATCATTGAGTCCTCATCACAAAAAAAAAAAAGAGGCCTGTTACAATAGCAGCATTATTTGTGGGGAAGGAATGAGGACCTCCAACATGACAGCCTCTCTAACAGCCTCTGACAGGACCAAGGATGCCACAAAGGCCGCACTGTAGCACTGCACTTGTACCACAATGAGCAGATCAGGGCAGCTTGTGTTCAATTCTATGACTGTGTATGTGGGCATGCTTTTTTTTCATTTATGCAGTGAACTGTGACTGAGCATGCTTGTCATACTGTCTTAACAGTCTCACACACACACACACACACACACACACACACAAACACACACACACACAGTCCTCACCTTGTAGCTCTGCCATGCAGCCACAAACAGCCTCTGTCGGCAGCTGATGGCTGAACCTCAGTGTGGGCATGCGTGTTAGCTGCAGAAAGCCCTCATCTGCTGAAGATGTTATCATTCTTTCATCATCAAAGAGACAGTTTCATCATCGCAAATGTAAAGTTTTTAGCCTACAATTAAGGGTTCAATATGCAGAGTAATGTTTGATGTCAGCGGCTCCTGCTCATGGAGATTTTGAGAACAGGAAAAGATCAAAAACTAGTCAAGTTCATTTCTTGAAGCCCAAAGCCCTCACATTCAAAGTCACAGTGGGCTTTAAAGGCTCTCAACATCAATGATTCCTGACCCAGCCCAAGCTTTCAAAAATAAAAGAAAGAAAAAACAAGGAAAACAGCAAAAAAGACCATTTCAAATGTCAGGAAGAAAAACAAAAAGATGGGGCCTCAGGGAGGACAGCTCCAGAGCAGGGGGATAACTTAAAGAATAGATTAACAATGTCACTCAAAGGATAGCGTCCTAAACCAGTCAGCATGGCAAATGTTGTTGCAGATGTATCTGTGTACATTCAAGAGGATGAGAGAGGTTGAAAAAGCCACCCTTCACTTCACTGTATTAGAAAGGCCTTTGCTACCGTACACTTGTCTTTGGCGCACACGCTGTTTCTATTATTAACTATCAGCTCTGTCACATCAAGAGCAGACTGTGAGTCAGTACAGTCTGACTGTTACTGACAGGTCCGACGACATGCCACAGATTATCGAGAGCCAGGATAACCATCTCACGTCTAATGGGTAAAGGAGTGGGTGTAACCGTCAAAAGGTTTGCATGATCGGGCTTCACAGTGGCCAGTTTGATGGTAAACTGATTTGAACTGTAATGACTCCAGCCTTGGAAAGCATACGGAGCACATGTATTTGGTTGAAAAGGTCTTATTTCCCTTCTGACTCCGCTGTGTGCAGGCTGACTTTGAACAAAAAGCATATTCTGGGACAGTTTTGGGATGAAGTTGCCAGATTGGGCCCGGGTTCCCCAGCCTCACTCACGCCTGGGTGCTGGCTACACCAGCTGTGATTCAGCCCTCTTTGAATGGGCAGGCGGAAAACATGCATCTTTAATTCTGAAAAGCCCAGGCCCATCAGGACTGATGGCTCCTTACATAGCGTCAGATGGCAGCAGGACTGTGGCGTTTTGATGCAAGCAAACAGCAGTCATGAAAAACTTGAAGCGAGGGCAAGCTTCGAAGCCAGAATAACAGTAGGATTGCTGTGTGGTGTCACAATAATGGGCTGTGTTGGTTTCTGTCACAAGTTGAGCAGGAAAAGATGATTTGAGGGTTGAGAAAGCTGGCTGAGATATTCCCAGAGCTCATCATTATTCCATCGCTCCTCTGTAGTCAAGTACATCTCCCCACTCTATTAGCACATACAGTACTTCTACAGTAGCACAATCTCATCTTTAGTCCTGCTGATTGGTATTCAGAGCAATGCAGAGAAGAGTCATGCTGAGCAGAATTTGGTCTGTGTTCGCAACAGAGAAGCAGAGAGAGAATAAGGGAGAGGAATGGGGGAAAAAAACGAATTGCTCTTCTGTAGTCAAACCGTTTTCAAAGCCTCCTCTCTCCTTCCTGTCAAGAAACGAGGCTCACGCTGAAGCTGAGGGCAGGCAGACACCGAAGATCTCTTCCTGTTTTCCAAACTCCTCATCATGTTCTTTCAGAGTGAAACTTTTTTCCCTGCCTGTGTACGACGACGACTCTGAAGCCTTCCTCTGCCTCAAACTTTGCATGAACTTCCTTTGTTTTTACAAAAGCTTGTGGGAGTTGAGAGCAAAGGCGAAATCTTCTCTGATTTTTGTATGAAAATCTGTGGCGCCTTACTTTTGAGGCTGTGGCATCGCATAGCTTTGGTGAAAAGTTTCTGAGGCTTATTGAAACTGTAACGACACTGGAGCATGAACGTGGCATCCATCATCTGTCACTTGATTTGGATTTCAGATTTGTTGCTTCAGACGAGCTAAGACACTGTCGACAGTGGATTCAACCCGGTTGCAGATTGTTCTTGGAATTTCTGTAGGAGCCATCTTCATTCTAAATGCAAAGTAATGAGAAAGCAATCTAGTATAGCGTTGGCCTACTCTTTTGACACCACATTTTTATGTCCAACTATCCCACTGTAACGTCTCCCTTGCTAAATCTCTGTTTACCTGTAATGATTGAGATGGATTTAACTGAGGAGATCAGAGTTTAAAAAGCAGTTTAACCCTGGTCATCTCCCTTACCTACACAGTGATTTTCAGTGACAAGACTGGAATTAAAAGGTGACTCAGACAGGATTTGATAGGTCCCAGCAAGAAATAATGGTCTCATACACTGCACATACACAGTGTATGTTGTATCCTGCATTTGTGTTGTATTTTTCAGATATGGGTGAAAACCTTCTGAAAATAATCTGGTTTGGACCCTGAAAGGTTTGATTTAAACCAAACAGCTTTGATAACATTTCATTTTTTTTTGCCCTCATGCAATCAGGATGGTGCTCATGATTTTAATCACTGTGACTTATAGCCTACTAAAACTGAAACAATAAATTATCTACAGTGTCTATCTATCTATCTATCTAGGTACTCTACATGAATATGGAAGTTCCCTCTCATGCCAGTGAGAGGGAACTTCAATGCCAATGCCATATTGAAAATTCAGATGTGAAAATACCAGAAAATTAAACATTTGTACTGGTTTTAGTTCATCAAGGCACATTATTGACCCTTCATACCCCTCTCTGTTATCACAGGTAAAGTATTGAACACGGACCTGCGGCACTACCTCAGTCTGCAGTTTCAGAAGGCGTCGCTGGACCACAAGCTCCAACAGATCATACGAGACAACCTCTACCTACGCACCATCCCATGTAAGTATCCCATATACTGTATGGAAATGTAACTCCACTTCACCGTGTTCAACAAGCACCTGTAAGCACAAAGACAACCAACAATGACCTACTTTCAGTGCATATTCTGTTATTTTGAGGACCCTTATAGGGACAACGAGGACATGGTGTACGCACCACACAGCTGGAAATTCTACCCATTAGATGCAGTATTAATGGGCTCCCTCACTTTATATACATTAGACCCAGACCAAGTTCACAACACACACACATACACATGCACACTCACACACACTGCTCTCATGCATTGTAACTTCCACACAGCTCTGTCACACATTTTATGAAACATGCGCGCTTTACTGTCACCATGGCAACTCAACCAAGGACATTTTTCTATCCCCCACGTAACTTATTTACTTATGTGCAGTATCATCTGAGTGATCAAAGTCATATTCTTTCCATAAATAACCTTGCATTTTGTCTCCACTGCTCTGCTGTCCTTTTCTGACATTCAGCTCAGCAGGCTTGGCACCAACTATTATTTTTTGCTTGGATATGTAATTAAGTGGTAAATAAGGAGGTTGATGCTGTGAGGCTGCCAAAAAGGACATCAGCTAATGGCCATTTTTTGAATATTGCAAAAATATTGCAGATGTTGATCCAATAATCTGTAGAATTTCAGCACAAAGTGTCAGTTTTATCACTGCAGAGTGGAAATATTTTAGCTTCTATGGTGGATGAATGCATGATTTGATTTTCACTCTGCTGATCCAAACATTGCGTTAAGTTCTCCAATGTTGCTGTGCCATGTCAAATTCCAAGTGCTTAAGAAAGAAAACACATTTAAAACCTGATTTCAGTCTTAGTCCCTTTCTTTTTTTCATTTTAGACCATTCAAGCATTTTTATTGCCTTGAATATTGTAATCATTTAAGTGAAAGCATAGAAATTACCAAAATTAGACTGACAAGGCGATTAGTGCAGTCAAGGAGCAAATTAATATCCCATTAAATCTGTGTGTGGGTTGCAGAAATTCAGGTTATATGCCATATCGGTGCAAATGGCTCCACATTTAGAAATACAGATTTCTTTGACACACACAGCATATGTCTTCCACGATTGTAAATTACTCTCTGAATTTCCATTCATACACAGAGATGATGTTATCTTGAAAAGCCTTGTCGTCTCTCACAGGGAGCTGAACAACTGACTGAATTTAAGATGACTCCTCTTTGATTTTTTTTGTGCCGCTGCCTGATGTTCAAAGAGATGTTGCCTTGCATTTGTAAAGGACCACATGACGCATGGACGTGAGGGGCATCATCAGGAGGCATGACTATAATGTGGTGTCTGCGATTCTGACATTGTGACAACATCCATGCAGATATTTTTGCCCAAATCTTTGATGAGTGACTCTGCTCAGAGGAGCACAATACTTCAGTCTAGTCAAGGTTTTAGTCACATGCAGAGTGACTGCTCCTGAGGCGATGACAGACTCTTAGGCACAGCACTGTCACAAACAAGCAGCATCTCTGCTCTCAACCCCCTGAGGGCTGGAGGTTGCTTGTTCAGAGGGGACTTGCATGCACAAGTGAGACAATTTTCAGGAAGGAAAGCTGCTTACCTTTCATGGATATTTAATTTAATTTTTTTTTTTCTATTTTTCCATTTTCTATTTTTCCATTTTTTGGTGGGGAGTGGGCAGTAGCTTTACAGCCCCCCACCCATCACCTATTTTTGTTTCTTTTACATTTTCTATTCCTTCTGTTGTTTTGTTCTCCATGGCATTCCTAGTTTTACTCTCCCCTAGTTTTTGTACCTGGGAGTCATGTTCTCCACTGCCTCTGTCCTAGATAAGTCACAGTGGATGGACAGAAGGTGATTATAGAGTTATACAACTTATGCCATTAGTGCACCCCTCACCTCAGTGCCACACACACACACACACACACACACACACACACACACACAAGTTTGTTCACACTCTCACTGCTCTCCATCACCTGTACCAATACACAGATCTTGACTACCACTGTGACCATCTTTTTTTCTTTTTTTTTTCTTAATGCACAATAGTGGCAGTCAATGAGGTTTTACGGCCCATAACCACCATTCATCATCAGGGACCAGTGGGCTTGCTGCACGAGTCTGACTCTCTAATCCCCAGTTTGAATTACTGTCTTAATGAGCAAGAGACCAGAACCCGCACTGTGGCGGCACCTCCATCATTCACTCGCTCGCTCTCAGTCTTCCATCCTTCACCCTCTGTTTCACTTTCAGTGTTTCAATTACTCCACACTGCCTTCTTGCTTGGTTTCCTTCTCTGTTTGTAGCTTTGTATTTCCAAGTTGACTTTTGATTAAATTCCATGTATAAATATGGAAGGAAACTAGAAAAGCAAAAGCACTTTGTGTAATTAATTCACAGAGTAACCAGTGGTGAACAAAAGAGGAGGAAGTAAGGCCACAGATTACAGACTTCACCATTGTGGTTGTAAATAATAGACAATAGCTCAACGTGCCTCTGCCCAGAACAGAGCAGAGCAAAAACAGCCCTGCAACAAATGTTCTCCTAGATATTTAGCCGATCCACACTTTCAAAATGTAAAATGTTCTCCTAGCTCCTGTTCAACAAATTCAGTGTAAATTTCTGGTTAGCTTTTTGTAGGATGCTGTTGACAAAGTAATAAATAAGTTCACCAAATACAACAATAATAAAAACAGACACTGTTATGTTTGTCCGATACAAACAGGTCGAAAGTCAAAACATCAGTGGTAGCTCGGGGAATTAATTCAGGAGGACTGGACCTTTGAATGATAATGTAATATTTAGATAAATTTCAAGGTATGCAGAGGATGCTAATACTGTCAGTGTACCACGGTCCAGGTCCAAACCCAGATGCTGTCCTATCCAGACCCAAAGCTGTAACTAAGACCTCATTGAGTTGTATTCAATATTGTAGATTTTGACATTTTAACTGGTGTCTTTTGTAATATTGCATTACACTCAAGCACTGTGTGTGTTCAAATGCTAGAGACCAGGTCAGAGAGGTGAGAGGTTTATGTTGATAGACTCCTATACTGTTTGTTTATGCTTTGATCAAAGCAGCTTTTCTGAAATGTTGCGACATAGTGACACGAATGAAAAGTGAAAATGAAACCCCACTACAAAACAAAAACTAAAAATGAATCTTGAGAAAGATTACTCACAAAAATTTGAAACAAGACTGCTCAAAATAAATTATCTTATAGCTAAATTGCAACACATGCATTTACTGTCGACAGTTAGACAGAAATTTAAAGTTCTGTGAAGAGAAGTGGGAAGACTCTAGCTACTATGATTTTTATTCATTTTTTTTAACAGTAATCTATTATACCGTTGTTTTTGCTTGTATTTTGAGTTAATATGGAGACCTATTATCCTGCATAAACATACTGCTTCATTGCGTATTATCTTCCAATATTTACAGGCCCTATTTGCATTCATCTTTGAAAGTTTGAAGAGTTCTCGAGTTCTTGACATTGGAGATTATTCATATTGTGAAAGTTTACACAGTGAAATGGCTCTAACGTTAACAAAGCAGACACAGGCCTGGAGAGTTTAAAGTTACCTTATACTTAAAAAACAGATGAAGTTCTAACGTCAGCTCCGCTGCTGCTTTTTGAGTTTCACACGTGACATTCCTGCAAATTAACTACAGCTGTTTGGCTAAATAGAAGCTTTACAGGTGCTGCTAGTGTCCTAAGTGTAATTTTTGCCCATGAAATATCACCACACTTGCTCATGACTGCACATCATGCTTGCTGCTTTCTGAACCCAAAAGTTTGCAACAAAGCAGAAGTGATAAGCTGAAATGTTAAGCAGGCACACAATTGATCCTGACTAATCAATCCACGGAGCACCATTCCTTTTAAAATAACTGGTTCTTTATTCTCATCTGTATAAATAAGTTTGTTGTCTGTTGCTTCCAGAGAGTAAAAATCATCAAAGTATATGTTTTCTTGATTGTGTCTTGGGTCAGCAAGAGGATTAGTTTGTGTCTCCGTGCTAGTAGTCTACTTGATTTAACCACCAGCCAGACTGCTGCACTCTGTTGCTGCTGCAGGGTTGAAGTGCTGAACCACAACACTGCAATGCCATCATAAAAGTAGCAGCTTAACCAGGCAATGAAACCAATAATAAGAATGTTCAAATTAAAATAACAAAAAGGAAAGATGGGGAGAGAATGGGTTATGTAAATAGGGAACAAAGGAGAGCGGCGATAGAAAATAAAAAAACTATCCTTGAGTCTTACAGAAATGCTGGTGGAGGCTTAGAAGAGGTCTGGAGAGGACAAAGGGAAATTTTGACTGAGAGTTCAGGGTCATGCACAGTCCTTTGACTCCCTACAGGGATCAGAGATGGGCAGAAAGAATTCAATCACACACACACACACACACAGACACACACACACACACACAGATGTAAGAGCACAAGGCAGTCATGTACAGAAGGCGCAGGTGTACAGAAGTACTGGGTTGAATTGGCATGCCATGTACACAAAGCTGTGACCTCTCTTCTCATTGCAAACGTCAGAGATGGAATCTATCCACTACCGACTTCATTAATTTCATATCTTTAGGATAAAGGAACAATGTTCCACAACAAGAGTTATGTTGTGTTTGTCATCAAATGCTTAGAGCCCCAACACAAGTTTAAGCTCTGTAAAGAAATACTTATATTGTGCTCTCAGTCTGCATGGTAATATATGTCCCCATCCAGCCCAGATGTGAAGTTCACACTGGGCTGGATGGGGACACATGTGTACATCTGTCTCTAGTCATGTTGAATAAATAGCTGTAGAGCAAAAACAAGACGTGGGATGATCTGTCCATTAGCGAGCATCAGCAGTGTCAGGTTCCCTCTTGTTTGAACTCTCAATGCTAAGCTAAGCTAACAGGCTGCTAGTTACAGCTACTTGTTTAATGTTCAGATGTGAGAGCACTGTCCCCTGATGCGTCTCCTGGCAAAAAAGCAATTTAGTATTCTTTAAAAACGATAAAAATACTCCTGAAAAAGCATTGTGTTGTTCTCTTCCAGGGCTGCACAATCCAAACACATCTCCTGCTGTGTTCACCTGCACTGTGTACAACTTTGAATTCTGACACAAAATCTTTGTTTTCTTCGCTAAACCACACTCTTCCTTTCCCTGGCACACCGCAGAGAATGGGCTGCACCTTTTCCTACACACACAATCATTGACATGCACTTTGTTTGAAAGGCAGATCTCCAGCAGCTTATTTGAAATGTCTATGCCTTCATTGGCAACACAAGCGCGGCGTGATGTTTCGAAGCTCCATGTTTAAAAAGTCTGCTGCTTTTACACTGAAGTAGCCTCATAGCTAAGTGAGCCCTCATTATACTGTCGACGACTCATCCCCTGGAGGAGGCTGGAGGAATATATCAGTGTGACGTCCAGGATGACGGCCCAGGCAGATACTTGGCAGGTACATAACAGTGGCCCAAGTAATTGGCCTGTAGGGGACATTTGTGATTGGCCAAAACCAGCAATGGTTTGCAGACAAGATGGTAATGAGAAGAGTAAGTCTAGACTCCTCATACACAACACAATGTTGTTGGCTTTTAGCAGCATAAACTGTGATATCAAAGCACACTGTGGACAGAGGCCTCCCCAATATTTTTTTCCCTTTTTTCACACTGTACTTTTACTCAATTTTCTGGCTGCACAGAGGCTGTCACAGCCCAATTAGGCAATGAAATATAAGAGTTGAATCACAACAGAAAATGCCAACATAATGCTACCTAATAGGCTGTTGGACAATGCAGGCCACACCATGGTCTCACTCCTAATTGGCACCACTGCTCCTCAATGAGTTCTGAAGAATGAATCTGTTTCATAACCATGGGCAACAGTAAATTTAGGTGACGGAGATTACCACGGTGTACACCACTGATGCTGCACACTTTGTTCATCCACCATGTAGAACAAACAGTTACTGCTGTGCCTTTATTTCTATGGAGTTAACAAGTTCAGTGACATGCCACATAATTAGTTTTGAGTGCCATAGTGCTACAGTCCTCTTTATTTATTCATGGATACAGTTGACATAATTATAATGCTAATGTAATCATTTGGTGTCCATTTGTACCTTGTGGATATTCATCCATAAAAAAATAATAATAAAACCTCCCATCCGTGTCAAAATAGACTGTGACTTCCTCACAGGAGGAAAATCTACTTTTATCATAACCATCTGTCATTTGTAATGATGTTGCCCTCACTGGGACTGAGAGGACCTAAACATTACCGTGAGATTACACAAGTCTTTGTCTCAATCATATTTCATGTCCCTGATTCACTCAGCTGTTTTCTCCATTTTGGCTGTAGTCTGAGCATACATCACAAAATCCCAATAAAAACTTATTTGCAGAAACTGCAGTAGGGGATTCAGTGAAGCCCTCCGTGTTTCACAGTGCATCATCAATTACCCATCATTCAGGATAGGACCAGTTGTTTTTGGAGATTTTGTTGACATCCGCCCCCCTTGAAAATGTGCTGCAGTTTTGCTCAGCACTAGATACTAATCAGATCCTCCATTTCTTCATTTAATAATTAAATAAAACCACTTCATACCTAGTTGGTATTGCAGATGTCTGCTGGAGACTGCTTGTTGGCATTGGGGCAAGAAACAGGAAAACACTATTATGTCCCATTTCCACTACTGGTGGTACTGGCTCGACTCGACTCGGGTTGAGCGCGTTTCCATTACAGTGTCGTACCGCAATGAGAGTATCCAGTCGTCATAGCAACGCAGGTAAACGCGCTCACTGCGTGTTGCCCCATCAAGCCCTCACTGGATTTTCTCATGGGTGACAAAGAACAGAAATGTCTGCACCTCCTCTACCAACCAAGGTGTCGCTTTGCAGGTTGTCACTATTTCCAAAACGTTTGAAAAAGAAATGGGAAATGAAGAGGAGGCAGTTTTCAGGCCACTCAGTGATGACACATGACGTCATGACCAATCAAACGCAGTATTTCCAAATGTCTGGTTCTCACTGCGTCAGTGCGCCACCCCCTGCCTTTCTTAAAAAAAAAACACACCCAGCCTTAAGGTGCTTCCACATTGACCGCGGCAAGCGTGGCGCACTGCACCAGGTACAGCGCAGCCAGGCGCAGCGCTGCCGCTGTGCCGCGCGGCAAAGCGGCAAGGTTGCTAAGCTACCAGTAACAACATTTAGCAGTTGGCTTGAGCGCGATCTTGTGAGAAGGTGTTTTAAGTCCTGGCTATAGTGCTATTAAAGAGACAAGGAGACGAGCAGCACAGAAAAGGAGGATGTGGGTCCACCCAGTTCTGATGGGAAGGCAGGAACCGGGGGAATATAGACTGGGTCCGGGAGCTACAGCTCCGTAATGACCGCTTTGAGAGCTACCTCAGGCTGGTCCGGGAGCTACAGCTCCTTAACGCCCGTTTTGAGGTCTACTTCAGGCTGGTCCGAGAGCTACAGCTCCATCACGCCCGTTTTGAGGTCTACTTAGGCTAAGCAGGGATCAGTTTAACCGCCTGCCCGGTAAACCTTGTGTCCCAGAGATCGGGAAATTTGATTAGCTGCCCCTCCATAGTTCTGGAGTCCTCTGGAACTTGTGACCCAAAAACCTCTCTCCTATTGGACGCGCCGCGATGACGTCACAGCGCGCAGCGCCTGAGTTGAACATTTCTCAACTCTTGAGAAACAGCGGCAGGCGCCGACCCTGCACGCCGCTCAGTGGCGCGCAAGGCTCTGCCCTCTTGCGCCGCGCAACCACGTACACAATGAATGGGTTTGCCGCCCGCCGCCTGCGCTTGCCGCGGCCTATGTGGAAGCACCTTTACTCAGCCCAACTTGGACTGGCTTGGCCCAGCAGCCGAGCAGGTTCTATAAAAATAATACCAGGTTACACACTCCAGGTAATGGAAAAACCAGCTGAGTCGAGTCCACATAGTGGAAATGGGGCATCAGAAGGTCATCAGGACAGACACACTCACTATACACTCGCAAAGTCCCAAGGGAGGACAATTTTCTTCAATCAGCATAAAGCTGCACATACTTTGGCCTGTGAGAATAAACCAGAGTAATTGCACTAAACACAGGAAGAAAATGTACAATGTGCAAACTATACATTGTGAAGCCCACAGTGGTAGCCTAGGATTAGGACTAGGACTCGCTACCATTGTCCCACCGTTATCCTATCTTATCTCATGAATCACAAATAGAGGACTTCAGTTAAATGGAGACAAGGGTGAAATTAACACTACTTAATTGTGATGAATAAATATTCTGTGGCTACACAGAAATTGAATGAGAATCTGTTTGCCAAACCGCACCAATAACTCATTGCATTTTGCTCCTGTTAAGTAAAAAAAAATTAAATGTTTGAGCATTTTGTGAGATTAAGGGACTCTTAAAGGTACTCTAAAATTCTCTCAGACACGCAACAATGCAACATCATTAACTCAAAAACAGCCCATTGTTACCCTCTCTCCAACACGTCATGTCTGTGCCTTTGTCCCTTATCTAAAATATTTCATGTAAGCATTTGTCTTTTTGCGCATATCTTGTGACTTTTATAACATGATGTAAATTATTTGTACTGTTCCAAAAAGCAGCTAACTCCCAATCCAGAATGGATTGGCCTACCTTGTATGTTTTGCACTACCAGATATTAGGAGTGGTCTGGTTCACATGCTAAAGAAACAATACATGTTGTGAATCTGGATATAAATATATAACAGCTACCATCAAGGTCCTGGACAACATCATCACAGCACTGGACAATAAGCATAGCTGCCTTGCCCTACTTAAACCTTTGACTCAGCAGATCACAAGATCCTCCTGTGAAGGCTCTCCAGCATATGGCTGCCCACTACTTGCTGTGACTCACTAACCATGTCCAGGAGGTGAAGGTGAAAAACATCTTGTCCAACCCACTTACCTTCTCCAAAGGTGTGCCTCAGGGCTCCATCCTGGGCCCGTCATTGTTCTCCGTTTACATTAATGAAGTGGTAAAAGCTGCAGGGAGTTCCCAAATCTATTTATATGTCGATGATATCATTTTGTATTCATTTGGCCTGCCTCTCCACTGCAGCATCCACTCTTTAATTCACCTCTCTTAAGCACCTCTGTTGAGCACTCCGTCCAAAATCTCTGCCACAATGCCAGTGACAAAGTGTATCATTTTTTACTGGAGAAATTATACGTCTGACTCCCCCATCATCGGTTGGCAGATAGTTCAGTTCTAGATACAAATCTTCTAAATAACTTTAAATAACATTTGGCTAGACTCATCCTTGTTTATAGCTCTCACGCAAAAATCAAACTTTGATGACCTTTTTTTCCAAAAATTAAGTTCACTCATACTGCCAAACATATGTTGGTGGAGATGTCTAAACTCACAATTTTGTATTATGCTGACATCTATGAAATGGCCTCAAACACAGTTCTTAAATTCGTCAATCTGCTTTGCCGCTAACTCACCTGACTCCATCATTTGCTTTTGCTTTGGTCTCTAAGTGAGTCTTTGGCAAGACAAGATTTTATCTTTTGTTTCTTCTTAACCTTGCCCATAGGATTTATCACACAAGGTCAAGTTATCAAACCCTGATGTCCTCATTCACCTCGGTCACACTGTTGCTCTTCCTAATCCTACCTACATACACAAATGGACTCCCTCTTGCATTTCATACCCACTTTATTACTGACATATACATTGCATATGCTGCCTAAATACACTGAGTTGCTGTCATGTGATCATCTAATTGTCCATTTGCATCAATGGGTAGTTGAACAGGTGTACCTAATAAAGTGGCGAGTGAAATAATGTATTGATATAAATCTATATTGCAGGCACTACAAGGCTTCCACGAGATGGAGAGGTGCCAGGAGTGGACTACAACTTTATCAGTGTTGGAGACTTCCGGATTTTGGAAGAGAGCGGCCTTCTGCTGGAGAGTGGGACCTATGATGGTGGGTGTCAAAGTACCATGTGATGGATATGAGAAAGCTGCTCCAATGTGTGTGTGTGTGTGTGTGTGTGTGTGTGTGTGTGTGTGTGTGTGTGTGTGTGTTTTTACACCAACAGCTTTTTATGAAGGGAGTGAGTGTGAGCTCGATATTCACAGTTATTATGACTTACTGCCTCCCTTAGTGAAATGTGACAAGTGGGATGAAATGTATTGATCAGCGAAACATGATTAAAGACTTGTTGGATGTGACAGGCAGATTAGCAGCAGTGCTGCCACCCTTCAGATGAGTTATTCAGCTTCACACTCTATATTGAATCAGCAGCTCAAGGATGAAGTAGGCAGACTTTATTTTTCAGCAGAAATGGAAATATTGTAGAAATCAGGACAAAGATGTCACCTCTTTTCGTCAGCAGGGATTGAAATAAACCTTAGATTCATCAGCAAGTAAATGTTTCACTGGTGAGCTTCTTAGAGCCAAAAATAATCTGCAGATGATCACAGTTGTGGGTTGCAGGTGCAGACTCTATTGCAGGCAATAAAAAACTGCCAAACATCTGCTATCAAAATGAGTTAAAGTCTGATTAATACATTGCTTAAAATAAACTAAATTATATACCAACAGTAAAGGATATTAAGACTTACTTTAACTCTTCCCTTTTGGTCTTTTTAATTCTGGCCGGACTACAAATAAGTATTTTTGCATGGATACAACTTTGAACCACTAGAATTTTTGGATCAAAGTGTTAAGTTGCTTGGAAACAGTCATGAAATTGCAGTAAGTATTTGTTGGTTTAAGATGTTTCATGTGTTTTCTTTTCACTTTGACTTTATTATGAGGTTGGATTCGTGGTCTTGCAAGTGAAATAAAAAATTGTCTTTTAACACAGAAACCAGCATAATATTGTCTGTGTGTTAGACCTCCTCAGTCAAAAAATCCACAATGTCTCATCCTTCATCAGATTTTAGCACAAGATACTTTGTTGCTGCTGAAATACAGTAAATACCTTCACAGCCCTTTAAGGGCCTGCAAGCAGCAGGAGCACCTGATGGGGACCTCATGTAAACCGGTCGACCCACTGATCCCACCGGCTGGCTGAACAGCTACACATCACTTGTGTTCTCACTCTCAAGTCATGGTTTATTCATGGGATAAACCAGCCTTCTTCCTCTTCCCCCTCTCTTCTTACAAAACCGGTAAGCTTGGGCTCATCAAAAGTGTCCAAAAACTTGAATTTGAAATTTTAGAACTATTTAAAGAAAACAACCTACTGTCTGTCCTATATTTGTCCTATAAATGTTCATTTCTATCCTGGCTGCAGTTAAGTGTCAGTGTTGACAGATATTTAACAACAACAAGCACAGCTAACATGTTATTTCTGGTAAGAAGTTTACAGAGTGAGAGATATTTTAGCTTGGGAAACAGCTGAAGTATTTACTAATGCTAACACCTTATTTCACAAAGGACTGTAAGCACTTGCCTTGCATTGAGAGGTCTTGGAAAGTCAGACGGTCACAGTGTATTTGTGTCATGAGAGGATTTGAAAGTAAGGATTTTTCTCACATTGCACAATGATTATGGCAATAACATGATAATCTCCCCTCTTTAAGCTCATTCTTTCTGGCTGCAAATCCGCGCTGCTGTGAAATGGGAGAGGATTTTTCTAAATGCTCTGTGAACCACCTCTGGTCGCGTGAATGGACCTTTCCCTCCACTATTCTCTCACTGCATTCTCTCAGCCATGTCTCATGCTTCTTACGTGAGAATTAAAGGATGAAGGCAAAGACTTGTCCAGAGACAAAGTGGCTGAGGGATGCTCCCTCTTCTTGTGCACTTGTGTGATTGTATGAATTTTGAATGATGAAGTGTGATGGCTGCCTGTTGACGTAGGCTTTCCTTACTCCTCCTAAATCAGTTCTGCTAGTTTCTGATCTGCATAAAAGTTGTAATCCCCTCTTCCTGCATCCCACATTTTCATTGCACTTTGATAGCAATGGCATCATAGACATACCTGCACAGGTACACACAACCATACACACACACACACACACACACACAACCACGCACAAAAAATACCATCTCTCCTTGTGTCAGGATAGATCATCTAAGAACTCAGAGATCAGTTTCAGGGGCTGCCAAGACGCCCACGAGCTGCCCCTCATCTCTGAGCTAAAGCCAGACGGGATTTACACCTTTTATGGAGAGGTTGACTGTGGGCAGAGAGGGAAAAATGGAGAGCATACTGAGGAAGATAACATAATAGAGAGAGAGAGGGAGAGAGACTTGACTTTTAAGCATCCTGAGCTCTTACATTCCCAGTGGAAACTGCCTTTGCAATGGAAGCAGAACTGCTTTGGCTGTGTGCAGATGTGTGGATTAGCTTCTCAAAAGTTGGAAGTTTCAGTACGCTGTCCCTGAGAGAGTGAGAGCTGAAGACTGTGATAGTGGCTGCTTTACACACGCACACTGCTTCAACCCCCCTCTCTAGAACCCAGTCAGCACAAATGCTGTGTGGTGACTCTAGCAGAGAGGCTTGAGCTCACAGTCAAGTCAAAGAGGAGCTGAAAGTAATTGGATTGAGGGGCCGGATTTCCTCCATTTGGCTGTGCTAGAAATGCAGCCTGTTTCCCTTTGAAAACGGGGAAATAAACAAGGATGGGCGTCCTTATGCATAGGTTACATGGGTCGTTTTCCTCATGAATCATCCTCAGTGTATGAGCATACAGTGAGTGAGCTGTGCTCAAGGTACTGAGCTAATGGGATTCTTACCTAATCATAATGGTCTTACTAATAGTCCCAAATGACTTGGCTGTACGCTCATCGTATTAATGGTTCATGTATAATGGTTTTTCTCTACACAGAAAGTACGAGTCATTTAATGCATCGTACAGGTAAAACACCCTCACATTGACTCCTTTATTGATCGACCCGCTGTCCATGACCATGTAAATCTCCCCACAGCCTCTTCAAGAGAGGCTGGTCAGAGGTCAGGACACAATAGACAGACCCACTCCACAGGGCAGAAGTGTTTCTATGGGCTCTCTGTCATCTGTAGGGTACATGCTGTCGGCTTCATTTTGGTTTGGAGGGTTCCAGGTTGCCTGCCAAGCAGACACGTCCGCCATCTGCTCCAGGCACTGAGAGCAACGCTTTCTGGGCTATTGGTCCCTACTCAGTCTCAGCACCTCTGAGGTTCAGGTTGGGTCACTGTCTGAGAGCAGACCAGAGCAGCAAGACAAGAAGTGAATAGCCGAGCACAGGGAAAGTGCAAGACTGGAGGGAATGTGGCCAGGAAAATGAAATACAGTACAGAGAGGATAGGATATTTTTCCTGTTTTGGTTTCCTTGTCAATCAGCAGAAGTAATCTGCAGCTATGGATAGGAAAATTTCCTCCAAAATCTGAGAGCCACTTTTAGACTTTGAGTGCCTGGTGCATGAGAAGGACTTAAACAAGGAAGCAAAGCAGAATTGGAGGTTAAATGTCGATGCAGAATTTATGTCTTGGTAGTCATGTGTGGTGAATCTACTGATGTGTAAGTGTTGTCTTGTTTGTGATCATGGTAATGTGACCTTGTAGAGCACATCACTGTGCACCGAGCTCTTGACAGCAGGGTGCTTTTCATTACCCACTGCTGATTCTGCCACTGCAGAACTGCTCGGACGCACTTTGAGAGGCGGCTCATTCTTCCTGGCTCATCAACCACTGTGACTTGAGGATCAGGAGCAACGTCAGACGAGCTCCCCTGTTCATCAGCTTATGAGGCTTCCCTCCATTTATAATAGCAAATGGTGCCACAAATCTTCCCTGACGCACGGCTTTCACACACCACTCTATCTGCGACACACATTTATCAGGGGCCAGGAGACATGTTTGTAAGTAATTAATCACAGGGGTAGCGTCTGGCTGATGAATGTCAGTGCGTGGCAGGAGACAGGCGGGGATTAGCTGCAGACCCCATCTCTCCCTGCTATCGTTGTGCCGCCCCTGTTAATGAAGCCATCGCTGACAAATGCGGATGAGTGTCACTTAGTAAACACAGAGTGGAGTGATGAGGGGTGGGAGTGTGGGAGGTAGTGGGGGAGGCTCACTTTTATCCTGCCTGCTTCTCCTCCCCAACCATCCTGTAAATGAGCAGAGTTGCATCAGCTCAGTCAGCCCAACCAGAGGGTGCAAGGCCACACTCCTGGTCCAGGTTAGCATATTAACAAAACAAGAGAGGCGGTCATGGTGTTGCCTGGTCATCTTATAAAGCTGCTAGAATCAGAGCCACTCGTCCTTCTTTTAGATGTATGACATTGTCAGCTTTCCCTCTTTGAGGCGAGCTATAAAAAGATCCAGACCCGATTAAATATTTCTCCTACACAGCCATTGACTGTCATGTCTGCATGTGCATGCTTAAGCACATCAAAGGTCATAATACCACAGGCTCTTACACAGCTGGGTCCAAGAGAAAATAAGTTTTGTTAGTGAGGCTAATTAAATAGTTGGAAATCCCTATTTCCCAGTGGTACTGTGTCTCTCTCCCTTTACTTTAATTAATCTAATTATGAATCATGATTTAACCCAATGTGCTCAATCTGGCCATCGCTTAATACAAGAACCGAAAATGTTTGATCTTATGAATTGATTACCGACACACTGATTTGATCCTATTGCATAAACATACCTGATGGATCAGCATTTAACTACAAATAATCCTAATAAATGGAAGGGGTTAGAAATTAGCGCACACGTTATTTATAATCCTAATAGAGGTTGAAAAATTACTCATTCTACTTCTAAATTGAGTTCCACATACTGCTCACCAGCCGTGCATACAGTAGATGGATCACCCCATGAGCTAAATGAGCAAATAATTTAACAAAGTTTTGCTCTCTATCCCCCCTCTCTTTATAGTGCACGTTTATCTCGCTGAATATTTATAATCCGTAACACAAGTTTTTCTTCATTAGCCAGAAAGGCAAGCTGAGAGATAGATAATTGCTGTATTCAATGATCAGTGTAATTAGTTGCGGGCAAATTCCGAGCAAAGTGATTTTAATGTTACATGAGTCATGACAGTCCTGTGGTGCAGTTATCGAGGGAAAACAAAGCGGGGGGCTAAGAGACGTGAGAACCATGCAGAGGAAGTAGGCCTCTGTGGCTTGTAAAATAGTCAACCTTGAGTGCTAATGTGTGACATTTAGAGATTTAATTCCTGATTTAGATCCAGTGAAGCAGAGTGTTGTCTGACATGCTGGATGATCTCTCACTGTCTTCTCCCATCTCTTGCCACACAGAGGAATTCTAGTGTCTACGTCACACTAATTGTGCTTTCTCTTTCTGTTGTGGTGGTCTGTACTCCACAGCTCCAGGTCTCTTTGCAGGTGCACAGTTGTCTAAATTTCTCTTTCCTTTCTCCATCCCTCTGCCTCTGCCTTTCTTTACTCCTGAAGGTAATTACTATGGGACCCCGAAGCCTCCTGCAGAGCCCAACCTGGTGCAGCCTGATCTGGTGGACCAGGTGCTGTTTGATGAAGATTATGGCGGTGAGGTCCCCAGGAAGCGCACCACTTCGGTCAGCAAGATGGACAGGAAGGACAGCGCAGTCCCTGAGGAAGAAGACGATGATGAGAGGCCACCGCTGGTCAATGGATTGCCCGGTCAGTAAATGTCAAAGCACAGGATGTCATGTTAAATAACAGCAATTCTGTGATACTCTGTTTGTCCTTTGGTTGTAGAATCGCCACATTAGGTCAATGTCACTGTCTCTTTCTCTTACAAAACATAAAGACTTTGGCTTTTGCAGACAGAATACAGTTTGATGGTCCCAGCGGGTGTTTGAGGACATTGCAGTACACTGTGCATCTCAATCTGTCACATAAAATGGCATTAAAAGATTGCCTGGCTACATCCTCCAGAGCAGATTGATCAACATCCTTAAAATGTGTCCCATCTGCTTCTTGCTGCTTTGTGCTAGTCTTTCACACTCCCACATCAAATGGTAAAAACCATTATTCTTTAATTAGATGCCACAGGAAAATTTGTTGTACGGGGAATTGTTGAGAACTAAGGCACAAACCAAAGCTTACTTAGCCTACTTTTAAAGGTGACATTTCAGATGCTCTCCTAAAATCCCAGTGACCCATGGTAATAAAATAGGGGCCCCTCTAACCTCACTAACCTCAAATTAGATATATTTATGATCCAGCCTGTCAACTGACAAAACTGAACAAATCATTTTGTTCTCTTTTTATTTCCTAAACAAGATTGTCATATTTTCGCTGGTTCTTTAAAGTTGAGGATTCGTGTCTCTGTCTCATCTTGCATTGAATGGTATGAAAATTATCTGCAGATAAAATGATAATGAAAGCAATTATGAGTTGCATCACTTTGATAGATAATAAGACAGTTCTCACTGGCTCAAAGCCAGAGCCGGGCCCGACACGTGTTGTAATGTGACAGTAATTGTAACACATACCTACTTGTTATTACTTTGCATTTTAGTTTGTAGTGTTTTGCATTCAGCCACACCTATGAACAGCATCTTCTGTGCTGTATTACACTGTTGCTACTGCCGTCTAACACTATACTACAGGTCACCTTGAGAAAGCCTCGTCCAGACACCAGGATGCTGGTAAGTGATCAATCAAGAGAACTTCCCAGCTCTCTGAGGAACCAATCTGTCCTTAATGTTCACACAGAAGACGGCCACAGAAATAGGTCACTTACTCTGTGCTGTACCTGGCTTTTACAGCAAGACAGTGGGGTTAACACTGAGACAAGACCAAGCTGAAAATGGTGTTGTGTGTGTGTGTGTGTCTCCCTCTCTGTCTCTCTCATTTATATATGTTTTATATATATAAATATATATATATATATATATATATATATATATATGTATATGTATATACACACACACACACATATACATATATATATATATATATATATATATATATATATATTACTCAGTGAAACATTGTTTTGACAGTCACGGCTCAAATACTGCTTGTTCAGCTGTACAAAAGATTCGTGTAAATCCAAAGGCTGTTTGCCCATTCGCTCTGTCATATTGAAATCAAACACAAAACGATGCCCAGACATGCAGGAGTTCTTTTTATGGAAACAAACCAGTCACAAATGACCGATCTGCTCCAACCCACAGTTGTGGCAAGAGAAGGCTCAGACCGGCCATAGATGGGCAGGGTTATGGTTGAATGAAAAAAGAGGTTAATGGAAAATGTGAGCTCCAAGTCTCTGAACTCTTGACTGCAGTTCTCTCCATTTTTGCTCAGGCTGTCCTTATCACACATGCGCCTCTTCCCTCCCCTCTCTACCCCGCAGTCTCTCCATGACCCGTCTGGCTCATATAGTTGAGAGGGTCCTCACCACACTGTGAACCTGAGGACCTCAGCCCCCCTTTGAACTCTACCCCTGGGGCATTTTTCCAAGTGCTTACGCCAGAACGCATGCAACATCTTCAAACACTTGCTCATTTTTATCTGTGTGTTTGTGCCTTTAAATGCAAAGCCCAAGTGTGTGTGTGTGTGTGTGTGTGTGTGTATGTGTGTTTGATCAGCAAGGCAAAAGAAGAAAGTGTTTTTGATGCTGCAAATAACTAACATGTTGAAGCTGCTGAAGGGGCTCTGAGGTTTGATTTTTAGCAATTAAATATTCAATCTAAAATTCAGACAGCGTGATCTTTAGGAAATGCATCCCCCAGAATTGCTTTTTTGTGATGTGTGTAACATCTTTTGGCATCGTTCTCTGTTGTGAGGAGGTTAGCTCCATGTAAAAAGAAAGGGATGAAAAGCACTTGTGTTTCATCCCTTTATAATCATCTTCAGAGGGAATGCATGAAGTGCTAAGTGAATTAGGAGGGCTTTGTTGGATGTTTCATGTTCATTGTACAGCATTTTCTCATTAAAGGGGAGTGTCTGCAAATGCAACAGAATATACGTGGAGCGCAGCAGTGGCACCACTGTATTATCATAAACAAGCTTGGTGTTGGAACTAAAATGGCCTTTTCTAATGTGGATCCCTGCCTCTATCATTGCAGCCCACAGGGAATGCACATATACACACAACCGTATAAGCGTTAAAACTGTGTGCACATGCAAATGCAAAACAGCCCTTTGGCAAACATACACACACAATTGCTCACATGCAAATCCGCTGAGTGACATCAGCTCTCCCTCCAATCCCCTGCAGCAGACAGGAGAACAGGAAAGCAGAGGTGTTTCTGCAGGCTAACCTTCCACTCCATCTGCTCTCTTTTCTGTTTTTACTCTTAACCACCCCCCCCCCTTTCTCTCTCTCTCTCTTTCTCTCTCTGTCTCTCTCTCTCTCTGTATCCAGACCTCAAAGAAGGGGCAGACTGGAGGAAAACAGTGCCCAGCTACACCCAGTCTAGCAGCACCATGGACTTCCGCACATGGAGCTCTCTTCCCCGTGATGACAGCCTGGAGCCTCTGCCCCTTAACTGGGAGATGGCTTATACTGAGACTGGCATGGTCTACTTCATAGAGTAAGTGACAGACACAGTTGTCACACAGTTCATGTGCCCATTTTATGGTGAAGTAATGAGACAACTCACAATATCTGAAATTTGTGTCATATTTTTAGTCCATTTTAAATCATTGATGCCTGTAGGCTCCATGCTGATCTACAATGAGGATTTACAGCTGATCCTCATTAAATATCATCATAAACTCTGACAACAAGTAATTATAAAATGGTGCCTTTGGAGTCTGTAAACTTTTTTTTTCTAGGTACTTGGCATTTGTAATAATTCATTGACATCAGTAGAAATAACAGTCCAATTATTTGTTAGTGAAATTATTTTGCTAGCTTTTAGCATTGTATACATCTTATCTCTCAAATGTTGAGAGCTTTGATATCAGCTTGGCGGTAACAGTAATATGGTCTGGCAATAACAGTGAACATACTTCACGCCTCCTGAAAATAAATGGTTGCTGTTGATACACCTGTATCTCATACAGTAGTTTAGTTTAGTCTTTAGAAGAAAGTGATATTATCATCATGAGATGGTGGCTTGATGGTGGATGATGATGATGATGGGTGAAATTTAGGGCAACAGACAACGCGGGTGTTGTTAATTATGTCAGCTTGCATCTACATGAGGTATGCTGCAAGATGCGACTTTAAAAATTAAAAATGTTGTTTGTACATTTGATGACATGCAGCGTTGTATTTACTGCTCTCTCGTTTATGCATAATGAAACACAGATAAATGTTTCTGTCAGTATCTAATCAGCCCAACAATAGGGTTAGTTGTGATCCTGGGAGCGTAATGAGGGGTTTGTGATCTACGACTCACATCATTTCTCATCACTGAATGATTTAATAATGGCAGCTCACAAAAATATATATTTAAATCACAGGGATAGAGAGAGAGAGTGAATCAGATAAAATCAGCATGCACTGATATTTTCCTAACAAACTCAATCTCAACACCCAGTTCAGAGTGTTTGAATTGGGAGTTTTGTTTATGTGATTATTCTACAATTTAAGTATTGATTGGTTTAACTGGGAGATTGACTCTAGTATTTCTACAAGCCTTCATTTCAAGATTCATTGAACAGGATAGATGGATATTCTCAAATGTTTTCCGTTCACAGTGTATTGATAATAATATGATAATCAACACACCCTTGGTTTGAGGACATAGACTACAGAAAGTAATATGCAGCAAATCATATTTTAGCCACCGAAGGACAGGTCTGACACCATGCTGTCAATGCAAACGCTGACTGAGGATATAAAAATATAAATGAATTAAAAATGTGGAAGGAGGATAGCAAAACTGGTAAGATGAAGCACTGACTGTACTGTAAGCATAGCATATTATAGCATACACTGATAGCGATACTTTTATTATGTGGGCTTTTTCCGAGGCTGCTGCCCACTAAACACAACAGTCCATCCTGTTGTTAGCTTGTTAACTGTGCTGTTACTGTTGTCTGCCTCTACGAACTGAGGTAGCGGACTGCCTTCTGACTGCAGTCAGTAACATAAATGACCCCATTAAAAGAAAATCACACTTACTCTTTGAATACACTCGGAAGACCCAGGATTATGACAGCAGTGGGAATTTCATTCCCAGTGATGCCCACAGTTCTCGCAGTATTTTTATAACCTCTCCTTTGGACACATGAAGCTAGACTAATCAATACTTTGATTTTGCAGCAATGAAACAAACAAACAAGTCAAGTCAAGGCATATGTGTAAGAGGTTTGTGTGTGCGCGTGCATGCATGTGTGTGCATCCACGCATGCGCAAGCCTGTGAGTTATATGCATATTTGGCTGTAAGCCACTTGTCTCCAGAGATATCAGAAGGCCATTGTGATTTTCCTACTGATTACACACCCCAGTTGTTTAACACATTTGAGGATAAACGAGTTTGTCATGTTTCACATTCAGAGGGGGTTTTTCTCCCCTCCTGAAAAGGCCACCTAACCATGAATGTGGTTAATGTGACAGCTGAATGTAAACCCAGTGATCACTTGTTTGCCAATGACTCCAGTAACCCCCTGTTCACAGAAGAGTGTTACACAGGAGAAATAGGTTGCTGTTTTTCTTTTGTTTGCTACTTGTGCCTCAGCGGTGGTTTTTCTGCTAGCACAGGTTTTTATCACCGATATTTACTGGCTGCCATTTGTGCTCTGCAGTCACAATACCAAGACGACAACATGGTTGGACCCCCGCCTGGCGAAGAAGGCAAAGCCCCCAGAGAAGTGTGAGGATGGAGGTACTGCACCACTGCACTCAAGCATGCAGCCTCTCCATTAATCGCTGCACATGCATTTACATAAGAGCATACCTCTATTGTACATGCCCTACATTACATGATCCATCACTGCACACATTTTGACACGATGAATTAAACAACCCACCAGGGTGAAATATGACTGCGTAGCTCCCCTTTGAAATGACATGTCACCTAAAAGTAACCCGAGGCGTCACCGTCACATGGCCTAATTTTTTCAGAAACCTTGAGCTGGAGTGTACTTTAAGGAATTCCAGACATGCCTTTGTATCCCCAGGATGCTAATGTGGGCTTAAGTGCAAGGAGAGACAGAGAGTGGCCACAGCTGAAAGAGTGGTACCCTTCGAGTCGTTTTTAATGGATTTTTACAGGCGGACAGAAAGCAAGTTGGTATACTGCCTCTGAAAAGCAACTCCAAAGCTCTGTCTTCTGTAAAGAGCTCTCCCCCTTTCATTCTCTCCCATTGCCTGATATGTTCATCAGGGCATGACGTACATCAGCCATTCCAGACAGCCCTGGTTGTTGAAACTACAGAAATGTTCACTGAATTATTGTAGCCTATTTTCACAGCTACTCTCCTATGTTAAATAATCCAGTCAGGGGGAAAAGATACACTGGTAACTGCTGCACCTCTGCACTATGTTGAATGGGTAACAAGCCCCAGATGATATTCTGTAAAATATTGCGCCTACTCTTCTGCTTTCTTCCTCCATCCTGTTCTATGTGCTTGCTCCCTATTTGCATCTTTTCACCAGACAATGAGCGCACTATTTTCTCTCTTGCAGAGTTGCCATACGGCTGGGAGGAAATCGACGATCCACAGTACGGCACATACTACGTCGAGTAAGTTTCATCAGTTTATTGATAGATGCAATTTCCAAGCAATCAAGCCACCAAAGCCAGCTCCCACTGTTTCACCACATGAGCTCCTCGCAGATGCAAGTTGCACACAAGCGTATTTCACCAGAGGGATCAGAGCACACATTACATTGCTTAGTGTACATTAGCAGTGAGTCACCGTGAATCAATACCGTCTAAAATATAAACAAATGGAAAAAAAACACATGGCTCATTTTTCTAACCTCAGGTAAGAGAAATGTTGTAGATTCTGATCAGATTTTACCCATTGTTTTGCAGTGGGTGGCAAAATGATACTCAGCAGGTAACACTTGTGACCTGAACATGGCACTGATTGTGCTCCGTGCTCTGCTCGCATTCGTGTAGTACATGTGTGCATGAAGTGTAATGTGAGTCCATTTGTATGTCCCTGCATGTTTATTGTTTTTACTGCCGCACAAAATGCATTTTCATGTGCCCACCAATGAAGGAAATCAGTGAAACACAGCCATCAAAACAAGAGTCGTGCAAAGTGGAGAGACTTTTTGCAAGAACACATGAAGGCATGGGGGTGGGGGTTTGATGGCAAGGTCGCAAACTGTTGTGATGAAAAGAAAATGTGAACGCTGGCGTTGTTTTATTGCTCAGACTGCAGAAGTATCCCTCCTATGTAGAAGTGACATGAGAGAGAAAGTTGCAGTGCTTGGACAAGGAGAGTCAATGGCATATAGATGGAGCTTGTAGCTGCCGGTGTTTTAGCTTGAAATGAGCCAGCCGTGAAACAATGGCTGGTGTTGTATGCCAGGGGGACAACAGGCTGTTTACCTTGTTGCAGAGGAACAGGATGTTGCTGGCAGTGGGGAGGTTCATTTCCTATGATATTAGATTGCTAAAAGCTATGGTAGTTTCCCCACACAAAAGGGGAGTAAGGCAGCTTTTCCTGTAATTGGGCTGTGTTGCAATCAATGTGTTTATAATGGCGCCACTATGGCATCCCTCTCTTAGAAAATCATGGGTCCTTTATGGGTAAGGTGCGTTAATAATTAATGGCAAAAAAATGGTGCAGTATGCTCAATAAGTCAGGTGTGTTGGAGTTTGTGTGTGTGTGTGTGTGTGTGTGTGTGTGTGTGTGTGTGTGTGTGTGTGTGTGCGTGTTTGTGTGTGTGTGATTGTGTGTGTGTGTGTGTGTGTGTGTGTGTGTGATTGTGTGTGTGTGTGTGTGTGTGTGTCTGTGTAGAACAAGCAGAGCCCCGCCATTTGTGATTAAATTGTCTTTTCTGATATTGCTGTGTTGAGGTGATCCCAAGCCTATGTATGACTGTTCTTTACACAATCGTGTGTGACAGAGTGGCAAAACTCAAGGTCCTCGGCAAAGCTGTTTACCTGAGGAATAATCTAAAGAGGTTTTTCTGAAGCGTTGAAATATGTGTGTGGAGATTCTTATTTATCCAGCCCAGTGAGTGACACAGGAATGGTAGAGAGGTGGCTAATATCACACGCTTGTGTAAGATGGAGAATCATACCAACAGTCACTCTCCAGAACTAGACGGGGATCAGCAGCAGCACCGGTGGCCCATGGTCCAGCAGGAAGTGGGCCCTCAGCCGCAGCCGCAGCGACTACCATGGAGCACCTCAGCTATCCACCTGCCAGACCACAAGAAGATGCCAGGCACGACCACAGGAGGGGACTTGGCACCATCATCCACCCGCACCCCCCCACCCCCAGACTTCAACACAAAGGAAGGGGGAGTAGGCTTGGCTAAATGGCCTCAATCTGCGGGTGGAGGTATCTGGCATAAGAGCCCAATACCTGGCACAGGTGTATTTGAAAGACTGATCAGCTTCCTCTGGATGGAGGAGGGTCAGTTTCATACATCTGTGTCTGATGAACAGTCATGCCCCCATTAAAAAAACATTAGATTAGATGCCCGAGGTGTGGTCAGAACACAGAGGATGCACCGGAATCAGCCAGCGCAAGAGGGATGTGATTGTCTGAGGACTTGCTGAGTTGAGTTGTGTTTTGTGAACCTCTGTGCTTCACTGGGAGAGTAAATAAAATATTTTCAATAACCTTCCCCATGTGTCATGCGGTGCTGGCTTGTAACCAGGCAGGAGAGCAAGGCTCAAATGCCACAGCTTGTTTGTAGATTTTTGAAGACTGTTATGCAAGAGGCCAGTTCTGAACCAGGAAGTTGGAAGATGTGAACTGAAGAGGCCTCTTGGATGGGAGGTGAAATATCTTCAAGTAGCTCCAACCAGGTCTAGTTGCTACAACTCTGAACCCCTTGAGACAGTGTTCAAAAAGCTGGGTTGAAATGTTTTGTTGACATCAAATTCACAGTAATCGCATAATCTTTTCATACTTGTATCCTCTTTTAATGTTGCAGCCACATCAACCAGAAAACCCAATTTGAGAACCCAGTCCTGGAGGCGAAGAAGAAGCTGAGCCAGGAGACAGCTGCAATCCAACAAGCCGCTACAGCAACTTCCCAAGGTAACAGCAGGACCACCGAACATGCCCTCCTCTTCATCGTACTCTATTTTTTGGATTGTGCCAACATCTCCTGCAGAGTGGAGTAAAGGACGCACAAGATTAAAGTTCGCTTGAGTGGAAACTTGCAGCTGAGACATTGCTGCTCAAACAGTGTGACCTTAAAGTTAACGTGGGATATTACCACATCCTTCTGGTTTATATGGGTATCTAATGTTGATGTATAAAACAGCTACCATTATGTTGCATGAGCTGGTCTGAAACTCTTTCAGATGATAAATCTCTATACATTTCAATTTTCTATGATATTCATGAACAACATGAGTAATTTCATCAACATGAATAATTTCTCTGAACTTGTTCTACTGTAAATCACTCTGGACATGAGCTTCAGCTAATTGTCTAAAATATAACTGTAGTTTTAATCACTTTGGCTTGTGCACAGCACAGAGGGCAGGCCTTTCACCACAGTAAACATGACACGATAAATATGTTTTTCTGTGAATAGAAAGGGAGCATGATTTTATGCAAGGTAAGCTGAACACGTCAACCTTCCAGTAGCCTCAAACAGTAATAGATGGTCGACTCCAGCTTTTTTTTTCTGGGTTTTCCCATTTAACGCAACTTTAGCAGTATCACAACAGTCTGTTTTCTAAATTGGCAAGACATTGTTCTCCTCCAATAAACATTATGAATTAAGTATGTTTTCATTACAATAAATGTATAATATATTGCAGTGCTGCAGTGAGTGGGGGGTGGAGAGTGGGTGGGAATGTGGAGAGGGGTTGGGGCGGTGGGTTGCAGGCTAGTCTGTAGTGCTGGCAGGGTTTCAGGGAGTCGGGTTGGGAGGAGGAGGAGGCCGGCATGCATGTGCATGTGGCAACAGCTGGTGGAATAGCATGTCAGACAGGCTAAGCAGAAGCAGACATTTCTCTGCTCAGGTGTATGGGGACCGAAGAAGCCGCCATCTCACCCCTGATTATGCATTACGCAACCTAGCAAGCTGTCAGGCGGTTGCTATGATGAAACCAAGGCATCATCGGACGACGGTTTCACCTCAGGCTAGAGTTCAGGTTTCTGCAGCTTTTTGAGATATGAGATTCTCAGGGAATTTTCTGCCAGGAAAGTCGCTATGAACCTACATGAATACTGTATGAACAGTAAATTAAGCAATACATGCCAATGAGAGTTGGGAAGAAATACAATGATTTTGAATTTTAAACTCATTGTTCTTAAATCGTATTTCATTATTTCTACTTTTCTTAACACCTTTATTTCCCGTCATTTGCAGAGAATTTTTAGGGAGTACTGATAACCTGATAACCTGTTGCATTTTTGTTTTGTTTTTTCTCTGCCCAAGTGTATCAGTTAATAAGAAAGATAAAAATTACATTACATTACATTTCCTCAGTAGTCCTACAGGGGGTAAAATCAGTTCATGCATTTCACTCAACCACAATGAGTGACACATATGAACACTTCCCTTATCGGTCCCAGTTGACTGTTTGCTCCACAGGAGCAGCTAGTGGTTTGGTGCCCTGCTTAAGTGCATTCCAGCTGCATTTTTCCAACCTGTACCAAGGATCAAACCTGCAAGCCTCCGGTTACCAGCCGAGTGTTTAGCCTGGAAGCTGCCTAATCATCTGGGAGAGATATCAAAATGAAAAAAATGAAATAAAATAAGGTTTACCATCCTCACTACTGGCTTGGAATGTGTGTGATGCCCTTGAGAAAGGCCATTGAGCCCAGTGCTAGCCAGGTCTTCAGCGACGGCCTGCTGCTCTGAATGTATTCACTAACCACCAGGGGAATAAAAGCAGAAACTTTGGTTGATGTGAGTTCTGGAGGCTTTATTTTTCAGCAGCTGTGGTCTAGGAACCGGCGTTGTAACCCACAGGTTCAAATACCCATGGCTGTAGTTCAGTTGAACGAGAGACCTCGCTCCAGTTGTTCCCTTGAAGCTGCCGCGTTTCCCAAAGGGATGACTTATCCAAGGGTTAACAGGATGAAGAAAGTGGCAATTGTTTTATTTATTTAATTTAATTTGTACTCGGCAAGGAAGGATGAAAGTTGTTTTTAAAGTCACATTAAGACCACTTGTCTTTCAAAGGTAAATATCTCCACATTGTGATTTTCTACTTATGCATCGCCGTGCCACTGTATTACAGGTATACCTGCAGTGAAGACAATACAGTGTTTTTTCGTGAGCTTTGTGCTGAATTGCATACAATTGACCATGAGCTGTGCTCTGACAGTTTGAGTGAAGTGTTTCCTCTTGTTTTCAACTGTTGGCCTTGCAATGACAGTTGTTTGTTTCATTGTGCTCTTTAAGGTGTGTTGCTGCTGTTGCTACTGATGTAGTGAGAAAGATGACATCACAGTTGCGCTGCATAATGTCAGACGAGATTTATGATGTACCCAAGTAACGCGTGACAGAGTTTTCTTTTTTTTCATGTGATGGATCAGATGCCTTTGAGTGTGTCTTTGGCCGTCAGCCTCTGCCCACAAACACTGGCACAGTGGCCTTCCTGGACTCTCCCTCACACCAAGGTCATTTCCTCCCTCAATTTCATTTCCCCCTTCATTACATTTGTCAGTTTCTTCACGCATAAACATGCAGTGAAAAGGTTATTTTAACACTCAGCGGGTTGGAGGAAGGAAAAACATTCCCAGTTGAGTTTATCAAGCAATTTGAATGTGATTATGTAAATGGGCTTTGCGTGATCCATGTGGCAGCACAGACATCTGGAGTCCACGCCAACTGTGATATGTTACGCTTTCTCACACCAGTTCATGTCTGCAGTGTTTGTCTCTGACTGCTCAACCATTTGGTAGTTTGACAGTGATTGCAATCATATTTTTCACACACACATTTGAAAGTTAAAGCAAGATCTTAAAAATTAGGGAAATGTGGACTTCTTGCTCTCCTGGTGGACAAGGAAGCTGCTGTTGTGATTTTGACGAGAGACTGAGATGAGACTGAGATTTATTTACTTACATTAACATTTACAATAACATCACAGATTTTACTGCTGCTTGCTGCCTTTTTATTGATCTATCTGTCTATATCTGAGGTCAGTTGACAATTGGTCAGGGCTAATCTACATGACACTCTGCTGAATACCTAATCTATACCTATCATACATGCCGTCATACCTAACATACACGGACCTCAGTGATACCTCTGTCCTCAGTTTTTGGTTGAATATTGTTTTCTTTTACTTTCAGTTCCATCTCTTTACATTCACATGGCATATATTTTAACTGGGAACTTATTTAAGATTTAAGACAGAGTTTTGGACATCCCAGGCACAGCCCTTGTCTCAGCACAGCGCAGTCACCTAAATGTGCATCGTTTGTCACTGGCTGGCTTCAGTTTTACTGCTTTTGAGTCTAACCTATAGTGCAGTCCAGGCCAGGGACCATCAGGCAGCAGGGGAGAAATGGTGTGTCCATGATCTAAAGTGCTGATACCACAGTAATGCCAGATAGGGAAGCTTCTCAGTTTAATGTGTTGTGACCCTGACAGTTGGTTATCTAGTGCATTGCGTATGCTGCAGACACACTGCAGGTCCATATTGATGTTGCCACTGACCTTATGCTGTTTCTTTCTCAAAAGTTATAAAAAGTATTTTAGACAAGAGTCATTGACTGCAGTTTGGAGGGGGTTAGAGAGGATTCAGCACTAATATGGGCACTGTCAAATGTGTTTTTTAGCTTTGCAGTTAGAGGAAACATGTACGTAACAGGATCTATAACATTTCATCAGTCCCAGTATGGTTGTACAAGGAACTCTCTAGTGAAGTTGAGGAATGTTTATCATTCCTGGTAACTAGAAATTACCAATGACCTGCACCATTACACGACTTATTTACTAATCACCAGTAGAAAATGTGTTTATTTGAAGTTAAATGTAGACATGAGTGGATTTTGCTCTATTTCAAGAAGAATATGTATTCAGTAATCAGTATAGCTGTTGTTATTGTTGATGCTAAGTTTGGTTTTGAGCTATCACTTGTGTTCAGTAATGTTCTTGATTCTCACAAGCTTCTCTGTCAAGCTCCCCACCGCACCCCAACCATTTTATGCACACAAGCGCTTATGTGCACTCTCTCTGCAGGTAAAGGAGGTGCATTTGGCTTCACCGCAGATCCCAATCAGCTGAAGGGGGAGATGTATCACACAGCCCTGAAGAAGAGCTCCCAGGGCTTTGGATTCACCATCATTGGAGGTGACCGCACGGATGAGTTCCTGCAGGTAAAAAACGTGCTCAGCGATGGCCCCGCTGCTCAGGACAACAAGATGGCTTCTGGTAAGCAAATCCGCAGCAGATAAATAAACACTATGGAATTGGCAAAAAGTGCATTACTATTCAGATAAACATGGAAAATTCTTATTGAAGAGTGCATGAGAATCTATGTGTTTAGTCTACTTCTCAGAAAATTGTTTTGCAAGATACATTGCTTTGTTTGCTTCAACACTGCACCTGGAGGTTTTTCTTTGTACCCCTGTGTGCTCTACTTAACCCAATAAGCTTGAAAATCACAAAGCAACAACAACAATTTAAGCTCAATTAAGGTTATAGTTTTGTGGGAGTTTTGTGATTGTGGTGGGTGTGGATCCTCCTTTTTTCATCCTCCATCATTGCCTCACAGCTGTCTGTACAAACCAATAGCTGGGAGCCCTGTGTGTGTGTGTGTGTGTGTGTGTGTGTGTGCGCATGCAAGAGTGTAATTGCTGCAATGTTAGTTTGACAGAAATCTGCACTCTACCCATCGGTGTAGCTGTAGAGAGCACTGTTCGGGTCTGTTCAGCAAGACAGCAAGTGAGAAAGGGACAGAAACAAAGCAGGTATAAATGGTACATAAAAGGAAAGGGAAGAGATGCAGGGAGCTGCCAAAATAAAGTCTTCATGTAGTGGAGAGGAAAAGGATTCATGTGACAGAGAAAGGAATAAGTGCTGTCCCAAGAAATGTAGAGCTGTGATGTCTAGATTGCGGAAGAGAGATTCCTCCTGTCACTTCCTGTCCCCACTCTGTTTTAGGTGATGTGATTGTTGAGATTAACGGGATGTCTGTGCTGGGGAAAACCCACCCAGAGGTGGTGCAGATGTTTCAGTCCATCCCCATCAATCAGTACGTGGACTTGGTTCTCTGCCGGGGCTACCCACTCCCTCCAGATGTGGATCTGGACAGCGATGACCCACTGCCCCCTCCTCCCCCACCTCCAGCTGCCCAGCCCCAGCAGGCCCTGCACGGTGGGGAAGTGGTGACCGCTGTTCCCCTGATCAATGGCCAGCCACTGCTGGTGAAGGGTGATGTTCTCCACGGTTCCTCCCAGGAGCTGCACTACGTCACCACGGATGCCAGTGGCCGGCCTGTGGTGGCTGCCATGCCCAATGGGAGGCAGGGGGAGGTGACAGCCACCGCTATGCTGCAGCCAGAGCTGGTGAGCGTACCATTGGTCAAGGGGCCCGGTGGGTTTGGGTTCGCCATCGCTGATTGCCCACTGGGCCAGAAGGTGAAGATGATCCTGGATGCACAGTGGTGCCGTGGTCTACAGAAAGGAGACGTTATCAAGGAGATCAACAGGCAGAACGTGCAAACGCTGAGCCATGCCCAGGTGGTGGACATCCTCAAGGACTTACCTGTGGGCAGCGAGGTCAACGTGCTGGTGCTGCGAGGAGGTGAGAGACTGAGACAACACTTCATCAATACAACTGTGTCTCACCATTCTGTCTGTCTGTCTGTCTGTCTGTCTGCCTGTCTGTCTGTCTGTCTGTCTGTCAGTGTGCCTCTTCAGCAGATTGAATGACTGCAGACTAGTGTTTTGTTTTTTTTGCGCCGTATGTGCATATATATCCATATATATATACTATGAGATGGTATTGTCTTAGCGATTTCATGCCTCCCACTCAAACTCATTATAGTTTAAAATAATAGGAAACTAAAATATAAAGATACATTTTTTACATGCACATACTCTCACACACACACACTCTCACGCACACACACTCTCACACATACACACACACACACACGCACACACCCACACACACACTACACTACATGCTGTATAGGCACACACTGGAGCCTCACAAGTCTCAAATGTATTCAACATTGTTAGTTCCTCATGGCAGAATGTGATGAATAAATCTTGTGTTTTCTAAAAAGAAACATTATTCTTATTTGATATATATGTCATTTTTGGATCACTAAACCTGAAACACTAGTACTTTAGTGCTTCTCTTGAGGTTGACCAAGTGACTTTCTCAGTTGTGTTATTGTATCGAAAAAGTCATGGAGGTGCTGATGCTTTCATGTCTCTTTTCTGCTCTTGGATATCTGGTATTAATTTTGTTTTTCAGCTGTGATATAACCTTCCTTTACCAGTTATACTACCAGTTGTAACTGGTAAATGATAGTATAATGAAAGTATGATAGTATAACTTCAATTTTACCAGTTATACTATGTACCTTTTAAACTTCTATTGTTTAAACTTCACAACAGGCCTTTTCCCATTCCTGCTCAGTAAGACCTGGTTAAAGATCTTCTGCCTGCAACTTCTTTTATAATCTGAGGAGTCTGTAGAGAACTTCATAGGTTATTTGTGATGGTGCTATCTTTCTTTTATTCTCATCCATGGAAGTCATCCTCTGTGTGATGTAATATGTTATTGATGTGAATACAGTTTCAGCAATACCCATGGGAGGTGAGGTCAGCGTGCTGATACTGACAGGAGGTGAGGTGATGTTGCTGGGCTTTGACAGACTACGTCTTTCTGTTTGCTTAAAGTTTCCACTGCCCTTTTGAACTGAGTATGTCCACTGTCACCTCTGCAGTTGTTGAATACACACTCAGTTGTGCTTTCTTGGCATCACATGTAACTTCTCTTCATGCTGCCCAATGAACATCCCTCAATTATTCCTCCAGTGTATCTGCCCTTAACGTACCTCTGTTTGATATGACTCCATTGAGGCATAATGCAGTCTGTTACAAGTCTGAGAGCAGGAATTACACAAGTGCTTGATTCCAAGGGAGGGAGGGAGGAGGGTAGGCACCCTTCAAATGTTTCCTACATCATCTTCAACTGCCCCGGGGATTCACTGCACAAGTCGATGAATCCCAGATTGGCTTTGATCATCAGTAGAGTGCAGGCAATTTCTGCATGGCTCTACATCCATGGCCCCTTAAAGAGCCATGGCTAAATGTCTATAGAGGGTAGGTCCGCAGGGGGCTCCTCCCTGTAGTCGCTCCCTTGACTCTCCTCTCTCCTCTCCCAAAACGCCCACGCTGCTCACCCTCACCGCTGCACCACCACAGCCGTGTCACACTCCACTGGCGCAAAGCACAAGCCCACAGTCACAGCAGAGCTGGGCTCAACCTCACCCAGCCTTCCCAGCTGAGGAGCTAACCGCCAGCTTTAACTCTCATTAGACAATGGCCATTGGCTTGGAAGAGAACTGTGTGTGTGTGTGTGTGAAGGGGGGGGGGGGGGGGGGGGGGGCAGTAGTGCACAATGTGCACTACTCACATTGTGGGGACATAAATATATTTACACTGTCTCACTATGGCTGCTCACCTCCCTTATGGAGCAAAAACACAAATCGCTAGATTGTAGGGATTGTAGAGTGTGTGCGTGTGTCACTCTCTCTTTTTAGGTAAAAATGGATGAACGCGGTGTGAACATTTACCAGCATAAATACATGCCCAAAACATATGCATTGGTATGGTTTGCACACTTGCTTTTCTTCATGCCTTTGATGACTGCAATGCCGGATGTGGGATTCAGCAGTGAAGTGGAAAAACACCACTGTGTCTCCCACTCAACATCAGGCTCCATTAACCCCTCATCAAGCCAAGTGTGGGTCCGGCCTCACAAGGCTGCAGGCTCCAAAGGAGTGTTTGTTAATCCAGTTCATTCAGGGAGGGGGAGGAGGGAGAGGGGGCTGCAAGAGATGATCTGCAGGGAACAATCCGAGCTGAGATGGAACGTGTGGGTGTGCTGTACAGCAAGCAGAGACGGTGGAGGGAATTATCTGCCATTGAATTATATGCATGAATCTCTAATGCCCTCACCCGCTTCCTCCACCCTGTGGTAGGCTTTCATGTAGTCAGCACTCCAGCTCATGTACTACTTTTATATCCCCAATGTATCTTTAATCACACACATGGATGTATATTCTGTAGTGGAGCATTCTTGAGTGAGCAAACCTCTTGAGTTGAATTTTTGCGCTTACTGCCGCTGCCTCTCTCTAAGAAAAGCAGTGCCACCTGCTGGCCAGTACCTCACTGATAACTGTCCAAATCATATCTGCATTTCTTACCATAATTTTGTCGTCTATCTCTCCATAGGTCAGACATCCCCTGTGAAGAGTCTAAAGCCTGTGAGTGAAAAATATATCTTTTCCTGTTGCCTTGCTATTGTTTTCCCACGCCGACTTATCCTGCAATTTAATTTCAAAGCTTTTTGTCCTTCAGCTTAACCAGTAAGCCTCTGTTGCATCGAATTAAATGATAGCAATAAATTTGAATATTGATTATGTTTCTGGGCGCCTCCTTTTGTTTGCTCTGAAAAACGGTCTTAATTACTTCCTTTCAGCATTCATATTCTTAGGGCTATTGTCTGGGGATTGCAATGGTAATGAAGCACGGATGAGCCTCTTTAGATATGGTGGTGTTATTAATGCAACAGTTTTAGATAAAGAAGTTGCCCTTTTTGCCTGAATAGGCCTGTTGCCACCATGGATAAATCTTTGCTTTTTCCTTGGATGTTATATTACAGCCAAACCCCATTGCTCAGCCTTCAAAACAATGGGAGGAGTGTAAAGCGAGAGCAGTGTAGATTAAAATAAAAAGAGAGTCAGGGAGGGAAGTGACCTTTACGACTTTAAGTAATCTATCACCATTAGATGCTCAGCCACTTGTCTGGGATAATGAGCTGTTGAGCCTACCAATAAAATATGTCCTTCATGAGTGAATAAGAAAGGACATGCGAATGAATGAAAATCTAGGATTGAAATTGGAGTGAAACTGCAAATAATGACAGTTAATTTTGCATTGATGGCACATGAATTTCCTTTCAGAGACAAGAAATGACTGCCAGTACAGAGACTTTAGACGGCGCCACAGAGTCAGCGCCACAGGCGCTGCCTTACCACTCCAACACGAGCACCCTGCGGTCTGCGGACTCCCCCAAACGAGACGCCACCGAGATGTACCTGAAGTCCAAAGCCCTGCTGGAGAGCAGACGTAAGTGCACACCCATGTGCTGTCAATCTTTAAAATTTTTCATGAAGCCTTGACGGCCCACCCAATAGTGACAGAGTGATGCTTACCAACAGAGCCTCACACCAAAGACATTGATGTTTTTCTCAAGAGAGACATTGAAACAGGCTTTGGCTTCCGTGTTCTGGGAGGAGAAGGTCCACAGCAGCCAGTAAGTGTACCATTAGCATTTTTAACGTATTCAATAGAAAGGCTATATCGTAAAGACAGCAGTTGGTGAGGGGCTACAAAACTATATCTGTCTATCTAGCTCTTATGAGTGTTTCGTAAGCCTTTTTTCATCAGTATTATTATCAGCACTATTTCTAAAACAGACACTTTTGCCTTGTACTAACCAGAACTTCCAGAATGTCTTTCCGCAGGTATATATCGGGGCCATTGTTCCCAACGGCGCTGCAGAGAAAGACGGACGCCTGAGAGCGGGAGACGAGCTCATCGGCATCGATGGTGTGATGGTGAAAGGTCGCTCACACAAGCAAGTGCTGGATCTGATGACCAATGCTGCCCGAAATGGTCAAGTGATGCTGACTGTACGCAGGAAGGTCATCTACAGAGGTGAGCAATGGTCAGGGAAACACCTGATGCAGCACTGCTGATGAAGCAAAGGTTACGTGCTGTTACTTTTGATATCACAGGCAGTGCATCCGTTTACATGTCAGAAAAAAATTTTACTTGACTTTCAAAGTGCATAAAATGTGAACTGTTCGTAAACCTAACTAAAGCCGTGCTGAATATCTCAGCATCAGACAACCCCCCTATCAAGTAATAACCACAGCAAGGATTTCATCTGTAAAAATAATAATAATAGTAACTAAATAGCTAAAATAAAGCTTGCTGCATATTTGGTAGGTCGATGGAAAAACACAAGTTTAAATGCACAGTAGACTTAAGTGTCCTGTCACTGCAGATGCAACAGAGGAAGAGATTCAGGAAATTGATCCAGCACTGGTGAATGGCTCTCCCAAGCTACCTCGCCTCCCAATGCCCAGCGCTCTGGACCACGAGTCATTTGACATCACTCTACACCGGAAAGACACTGAAGGCTTCGGCTTTGTCATCCTCACCTCCAAGAGTAAACCACCGTATGGAGGTAAGAGTCTTATCTGTCAAGTTACATGTGCGCATTGAGAAAGACTGTCCTGATCAGGGGTTTTATTAATTCATTGTAAAGTTGAATGTTTCAGTGGTCACAGCAGGCTGCAACTAGACCTGTGGATTTGCAAAATGAGCTGGAAGCAGATTCACTGTGGTTTCTGTTAACTACTGTGTATTTAATGGTAAAATCCAAATTTAAAGAGGCATAAAGAAAGCAGCAATATGCCTAGCAGTGTGTTTCTCTGTTGTAGTAGAGACATGTTCCCAGTCTTTGCATCTAAACTTTAAGACAGTAAAAGAGGTTCTAGTTAAACTAGAGCAGCTTTGCATGAGGTTAGCTTCAACTGTAGTTTTCAAGGTTTTGTCCAGGGCCTCATTTTCTTCTCACCTCTGCCATTCCAGTTATTCCCCACAAAATTGGTCGAATCATTGAAGGTAGCCCCACTGACCGCTGTGGTCTGCTACATGTCGGAGATCGCATCTCTGCGGTCAACGGGCGCTCCATCATTGAGCTCTCCCACAATGACATTGTTCAGCTTATCAAGGATGCCGGCAGTGTTGTCACACTCACAGTGGTTCCAGAAGATGGTGAGTATCTGCCTTTGTCATAGCCATATGCCAGGAAATCACAGGAACAACTATTAGATTTAAATGTTGTATATTAATTTGTGGTTTTACAAATTTGCGACAGCAAATAAAGATAAATGAAATTGAAATATTTTTTGTCACTCTAATTCTAGCTTGAGTCTGATAATAATTTCTTTGTTAATTTCTAGACAGTTTCTTTTAGCTTAAACAGTGTGAAACATGACAAAGACATATGGCAAGATTTGTACGCTTTGCATTTTTATATTGACTGCTGTAAAATGAATTGCATTTCAGAATACAAAGGTCCTCCATCTGGAGCCAGTTCAGCTAAGCAGAGTCCAGCCCTGCAGCACAGAGCCATGGGGCAAAGGTCTGCACTGCAGGATGAACGGTAAGGATCCTCCTTTCACACAGGATGAAGGCATTAAAGAAAAGGCATTGAAATGAAATAAAAGATCTGAGGAAATTGTCCAATGGGACAGTCCAAGCATCTTGTGCATAATGGTAGACCTAAATGTATTGGACCTCTGCCCATCAGCTCTCTAAAGGACCAGCACCTTCCCAAATTTTAAAGATATTCACCAAAATTTATAGTCGCTAGTAACATGTCATAGTGGACATTTGTGAGGACTGCTGTCATTTTCATGGTTTTTCATTAGAAATTGTAGTGGCAAAGTCCCAGTCCCCTGGCACTGACTACCTGCTAACACCCCCACTTCTGGCCTGAGGAGAGTGAAAGAAGTGAGAAGAAAAAAATCCTTGAAAATTACAATGAAATTATCAATCAAACTATTAATACCCTGATGCTGCTCCCTGCAATGCAAATTTGATATCCAAGTGTGTGTGTGTGTGTGTTGCACTTGATATGCTGTATTAAATTAGATCTTCAGTTTTGAATAATGTCTTTTTGCACACAGCCTGCAGCCTATTGTTTACAGCATTTATTATTAAGGAAACATTGTATTGTTTGTTGTAGTCACAACATGGATTTGGAGGAGAAAAGAGAGGGAATCAACTGGTCTGACCACAAAACTCTTCCACTTAGTGAGCAGGGAACGCTGTGTGTGACAGGACCCAACCAGGTACCTTCCTCCTCCTCCCATCATCCATGATTTCTCCTAGCAACTATCTGAAATTTCAAGCTGCTCAAGTCCCAAGTTTTTTATATAATAGGCATATAAGATCCTGTCTTTGTAGCTACATAGAAAAGATGATGTAACTATGGAGATAAGATGTGGTTACTATATTTCGTCTGGATGCAGGGCTGTCTTACAGTGGAGCTGGAGAGGAGTCCCAGGGGCTTTGGCTTCAGTCTGCGAGGGGGAACAGAGTACAACATGGGCCTGTACATCTTAAGACTTGCAGAGGACGGACCTGCTCAGCTGGACGGGAGGATCCATGTGAGTGTTCCTTTTATAATGTATAATTAAGATGTTTAATTCCGTCTTTAAGGAAATGGTGCATAAAAGGTGCTCTGCAATGGGGAGAGTCATGGAACAAAAAAAAGATTGAAATATAAAATAACATGTTATTTTCCTCAGTTCCTCAGTTTTCCTCATTATTCCTTGTACTACTAATATTTAAAAACAGTTATCTGATATTCATGTATTTATTACACAAGACTTTTTAGTTGTACATGTTGATATTATCTATTATTTGTCTGTCAGTCTGATGGCGGCAGTACTTTACACACACAGTCAAGCCATTAATTACACAAAACATTAAGGCTTGATTTCATGGCTTTTCATTTTGATTCCTTCAGGTTATATAATTTATCTGCATGCATTATAGCTGTAAATACACCAGGCTGTAAAGTTGTTTATTTCTGTTATACACACTTTAACATGGGGGGACTGCAGGCCTTCAAGTGTCAGACAGACAGAATAAAACATTTAGCGCTATTCTGGCTTTAAAAAAATTATAAATAGTGGGGCTAAAAGTGTAAAATCTGCCCCCAGGACAGGGTTCAAATAAAGTTTACAGCGTTGTTGGTAACTAAGGTTTAAAGTATGTGCTCAGCATATCAGATTGAAATGTGCACAGATGAACCAAAGAAATCTGGTGGAATTCACACAAACTGATAACGTTTTGCAGCTCTTAGACAAATATTCACTGAGACCATAAAGAGTCACACAAAATATGAAGGATTATAGGCAGCAATATTACCACGTTTCACCCTGAAGACAGACATTGCCGGCCACTTTGCATTCTTGGGAGGCTCATTTGGTTCCACTCAGTATCATTCAACACAGTACACGATGTCATTACTTTGGCCATTACTTTGGAGTAATCTTGTTTTGCACATTTATTAGTCTATGAAAGAGAGAGAAGTAAATCAGAAATTATAGCAGCCGTGCAGCAATAGTCAGGGTCATCTGGCATATCTCATGTGGAAATGTTGCACATGCTGAGACTTGAACCCATGACCTTTAACACCAAGAACCATCTTAGGAAATTGGCAAGTGGACATGGGCATGGAGATGTTGATAATTTGTCTGTAAAATTATTTATTGATATTTAAGAAGGCAATTTTTTCAAAATACAAAATACTGTAAAAAAAAAAGGTTTGGTTTCAGATTGTTTTCCCAAACATCATCTACCATGACTCCAAAATGTAGTCATTTAAATTAACATTAAAAATGTATTTAGCAAGAATTTGCACAGATACGTTTGATATATTGTTTACAGTCAAACATTTTGATGTACTGTTGGTTCAATTTTTGATAAGTTAAATTTATATAGGTTTTAAGTTTTTCAGTTTTTCGAGAAAAAATGTGCTTAATTGTTTGCAAAAGGTTTAAGTGTACGCCACATTTTGGAGAAAGTGCTAATCTATAATATTTGTTGTGAATTTTGCAAAATGTTGAACTTCAATGGCTTGCTGTAGCCCCCACATTAGGAATATTGTTTTGTTTTTGCAGCTGAGGCAATGTGGCATGGGACTGGACCTTTGTGTAAATTTTCCAATTTTTTCTCATGGGAAGAAGGATTTCTTTGGAAAAAGAAAGAAGGAAAGAAGAAGAGGAACATGCAGAAAAACAATAGGGTCGTGGCAACTTAGGCTACCTGGCCCCTAAAAAAAATTATTAAAAATGTTTGTGCCTAAGGTGAATGGGCCAGAGATTCAACTACTTTATCTGCTTAACTTCAATTGCTGGTGACAGGGTCAAAGGTGAAAATGCTTTCAGTGTAGATGTCTTCGAAGTTTATTCAGCTCCCATCTGGCAAAGTGATCAGCTCAATCAATCCACAGCAAATATCATGTGAAGAATTTCCATGATTGGTGTTCTGTCTGATGGAATTTGTATCTTATCTATGTCAGCTTCACTGTCCTTAAATGTGACACTGACCATTTACAGGAAGGTCACACTTTAAGCCACCCTGTGCCTCATCTGTCTAAGGAAGAGGTCTGGCAAAATGAACGTTTCCCCGTGGCCCTGAAATTGTCAAGCTATTATTATCATCGGGTATGGAGGTGGTATGGTGAAGGAGCAGAACAGAAGCTCCTAGCAGGAATCAATCCTAGACTTGCCAGACTGTGGTCTCTGGGCATGACTTTGCCTATCCAAGGGTGGAGAGAAATGTCAACAGTGATTAGATCCTCACAAACTGACATGTTTACACATTTTATCTTGAGTTATTGTGTCATCTCCAATAATAGATGGAGCCTCCAGGGTAATGCAAGACCTGTGTGTGTGTGTGTGTGTGTGTGTGTGTGTATGTGTGTGTGTGTGTGTGTGTGTGTGTGTGTGTGTGTGTGTGTGTGTGTGTGTGTGTGTGTGCCTGTGTGCATGTGTGTGTTTGTGGCTTGAAATTCAGATTCTTCGATAATGCATGTTTGTGTAAGCCCACGCCTCCTGGATATCTAGGTGAAATTATGTATGCATACATAGTCGAGTATGCTGAGCTTTGAAAGGTGTGTGCCTGTTTAATAATTACATTTTCTATATTGCTGGCAGGTTGGGGATGAGATAGTGGAGATAAATGGGGAGCCAGCACGTGGAATTTCCCACACACGGGCTATTGAGCTAATCCAGGCTGGTGGAAACAAAGTGGTACTGCTGCTGAGACCTGGGGCTGGCCTGGCTCAAGATGGCAGTAAGTATTGTGTGCCACCCACTTATGAGGGATTGTGTTCGTGGTGACAGATTTGTGTTTCAGATGAGAAGACAAATGATACGTACGCAACCCCGATTCCAAAAAAGGTTTAACGTGTAATTCACAGATAAAACAGGGTGTCAATCCCACTGATCCTTAATGGCAACAGCAGAGGGACAATATATTTATGTTATGTGATCAGTCTTTGAAATTGTGGTAAAAGGTGGGAAGATCCTGACTGACTGTAACAGGATGTAGCCTTGAAAGGCTCAGTTGGTCACAAGTGAGGACAGAGAGGTTCAGAACTGTCAAATACTTAATTGCAACTGCTCTTATTGATTGATACACACTTTTCTGAAAATTGTAGTAGAAAATACACAAAGGCTACCAGGCATCTAGCAACCAGAAAAACCTTTAGTTGTAACTTACTTAGTGCTGTAATTAGTTATTAGTTATACATAAACTGACAATAAAATAAAATAAAATCTCAAAACATGTTCATCATTCATAATCCAGATTTAACCATCTGGTTTAAATATATTAAACTTTATTGTATAAGCTGACTGGACTTATTTCTCAAATGTGTAATCAAGGTGGCAACACTGGATGTTGATAAAAAATACTAGGTCCATAAATCCACTTGATGCTAAGCTAACATCATGACTAATGATGCCATCTGTTTTTTGACTGGCCTCTTTTGGAGTTCTATGTTTATTGACTAAATCGTACCTCTGTCGAGTTTTTCATTTAATTGCTAACAGTTTTCTCCCCTTTGGCTCTGCTTTTCTCTTGATGCCGATGCAGGTAGTACAGCTTCTTCTACTGTGTGCTACTACACTGAGCACCAACACTAACATCCTCACTGCTTTTAGTGGCCTCTTCTCTTTTACCTTGGTAATTCTCTCTGCTCGCTTTCAATCTCTCTCTGTGATATATTTTCTTCTTTGATCTCCTCCCTCTATAACAATGTCAATAGTTTGCGTAGAGCACCTAATACCTGTGTGTCTGTAGAGTGTCTCTTAAAGAAAACGGTGTGTTTCTCTTACAGGTCAACATGATCAGAAGCTCATTTCACCCACAAGCCGTTCTAAAGAGGTGTTTTTACATGACACATCACCCCTATCCTCTCCATATCTCTCTGGATCATCCATTTTCCTTTCTTCTCCCATCTATGGCAAACTGAGACATTCCCATGGCTGGGGCGCCCTGTCCCCACAAGGCCTCAAGCCCAGCAGCAGCAGGGGCTTGAGCTCAGTGGAGGAGAGTGGTGAGTGGGCAGAGAAGGAGGAGGAAAGCCTCTCTCCTGCCTCCCCTGAGCATCTGATCTTCTACAAGAGGACCAGGCCCACAAAAGACTCCAGAGAGCTAAGCAGCCCAAAGAAAACAGGGGAGACATTTCCTAAAGCCAAAGAGCAACATCACACTCCTATAAAGACTGAGAGCCAGGCATATGGGCCATCGCAGAGCAGGAACAGAACATCTCAGACACTTGCAAGAACAGGACCCACCGACCCCAGGAAGCCTCTGCAGGGTGCACAGCAAGTGACCTCATCTCCAGAGCATCTACAAGGTCCACAGAGGAGATTAACAGGCTCCTCTGGAAGGAAAACCTTGGATCACAATGGCAAAGATGGAAATCCCGAGATTAGACGACAGACACTGAAAGGGGACGCAGCGGGAAGAGGAGAGAGGAGGAAGCCCGGCCATGAGCAGAAGGAAAGTTTTAAAAAACACATGGTGGGAGAGTCTCACCACCACAGGACATCTCCCCTTCCAGTAAGAGAGGCAGAGAGGGGAACAGGCAAAGACTCCAGGCAGAGAGACGCTAATGGTAAATCCACAGAAGACAAGAATACAAATAAAAGAGAGTCGTTGCTGTCTTTTAAAGATATTTGGAGTAGAAAAGGTTCTGTTGTTTCACCAAAAGAGGCAAAAGGAAGAGACGACACATTTTCAAACTCCAAAGAAGTCAGTAGTAAAGACGGTGTCATGGCCTCTATAAACAGTATCCCAGAAACCCTGCAGAGCCCAAAGGGACCTCTTAGCCCCGGCCCTTGGAAAGTGCCCAGCTCAGCCAAAATTCTCTCCCAGGCAGAGGTCCTTCGTGGCCCTTTGTGATAGAATATTCAATCACCCAGACTCACCCAGAGCTGTGCCATGGAGTATCTAACCCTACCCTCAGTGAACTGTTTTTCTGAATTCTTGCATAAAACGCAACATTGTACTACTTATATCACCATGTCCAGATTTGTTTTTTGACAAGGCAATTTTTTGTTCTGGGAGTCCTCTGACATCACACATGGTATGTAGCAGCTGCCCTGTGCCCCTTCTGCTGCTCCGACACCTTTGACGCTAAGACTTAAGTCCGTGTGGCTTGCTGGGGGCCTTTGCCAGATGAGACATTGTGAAATGTGAATATGTGCCAATCCTGGGAGCCTCCTGTGGAACATCAGCTACCAACAGCGCTTCGTCCATTACAATGCAGTGACCCATATGCAAAGAAAAGGCGCACACACCACGTGACTGTCGTCTAGGGTTCGAATTTTTTTTTGTTTTCTCTTGGTCTCATTGTGGGATACTTTATGTCATTTTCTTAGAGGTTTGCTCAGCTGCATGCAATCGGTTCCTTGTGTTTGTTTTACTGCACGCTCTCTGCACATCACTGAGAATGATCCCTTTTCCCCTTTTGTTCTTCATTATCAACACCAGGCAGATTTGTCATACAATCCAGCAAGAGTTCGCTTTACCAAGGACTCTAGACTTCTTCTCATGGTTCTAGACAGGACACTCCTTCATACAAATGGCATCAATTTAAAGACCAGAAACTTGTGGTTTGAGAACTTGTTTACCATGTGTACGATAACCAATCTGTGTGTAATTTATTGAGATAATAGATTATTATGTGTATATGTAGCCGTACAAAGCCATTCCACATTTTGATAGAGAGAAAATTTGTCCTATGTCATCCGAGCTTCACCATGCCTCCATTGTGTGTCAGTTGTAGGACTTCCTATGGATCTCGTAGTTCATGAAATGTATAGGTAGCGAAGCAAACTGCTGTATCACATGTTTGCAATCGCTCAAAACGTGTCTCATTGTGAAATATTATATATATCAATATATATATTTGAATGTGTCATGTTTTGCAGACTTTTAAATATCTTATTGAATTCCATTGCACTGCATCTGCCCTTGTAGCATAACAGAATGACCATGAGTTGTATTTAATTCGTGATGTTGACTTGCTATTAATGCATTAATATTTTGTTATCATTATTTTATAAAGCTGTTTCAAGATTTTCTAACAAGATTCACTGTTTGAGGCCAAAATGGCAATTTATATAATACTGTGCAAGGTGTGAGTCATGCCTCTGATAGTTTTACCTTTGCCTATTGAGAAAAAAGAAAAGTGAGGGGTTTAAATGTATTTTGTTGATCCTGCTGTGTGATTATGTGCCAGGATAGTTAGAAGGATAATGGAGCTTAGGGAGTGATGGTGGTTTAGTGAAATATTCAGCCTGCTGCCAATGTAACACGGGTACACAAAGGCCATAGTTCAAGGCCAACTGGTCCCAGCTGTGGAGCAGTGACAATGAGAACAGTCCAAGTTCACTGTTACTTTACCTCATCTTTAAAACTCTGCTGTAGAACCGGAGAAAAGGAAACAAAGTGCTTGTAAATTTACTATACCCTGGCAGAATTGTGTCTAGCCACTCGCTCTCTATTCATAATGATAATGATTATGATAATGTTGTGATAATGATAGTGTGTGTGTGTGTGTGTTTGTGTGTGTGTGAGAGAGAGAGAGAAAGAGAGAGAGAGAGGGAGAGATAGAGAGATAGCGAGAGAACTTGTATGTTTACAACATTCAATGTAATGTTGACGTTTGATCTGTGCAGGTTTGATGATTTTAGCCTTTTTTGTGTTATTAAAATTGGGTATAGCACATCTGAAATCTTTAAATTAATTTGACAATTATCTCCAAAAAGAGTTTAAGAAAACTATACGTTTCACAATCTACCGGGAGTGTGTGAATTCACAAGCATCATCTGTAACAAGCTATAGCTAATGAGATTTAAAAAAAAATTGGGTGAGCTCAGGGAAGCAGTATAGTAGCAAATGTGATAAAGTTGTCATCTGCAGCAGTGAGATGATGGTTAAGGTTTGTTTAGAGCTTGTGATTGTGTAAAGGAGTTTTCAGGTAAAGGAAAATAATAAATGAGAAAAATATATTTGGCTTGCTCAAAGCCAATCAGCAGTAGGTTTCTGTGCAATAGTTTGGTTGGTTGCATTAGTAAATCCAACCCAGAGTGTCAGGTACAGGCAGTTGAGTCTGATGGATCAGATAATGCCCTTTTTACTGGAAGTCCCCACACTGTTGTTGCTCTCCTTTTTTGCTTTCATTGGACCATTTTGTGTCTCATCTCTGTATCATACCGTGGCCTTGCATCGCTTCATTAGATTAACAATCCTTGTGGTATCTTCTACATTCTGTAGGAACCGTAGATGTAAATGTTTGTACATTGTACAGCACCTTTATAAATACTTGCTGAGTGCTCTTTCTGGGGGAGAAAAAATAGAGGTATATTGCTCCATTATTTTTTTATGTAAGAAAAAATAAATAAAAGAGAAAATATTTAAAAATTGATTGAAAAGGGATAGACTTTGACCTTGACATGGTGTTCTGTTCATGCACTGAAAAATAAAGTTTTGCTGAAAACACCTTCTGTGGGCCTCTTGAAAATGTTCATCGATCGCGACATTTTAGTCAATATCGTGTGATTCTGCTTCTTCTATTGCGTCATCACGGCCAAAATCCATTATATGCATTATATGGACTAGATGGGTTAACGTTTCCCTGTGCAGTGCTGTGCATAGCACCACAAACCACTGTTGCTATGGCCGTTGTCAGGGCAGCCAACTGCCTCTCCACAGCCAGAGGAGAGAGCTCGCCTGCTCTGGGCCGGAGCATTTCCAATTACGAGAGGAAGCATCCGAAGCCATGTATGCATCGTCTCCATTAAATGTGCATGTTTCACAAATGAATGATGAATCACTGGAATGAGAGCACAAATTTAATTTGTTCAGGATTCAGATTAAACTATCAGCCTGTTTTCAAATCCTCGGTAAAACCACAGTCATGTGAGAGTTAAGGATTATATAAGCTGTTGATCTGGTGGTTAAGCACTCAGCTGTATACTTAAACCAAAGCTGGAACATATGAATGAATCACACAAACTGCATTAAAATAAATTCAAGCTGGTGCCACTGATAACATGAATAAAAGCTGTTTTTCAAAATCTCTGCAGAAGATGTTTTGCTCTCCCTTGAAGGATTTAATTCGTCATAAGTAAAAACTGCAGGGATCTTCACAATTAGAAAATTACATATGTATTTATCTTGTTTGATGGTTAATTTTGAGGCCATGTATGCAGTGGCCATTTTTCTTGCAGACCAATTAATATTGATTGATTGAGTGATTGAATGATTGATTGATTTAACTTTTGTACTATCTGACCATCTTTCATAAATGTTGAATTTTAGAGGCTTCAGTCAGTCGGTCTGGCCCACTGTAACAGCCAGCTGGGGACTAGATCGCAGTGTGACAGTACAGTACAGGAGCACAGTATATCTGTTGAGGTTTTCTGCACTCCTGCAGTGTTCATGGCTTTCACCCTGGTTTAGATGAGACCTGCCGGTTCATTCAAAGCTTGACATATATGTGTAATTTTGTGTGCCGTGATGGACAGTAAATTGTTCAAAATGTGTGTCATTCTGACACACTGATGGCTTAATGTAACCATCATCTTTGGCAATCTGTCTGAACTTTCAGTCCATTTTTTATTATTATTCAGGAAATGTTATAATCTTCGTGCTTTTAGAAATATTTTCTAGGTTTTTCGTTCTCTTCAGTTTGGGCAGTGAAAAGTGAGAACAGAAGAACATTTGTGCAGCATATTTTACTCCCACAAAAACTTCTGTAAGTCCGTTTCTCATGGGAACTCGGGAATCAGGAAACAAATCACGCTCCTGATCTTAAATATAGCACACTGAAAGAGCAAAGTATTTCATACAGCACCTCTTAGCTTGAAATTAAATGTCGTGCAGTTTGTCTTTGAAACCACTAGATGGAGATGGATGTACAGTGACCTGCTTTAAAGTCCACATTTTTCTGGGATTTAGTGTAATTGTTTAAAGGCCCTGGGTGTGTGCTCAGGTTGTTCTCTGTAGATCATGATCCTAAGATCACATACTGAGAGGAAATTTTACATCATTTGAACTTGGTTTTTGGGAAGCAAAGAAAAGTCAAATATATCTGGCAGCAGAAAAAAATGCCACTTGAGAGTCATACAAATGTGCTTGAGGAACAAAGATGTAGGGGCAACTATCCTCAACATTTACACTTTTCTACTTTTTGTAGTTGTGTGCGTGTGTGTGTGTGTGTGTGTGTGTGTGTGTGTGTGTGTGTGTGTGTGTGTGTGTGTGTGTGTGTGTGTGTGTGTGTGTGTGTGACAGAGAGAGAGAGAGAGAGAGAGAGAAAGGGAGAGAGAGAGAGAGAGAGAGAGAGAAAGAGAAACATATGAAGTATGTTTGGATTCTGCTAATCCCTTACACCCCACCCTGTTGTGCGAGGCGCAGGTGAAATATGCAGGAGTGGCAACCTTTCTTTTTCTATTATAAGATGTGAGGGGAAGCAGATGCTTTCTTGTTGGTTGCCAACTGAGGAGGGAGGTGTAATCAGGCATCTTGACAGGGTGTTTAGAGAGATAAGAAACGCAGGCTCTGCTGCTCCTCTTTGGAGGCTCTGAAAATGAGCCTCTGCTCAGCAAACTTGCCTTAGCAACTGGCTAATGTGATTTTTTTTTAAATTTTTAAATGCCTTAAAAGGGCATGAGGTGCACCACTGGACACATTTCATTGGCTTTAAATCAGGCTGAGTGTGCTGGGATATCTTCACTCTGCTGTCTCTTTGCTTGATCAAAACATGAAACTTCACGGGCTTTTAGTTGTCAGGTTTAATGCGTCGACATTTATCTAAAGGTTTCTTAGGAAACTCTTCTTGTAGAGAGGAACAGCCCCTGTCAACAAATGTCTGTGGTTGAGAAAGGGTGGTGAAATTGTCTGGAATTTACGCCAGACTGTGTGAGGCAGTGAGGCACAGCCCTCTTGTTGTGGCAATGGGTATCCATGACAATGTATCTAAACCCTACAAAAGGGAGTCAGGCTCTGTAAGGTAAAGTAGGATAAACCTACTCTAAAAAAAAAATGTTTCCATGGTTCCATGTTGAAATTGAATCATGTGCTGCTGGCTACAGTCTACAAGTGTGGGGGACTGAGTCACAACAGAGTGGAATAATAAAGGGTTCCCTTTTTTGCACACTCACAGCGGGAATATCCCCCTTTTTCCAGGACACACCCATGTTTCCACTTGTTGCCATGACATCTCCACTTTTAAGGTTAAACTATGGAGCTGCTCTGAAAGGCGGGGGACACGATTTGATAGTACTGAAGAACAAATCACTCACTCCACTGAAAGTGTCCAAAGATCATGAATTGTGTTTCCTGAGTCTCCAGGTCTGGAGCTTTTGTTAGATTGTACAGACCACACGAAAGTGTATTATTCTCAGAACAAGTCATTGTTCAAGGCGAAACTTTCTTTTTCCCCCTTTCAAAATAAAAGACGACAGATCAGCATTCCGCTTATCCATATACAAGTTTGCCTGCTTTGTCCCGGTGGTGTCTTGCCGTTCTGCTTAAGCCAATCTCCAGCAGATATATGGTACTGTTAAGATGTGTCTTCTGTGTATGAATACGCATATGCAGTGTACGGGTATGAATTTATGTAGCCTTACTGAAGGGACAAATCCAATCTTGAATTTAACCTGGACAACCGCCACATTCTGCTTTTATTAGGAAGGCATTTATGAGTCTTCGTGCTGGTTGACGTGAGCTTGACCAAAGTCTGGTAATGACCCGGGCGGTGCGTTGAGGGGCGGGGCACAGTGTAGCCGGCATCGGACAGAGTCACATCTGTACCTCAGGACCGTCAGGACGACTTATCCGTGAACATCGCACAGTGTCCGGACGCCTCCTGCCGCTCCACCACCTCTGCAGTCATGGACACCTTAGCGGATACTTTTCGCCGGTGGAGAGTCAAGTATCTGCTGCTGATGTACCTCTGTGTCGCGAAGGTAGCAGGTCAGTACCAGTATGAGTCCGGCAGCGTGGAGACTGAGATAATGTTTATCGGCGTCTCAGGTCACATGAGACAGGCTGCTGCGACCAGGTTTTCGCCGACCACGATTTGTGTGCACAATGAGATCACAGAGAACTATCTCTAGCTTAGCATAAAACCCATCAATCCCCATTTACTGGATTTGGCAACACTCGTACAGACCAAAGTTGTATGGATGTATGTGTGGTGGATGTTATGCTTTTTGGGAGATGTCCTGGGATCTTGCATGTTGGTTGGACAGCGCCTACTTAGTCACGTTTTTTGTTGTTTTTTGTTGTTGATTTTATAGTGTTTCATGATCATTCACAAGTAAGTATCCAAAATAAAGTTAAGCTCTTCAACTTGTTGAGCAATTTTCTTGCTCCAAACTCCTTTTATTGAAAACTCAGTTAGTCAGACACTTGGATATCAGCGTTGATCGAGACGCGATACTGAGGTGTGGGCAGAGCTGATAAGGGACCCAGGGCAGATGGGAGGCTAGAGGAGCTCTGGTGTGGTATGGTCTTGCATCCATTGACACATCACAGGAACTGCTTGTCAGACTGAGATTAGATGTATTATGTATTTTAACATATTATCAGCCTCTGTATACAGTATCACTTACTAGAAGTAGAACATTAAGTACCTAAGGTATCACCATTAATGTTGCCTGTTTATTTTTTTCTCTTCCAGCCGACTGTCCCAAACCTAAGGGAGAGGGAAATATTGTCTTAACCGATGAAGCGCTGCTGCTTAATGTTTTTCCAGAGGGTACTGAAATCACCTTTGAGTGTTCAACTGGACACATCTTTGAGAGTGGCTCTGGGATTTCAGTCTGCCAGGGTGGGATTTGGAGTAAACCAGATCTTATGTGCAAAAGTGAGTTGTGATGTAAAACATCATCATTCTTTTTGGGTGGTTGATGTTCAGCAGCAGTGGTAACTTGTTTGTTCTTAACAGAGAAAGACTGTGGTCTCCCTAAAAGTCAGCCGAATATGAGATTCAACACCAGCGCAGGCACCCTTTTTGGTGCTGTAGCAAAAGTAGAGTGTGATCGTGGGTGAGTATTACTGTCAAAGCTCGCAAATTCACGGCCATATCTATGAGATAAGTGTAGAGGTGGATTCACAAGTGGAAAGGGTGCTTAAATAAAACAGAGGTCTGGTAAGATAAGGACAGCCACAGCCAATGTGTGAGATCATGGTTTCACTGTTTAGAAATGCTTGAGAAACCTGGAAATTACACACAGTTCACAGCTTTATCTTAACAATACAATGGTGAACTTTTTCTGCTTCATGTCATACCAGTTCCTCCCTAAATACACAGCCCTGACGTATGAGTTTTTCCCCATTTTTAATAGCTATAGGATTACTGGATCCAACTACAAACATTGCCTTGACACTGGGTGGAAAAGGACGTCCAAGTGTGTCAGTAAGTGTTTCATACTTTATGTTTCACACTAATATGTGTTTGGTGGATTCCCACAACAAAAGATTTTTAAAAGACCCATTTTCTCTGGATATTTTTACAGCTGCATAGATTATATAACAAAAATGTGTTTCATCTGTCTTGATTCTAAAACATTTCACTATAAGAAATTAGTAAAAATGTGTCTCTTTCTTCAGTTATCTCGTGCAGCAAACCCAAGGAAGTCATCAATGGCATACACTCCTGGGATTCTGAAGATAAACCAGAATACGGAGACATCATACAATACTCTTGTAATGAGGGCTACATCCTGGTTGGAGGAGATACGATTGTGTGCAGCGAACAAGGTCAATATGATCCTGAGCCTCCTGAATGCAGAGGTAAGCACAACGTCCACATCTGTGACTGAAACTACACTGTTCCACTGATAAGACTCAGGCTGAGATGGACAAGTTTGTTGAAGCCATGCCTAACTCTTTTGCATTCCAGATGGGAGTCTTAACTCATAAGACATTTTCAGATACATTTCCAGTCTTTTTTCATTACATTACCTCTGGTCATCCATACACCCATTTTCTCAACTGCTTTCTGCCCAACTGGCGTCATGGTGTTGTCTCCTGGAGCCGATCCCAGTCTGCATTTTTTACTGTCTCTATTCACTTTCAATACAGTTTGAAGCAACACTTGAGCAACCTGCTAAAAAACTGTACCATGTCAAGTATTCAACAACACTCACAGAGCTCACAGTTGTCTCAGCACATCATGCAATTCATATGTGCATAAAGTAAAGAAAGCATTGCTGCAGTGTCATGAAAGTTCTGCTCTTCTTGTTCAAGTGTTTTTACATACTGTAAGTGAAAGGAAGTTCTAACATTGGTTGCCTGCATGTAACACGTCAGTCATAAATGTTGTCATGTAACTTGCATGATTTGCATTTTGTGACACTAAAGCATGCAAAACCACAACAGGCATGGTCTCACTATCTGCTAGTGAGACCATCCAATTCCTGCAAGAATGATAGAAAGTGCTCAGTGCACTGTGGAGCAAACAGATGTATTTCATTTAAGAGACAAACTGAAAGTACTGTTATATTCTCACACAAGGCACTAAACGCTGAGCACACTGCACACATATCTCCTCAGTGTGTGACAACACTTTTTTTTGTACTTTGTACAACACTTCTCCTCATTTCATCTACTTACCATTCATGTCGGCACTCACACCAATGAGCTCTAACTGTACACTCATATTCTCATTTACAGTGTGTTAAGATTGTGCTGACTTTAGTGCAACTTCTCTGCAGAGACCTTGTTACTGGTTGAATTTCATCAACACAGCGCTGAGAATAGCCTTTTCATATTGTATTTGAGAGGAGGTAGGCAGGTACAAGGCAGGTGTGAGGCATAACCTACTTCATTTCAAGGAGGCTTTTATTGATGCTTAAAACATGTGTAAACCACGTTCTGCATGCTCCACTGGCAGCTGACAAGACATGTTTAGATTAATTCAGCAGTGTTTTTAATTTATAGGTTTGACAACAGATGACAAAATTACACCAAAACTAAAAACAGCAACATCCATGACTCCAAAGCAAGGTATATAAATATCTTACATATATTTTGAGCATTCTTATACCAATGAATTTTAAGTTAATATATCATGTATTTTATGTGTTATTTGTTTCTTTACCTCCATCACCATGGTTCCGCAGGATTCAGAGATATCTTAATTTTGACAGAAATCATTGTTTCATGTCACAGATCCCTCTACAGATTCAGAAACCACACCCACAAACCGCAGAGATAACTCCATCACAAGCAGTGCAACACCAACCATATCGCCTTCAGCAAAAGGTACAGAAAAATGTGCCATAATGATGCTGGACAACCTTAAGGCACAGCATGCAGGAAATATGTCTCAGCACCTCAACTTCACTTTTTTTTCGATCCACACTCAAACCAAATTAAAGAAAACAATTGTTGTGGTTGTTCTGTTTAAAGGCAGCAGAGGAATTTTGTCAGCTGAGGATAAAGCTAGTACAACCAGTGTAACTTCAACAAGGTGGCATCAAGGTATTGAGCAGATTAGTGGCTTGGATCTTCTTTCCTTCAGCAAGTCGCATGGTGACAGTTTTAAAATTCACACCTTTGTTGCATGGCCTTTTAGTTTTCCTGTCATAGTGACTGCTCCCTGAAGTATATCTCCTCTTGCAGGGTAAATATGAACTTTTTAGGCACAATGGGAGATAACACATATAATGAGAAAGTTTTGCGTTACAGTGACAGAGCTCAGCAGTCAACGTATGGCAACACTTGCATACACACAACTGTTTAGGAGAATGAAAGAGAATGAAGCTGACCCTCAACCATCTGACAAGGCAGCAAATATTTGAGCAGCCATGTGACTTTACCTACTTTTTATGCCACCATTTTAAACATTTCCTGGAACTGACCCTGGAACTAACATAATTAACCCAATATACTTATTTGCTTTCTGGCAGACAGTTACGTGAGCCAGAGTCATAAAGCAACATTTTGCCATTTTAAGGGAGATTTCTTGGCTTTGAGACTCAAGGAAACGTCTAACAGCCAAAGTAAAATCTGCCCAATAAGCCTCCCATAAAGTCGGAAATGGATGAAGATGTGAACTCCACGGCTTGATGTTACCATTTATTTCCATTCAGCTTCATATGTGAAGTGGTATCAGGGTTCTCGACAAGCCCTAGAGAGCAAATAAGTGTTTTCCAAAATGTCAAACTAAACCTTTGACATTTTAGTTCCTGACTCAAATAATAGTGATTCTAACTGACAGGAGACAACTGTGAAATAACATTTTCAGTCCTCGTCTCAGTTAATATTTATTAATGTCCCTGCTCTTCCTCCCCTCACTTATCCAGAGAAATGAATGGGCTCACAGCAACATTTTTTCTTAGATACATGAACATCAGGAAATCCATTTGTGCGACACCCTAGTCAGCTGAAAGGTTCACACACTATGGTTTTCAATCAGCATATGGGAGTTGCTCAGTGTCCACCAGACTGTCAGGATGCTGCGTCTGCATTCAGCCCTGTTGTCCATGGTACTTTGTATTCTAATGATGCTCTTTTATACCTGCAGTCAATAATGATGGAGCCGTAGATCTTCAAAAAGACAGTGAGTTACAGTTACTTTGCCCGAGTCCCATCAATATTTAAAGATATGGTCTTTCTTGTTCTCCATGTTGTGCATTTATGTCTTCATTTCTTTCAGAATACACAGCCGTTATACTGAGTGTGATATCCGTTGTACTAGGTAATGTGCATTTTTTTTTGGAAAGTGAACTTGTTAAGTGCACTTTGCTTACTCACAACTTTACACTATTCTATTTCCAGCTGTACTTCTCCTCATTCTCATTTTATACAAGCTTCTTCTGAGGAGAAAAGGGTAAGACTCTGTATTTTTACTACCTTAATGATGCATGGCTCATGCTTGATGCTGCATGGATTACCTGTGCATTACGTGCAGTAACTTCTAAGGAGTCTGCTCTGCAGCATCTTCAAATTGTTCATGGCTTTTTAGCTTTTGATTTGTTTAAGGAAATCTAGATGTCTGCGTATCTGGACGTATGATGTGGAGTGAGAGAGGACATCAGAAAACTCCTGTTGACTGAAACTTGCCGGGACATGAAAATCACAATCATAAAGACTTGCCCTATTGCTGGAAAAGTTGAATAAAAAAGTTGAAGTTCAATAAATGAACAGGAAGTAAAATAGCAAAATGAGGGGACATATTGTCTGGCCTATTACAGCCATTGTGTTAGACATCTGAACTGGATTTGAGGGAGGAAAAACTCAGAGACAAGAACACAATGTTCTGGTGAAATTCATCTGTAATCCAGATAAAACAAATTGTTCAGATTATTCAGCAGCTTTCCTTAAACACCAAACTGTCACTAACGATATGTTCATATCGGATTCACATATTGCAATAAGCCATCATCAAAGCAAAAGAAAAACAATTTGCAAAAATGTTGGCAATGACTAATACTAACATTGTGGAATGCAAATTACAGTTCATGTGAAAAACTCACCATTTGGTGAACTAATCCAGTCTTAACATACATATAACATTACTGAGAAGTTCTGACGCAAATTCCTTATTTGGTGACACTGTAGCTCATATGACACCAGAGAGGACCCGAAGCCGGAGTTATTTCACTTCCAAAATCTTTAGATTGCCTGCCTGACTAAGGTACCTTTCAATTCCTGTGTATTTATTGTTATCAAAAGTTGTTGCTATAAAACAACTAGGATATCTTTGAAGGAATAATGAAGAATTGCCCACATAGTTTTAAATGGGTGAATCAGACAGGCTTTACAAATGGGAAAAGAAATCATCTGAGTGACTGAAGTTCAATATAAGCATTTTTCTTTTTTATTTCTCTCCAGCAGTACTGCAACTCATCCCTGACATATCTGTTAAAAGGACCCATGAGACCTGGCACAGATGTGTCATCAAGCTGAGAAGAAAGAAAAGTCATTGTGATGGTGTTGCACTTCTAAATGATTGTAAAATTTGTTATTGTATCTAAATCAGTGTTCATTGACCAGAAGCACTTTTTCTAGTTTTATATTTTTTTATGGACACATTATTTTAACAATTGTAAATAATTTATGCCACAGTTGTGCTACTACTTTGTGCAATATTTATGTTATAAACTGGAATAAACACTTTAAGTTTAAACTTTGGTTTGAGTTGGCAGCACTATTAATGTCTTTGTTTGTTCTCGTTTGTTCTGATAGGTGCTTCAGGAAAGTCACAATGTGGTGAATTCAGTTTGCAGGCTGCAATGGCAGCTGATTAAGATACAATCAGCTGCATTCTTCGCCTTCTGACGTTTCCTCATTGTCTATTGTTCCAGAGCTTTTTTCCTACAGAATAATGGGGAACCTTTCTTTCAAGGAGCAGGAATCCAATGGAGAACCTGCCATCAATGTAACATGTGCTACCATATCAATGGAGAGGGGAATCTCTGGGGACAGTGACCAAGATCTCTTCGATCTTGAATGTGTAACTGAATTAACTATTTGAAGCTGACACCTGAACACGCTACCTTTGATCTAATACATGGTGAAGACAGTTGAAGACACGCTACTCTTTTTCTTAAACTAAAAGATGTTTTTTTAAGGTATTTTTGGCTGCACTACATATATTCTACTGGAGATAAAGTATTGTCTGGAGGAACAGGTTTACAAATTGTTCTTATTGCATTCACAGTCTTCATGGCAGTGAAGGTCCAAGCCATTGTTCGCCCACTATGCTCTAAAAGGACACGGACAAGTCCTATAATAAAATGTGGTTGTACTATTTCATTGCACTCTGGTCAGGATCACAGTTTCCTGTCTCTTCTCCAAAATAATTCACAGGTCAGATTTTTACAATACACTTCAGTGAATGCCATGCTAGAAAATACTGATCTTTCACAATGTCACTTGGGAGGAGCAGGGCAACTCTGTAAATAGTATGCACTAATCATAGGTATTCATGTGGGATGACAGTATATTTACTAGAGAGAAGCAGCTTTCCCTTTCTATAGTGGAACAGTGGTGGCATTTGTTGGTACCAACCCAGCCCCAGACTGTGGAAAACTTAAATCCTTCCTAGTGTTGCTCATTATTCATGTTTGACATTTACAGAACCACGATTAATGCATCTGAACTATATTCACTGGTAGATTTCTAAAGATTTAAAACAAAATGTGTCTGGTGATGATTGGAAACAAATGTCTGCAAATGATAATGTAGAGTGGCATTAAGTACAAATTGTATTCTCAAACTGCCAGAAAGACCACAATTTTATCAGGAGCTTGAAATTATTGTAATTACTTTTAAAGGTTGTGCTGGCATTGTGAGAAATAAGTCGCACCAAGCTTAATGCAATATAAGAACAAGACCTGCTTTGTAAGTTGTCTCCTGTTTCTACTTCTGGGTGATCACACCTACAGGACAGGACAAAACAGTATAAGTCACAATGGGTGTGGTGCTACTGTTTTTGTTTTGTTTCTTTCCGGGGTTTTTTTCCTCATTTCCCATCATTAGCATTTGCTGAAATGTCTTATCTAAAGGGTGCGACCGTAATCGATCAAAAAGTTTCTATTCCAATCTGGAAAACACCATGGACCACAGTTTTTTCATCCTAATTCCTTTATCAGTCACAGCATTTTATCTGTGCTTGATTTGAAACTCACCCAGTGTCAACACCCAGAGCAGTGGGCTGTTGGTAATGGTGGTGGGAAGGACGGATTCTTCCTTGAGGCTTGAACCTTTCACCCTTCTGTTGCAGCCTAGCTTCAGCTGCTCTAACTTACATTTGTACTCTTCTGAGCAATCGCGTAGCATGTTAGCACAGTAGTTTGTCACTATGTAGTTTTAATAAGTGTCTTTCTCTGCATTAGCAAAGTCTACAATGCAGTTTTTTTCTCTATAGATTAATCACCATCGAGTTGTAAGTAAGTAAGATGTTATTGCATCATGACCCTATAACCCGTAGAACTTGAATCCCCAATCGTCACAATGAGGTGTTAAGGAGTGATGAGTAATAACTAACAAAGAGACTCTGTATTACTCAAACATGTTAATGCAAGTACTTAATAGGTGTGGCAATATATGGTGTTTCACTTTTCTTATATAATGTATCAAGAATAACCAGCACCTGCACCTACAACAACAGCTGTTTGATGATTATTCTTGCTGCAGGAAGTGAAGAGACATAAAACATGACAGTGGGAAATGAGCTGGATTTCCTCCCTCTCTCTTCGAGTTTGTTTACTCAACACAATCGCATGGACTGAATCGCCTGTCTGCTGTCAGTCCCTGTTCTGTGTGCTGCACAGGCATGGCACCACACCCATCCTGGCTGGCACCATCACTGTCAGTCAGCCAAATGAAAACATATTAAACTCTGAAACTTCAGGATTCATTAATGAGCCTGTTTGATGTAAAGACCCCTAAGCATCCATTTATGTGTGTTCCAAACCTAAAGATTCCTTTAAGGTTGTGAAGTTTCTTCTGAAATAATGTTTCATTTGAAAATTGTAATATTAAATTAACTAGAAATGGAGGCTTTCCCATGACAATAGCAACATCTGCTGTTTTTTTGCTGGACTTCCGTGATTCCATATCCTGAATGTGAAGGTTAGAACGGCAATAATGACATGTGTCCTTGGTTTTTGTGGAAATAATATTCTGGGAGCTCACCTCATGCTTACTCAGTATTACTAAACACAAAGCTTTTATACTTCAAGTGGTGAAGACTTTGGTACTGTGGCTGTATACACATATTATGAACAAAGCATTTTTTTTGTTGCTGTGTAGATAGCAAAGATACTGTCCTCTGTCAGCCTGGCTTGTAAATGTTCCCCCTCCTTCAGCCTTTTCTTGCCCGTCTTTAGCCATATTTCCACTTTCCCAGGCTCCTCTGCCCTCTCTAGATCCTGTCACCCCTGACTGCCTTGCAATCACCTCATACCTCTCACACACATTCCTCTGTCCTCCCAACCTGCCTCCCAAACCCTCCGCAGCCAGCTCTTGAATTGTTTAGTTTTTTCTCTTTAGGAAGTTTTTAACCAGACACATTTAACTGGCTCCCACGGCATTGACTTCTTAAGACATTCCCATGATTAATCTTTATTCAGTGTCAGATCACATAGAGGAAGAGCCTGTCAACCCTGTGTGAACCCCTCTCATTTGTCCTATTGAGCCAGGAGGGGCACAACTTTACTTATGAGATAAACAAGAAAATGAATTACTGTGGTTTTGTTGACGCATGACACATCTCATCAGGCTGAATCCTTGACATAGTCTCGCATTATGTGGTCGTTGTGGTCTGCCATAGAATACTTTGCTGAGGGAAGAAGCTATAGCTATGAAGTGCCCCCCCTCTCCCAGCCACCCATCTGGGCTGTTGTGTGTCTCAAGCAACTTCACAACATCACAGAAAGGAATTATCCATGAACTTCAGCTGTAATATAACACTGCATGTTATCTAGCATACGTTACAATGAGTTTCGGAGTTACCTCAGTGGTGTTCAGAAGCTGCTCCATATGGATCCAGTTATTAGCTAACAAGATGTACTACTCGGAAAAAGATGAACTTGGATGTAACTGAGTTGAAGTAAACTGACTCTCATTTCTAGCACTGAAAGGTCACACTGATGTCTATGTTGCTTAACAGCAGCCACCTCAGCTATGAAAGCAACAGCTATAAAATAATGGTTAATGCAGCACAGAGGACCATCTTTACTTGAACAGTGGTGCTTTGTTAGATGATCAAGCAGTGTCTGAATTGCCCTTCCCCCAATGGCTTTTAAGTCGGAGGACTAAGTAGCTGAAATATGTATGCACAAGTGAATGTGTGTGCACAGTTACAGGAATAACAATATGCATCGTTATGTCCATACATACAAAGAATACCAAGTAGGGCCCCTCTGACAGACCAGCTTTTGACATTGTGAGTGCGGTCATTGCGATCAACAACTATTCATATTTGTACTCTGACACAGTTGACCAACTTGCTCTGCAACTGGGTCTTTTCAAATACTGCTTGACTAGTGACAACACTAGCAGTCAGACTCATCGGATTGACAAATTTTTATCCATATAGACAAAACTTGCAAACTCAAAGCAACGTCAGCTACAACTGTTGCAACACAGCCAACGAGACTGTTGACTAGACAGATGGTATGAGTTTCAGTGCTCAGGAATTTGGTGAGGGAGCAAACATCCCTATTTGCCTTTGAAAATTCAATCTTGGTTATGAAAACAAATATTTCCCTATCTCTTCAACATGGCTCTGCATCATCCATGTCTGCCACAGCTAATCTGTAATTTTGACTGCTGGTCTCGATCCCACATCTGTTTAGATCAAGGGGATTCCCAATGTGACGTTAACACAACCAAAGACAGCAGTCACGCTCACCACATCACAGTGAAGCAGGCAGAGGCTCAAAGAGGACTGGGCAGGGTCAGAAAACTAATGCACTCCTGTTATGACTCACATTCCCCTACTAACCCAAGCAATGAGAACACTGGTTGACAAATGCATCATCTTGTTTGCTGTTGATATAGCAACACACTCCTATTAATATATTCTTACCAACCATTCACCAGGCTGGCCTCCTGTAGACACCAGTGATGAAAAATTGAAGCCGTGCCGGTGGGGGAGACGTCAACCCTTTTCATGGATAACATTGCAGTACTTCAAGCCTTTTCAGTTTAGCTTTGACTTGCGCAACACTACGCCTAACCCTCAGTTTGAGAAGGTCAGCAGGTAGTGAGGAGTCATTGAAGCTGTGGTGGACAGCTCCACTTTGCACCAAGCCACAACACTCCTGCAAGGGAAAAGGTCAGAGAAAGATTGGAAGATTCGATGAGACTTCTCAGTTTGCTGTAGTGTAACTGTCAGATGATGAAATGATCACCAGTCCTATGATTCACACTGTAAACGTCGGTCTCTCTGGCTGCCTGGTGTACCATTGAGACATGTTTTTATTCTTCAAAATGCTCTTTCAGATAAATGACAAAATAATGGAAATAACTCACAGCACTTCAGATGACAGCACCTAAAACAACTGGCAGATGATTGAGCATGTTCTGGACCAGTTACAACACAATACTGAAACTTTTCTAAATATTTTATTGCAGGTGTCTTAGCATTGCCTAATAAAAACAGCAACTGTATGCAAGTTCATAATTGCTTTTTTTCAGTTAACATGTTGTCAACCTTGACCATGTAGGTTAATCATTTATGCATTTTAATTAAGATTTTCATCCATTTCAGCAAGAAGAGATATATGGAGGGTAAGAGGCTACATTTCCTAAAGCTAATGTTGGCTATGACACCCAGGCTCCATGTAGTGACAAAGAACTTAACACTGGGCATGAATTAAAAGGTTACATGGTCTAATTAAATTGAGCCAAACGTGCAAAACTCACAGGCTGTCTGTGTGACTTGGATTCAGAGAGAGGGGAATGTTGTAATTAGAAATGTTTTAATAACAACCTACAGTCATAGACATGAGACATGTTTATCCAAAACCATACAAAGACAAAACAAACATTATTTATGTTTGATTCCCATAAAGTACTCAAATAATGAGATTCCATCCCAACATCCTAAACAACAAAATAAAAGGATCCCAGTAAATTAAATATTGTACAACAGAGTCATAGCAAGAAGTTGATTTGCAGTAGTAGACCATCAACAGAGGGAAACTTTAGTAATCCATTTGTTTAAAGAGCATTCAGGAAACATTTAATCACTTCAATAGTTTGTACACTGGCAATTGATAGGTGGCTCGATGCTGCCACCTCCTGGTATATACAGGATATGAATCATCATACTGCCGAGGCACCAGGTTTGTTGTCAGTCCCTCCACATTGTAACCGATTTCAAATGGTGCTAGACATGATGGAAACTCTGAACACCAGTTGAAAACGGTCAACCCTGTTTAGAGGGGGGTCTGGTGCTCTGGATCAGACTCGTTCAAGAACTTAATTTCATCAAATTGGTAGAATATGAAGTGTGACAAAAAATAAATCAGACAGACCCTGCTGCCTTCATCTTTGAACATGCCCTTGATTAATGACTGAAATGTTTGATTTTAATGTAATGTGAATACATTTGTTACAAACCAAGACACCAGTGAATGAGTGAATCATGTTGTTACTGTCGTCATTCCTTAAGTCTGTTCCCACTCAAGAACACCGATTTCAAATGGTGCTAGATAGGATTTTATACTCTAAGACACCATCTGAAACCAGTTCCCTGGGGAGGACGCCTTCAGAAAACTTTTGGATGGCATGTCTCCTCCTGCAATGGAAGAGAGAAAATTTTAATAATTAGACTGAAATTTCATCATTCATTAAAAAAACACAGACTATGGCAGACTTTCTGCAGATTTACTTTGGTGTTACAGTACTACTGCTCTTTTTTCTGTGTTTCACCAAACAGCCAATAAATCCTCTCCTTGCTTTGTGGTAGTTGACACATTTTAGGGGGTGCTGTTACTATGGCAATCATACTCATCATCAACTACACAAACCATATTTCAGTACAGATGAGGACACATGGATATGTGTCAAGGATGACAGCACCCCAACTGGCACAAATTGACTAAGAAAATGCTGCTGCATGGGCAGTGGGTTGAATAACTGATTTGTTTTTGCTTTGGCTGCTTTCAGAGAAAAACAAATTCCAGCATTGTCAAGGCTATTTGATAGAAAACTGTGAGTCCTTAGACACACATTGAAAATCTTTATATGCTTGAGAAAGCTGTTGTAGTTTAATGGAGAGGTTGCTTTCAAGTTAAAGCTGCGTAAAAAAAACAAAACAAAAAAAAAGTCTGAATGATGCTTGATAACCATCATCTACGTCAATCATCTACTTGTCCACGCGGTCAGTCTGAGATGTTTCCAGTACCAAAAAGCAGAAGCAGAGAGAAATTAAACCTTCTGCGTTGGCACTGAGACCAGTGAATAGAAGCACTTAGTCATGCCCAGCTCCTCGAAGCATGACACAGCATCTCATTTCCTTGCAGGAGATGTGTCTGCGTCAGATGGCCAAGATCTCGGTCTAAGAAAGGGTGCGGCAGCAGACTGGCACAGAAGATGAACCCCAACAAAAAGTCTATGAATCACACTGAAGAGGAAAAATAGATCTTCGCAGCTCCCTGCAGACCTCTTTGTAATGCACAATAGGATACTGTGTCTGCCTTGGCACTACCACGGGCATCCAGTCCTACTCCCGACCCAAGTGAGGTGGACTATGTTGTGAGACAGCAAATCCAGATATGCCAATTGGTAAAGGTTCATTAGTCTGAAGTGCGTTCTGATCAGGCTGTCAGTGTAGCTGTCAGTCCATCACTTTCGCTTACTTTCATCTTCGTCCAAAATGACAGCAGCATACTAGAGACTTGTAATTCTTCTTGCGATTCAAAACACTGGCATTATCTGGGATGTCAGTTTCACAGCTGCTGCTGTGCTGTTGATGGGAAAAGGTGACGTAGTAACTAATCCAAAACCTTCGTGTGCCTTTGGGGGACAATTTCCAAGCCTTTCACTCCCTAATCCTCTAAACTGCTCGTTTACTATCATAACTTCCAAAACAAAGACAGTCAGAGCCATGGGATAGAATCAGGTCTGAACATGCATGATTGTAACCATCACTTCATAGACAGATCCACTTTGACCTTAAAAGCCTAAAAGCACTCCCCGTATTTACACGAACACTGAGACGGCCTCTGCTATAATTCGGGCAGACAGTCAGTCGTATAAAGGCCACAGCATTGTTTTCATCTGCGTTCTTCTTGTTTTTGCTGCTCTGACTCCTCCCATGCAGCACAGCTGTTTGTGAATCTACCTTGTTCTCCTATTCTTTTTTACCACAAACTCTTTTCGCCGGCTATTGTGCACACAGTGGCTGCTTTCTGCATCAAAGCATTCATTTTCCTGCCAAGTCACCTGACCATTTAGAGTTTGTTAAAGGCGCATCAGCCTGTTTTGAAGCACAAACAAAAATGAATCCGCTTTAAGTAGAGCCTTGACATTTAACTTTAGGCACTGGCATCTGTGACAACAAAGCGAAGAAGAAGACCCTAGGAAAAATGCAATGGGAAATGCCCTTAATCACATGTTGTGCTCTGCTCCAGGCAAGTATATGCACACGGGTCAGGCTGACTTATGCTAACAAGCAAGAACTCCAGAGATAATCCTCATTCCCATGGGAAGTAAACTTATCTTATTCTAAACACTGATATCACAAAATGCACCTGGCACTCTCAGTATCTTTTTAGCTATGTTTCCCTGTCCTCCCAGCTATCCAAAACAATGAGATACTGTCTACAGTATTCCAGCGCTCGCTGGACAACCACAAATATTGTACTCATGGCATATGCTCACACTCTGACCAGACCCCTGTGTGACTCTTTCATTAAAGTCATTAGAGCTTCCACTGTTACTTTGTCTTGGCGCACTTCATTTTCACATTTCCATCATAGTCAACAACACATAATCCAGAGGGTTATAATGAGCTGGACACATCACACAGTGCCTCAAGCAGCGTAGGCCTCCAGGGCCAAACTGTGTTACAAAGAGCCACTCGACTGGGTCATGTTAGAGCAGCTGACGTAAACTGAACACTGAATGCCTGTATGTGTCTGTCAGCATCTGTGTATATGTGTTTGTTTGCGTGTGTAACAGTAGGGGGCAGGTTTGTGTGCGTGCACGTGCAAATAGGGTAGGTTCTTAATCCTCTTACAGATTAGAGGTCCTAATTTATCAGGAGTGAGAGTGTCACACTCATTGAGGTAATGTGTTTTTAAACCAGCTCTCAGTGTTTGCAATACCTATAGCAGAAAAGTACCTAAAATAATCAAGTCATAAACTAGTGTTAATGTGATATACAGTACCATATACTCTCTTCTATCCAAATGTGTATATGTCTATATGTATATACACACACACACGATGGATCCATTGCTGACATGAGGCCATAGTTTGGGTGCTGTGTTCCCCCTCTGCCATCTCCTCAACACAACAACAAATTGCGAAATGTCAGTGGATGTGTAAGCCTTAACGTGTTTGGATGAGACTGACACTTTGTTTTGTTCTATCTGCTGCATGCTGTGTGAAAATAGATGAGAGGGCCTCGACGCAAGAGTTGATTCACCCCCACCCCCCACCCCCTGCCTGTTTGGGAAATATCAGATGTCAGATGTCAGGTTCATAAGAAAACGAAGATGATGAATTTCATTAGTTGTCATTCCAAAGAAAAATGCTCTTAACCTCCATTGTATTTCCATTGTATCTTCAATATGTGTACATATTTCTATACATAATGAAATATCAAGGCAATTTATAAGCAGGAAGAAGAGCTACCTTTGGAACTAACAACTGGAAGTTGTTAGACGTCTGGCTGCTAATGATAGCTCTGAGTGAATGCTTCGTCACACTTGTCTATTGATACTCTGACATCTAGTCAGGCAATTTAATTTTAGCACTGTCATCTCTTGGCTCTGTGCCAGCTCTTATTCTATAATCTGTGTGTAGGAGGGATCTATTTTAAAAGCCAGTGTGTCACTTCCTCTGAAGTTTTATGTGGGCTACAGGTGATACTGCACCCTTGCTTTTAACACATCCATACACTGTCTTTCTTGGGCAGTCTTGTTTGTTGTATCTACTTTTGGCCCAGCAGCATCTGCTGAACTGTGCTGGCTGCAGTTGAAAAGCAGGGCTGTTTTATAGCACTCAATAACAGCATTATTGTGAAATTTCTCCAAGAATCCAGGATAAAACTAGGTTGAGCCTGTCACGTTTATCCCTCTTGAACTGGGCTCTTATGTTTATTTGACTTGAGAAGCAGCGCCCCTCCCTCAAAGAACAGCAAAATAACTATTGAGGTCACGTTTCCTAGCCGGTGAAAGTGGGTCACTCGTTCTACTGGTCAGCCTCAGAAGACCTGGTAAACATGATAACTGTGGTTCGCAGTTGGGGAAAAGTGGTTTTCCATATTTTCAAAATAAGGCAAAGAAGCTTGAGGGACACCAGTGAGCCCATCCCTAATCAGCTCGTGCTCCCGCCCATGACATTTACCTGCTTGTTTGAAAACAACCACAGGACATTCCCACCGGAGTCGAGTTTCTATTCACTACAAATAATTACATTTCTGGGGCTCCTGTTTCCATCCTTACTCTTCTCTCTTTCCCTCGCCCCATTTCCTCACCAGTGCTTTCTCACCTCATTAGATAGTTAATTCACCAAGTGACCATATAAATCCACTTGGCAGCAAGGAGATTACTTCCTTCTGTGTGTCTGATGTTCAAGAGACAATGAGGCACTTCATCCTTCACACCTCTGGCAGGTGAACAGCACGAGGTGCCACACCCTCCCTGGCAGGGGTCATGAGGAGTTGTTACAAGGAACAAGCAGCAGCAGCAGCAGCAGCAGCAACAGCAGTGTCACCACATGGGGCTTGTTGATGTCTCATTGCGCTCTGACCAGTGTACATTAGACAGTTTGCTAAAGGGAGGTTGGATAACAGCGTGGGTCATTGAAATGGAAGCGTTTGTGTTTTTGATTAAACTTTTGTTGTTTTAATCGTTTTGTCAGTACAAAATGGGCCAAATAATCCCACAGGGGATGAATAAAAACTGTAAACTTTAGGTACTCCGATGAGGAATACCTGTATGTCAACAACATCCCTATGAAGCAGATGATTCAGCCTAAGGACTGTGCTACTCAACAGCACCCCCTATGTTTAAGGAACAGAGATTGTTTTCATCAAAGTGCGCACTAAAAAGGCACGATACTATTGAGGATCTGCTAAGATCTCTGTGACGCAGTTGTTTGACACCTGACGGATCATACACGCTGCGTCACCCTCGCGTGACACTAAAGTTTTTGCTTCCTAGGTAATTACGCAAACGTTGAGACAACGCTCCATGCCGTTTGAAGCCAAGTTGTCAAAGTGCCCTCAGCCTTTCTGGTGGAAAAGTGTCTTTTTGTCCCCTAATAAGCGCAGAGTAGAGGACCGATTGGCCACGAGGTGTTAAATGCTCGTGTCAATACCAACTGCGTATATCGTCCTCTCCCACAGCAGGATTACGCACTGTCCATCTCTTGCGCAGCATCCTATTCCCAGTTCCCCCTTCGCACGCCATCCACGCCGACTCCGCGCTTTGTTTACGTTAACGTTTTGAGTCAAGAAATTGAGGCAGAACTTCAGCCTGAGGACGACCACAACCTCACAGCCTCTCACCGTCGCTGCGGAAATCCCCCCTGGATCTGATGCGCCTTCTCCCCCGCTCCCGCTGACGCAGTTTAATTTACCTGTTGTCATGTTGATGCTCAGAGATCAAAGAAAAAAGTACTAAAAAATAGATTTCATGAACCTCCCCACCAGCCCCGCGCCCTCCCCATTTTGCCCTGAACGTCTCACTTTTATTACACTTGTACAACATGCCCCTGGGCTTGTGTTGCCCACCTCTCACCCCGCAGATCCAGCGCTGCTGAACTACACAGTGCTATTCTCTACCACACATACGCAGCGTTATGTCGCACTAGCTCCATAATAACATAAATAACTTACGTATTTATCCCAGGGCTGGGTGCCCCCCTGAGCCGGCAACTTGTGGTGCGTGTCCCTCCAACCCCTCGGGTCTCCGGTGAATGGTCAGAGGACCCATGTCCCCCGGTGTCTGTCTAAATGTCGCTGTTATCAATCTGGGAGCGCACGTTTATCACAGTGTATCCCCCCAACGATTTTCCATAGCGCAGCCCGGGACCCCGCCCCTGACACTCCCCCGGCTGCTGATTGGCTGAGCGGCCCGAGAGTCTTTCCTCAACGGCTGGATCACATGCGGCTGACGCATGTTTACAAACATCAGCGATATCACATGGTAATAGGCCTTTTTTTTCTTTACCGTAAACTACCCTGTTCTGACGCAGCTACAGATGTCGTGCCCAGGGCTATTAGCAAAGGGATGAACATTTCTGTTAGAATTAATGTGACAGCGTGTCCAGAGGCACACACACTGTGTGTTAAACGCAGATTAACCTGTGGGAATAACGCTGATAAAAAAAATTAAACCGAAAAATAAACAAATAATGATAATAACAACAATAATGATGCATTGAGGATTATTGTGTTGTAGTTTCTTTTTAAGAAATACTCGTCTGGTTGAAATGTCAAAAGATGTTGATTTGGTAATTTGTTGTTATCAGACCACACGCAAGTACCCCATGAAGGAAAGTTTGATTCCTCTGCTGTATGGGTCCTTGTAACTGTGTATTCTAATCTAGACCACCTATGATTTCTGAGGTAGTAAAACCAACAAGAAAAAGTCCTCTGTGCGAGACTAGTAGTAGTAGTAGTAGTAGTAGTAATTTCATTATTAATAGTAGTATTATTATTATTAGTCGTAGAAGTAGTAGTAGTATCATTATTATCATTAAATCGTCGTAAGAGCGACTGTGCAATAACCATGCAGATACTATCTGCTGGTTTGTTTTGGTCGTGTTTTGCATTATTGTTTTGCTACAGCAGGTGGCAGTGTAGCCTTCATGACTGAAGCCATATTATCATTTGGACGGCATACTCTCTGACATAGACCCTCAGTTTCGATTGTATATGAAGTATGCTCTAATTAATGTTGAATTTACAGTGACTTGTGTTTGATTACCTTCATGTTGCCCTGTGGCCAAGACGAGGACATGAGCACACAACAATCAAGTCAATCCATCGTCAGTAGAGACCACTGTGCTGACCAATCTTTCCTTCATGCCCACACACTAGTACATACTGAAAAAATAAAAATAAAATATCTCACAGTGGAAAGCAGCGTTTATACAGCAGGACAGAGGTAGAATCCTGCTGGTGTAAACTGGATGGGTGTGGCTTGTGCCAACTGAGACAAATCCCCTCATAAGTGATCAAAAGAAGAAGCACAGTAGATTTGGGATTTCTCTGTATTATTACAGCTTTATCTCCACAGTCTACGCAGCAGAAACAAGGCAGTGGTGTCGTGGTTTATGCTCCTGTCGTCGTGTTGTTGATGTTCACTGATTATGTGTCTTACGGTAACTCACCATGACTCACCGCTCCACTGCATCCTCCCATTACGGTAATCTGCTCGCACAATGATGTGGCATCAGCTACGTCACCCTGCGTCACGACATGAATGAGAGAGGCGTCAAAATAAAGGTGTTAGAGGTATATATTCTAGCACAATGCGCAGACGGTGAACAGTCAGTTAAAATATTATAAAACTTAACCTGACAAGTTAGTCTTGTCTGTTCCTTTAGGAATCATAATGATGAATATTTTATACAATTCTCCCTCTCTCTGTCCATCAAATGCGTTTGCTTGGACGGACTCAATCTACCGCTGCCATGTACATAAGAATAAAAGTAGTAAGTTTTTCTTTGCTGTCATTACACAGTTTTCATTCGTGATGCATAAAGTGTCTGTCATCTGTGCATCTGTTATCAGTGCACACAAAATGCTGCTTATTTAATTAACCCTAATTCTTCTTAAAATTATTGTTATTAAAATAAATCCCTCTGCAAACTATTTGAACAAATAAATCACATCAAAACTCAATAGAAATAATATATTTGAAATAACTTTACTTACCTGATGTACTTTTATTACTAGATGTAATCATGGACTTGAAGGAAGTTGCAGGAAATTACACAACCAGGAAACGTTCCAGCTAGCGCAGCCTCTGAGGAGCCTCTATAGATGTATTACATCCATAGGAGCCTCGGAGAAGGCTGTAGGCAGGCTGCGTAGACTTCAAGGCTTCACTCTTGGAGGACGCAGGTCCTAAACTGGGACACAGCTAATGACTCTCACTCACTTCAGCCATCTACTGCACCTGTCCCTGCTCAGGCCTCAGTGAAGTAATTCTTAGTCTGATTGTAATTGTTACTTTAGCCAAACTTTGTGGTGTGGCTTTGGCCATATTTTCATCAGAAAATTAGATACTCACTTCACAACATTTCTAAATTTCATTTGGTCTTTTCAGTTGAAATTCAGAATGCCTAGAATGAGGCCATATCAGTCTTGTTTCTTTTCAAGCTAAATTTCAACTAAATTTGCAAAACAGAAGCCCTGGACATGAATCTCCATTTATGACATCAAATTGCATCTAACCACACTGAAATACTGCACAAACTCCAAAGCTTTGAAAACTAGAGTCTTATGTAATTGCTTTGTTTTTGTCATTTCCTCAAACATTCCTTGTTAATGCTGTTGAAATGACTTGTTTAAAGGTATCCTAGTTATAAGTTTTCATTTTTTTAAATATTATTTTATCATTGTCATCATCATCTGATGAACTGGTTGACTGTAATTCAAGCAAATCAATAGAAATTGGCTAGTTTTAAAACAGCGCTCTAACTTCTGTTGACATGGGGCTTAAAAGTCAAGATGTCAGTGATTGACAAGACAACAGTACTTTTAATGGCTTGTAGCTGCACTGGACTGAAACGAGCATGCCTTCGGCCAGGCTCTCTGTGGTGCAGCACTTCATGACATGATATCGGAATCGTTATAGAAATTCTCTTATTTTTTCAGCTTGGGGACAAATCAGGTAAGTCTTCACACAATTTGTTCAACTGCAGTAACTGAAATGTCAAAGAACTTCCAGCAGGGGGAGTCCTTCTATTTAGAAATGGTCGCTGTGCTTTGAGTAATGCTCTTTTAGATGAGAGAGATCTTTGACTATTTATACTGCATTTATATTTTACATTATATATTTATAGATTTTATTTGTTTGTTTGTTTGGCACATAGTACATGATCGGCTTATTTATACATCTTCAAACCTGCTTTGTATCCACTGGTTTCACGGGGGTATCCAGCTTATATTTTAAGGGTTTAAATACAAATTTTATGATTGAAAAGCATCTTAATTTTGTTTTAAGTTTGGGACCGACTGTCTTAAACCCTCTGAGGAGTTGTATAATCAATTTAAAAATTATTTTGCTCAAAGTAATGTGAAAGCTCTCATTGTGTGATGAATGACGTCTGTGTGAACACACAGGTTGGCACAGTTATTGTTGTAAGAATAATCTGTGATACTACAGCCTTATTTAGAGTAACTATCAAGTTTTTATCAGGGCACAACTATCTGACTTTTGCACCCACTTATCTTTAGAAGATGAACAGTGGTGTCTGTGGTTGTGGTAAGTGAACCCTGATGACTGACATGCATGGACTCTCCATGGAGCAACAGGGGTTGGAAAAGGTCAGATCCTCTACAATAACGGCAATGGTTTATTTCCTGCGGCTTCATCAGTGGCATGTGCACACACACACACACACACACACACACACACACACACACACGCATAGAAATACAATGTGGACACTGAAAGACGAGTGAACGTGTCACCATGTGGTGTTGCTGATTCTTCTTGCTGAATCTTCTTCCACTCTTTTGTAGTTACATCAAAAGTATCTGTCCTGCAATAAATAACATTTTAGTTGTATGGATGTTTCTTCAGCCGGCAAGTTTCTGATTTTCTATAGTAGAGTATAATGAGCACATTGTGCCCTCAAGCCTTAGTTATGCACAATAACACTGTATACTATTGTCCTACAATTGTTCTTTTTGTGTGTTTTATATATCTAAATGCTTGTTTTCATGAATTAAGAAGTCAAAAGTAAGCTGTAAAAGTAAGAAAAAGTAAGCTGAAGACAACATTGAAAGATATTGTCAAAATCACAGTTTATGTGTTAAGTATTACTAAAAGAGAGAGCAATTGTTTAAAAAAGAAGCAAAGAAATTTGTACCATTGTTACAGAAATCATTTATATCAACAAAGACAAAAGGGTGATTTTGGGATAGCGAAATCTGCTTTATAATGTGCTGGAATTTCATGGCAACACTTTTTTTTTAACTCGACTCACACTCCCAGTATTTCAACGTTTTTCTTGATCGATTTAAAATTTTTCCCAAGCTTTGCTTTTTCCAATTTAATCTGATTCATAAATTGTCAGTACTACAGAAACAGATCTTTGGTTTCAAACAACGAGCACTTTTTTACATTCTGATAAAAGTGAAAAACATAGTCACCATTCAGAGCACTCAAATTAGACATTAGTCATTTGTTTTTTGCCTGTCTTGCACAAAAGAGGTCTTGAGGCTAAGGTAAATAGGGAGGGTACAAAAATATTTTTTGAATCACATAGGAAAAAAACACAATTAAGCAGTGAGTGTCAGTCCTTTTTACAACAGTACAAAAACTGGCCTTTCACCTGTCTTGCCTTGTTGATTTCATTGCACCATAAGTGTGGATGAAGATAATTATTCCTCTTCTGATTCTTCTTGTTCTTCGTTTGTTGTTGTTGTTCTTCTTCTTTTTCTTCTTCTTCTCCTTCACATATGGTATGGCATTATCTAGTGATTCTGAAATGATTGTTATGACTGGACTGACGTCAGGGAAGCAAACAAATCCCAGTCCCTGCTGAGCAGTCACAGCTGCAGACACATCACATGTACTGTAGGCTTCTTTTGTCACCAGCAAAGGCCAGTGGTCCCAAACTTTTCACATTTCAGGCTTCATCGTCATCATAGTCACGAGCTTCATCATTGCTATCTTCATTGTCCCTAGATGTGCGGGTTGAGGGGAGGAGAAGGGGAGGTATTTGTATTTGGTAGATTCATGTTGAATTTGTGCCAGTGTGTGGACAGTCTGAGGCAGCAGGGGGGCTGGTGGGTAGTGTATAAGTGGGTGAAGTGTAGAACATCTCAGGGGCATCGTGATTCACATCTCTGTGTCAGCCAGTGGTGTCTGGGTGGCAGAGTGTCCATTAACGGCAGGGGCGTTGTTGGTCCCATTTTCTGGAGGAGATTCACCATTTGCAGTTGGCTTGTCGAGGGGCTCCTGGGGGAGGGGAGCCATGGACACCAGTGTATTGGCCTGATTTTCCTCATCCACCTGGAAAGACTCAGCCTGACAAAAGCAGACATGTGGTATTTATATATCATGCACATTTTAACAGCAAAAAAAGAAGTTCAAATATGACTTACAAGCAAGCTGTAATTATTCAGAAAATATCAAATGCATTCTTTGTTAATGAGGTTTCATGGGCGTCAGCTGTGTGTGCTTTCACAAACATGGTGATAACTGTTTTGATGTAGGAGGTCAGGCTGCATGCCTATTGTTTAATTTTGTCTCAAGATGATTAGATGAATACTTTGTGCATGACCTGAAGTGTCATTTGGTCTGCTGGCAACAACCTTTAAGCAATACTTGAAGGCCGTGACTGAGACTTTATTCAATCTATAAGGCGGATCCCTCTGCATTCTGCAACGTATCCCAGCCAAACCACCTCATGGGTGTGCCCTCATCTGTTAACACTTTAAATGATGTCATGAGCTTCTAACCCAAATGAAACCATCTGTAACCTCATTGTAAGGGGTTAAAAGAGACAAAAGCATGGATCAGTACATGATGCTTTGAGTTAAGAAACTAGTGAGTCCGGCTTGCTTGCCCTTAAGTGAGGTATTGGCCACAGGATAACTCTGACCCCATAAGCATGTCTACCCCTTTAATAGCCACTTTATATAATTTCCTGGAACTGGATTCTGTTTGAGAGGAGGGTTATCAGGATAGGAAGAAAAATGTTTGTCTGGGGCACAATTTCTTTTTAAGTCAACCGATTCTATTTAATAGCTGATGTCTGAGCTGAACATTAAAACTTTGCATTCACAGGTTGAAAGCAGAATTTCACATTATGAATACAGTGGAACCTCAACTCACGAACGCCCTATTATGCAAAAAGTCAGAATACAAATTGGGCTTTGAAGAGACTTCTCACACTTTATACAACTGTTTTCGGGGGAATATAGATTTTCATAATACAAAATTCTAGGATGAGAAAGTCCCTCTGGCACAAATTAATTTAGTATCTTGAGGTTCTCGGATGTTTTCGGTAATACAAAATGCTGCAGTCAGTCTACTGACTCATTTGTCAAACATCTCCTCTCGTTCACTCACCAGTCTCACTCCTTTCGAGTTTTGGCGATGGTTCTTGAGGTACTGACCAGCAACCAGCAGCCCAGCCAAAAGCAGGCCGGTCAGCAGCAAAGAAACCAGCACCACTTTGGATTTCTTCTCCCAGTGATGAACAGCCTCCTCCACATCAATCTGAAATAACAAGTAATTGCAGTTTAATATGAATCAGGTGTCCACATTGTGAACACAAACCAAACCACTCCTTTAACACTGCACTGAGTCATGCAGGAAAACAATTTAGTACAGAAGTTATGCATGTATATACAGTATGTGTGTAACTGTTACATGGACTCATATTTGCAACAACATAAGAAAAATACAAAATTACAATAAACACAACATTTCAAATTTCAGAAATGGTAGGGACAACACTTCCTGTTTCTGATTGGACAGAACCTGTGCTGAAGTACAAGCTGAGCCAGTCTAGAAATGACACGTTGTGAAAGGTCAGCTATGTAGAAGTGCAGACGCTGTGATGCACTTTGAAAGCAGACATCATGAGCTATCTAGTACCATAACGTAAACATGTGGGGCCCCCCCTGTGATTGCCCAACCCTCTTTGCCAACTGCTGATTTGTGGTCCGAGGGGTCAGTTGTTTCGATTTCTGCTGTAATTATTGGATTCTCAAATTTCTGATGGTACCTGAATGTCCCTCATTATGGACACCCGTTGGGCTGCGGGGATATATTTTACAGCCTAGGTAGAAACAAGAAGTGTTGTCCCTACCCTTTCAGCTATCTAAACTGTCATTTTCTGTAATGTCACGCTTTCTCTAATGTTTTATTTTGTGAAATGTTGTTGTGTTTTGACCTTCAGGACCTCTGGATTTGTTACTGTTGTCTGGCATGACTAAGTTGCTAGGAAAAGCCAGCCCTGCCCCTAGCATTTGTTGAAAGCTATGCCTACATAACTGGCAGTATTTTCTCTGGAATCAGGGCAGGGTCAAAACAAAATGATTGCAGTCAGTAGACAAAGTAATGAACAGTAACTATTTGGCTTAGAGAGTGGTAAATAACCAATAAACTCATTCAGTATGTGGTGGACTAAAGAGGAAAACATTGTGCACATCAAATGCAGATGACAGAGGGGTGTGTCAAACACACCCATAGCCCAAGATTGTTCCCCTGATACTTTGCAGATGACATCTGCATTATTTGCGGGCTTTTTGTTTGTCACCCAAATTGCTTGCATGGTAGCATGAAACATTTTGGAAAAGTCACCAGATTGTGTTTTTCTCTTCCCCGTGTACTTCCCCCGTTAAGTTTATGATAAGTCAGCAAATTTGCATTGGTAACAGTATCTTGGCATTATATTTTATATGAACCATGGTGAAGGGCTGACTGTACATTTTAGTACCAACTTGGGCCATATATGTAACTCACAGATGAGGCGACCTTTTTGGACTAGAATCACAGCACATCATCATGACCACTGATTGTAGTGTCCGTACTGACAGCCTACAGTACATGTGATGACGGACACTACAATCAAATAGATATTGAGGAAAACAAATTCATGTTTACATTACACAAGAGAAGTGCTATGGTACCTTATCTTTGATGTTATCATTGTTGAATTTGTCAGCCATCCCGGACACATCATCTGCAAGCAATAAAAGGTTTTGTCATTGTTTTTTCCATGTATTTTACATTTCCACACTATACACTTTTCACTTTATTATTAGCCACAAGCACATTACTAACCTTCTACATACTTCCCAGAGACAATAGCCTGATCAGAGTTGTCCTCCTGAAATATCTCTAGTTTGCAGTCCTCACCACAGAGCTCCTGCAGAACACTTTGAATCCTCACTTTTGTGTCCTCCTGCAGAGATCATAATAGCAGATAATAAGCTCTAAAACATTTATCATTTGTTGCAGTATTCACACTGCAAAATGTGAAATTTCACGACAGTCCTAAATTATTCAATCACAATGCCAACATTTTCAAAATCACCATGAGTCTTCCACCTCACCCTTCACCCTCTGTATAATTATCTTAAATAGTTTTCATCCAATAAGGGGTTCCCAACACCACCACCTTTTTCCTGATGCAATCTGATGACTTCTTATAAGACTTTGTAGCTTTTGTAGCCACCGTGTCCTCTGTCTGGAAATCTTTGTCCCCAAAAGCTCCTGGTAGCCTGTTTTATTTACAGCAATCCACTAATCCACTTATTTATTAAAGCTTCAATGCTGTACACCACTCCTTATTGAGCAACATTACATTACTCAAATGATTTGTTTGGATCTCAGGTCTGTCCTCATAAAGTGTTACAGAAGTTAGTTTGGTAACTCGAACATCATTAATTGGTTCTTTCCTGGGTAGTTTTTGTTAATCCTGTTTAGCAAAGACAGACATGGTGATGAAAACACTTTTTGGAGGTACAACTGGTTAGGTTTTGTGTTCAAAAGAACCGAGTCAGTCAAGTTCTCCAGTCAAAATTGTTAGGTTCATTTGATTTGTTGAGTATAATTAATGTCTATGATTGAAAACACAATGGCCCTCAGTTGTGTACGTGTCTTGTTACATGTTTTCATTCAATGTTTAAATAATGCTTTTACTGGTGGGTTCAGTCCTGTTATCCTGTTGCTGTTATCCTGAGGCTCTGAAGAATATGTTTTTCCTGTACAAGCAGAATAGATAGACAGTGTTTTTACGTCAATTCACTGATTTATGGAAATGGACAAGAAACAGTCACTGAGTTTAGCGAAGAACCTTCTGCTGTGCCTGTTTGTTCAGTGACAGTAATTGACAGCGTGATATTTTACATTCCTGCAGGATTCTTTAATATCCTCTCTGCTCTAATGATTATACCACTGCAGAGTTAACATTAAGTCTTTGCTGCACAAATAGATTTTTGTTCTGTACTGGTGGTATATGCTGGTTTATTCACCTATCAGCAGATGTGTAAACCAACACATGGATGTGTTTTTGAACTTACGCAGTTGGTTGAGGCCTTGAGTTTTAGGCTGACAGCATTTTTATTCTGGACATCCTCTTTGCTGACGCAGACAACATCATCCTGTGGTACCGGCTGCAGAGGGAATCCATACTTATTAATAATGTTATTCCTTCATCCCAACCTGTCTGTATTTGGCTGAATTGTTATTTGTTCTTAACACATTAGAGTTCACATTGTGACATTATCTCCCATGTTAGGTTTCATCTCATGATATCATATACTCACAACATATACTGGGCGTTTGTAACAAGATTGTTTAATCATCTCTCATTTCTCCCACTGGATTGTGATCAATTATTTATACAATACAATACGTATTCGGTACCCATATACCCATGTAACAGTTTATGGGTATTCAGATAACTTTTCTTTTATTCCAAAACAGTCACTTTAAAATGGCATGTGCTGCATTGTGCAGTCTCTCTTCATATACTCTCAAAGTAATCTTCGTATCACCTGTGGTACGTTGTTGGGGCCGTCACCTCTGGCTGGAATAGGGGCTGGGGTCTCTAGCTCCATGTCTTTTGGTGCTGCAGTGAGTACCTCAGCTGTAATCTCTGCTCCCTCAGATGATTTATTTGAATTAACCCTGTCCTCCTCATCTCCTGCTTCCTCCGTCGCTGATACTGCTGTAGTTGGTTCACCAGGGCCCATAGTAGGGAAAACAAACTGTTGTTGACCCCCTGGCGATGAAAAATAAATGAATGAATTTTTCTCCCCGATATGGGTGAGTAAGAAATGTCACATAAAAGATTAAATGAATATGTAGACTAACAACACAATTTGTTTTTAGAAATGAATAAATTTCTTCTATTCATATGTAATCTGCACCGTAACTTACCGGATGCCTCAGTTGTCGGAGGATTGTCTCCTCGTGAGAGTTCTCCTGATAACACAGTCGCTGCTGCCTGAGCGACAACTTCATCTTCCTGAGCCACAGCTTCTTCTGTAAGACCACAACAAGGCTTTGTGTCACCTTTGAAAAGTGCATGTTGGTATAAACTGACTCATGTATTGGTAAAATAGCATGTTGTTAAATCTGTCCATTGCACACAGACATTTCTCTGACGTAACTGGTAAAACTTATCTCAAACTACAAAGATCAAGCAAACATACTTCACTTCAGATTTATTTTTCACCACCGTGTCAATTTGTAGACATTACTTGGCTGCATTTTTTAAGTTATTTGTTCTATAAAATGTGGGTAAAAAAATATTCATACATGTTTTGTATAAGATGTAAAGTGCTCTTCAGTGTTGGGAGTACTAAAATAGAAAAGTAATGACATTACAGTAACAAATTACTTTTTGCTGTAATGCAGTAATGCATAGAAACATTTCTGGAATATTTTACCAATGTCGCATGTTGCCTGATATTAAGGTTTTTTTGTTTTTGTTTTTTCTATTAGCACTCTGGAGCCAGAGTCAGGGCCATGAGTTGTGTCAGCGCATTTGTTGTTACTGGAGATAGATTCAACATTTGTACGATGGATGCATCCCCATTACCCTTGTTTTATCCAAGTAAAGGACCAGTAACTACTATCAAATACTCCCGAATCCTCGGCTGAGATCCGTAGTGCAGCACCAAGACGACCAGCTCCACTTTTAGTTTCCTAACAACAGAGGAGTCTTGCCTAAAAGCTTGCATCAGTTTCCACTGAGTGTGACATGGGACAATCACATGTGACCAAGAGTTTCATGATTTGTGCTCCTCAAATTTAAATGGGATGATTTCTTTTTCCATCATTTATGTTACATCAACTGATTTCCCCAAGTAAATGTGGGGCTAAAGGGTGCCATGTAATATCACCTTTTTCAACATGTTTGAATAATGTACTAGGACATGCTGTTTTCCATTTTCAAGGAGTCATTTGACTCTTGAGTGGAAGTGCTTGATAAATTACACATTAAATGAGAGTCCTGATTGAATATTTCTGCTCAGGTTCATTCAAAGGTGTATTCATCTGGGGAGCTTCAAATGCTTATTTTATTCTCTGTGACTAATTAGTAAAATTTGCCACACCCTGCAGTCATAGAGCTGCTGTGATTTTCTCAGGGACACGTCGCATTTCATTTGTAACAGATGTCTGTCTCTCTGTCAACAACATAAGATTACGTTACTCTCAAAACACTCCCACAATGCCTTACTTCTGTGTATCTCATTGCTTACATTCTAGCTATGTCATGCCATATTGAGCTTTATTGTTGATATTTGGCTTGTAATTGCAGTCTGCTGCCCCCTGCTGATCCAAATTTAATTTCCACTCCTCTCTGTGTTCACATCCCAACTGAGTTTAATAGCAGGTTTTCAGTGGCAGTTACTCTGTGGTAGATGCATTAACGTTGTATTGTAATTTATTTTGCATATGAATATATTTGGGGAAAAGTAACCTTTTTCTTACATTTGCTCATATGACAGTTTAACAACTGGTCAATTTTCTGTGCAATTTCTCCCTTTGTTGCATTCAGTTTCCCCACAAAGTCACTCCTCTGTCTCTAGTCCTCAAGCTTCTCACAAGGCACATCATTCACAGACAGTGACTCTGTGAAGCGTGTCCACTCACTTCCTTTGATAAATCATTGTGACAGACAGGTGCCACAAACACAGAGTAAATGTTGTGTGCCACATTAGCAGGTGGGGCCAAAATCTCCAAGGAGGTCCTCTGCCAGTAGTGTTAGCAACTGTCCAGTGCAGCTGTCTGTCAAACAGCACTGAACAGGACAGAATAAATCTAACCTTAGTAACTTGGTCAAATAAATAAGAAAATATGTCACTGTTACTGACCTTGACAGCTTTGCACCTTCATTACCCAAGTCAAACATGTAGTGAAGGGTAAAGAAAGCGCTCTCATGAACATGCTCAAATTTCACTGCTGAGCCAGACTGTTGCTGAATTTATTGCCTCATCTTACTATCCACAGAGTCTCACATTAGGAGCATTAGCATGGGTGTGGACAAGCAAAAGGTCAAGGACTTCCTAACCTTGCTAAGTCTGTCCAGAGACCTCTGGTCTGCAGCCTACAGCTGCCACCCATCACCCACCCCTGGGTGGTCTCTGTTTATTTTACAGGAAAGGATGATGTTGAAACTAGGTGAGACGTTTGGGCATAAATCAGGTCATTTTCTCAGACAAATGTGAGTCATAGAAGTGTGAGAGAGAAGGCTGAAGCTACGTCAGCCATGTTGTACGTATACATGCAAACATATACATACATACATAAAAAGGAGTGATACATGCTATGGCTTTTTTGATATGTTTAGCTTCCTCTGATAGAGTATTGGTGAGTTATTATAGTGGGTGGCTGGAAATAAAGTAATATTTCCTTTTCCAAACAAAAAGAACCACAATGGACGTGACTTTGTTTTCACACAAACATTCCTTGTTTATGTAGCACATGTTTGAGCTTGACAAATTAAAGAGGGTTTTAAATCTGTATTGTAAAATGCAACCGTTTTACTGGCCTTGTGCTAATGATGTCATGGCACCTCAAGGACACACATAAAACTCTCCTGCTACATTTTTGTAAAGCAAAGCATGCCTGTTTTAGTTTCCTTTCTTCTTGCCACCCTGTCAGTGAGCTCCATCCAGCTCTCTGACCATCCATCAGTAGTTACACAAAAATGAGTGGCCCTGAAAGGCCAGAGCCGATATGAAGCTCTGCTTATAATTCCCTCTTACGACCAGCATTTACAGAAACAGCAGGATCCAAGTGACCACTTTTTATTGCTTTGTTTTCACTGCAGTCCGAGGAGTCTGCCGGTTACTCATTCCGGGCAGCTGCTTGATTTGGTTTTACAAGAAACCACAAATCTTAGCTTGTTTTGCTAATAATTATTTACTGTTTGTGGAGACAAAAGGATGTGCAATTAGCTCTCTTGTTCCTTTTTCTGAAATCTTGTCTGCTTTTCACATTTCAGACTGTGATGTTTTCTGCAGACCTCCTAACAACGAGAACCCACCCCCCCTTCACTGACAACTGAAATTAAGGTATTTACACACTGCTTTGACTGGTGCATGCAATGGATACTGTAAATCAGAGTTGCTCAGAGCAATTAGGCTGTTCGGTAATCCCCAAGAGTCACAGACTTATCTTTCATTCCTCATTCCTGAATAATGTTAAAAAGTAGCCAAGATCTCAGTCAGCATTCGTGTGTTTTGCTATGATTGCACCAACACAACAAAACTAATCTGTTCTGACTCCATGTGCTATACAGCTTGGGCCCTGACTTCATTTTACTGTTGAAGATTTTCCCACCACATCGCTCTGACTGACGGCTGTGGTCTGGAAATGCTCTGCCCCACACACCCCCATCTCTCGGGACTTCCTCAGATGGAGGAATGTGGCGGGCTTTGGAAGAAGGCAAGTCTGCAAGCTCCACACCCTCCCAACCTCCCAACCCTCCCTGTCACGCACAACTAATCCCAGGCATCTATCGAGGTGAGATGTGGGCTTTGGGCCTCACACTTCCCACACCATATGTAATGCAAAATAACATGCCAGTGGCCCTATATAACAGCCACTAGGAGCTTTGTCTGCATTCAGTCCCTGAAGCTTGGTTCATAAGGGCTACGACCTCGAGGTTCTTTGCACCTCTGAAATAGACCTGAAAGCCTGAAAAAGCCCATCAATAAAGTTCTTCAACTATCACATGCTCTAGTTCTGCTGATGGAGCAAATGATTTCCACGCCATGTTTCATTGTGTGTGCTATTTGAAGTCATGGCAGTCATCTTTACTGTGCAGAGCCTGCTGTGCTTCTGTACATATAAAATATGAAATGTGAGCCCCCAGTCTCCACCTTCTTCCTGAGAAGTCCTGAGCCATGTCCAGAAGGGACAGCTCCCAATTCACTCTTGCACCCCTCTTTCTCCAGCCTTCAGTGGAATTGGACCACCACAGCCTTTTGACTGGGAAAGTGTGACAGACATTGGAGTGCAGGCTTTTCTCCAGTCAGTCATAAAAGGGATTTTCAGAGTAAATTAGGGGGTAGAGACAAACAATGGTTTCAATCTTCCTATATCTTCCTATTTATTGTCCTACAACAATAATTACACAGTAAATACATGTTTATTATCACAAGAGAAAATCTATGATACTTTTTCCCCCTTTTTTTCTTTTAGAAATTAATCTGAAGAAGGATAGTAGGAGGATGTAAACATTTTTCAAAAATGAGCATCTTTTTGATTTATTTTCCTCATTACCCATGGGATCTTATCTCCTAGTCTGTTCCTTAAAGTGGTCTGCTTTAGTACAAGCAGTTATTCATTCATTCAACATTTTTTTCTGAACAAGAACTGTTTTCATGATTTAATATTGTCCTGCTCTTGAAGAATCTGTATGCGTGAGTTAAGTGCATGCTAAGGAATGTGACACTGGAGCCTTGTCCCTTAGGGTTAAACATGCTCTGCAACCCTACTCTCTTTGAAACAACAGAGTGCTAACCCCGCTATCTTGACCCCACCCTCCCACCCCACTACGTGCCCCTTCCCTGACGTTCCTGTCACAGCGATTAATAGCAGAGCCCTGTCCTTTCTTTTCTCTTGGCAGAAAAGCAACTGGATCTCATGGTTTCAATCAAGCCCATGTAGGCAGCACTTACTTCACCCGACACTGCCCAGCTGCAGCGTTCACCCAGCCCCACCCCTACGCCAAGGGCAGCTCCTTATCGAAGGCATGAAGCATGTTCCTGGGGACCACAATCAGGAGACATGACATCTGCTTTCAATTGGGAACATTATACCCCACCCACCTACCCCCAGCCCCCAACCTCAACCCCGTCACAACACACACACACACACACACACACACACACACACACACACACACACACACACACACACACACACACACACACACACACACAAACACACACTGCTGCCTGCTACAATTTCTTTGCATTGTGAATTACCTTGAATGAGCCTGGCTGCTTTGACTGAAGGCAGGTAGAGTGTAAATGGATCCTATTACAGCATGAGGCGGAGCTCAACATTGATTTTCTCCACACAGAATCTGAGATTCAACCAGACCAATGACTCAGCTAGGGATGGTTTTTAGAAAAAGGATTCCAAACTACAGAGATAAGAGTTACTATCTAAGTGGAAACTTTGGAAACTGACGTTTTACAGAAGAATTCATTGCACCTTCAGGCTTTGACTCCAGTTTCTTCGCCATACACTTAATCTCTAAATCATCTCATTCATTTCACTATTTGTTTGGCAAAGAAGCATGACTGGCTCCACAATGTTGTATCTTGGTGACTATATGTTAATCCAGACAAAGCTAGTCTGAAAGTACAAAGCCTGGAATAAGTTCAAAGACCAACTGGTTAAGACAGTAGAAAAGCAGCATTTTTCTTATTACAAGAGGATCAAAAGCACTGCACACTGAAGAGGTTCTTATGGTTGTTTGTGTGTGTCCAGATGTTTTCATACCAGCCATTGTGCACTTGACTCTGGGATTTGTCTCATCTCACGTCGTGCCACTTTTATCCTGAATGGAATGAGCACTGCGTTACTGACATTGTGTCTTTGGTGCATGTGGTTCTTCACTGGGCGCTGCTCAAAAAGTGATTTACATAATCATATGCCATGGGATTGGCAGCAAGGTTGGGCATGTTTTGTTGTTTAACTAGAGAGTCTCCCAAAACCACTTCACAGTGCCCGTCTTGCATAAAATGTGTTTTAAAATAACGTTCAAGAATTCAGTTCTCAGTGAATGTAAACCTTAACACTGAACTGTTTTCAGTTGTCACCGAAAACATCTTAACATCTTTCACTCCATCTGCTTTGTTTTATCTGGACTCTCTGTCTGCTTTCATTCTCAACAGGGGTTTCCCCAGTGTTTCTCCTCTCCTGTTTAGCCTGTGCTACTGAGACCCCCTCCAGGTCGTCTGGGTAACAGTTATGCTCACTAACATCTGTGAATCTGCTCTGAATTCATCACAGAGAAACTTCAGAGTTATACCAACTTTCCTTTGCTCACACAACTCCATTCCTGCTCAAAAGTAATTCAGCCAAAGACTGTTGTCTGACTCTGGTGGCAGATCTTGTATAATGGAGAAATGCAGTCTAATTTAAGTACTCTTTCTTTTGTCCATTTCCTATTTATATTCACTAGTAATATTTGCTCCATTGCTGTTCATCTTTTTCAACACGTTCATTTAGCTAAAGTATCACGTGTTTTGAGTTTTTATGGGTTAGCAATGTGTGATTTTATGATAAGATCAACATTGCAGTGCAGAGAAAGGGACTGGTCCCCCCTCCCAAATCAAAGCAAAATGAAGGTTTTACGACCGCTAGTTCAGAATCTATAGCCTGAAATGATGTCAGGGAGGTTTGACTTTCCAAAGCAGATGCAGCTGCCTTCTTCCCCCAATGATGATCTCATTCTTATAATCTATATCCCAGGCGCAAGACAGGAGGTTTGAATTAAGAAAGTGTAATGTGTGATTCATTTCCAGCAACAAAAGAAAAAGAATTGCTGTTCATAGTATTGTGCTGCACAAACCAAGCTCTGTTTTTGTTATGTTTAATACTTGCCTTGTGTTTCTATTCATGGGCTAAATTCATCCTTACCCTTATGTTTAACGTTCACTAGATGTATTTTTCTTCCACATAATGATATTCATTCTACCTGCAGTTTGCAGAGTACAGTTTGGAGTCATGTAATCACACATCCAAATTGGTCTACATATTCACATTTAGGCAAGCCAGCATGTTGTCAGCAATTTTTATTGTTTGTTGTTTTGTTTTTAGTTTTTTGCCATTGAGAAGTTGTTCATTCCTGGTACATTTTCACAACTTAAAATGACACAGTGTTCACATGGGTCAGGAATGAGGTCTCTGGGAGATTTAAGCAGAGATGGTGTCTTTGAAACAGCGGATAGAGATGTCTGTGTCAGACATACTCCTACAGTACTGTTATGGTATACCATTTTGCAATGCATAAACATTAGACATAACTATAGTCTTCGGAGGATGGAGAATGTTTACCTTGTGGAAACATACTGAACTGTTTTATAGTTTCTGTGTGATTTACTTTAAAACTAGTCAATACAACTGTGAGGGAGAATTTATGGGAGCATCACTACAAAGCACATATTGGTCTCTTCTCTCCTCTAACAAATGTGCTTCAGCTTCAAACTCTACAGCAATTTCTCCCTATAGCATTCCCATATGTCTTTACAACAACTAAAGCAGACAAGGTATAAAACTGATTCTAGGATCAGAGGTTTAGGGGTGCTGAGCACCCAGAAAGCTGTCAGCCATGAGTTAAATTTCAATTTTTTACATTTTGACGCAATTTCATTCCCACATTTGTGAGAAAAGCACAACAGTGGTGTATTTTTGTTGTTAAATATTAAGTTTCAACCAAGTACTGTATGGTTTTGACAATTTTCTAGTTTGTATATATGTATGTATATATATATATACATATATATATATATATATATACAGTAAAACAAAACATTTTTTCCAATCTCAAATTTTAGGGGTGCTGGGATTCAATTTAGCCCCCCAGAAATTTAGTTTCTGTTATCAGAAACAAACAACTGAGCTTTAATTGACTGTGCCCTTCTGATTGTTCAAGACTGATGCAGGACTGATTAATGTAGATGACAGATGATATTTTGTAAACAAATCTTTTATAAGTTCTCATTGTGTGAAGAGCTCAACCATGCCAGCCATGTGTTGTTTTCCATGCAGTTAAGTATGATAAATTATCCCCGATGCTTCCCTGTATCAGCACAACCACAGTTGAGATGCACATTAAACTCCACACCCTCCTTGCACGCATGCTACTACTAGTCTCACATTACACCCAGCTAAATATAAGTATGCTCAAGGTCTATGAAGATGATGGGAATCAATGAAATGGCGGACAAACAAGAAAAAGATACAAAGGTCCCTGCAAGAAAATCCAGAAAGATTTAGTCTAGCAGCATAATCCATGTGTATCACTCTAAGATTATAACTTTAAATCATAGTTTTAGACTTTCCCATCATGTTGTGCTTCAGAGGGAGCTATTTGTGGAAAAACTATTATTTATACTCTTTTCAGATTATCTTGTGTCTTGGAAGGTAAACATTTGCTTTCAGCATGGAAATAGTAAGTTGGTCCTCCAGAGAGCAAAAGGGTTGTAGGGTTAAAACATGGATTCAACTCAAAGATCATTCAAACAAACACTCTCCCCCGCCCCAACCCCACCCCTACAGTCCCTCCCTCCCGCCCTCTGTAGATGGCAAAACTTCTCTAACTTCTCTCCGAGAAGTTGTCCCACTTAACGTTAAGCATTTTTAACTACTTACCATAAAACAGCGAGACACTGAGAATCAGAGCAAAAGCCAACATTCTGAAGGAGCTTTTCGTTTGTAGTGCAGATGACGCTGCCATTCTGGTCCGGAGAGCGCACACGTCTACTGGGTACGAGTCTAGTGAACAATCTAGTGAAGTCGCAGCACTTAACGGTTTCCTCTTTCCCAGAGCAGGACAGGGTGGATAAAGCACCAATTGTGCTCTCACAGCTTTTATACACAACCCCTCCTCCTCCCTCACCAAGGCCCAGCCCTACACCCCTTCTTCCACTGGTTACTTTACCCGTCCTCTGAGCCTCCACCCATCCCCAAGAAGCGAGGCAGGCGAGAAGGAGGAGAATGGGATCTTGTGTGTTTTTACAAGAAGGTAAAAAAAAACAAAAAAAACCGAACTGCAGCATTCTTCAAATACTGCCAAATGTTTACACTTCTACCTTAAACATGCAATTCCCCTTCTTGATTCCACCCCAATTAAGCTGCAACATGTGTGAAGTGTGTTGTAAGCCTTGCAGGATACTTGAGCAACAATCAAGGCTCTTTTTTTTCATCCTCAACACACACTGGGCTGTCTGCTCGGCCTGTGAAGCCTTTCTGGACGGAGCAGTAATCCAGCACACAATGAAAGGTGATAGCTGACAATAGGCAGTGGTGCTTAATAGGCTTATGGAGATAGACCGTGGAGCAGAATCTTATACCCAAAACAAAAGTTGACCCACTGTTATGCTAATACTGTTAATGCCTTACCCTACTCAGAGGCCATCAATCAACAGCAGCCATCCCACTAGTGAAGACACCACAGGATCTGCTCAAAGCTTTCACGCTTTCACAGAGGTCTGAAAGCACCCCCCACCCCCCAAAGCTGAGGATCTTTACTTTACTTTTGTTAGCTTTTGCTAACAGTTCTCATGCTCAAACATCTGGAACCACCACTGAAGGTATGCTAAGTGACTTGTTAAAAAAAAAACTCCACCCTCTTTGAAAACAAGAAAGTTGCAGTAACAGTGACTGAGGAAAAGTAAATGCAACACATTACATGCTTGGGAAACAGCCTTGTAATATGATACCAGTCCCAGTGACTCTCGTTTCCCCGTCCCAGTTTTGGCCCCATCTTTCTCACCCCATCACCCCGTTTCCTCCCTGTTACCCCTCCTTTCCCTTTGCCAGACCCCTATCAGATATTCAGCTCAAACAGCAGGGTGTTAAGATGGACAAGTGGCCCTCATTGTGACTCAAGGTGAGCTTTGCTAAAAACCCAAAGAGAAAAATCAGTGGTGTGCCTATCCAGCGGTCACAGCTGGGCTGCAGAGGTCATGTCATCCTAATAAAACATTACTCTACGATGATACATTAACATTATGATTAACATTACTCCATGATTCAATCTTTTAGCTGCACTGAAAGCTGATGGTGACTGCTCAGCCCAACATCCTCACCTTTGCCTTTTTTTGTGACAGTTTTGGGTTGTAATTGTTCATTAACTGTTCATTCTCACATAGAAGGGAACCAACACAGTCACTATGTGCAATAAGGAAGAGTACTCCATGCCGTCGCTCAACGACAGCTTGTGGCACGGAAACATAACGGACAAATTTAGTTACTTTGCCCCATTCAGACGACCAAATATGCCACTTCCACAGCCATGATGCGCTGCAGACGCAGGCTGTGGTGCAGGAGCCTGAACCAACCCCGAGCCGACATTCCAGGCCCCGGGAAAGACAAAGGGGCAGGTTAGTGACAGCTGGGGGAGGAGAGTGGGAGTCTGCGGCAGCATCCCCACAACGCACAACTGTGCATCAGTTACCTTGGCACTGTATTCATTCTCGTCGTCCGCCTGAGGTGGGTGATTTTTGTTTTCCCCTCCGCACATCCCCAGTGCTGAAGAAAGCCATGAGTCGAAGGGTTCTCAGCAAAACCATTTCATTTTCATCTCCATCTGAAATACGTGGGTGATTGTTACAAACTGATCTGGAAAATGTTTCTATCAATGACATCCTTCTTTAAAGGCGTGCTTCATATGGCTTTATTTGTTTGTAGTATTGACTTCTGCACATCTGTTGTAGTTTATGGTGTTTGGAAACATAACCACAGCTTTCCTCCTTCCTTCTGCAGTCTTTCCTCAGTAACCGTACATTACAATCATCATATATTTGTCTTGTAGATTATTTGTAGATTATCTGACAAGAGGGTGTATTTTGGTTTAGCTTCCAAGTGTTTATTTTTTTGACCAGATCCAGGGATTGCACTCTTTATCCATTAAGTGTGTGTGTGTGTGTGTGTGTGTGTGTGTGTGTGTGGGCGTGTGTACCTTGCTAAATGTCTGTGATGTATGGTGGGCTGTCTCAGGAGATTACAGACATCCGGGTTCAATGTGAAAAAAGATGGTGCTTTTGCGCACACACTCTCTCACGCATAGTCCTCTTTATATTTACCCTATACTTTAAAAACCACAAAAACATGCCTTTTTTGTCTCTTCTCTCGTATCCCTTTCTCCTGTCCAGGAAGCATGCATTTTCACACGCACACCTGATTGATATCAAGAAGAAAAACAACAAAACAAATTATAATGTCTGACATAACATTTTAAGACAAATAGAAAGAAATTTACACAAAGAAAAAACAGGCATGGCAGCTTCATTTGTTGGCTGCACAACACAAGGGCAATTCAAATAGCTTTACAGAGCAACAAAAAGGAAAAACACTTTGGTGAAATAATTGAAATGTTATTTAAAAACAGATTTCACCATTAAAATAGCAAAAGTGCATGCAAGATGTTCAAGACTGAGTTTAAAATGAAATTATAATAAAATTTAGCTTAAAAATACAGTTTAGTGCTGTTTTCTCAGTCAGCAGGCCACACGTCTTCAGAGTCCTGAGAATTTCATTTGGCACAAACATGGCAGAGCATATTTGGAATATACTGAGATTTTACAGTAAAATTATCCCAAATGAAATTGATATTTTAATTTCATTTGCTTACAGTTATTATGGTGGGCTACATTTTTTTAGGGCACGACTTGACTCCTCTGTGTAGAGGAATGCAGATAGTGATTAAACGGTAGAGGTCCCAAAATGGATCCCTGTGAAACATGGTCATGGCCATCTGCTCTGATTCATGGCTACCAATCAAGACAAAGTACTTCCTGGTGCAAAGATATGACATGAACCATTTAAGGGCAGTTTCAGAAAGGCCTTCTTATGTTTCTAGTCAATTTAGCAGAATGATATGATCCACTATGCAAAAGTTCTCAAATCCAACAAAACTAGAATAACCATTTTGTCTGAGTTTGTCTGAGGGAATTTTTTCAATCACTTAAAATGTAAAGATTTCATTAAGTTATACATAAAAGAGAAGTAGCCTTAAGTACTGAGCCACTACCTCTGGGTTAAGAAGCAGTGTCCTGTTCCCTGGCATTTTTATCACAGGCATCTATATTGACTGTAAAATCACCTGTTATGACTGCACAGACAAATTTAGTGTAAATAACTGAAAACATTTCAGCAAAATAATCAATAATGTATGAAGATATATATAAGTATGTATTAATTACATTGATATACATACTGTCTCAATTTTATGTTCAAAAACCAAATTATTTTATATGCTGAGTGGGGTGGATTTCAATAGAAACAGCGTCAAAGTTTATAAAAATGTTGATCGAAAGTGATTTATTATCCTAGTTTTGGATTTGCTGCAATAGTGCCTAACATACATTGCCGTGAGGGAATTTGAATCAAATTTGTTTGATTGGAAAAACCTTTCATTCACTCTCGTCTCATCTTTGCGTGACACTACTACATTATGCTGTATCTTCTTCTTTGGCCCCTCTTGTCTCATGTCTTTGGCTTGAAGGAACCAATGCATATACTTATTTAGGTGAAGTGCATCTACCTTAAATAGATGTCCGTGACCTCAGTAAGCGCAGAAATTGTGCACTAAATTGCCTGTACATGTAGCTGACCACTGTGTGTTCAGTGCCAACTATCTGCTAAAGCTCTCTGTTCTCCTCTGAATGGTGGTAGAGGGTTAATATGAATACATCATCTCATATTTTTAGTGTTCAGCAGGTGAATTAAGTTTTGAGTCTGTATCTCATGCTGCTGCTGCTGCTGCTGCACAACATCCCTGTTCCCTGTGAGTATAGAGTAATGTTATTTCCACAGTTTGATGAGCAGCCACAATATGCTGGATCCTCTCTGTCATGTAAGGGAGACTATCCTTTTTGCTGCACATGTTTCTCACATTTTTTCACTGCAACAATCAGAGTTTGGGGACCAGTCATTGGCTCCTCTTGTAGCCTTTTATTCTCTCAGTGGCTTTGAGTCCTTACCCTTCTCTGTGAGGCTGAGAGGTTATCCAGGTCATCAGATGGGGATCCAGGTTTCTGCAGTAGTGGAGCGATTCTGTCCTCTTGCTCAGTTGTTCAAGTGGTTTGTTACCAGTTCTCCCTTTCACAGCTGTCTAGGGCTTTTACCTCCGCTCTTCAGAAGTTAGTGAGTTTTTGATTTGCTGTTGACTGTACTCTGTGTTAGTTTCAAGCAGGGTTGCTACATGTAGATTCGTAGAATGTGTAGTGTACAGCGCTCCTTTTTCTTCACTGTCTTGCTCATGCTAATTGCTTTTGAGTTAGCATGCTCCTGTCCTCATTTACAGTCTGTTGAGACTAGTGACAAGTGGTGTCATTTCTACACAGCCCATTTACCTCCACATCCCCGTCTAACAGGTGTAGGACAGGCTCAGTGTGCTGATAGGCCAACAAAAAATTAAAACAGACATAACAAAAGCTAAAAACTGTCTTACAGCTGTAAAAAAAAACCCCCAAAACTGTTGTACAGAAGGTTTTAAAATTTTCTAGCCTGCAGTTGAGAACAGAACAAGCATTAGACATTAACCAGTGGAACCTACGTCATCTAGTGCAATTAGTCAATTGAGCACACACATTTTTTGGTATATCAAGAGTTAGATAAAAGTTTAGGAGTCGAGATAATGGAATAGCCTTGTCTGTGTGACTCATTATTTCTGGGGTAAAACTGGCCAAACCATCTTAAATCTGACCCCAATCTTCTCTATCTCAGACAGGTTTTAGACAAAAGGTCATTGGTGTTTGATCTGTGAAGTCTTATTTTGTGTTAGTGGACATTTAAGCCGCTAATTGGACCCCATTAAGATCACTGAGACTTGTCCACTTGAATAAGTGGGCTTCTTTAAATGACATATCCCACTCACTGACCAGAGATCTTATTAGCAGAATATGTCATGGATTAAATTCTCTGAATACTTTATCTTTTTTTTTCCTTTAATGTCTATACAGAAAATTTTACAGACAAGTTCAACATCCCATCATAGACGGTAAGCTTTATTGCTAAAATCCCACTTTCATCAATGTGCAATTTTTTTTATTGCTCATTTTAATCTAATTGGTATATTTATTCTTTACCAATTATTGTAAAGTACTATTGTGGAAATTCTGTCAATGAAGGATAAAGTTGAGATTTGTCTTTTCAGGCCAAGCATAATTCATTGTTAAGCTGATGGTCTCACAGACCTGATCTGATCTGAACATGTGAGCCCTGGTCAGTGGAGGACTACTGGTTTTATGCAGGTGTGATGAGATGATGAACTAAAGGTGTTCAGTGTGTCCCTCATCCCAATGGTGTTGTGACTCAGTTAAGTCTGACACAAGCAATGTTTTTGACTCGTAAGGTTGATTGTGCAGATACTGAAGTAAAATATGTCAAGCCTCAAGGCAACTTTGCTAATTCAGCAGCTATAAATGTTTTCTAATAGGTGGTAGCAGGCCAGAGTGAGATGGGATCAAGTCGTGCAGGATAAATAAATGTTCTATCATGACTATTAAAGAGCCAGTGCAATATTAATATGCACACTTGATGAGTTCACTGTTGTTACAATTTTTTGGCAGTTTATGGCTATTCTGTCTGAGAGCAAGACATCACTAGCAGTAGATTATTTGTGGAGCCTCAGGAGGAGCTCTGAGCAGGAAGTCGTAAAGCAGCCACTCGTCTAATGTGACAATCTTTTATGGGCAGGGAACTTTTGTGCTCCTTGTTCACAGTTAACAATACATCTTAAGAGATTCACTGCTCCATTTTGTCTTCAGAGAGGGGAAACGCAATACATATTCTGTTAAACAAATAGTGGGGACATTTTCGAACATTCTTGAACAGGGTTTCTTAAGTTTTATTTTGGTTAATTTATTTGCATAAACCCTCAAAGACATACTATCAGAGAACCACATGCACATGTAACACACATTTTATGGAGCTTTGAAAATGAGAGCCATAAATCCCACAAAGCAGCTATTGGCTATGTAGAGGAGAGCCTGTCTTGAAATGATTTCATGTGGGCAGGAGGGGGAAACTAAGGAGGAGGGAACTGAGAAGGGGGAGAACAATCATAGGTTTGGGAGGTGGAGAAGTGGGTGGGATTTCATTTCAAACATCGACCGTTACCTCTCTGGGTTGAGCTACAAGGTCTCCAGAGTCTCCAGCGCGGGAAGACAAGTAAACTGAGAGGCAGGAAGTGCTGCATTAGTGAAGTCGCCTTTCACCAAACCAAATATGCACATTTTGTTTTGGGAAGAAGTGACTTCACGGACGTTTCTGTATGGGTTCCCTTCACAGTGTCAGGGTAGTGTGTGTTCTTCTGTCAAAACACACACACACACACACACACACACACACACACACACACACACCCTTTGGAAACTGTGCTGAAAGAGACACTGGTTGTCACTGGATTGTGTTTACCTTTTGCCCTTTGTTTGAATCACATTTTCACAGCCTCTCATGACCTTTCTTTCTCATCCCAGTTTAAGCTGTGGCCTTTGAGTGCAGTCATCTCGTTCCATCTCGTTTCCAACTCTAGTCATTACAACTTTGTCCAGTAGATGGCACTAGTATATTGATGTGCTGTTCAGATCACCTACTGTATAGTAGCTTGCCGGTACATTATTTTCACTCATATTAACAGCAATACACAATGGCAATGAATGCTTTGGTGTGTTGCCATTGTTTTTAAAGGTATATTCAGTTTAATCTGAGTCTGATTTTTATATATTCAGTTTGAAGCTTCCTGTATATCTCTGCTCAATTGAAACCATGCCATGGTGTGGCAGGGAATTTATCTAGCTTTTTGTGTTAGCATTTGGCAAATGATGAAAGCAGATGTGATCAGAGTCTGCAAGCGATCATACTTGTGCAAGTGGAGAAAAAAATTGAAATCATTAATGCAGTCTGAGGATACAAAATGACATCATGAAATAGTGCATTCAATATAACCTGTAAGTAAGAAGTTGTGCCTGCTAGAGGCATTCATCAGGAATTTGTCTCCTGATCAAGACAGAAGTCTTTTGTCCTTGGCAACATATGCCTGTTTGATTGTTTGCCCTCTTCTAATGCAGGGTGTGTATAATTAAAGCAGCAGGAGATTGATGCTTGCAGATCTCAAATAGCATAAATTCAACAATGTTGTTTATCATACAGTAGGATGAGTGAACAGTATGGAAAGACAAAAAGAAGGTAGAATTTGTGCTATGTATATTCCCTAACAGCAGGTCATCATTTTTTCCCAGCTGAACCACGACTCTGAACAAATCATCACTTCACATGGTGCAGGCTGATTGCTTCACAGATTCAGAGCGAACCTGGCCACCGACTGCTCGAATAATTTTGTTGTTGTTGCAACTATGATGTTAAGACACTACATGCCGCTATTCCAGCTCATTCTACATATTCACCTTCAACGCTACCAATGAGGCAACCTCTAGCAGAGTTTCATGTACTTTAGACCAGTAGTGTTTGGTATCTCATGGTATCTGTAGACGATTCCTCTCTTGTGTTGATGAGGGTTTATGTTGTTTAGACCAGAAGACATTTAAGTTAATGATGGAATTGACAATTTGTTTAACTTGTGCAAATGTAAATGGACATTTAATCCACAATGTCTATTTTTTTCCCATAAGATGTCCAAAATCAATACATATTCAAGTATCTTTGATATGAAACAGGGTCTATGTGAGTATATTGTACAAGTGTCAATCATTGTACACATATGTATGGACTATGGGTTATGTCTTAGGGTTAGGGTTAGTAACCCAGTTAGGGTTGGTAACCCAGTTGTTGCTTCATTTTCTACGACACTGAAGCCAAAGCTCAACATTTGCTATTAAGAAACACTCTGCTTGGCCTTTCAAGTCGGACAGTATACGTCTAAGGTCTTTTCCATTCAGCATTTGTCATGCAGGTGCAGCTTCAAACTGAATTATTCCTGAAGATCTGAAGTCTGGGGAAAGCTGAGGATCTATAGTTAGGCCCTGAAGTGCATAAACAATGATTACACAGAAATTAAGGGTTGCACTGACTTTTTATAGGACTTATCGCTATACGTTTATGTACCTCCGTTTATGGAGGCTCAAAACAGAGTGTGAAATATTGTGACAGCTGTCAGTGATTGATTGAAAAATAATGGGCTTCTAATGGCTGTAGTCGCTCCATAAACCTGTCTGGTACCATCCAACCAACCGCACACTCTATCAAGAAGCTATGCTGCGGCTCGCTCAGCTGTCAGGAAAGGAGGTTTGAGTTGTAATGATCCTCCCCCTGTGTGTGTGTGTGTGTGTGTGTGTGTGTGTGTGTGTGTGTGTGTGTGTGTGTGAGAGAGAGAGAGAGAGAGAGAGAGAGAGAGAGAGAGAGAGAGAGAGAGAGAGAGAAGTGATACGGGATTGTAGGATGCTGAGAGTAGACACTCTGACAAGCAGAGACAGAGGAAAGGAAAGACAGGGGTTAGAGCCTGGCAGGTGTACAGAGGACTCTTCGATGCGCTGATAACACACCCACCTGAATCTGACAGGCACAAGTTGGGAGGCCTGGATGTGCATGCAATCCTCCATCTCCTCCTCCTCCTCCTATTTTTCCTCTCCTCTACTCCGCTTGCCCAGAGCCCCGAGGGTTAATCATGAATAATGAATCCTTGCTCCTTATGGCAAGTGCTCTATATGCTACTCACATGCCATACTAAATTCTGTCACTGCATCTGGCGAACTCCTCTTCACTTTGAGAGGTTGCCCATCATATCACTTATCATCAGATGTTGAGTGCTAGAATATTTCTCAGTCAGTTTGCAAGCTCAGCTTCTCTATGGTCTAAAATGAGTCACTCCTGCCCAATGAAGAGTGTCTAAATATACCTATACTGTGTTCTGCATCTGTAAATATCAGATTTCCTTTGTATGATTCAAGAGTCTCCTTATTGACAGCTGTTGACAAAATTAAAGAGATTTCCTCCATCTCTGTGGACTCCACCCAAGCTAAAATGTAGACATTTTCATTTAATTCTAAATGTATTTAATTGTCATCACATGAACCTAGAAAAAAATGTGTCAATCACAAAAAGCCAAATAGGCAGAGATGAAGACCACAATGCAGTAAAAACTGGAGCTAACAATCAGTGGAGTAAAAGCGTCTAAGTATGCACTCTGTTCATGTTAATTCATTTTGTTTCAAAGCTTCTTCGTCAGCACCCTGAATTGATTGCTACTAGTAGCCTGGTGATGTGTTTTCATTATTTTGTTCAGCACAATGGCAGGAAAACCAAAAATGGTACATCTGGAAATCTAAGTTGTATATGCTTCTTTCATCAATCCTTGAGCTATTAGACTCAAAAAAACCCAAAACATAATTGATTGATGTAATGCCAGACATGTGACTATGATTGGTTATGCACTTACATTAAGTGCTTACAATCAGTCACGAGTGACCTGCTGTTTTGTAATAATAATAAGCATCTTATTTTCTGTATGGAATGAGGTCAGCTCTGCTAACATCATTAGTACATATGGGCAACAATTATGTTAATTTCAAAGTACAAAGGATGTTCCCTTGGGATTTTCTTCAAGCCCTGATATCATCGTCTTGCATTTAGAGCCCTCCCACAAAATGCCAATCACATCTTAACTATCAAATTACTTTCTTAAATAAAAATGGACTATCCAGTTATGCATGGCAGACTTGACATTGGCTGGACAACTGCACATGCAAAAACTCTGTGAATGGAGAGACTCCAACTGTACAAGCACATTGTGATAAGCCAATGAAGAACAGCCTGGAAATGTTTTTCAAATAAATGAAGCGTTAAGATCACTTTATTTTTCAGTTTAGCTGGGCATTAGCTCAAATTTCGGAAGAGATTTTTTTCAGTATTATCATGAAAGACAGCAGGCATGAATCATTTTCATCAGCTGCGCATTTAATGTATAACAACAGTACAAAGTGAATCTTTTGCTTGCAAAATAGGAGTGTTTTCTATGTACAATATTTATACAATAATATATAGTTTAAAAAAACCTTACAGTCTGACAGTTTATTGCACAACACATTTATAAATTATCATCAAACCACACATGAAACAGAAGAGTTTTCTGTCATATTTCAACACTTAACAAGACATTTTTTTTTTTACTTATTTTTATCTTGTTCTTCAACATTATATGAGTCAAGGTCCTGTGGGGGCATACATTAAGCCCCCACTGATACTGAAATGGTAAAAAAAAAAAAAAAAAGCAGTGCTCCATAATAACACTGATAGACAGTTACGATGATTTTTATATGAAGCAATTAAACAGCCTTAAGCACAGAAAGATGTCCATCTCTCACCATTGCCATGGGTGGAATGCAAACAATCAAAACGCAAACCCTGAATTAATGTGAAGCCTCAAGCTGAATATTTCTTCATGATAATCATTTTAAAGTTCAGATATGGCACTCGATAAATACAGCAGCAAAAAGACAGCAAGCAGTCAGGTAAAATGTCTATCTGAATGTTAAGTTAACATTATATATGCTGAGGCATGGAAAGGAAAGGATGTAGAGCAAAGGTAGCACTAAAAAGCAACACACAAATGCTCAATAGATGGGTTCGTTTACCAGGACCAGTTGCTGATCCGAGCGCAAAATGTTAATCATATATCCACGTTGTGTACAGAATATTAGGAACACCTAACTCACACTTTGACTCAATCAGAGGATCTGTTGCACAAGCTGATCCCTTAAATTTCTCCCCGATCAGAAATCCTCCTCTTCCTCCTCCTCCTCTTTCTCTTCCTCTGGCTCATTTCCTACATTAAATTTCAGGTTTTTGTTAACAAAAATTGATTTATAGGGGAAATCAATGAGGCGTTACAGCCTCTATCTAAATTAATCAGACAAGATCAGTTGATGAAAGCAGCAGGTGTTCTTAACATCTCGTACACACAGGGCATTTCAAGTATAACAATTTAATGTAAACAAAGACTGATGAGACAGAGAGGGAGGAGAGGGAGGGGGCTGTGGGTCTGTTCGCCAGTCTGATCAATGGTCAGACTTATAGTGTCATTTTTCATGCTTTTCTGCATCAGTTGAATTTACTCCCCACTTATCTTGAATGGTTAAATTGGTGCACTGTAGATCATCCCTGCACAAAATTTCCTGTCTCAAATAGGATCTTTTCCATATGTTGGCATGTGTTATTAATGGTGGCTGCAGGAGCATTTAACTAATGAAACTAATGAAACATTAGATGTTATATTTAGCACAAAAGCCAGGGATTAGGTCTGGAAATATCTTCTCCACATATTTCACACTTAAAGGTAAAGTCTTCAGAGTCTTACCTATTACAAGAGCTGCACTCTCAAAATACATGATGCATTTTGACGCAACTCTTAAATCAATCCATAGAAGGCCAGAGGATCCTCATTTAACATAAAGAAAACAGATAGCATGGAGTTTCAAGTTGAGAATGAGAAGTAATAACTGCCTGCCAGATTTTTCAGAGGGGAGAGGCTTAACCGTGTAAAATCTCCCAATTCTGATGTCACTCCAAGCCCACAATGTTACTGTGGACTGCTGTGCTTCATCTTTGACATGTAAAAATACTTGTCTTACCACATGTCTTTCCAGTCTTCCCCAGCTCCTTTCTTTTCTCTCTCTCTCTCTCTCTCTCTCTCTCTCTCTCTCTCTCTCTATCTCTCTCTCTATCTACCTCTCCCTCTCTCTCTCTATCTATCTATCTTTCCCCCACTCTCTCTTTCTCTGAGCCTTTTCAAATGTTGGATGCATGCCTCTTGGAGTTTATTCGGAAAAGAAATCAGATTGGATTCAAAAGTCGTGCTTTGGGACAATCTGCTGTTTGATGTGTGCAGTGGTTTGTTTATGTACAATTGTATGCGTGTATGTATATATGTATGTACCTTTCTGTGTATGCATTGTCAGTTTGTTTTTACAGTAGGTTCATTAGGTCTGGTGTGTATGTGCATATATACGTAGTTAATTATATGTGTGTTCCTTCATGTGCACATCTGAGTGCCATATGTATTGCCATAGGGTCTATAACTCCTTAGTATGTTTAGTGTGTGTGTGTGTGTGTGTGTGTGTCATTTGACCATGTGCAGAGCTATGCAGTGTGTGGGCCTCAGCTCTCCGCAGACATGACTGAGATGATCTGCTCCACTTTATAAGACAACTTCTGCTTCTGGGCCTGTTCATCCTGCTCCAGTGCCTCGATGATCTAAAACACACAGACACAAAGACACATGGCAGAAACTATGACACCAAGGACTTAATGCATATCACTGGTCTATGTGACCGCCTTCATCATCACTATCATTGATGTTTATGGATTTGGGAACATTGGCTTGGTTACTTGATTTTTTAAATTCATTATCTTTTTTTACATCAAGGGTTTTTGGACTTTGAGTAAGACTCATTGTGAAGGGACACAGGCAGAGGAAATGGGACACAGAAGAGCTACAAAGGACAAGGACTGATGACAAGCGTGACAAGTTGCATTATAACAGTCGGCATGTCAATTGAACGTCACAGAAGTCATCAAGCCACTCTTACTGAACTTAAACTTAAGTTATTAGTTAACACCCTAAAATCAGAATTGATCTGACCCATGGTGCATTAACTTTACATATTGCAGCACTTCTTTACTTGAAGACATTGCAAAATCATGACTGGTTACAGTTAGAGATATCAGGTGTGTCTGTCTGATGACACCAAAATGTCCCCAATTTCTGTCTTGGATATACAAAAATTAATGAAAAAATGATGCTGCCAGATAACCCTGCCAGCAGGATCTCTCATTCCTGTGTCACAGTGAGTTGACTGGGCCTCACCTCTTGGCTGTACTTGCTGACGTAAGCGTAGATCTCATGGAGGGCACTGAGCATATTGAACTCACTGGAGTGAAGGCGGGCCTGCTCAGCCAGATAGGCATTCATATCCTGATCACTGATGGCAGGCAGGCGGTTGATGTCGGCATAGTACCTGAGAGGAGACACACACATACACACACACACACACACACACACACACACACACACACACACACAGAAACTGTCAGAGTGAAGGGCATAGTCATGCGTATCAGAACTTTTCTCCTTACTCGGATACAGTGTTTCACAGTTAAAAGTCAAAGAATATGAAATGTTAAAAGTGTCAGTAAATCTGAGGTGAGGCAGAAAGGTTTAAGAAATATCAGAGGTTCCAGTTAGTCATTAGTCTGCATTATCAGCAAACACTTCCCTGAACTAAGGCATATCCATATATTATGTACGAGGAACCTTAACTTGATGATGATGATTTGTCACTCCCGGCCTTAAGATGATTGCCTGGTTAATTGCATCACAATTCATACATGATGAAGTTGCATTAAAGCATGAGAATATATGTTTCACTAAACCAATTATCAGTATGGGACAATTCGTCCATAAAGTAGCATCGAGAAAGAACGATGTTTTGTTTGGTCACAGATACTGAAAAATAGACTTTATATGAGGAAAATAACCTGATTCTGCTGGTACAGCCGATCATACAATAGTACATCAATGGCACTGATGTAATGAGGTAGTCACTGAGCTTCTGCAAGATAGGTGATGCCACTGCTGTTGCATCATTGAGAATTTTTACTGCTGTGTGTAGCAAGGTGTAAAGATGAGTGCAGACATGATTCTGAGTGAGTGAGAAAGTCATCTTGTGATCTATTTGGCCAGAAATTGTGTTGTCTCCATCTTACATACAAAGTCATGGAGCATAACAAACAATATTCTACATAAACCTGACTCTGAAATGCCCTGTGATGTAAATGATGAGTCCTCAGTATGGGTCTGAGTTCAGAACCACACACACACACACACACACACAAACACACCTTTCTACCCAGCTCTTGTAATGTGGGATGTCCTTTGCGTAGAGAAGCTTGGTGGAGGGTGAGTCTTTGCCAAGTCTGTGTTCTGACGTTGAGCAAGAGTCCATAAAGGTTTGGGCCACCACAGATAGACAGGCATCTGTGATGCTGCTTTTGTGGATGTCAAACACAAACTGAGGATTCTTGATCACGTTGACCCAGAAGCGCAGAGGCAGGCTGCGGAGAGTCACAGAGATTTTACACATCTTCAGACTAGATAATGAAAACCTACCACAAGTCATTGTCCAGTCTTCCTTACCAGTTGCTCTTCCAGGTGTGGCGAACGTCCATGTCATGGATGCCGTGCCGGTCAGCCTGCTCATCCAGAAAATCAAACATGTATTTGATTGCTAGAGGCAGGGCGGTACCTCGACACACCGTGCTGAACAGGGTCTCAAACAGGTCATCCACAAACTTCTGGAGTGTGCCCTAAAAGAGTGCATTGAAATAAGACTTGTTATCAAGCAGATCATTAAAGAGTGTTTATTTGGATATATAAATGTAAATCCATCATGTTGTATTTGTGTTGATATATTGCACCTTTGTTGCTAATAGCCTTGTCAAGTAGATCTCAGACACCATCTTGCTGCCACGCTCGCCTTCTTTCTGGTCCCCGTGATCATGGTTCTTGACTAAGTGCCAAACTTTGACCCCACTCTCGAGGTCGGGGGTCAGCATGGGGACACGGGAGTGTGGACTGTCTGGGCTGGTCGGTGTGGAGCGGAAAGGCACATCCACACCTAGATCAACATATGTCAGATCAGGGAAAAAGGTTCCAAAACAAATAGAATATATTTTATTCAACACAAATATAGAAACATTCACATTATGTATTCAAGCAAAAGTGCAGCGCAGACGAAATGCAGGTGCTTTTAGATGATAATTTCCTGCCACTTTTTATTTGGTTGTCATAGCCATTCAATCATTCACTTAACACCTCTTTTCTATTTATGCTGTGATCTCTTTATCTGCAATTATCTTTTTGCTCTTCTTGTCACCTTTTTAAAGAAAAGTCTCAGAGGGACAAATATGAAATGTCAGGATGACCTGCTATTTCACTTAAATGATTTCTATTACAGACTTTTCAATGATAGAAACTAATAGCATCATACTGCTGGAAGTTGGAGGAATATGATAGCATTCCTTAAGGAGGACTGACCGTATCTGCTGATGCTGCGTGGAAAGCTGGCTGAGGATGGTATGTTGAAGGAGGACATCTGTTTGGGAACTAAGGCTACCACACAGTGCTCAGACACCTAGGAGACAAAGGTTTAGTTTGTATATCAACAATTTTCAGCTGTCAGTCACAAATAATGAATTTTAAAACAGTTGAAGTTTAGTCTATTTCCACCACCCATGGAGGGATTTGTGCAGGAAAAATATCGGAGCTTCGTAAAGTCTGTGGAAATTGTTTTGGGACATGGCGTGTCTTCTCTGTGGTAGACAAGGGTCCTTGGTTTGTTCAGCAAGTTACCTACAGTTCTAGTTCTGGAGAGGGCTTTCCAATGGTTTATCCAAGTGAAAGGAGCAGCAGTTCAAAAAACCGACCCTTTTTTGGACTTGTGGGACTCTACTGTGGGACTCTGTGGCCTGTGGAGCAGCCTGGAGGGGTGTCACTGGGAGATGTGGTGCACCTGACCTGAATCTGTTCAGTTTCTGGACTAGCACCATATTCAAATACAAGGTTGTCCATCAGTGCATGTGGCATCAGGACTATAAAGGTATAGATATAGGTTGCTGCTGGACCTTGTGGTCATATCAGCTCATCTGTGGCCTTATGTTCTGCTGAAGAGAGGGCCGGAGCCCTCAGCTGATTACCACCCACTTGGATCAGATGGTGGGAGAGGATTTTGGACAGACCTGGGGCCAGGTTGGTCTACAGCTCCACTGGCAGAGCTTCAAACATATCCTGCTGGTGGCTGGGTACATGGATCCTGAGTGGTCCATGTCCTGTTATTCCATTGCTGAGGAGCAGAACATGGACCAGCCTGTCTACATGCCAAACATCAGCTATGGTCATGAGCTACAGGTAGTGACTAAAAAAATGACATTGTGAATACAAGGGACTGAGATTTGTTTAATTTAAGTCCTGGGATAAAGACACTGTTAAATTTGCTCCAAATTATTTTGTTTTCTTGAAACTTGATTTACATAATATGTTCAACATTTTCACATTCAAAATGTTTTTAACTAAAACGGGCTTTCTTTTGAAACAAATGAATAGTGCTTCTCTTTTTCCAAACTTCCTGTGGAAAAAAAGAGCCAGAGATGTGTATTGCAGTAGTGTTCAGCAGACATTTAGTATTATGCAATGTCTACTGACAATACACAAATGCATACATTTCTAGTCAATCAATATCCGGCTGATGAGAAACTGACCTTGGTTATATTGATTGAGTGTCTCTGTTAACCCCAAAACTACAGTGTAAAGTCATTTTTGTGTAAAAGTTCATGCATGCAGTTAGGGTTCATAGAGAATTGTGCTGCTTCTGTGTGTAGACTCCATTGGTTGCTGAGAGTTGACTTATTGTTATTGTGTTGACTTATTGTGTGTCAGGCAGATGTGCTGCAGCTGTGCTCTGCACGTGTGGGGAGGTCAACAACATGCTGAGCTCACAGTAACTCTGCATCAGCTACAAATACAGCAAATGCAAATCCAGTTTATAGCAACAAAAATTCCCATACCTGGCAGAGGGATTAACTATGAAAAGGAATTAAACTGTTTACCTTCTGGACAGATAAGACAGATAGGACAAATTACACTTTCAGTTTAACAGAAAATGCAGATTGTCTTTACTCCCAACACTGACCTACTGGCTGCCTAAAAGCTGAATCAAGACAAACACTGGCTGACCAGGGAAAAGGGTGTGAGGTCAGTGACCCGTGTCATCATATGGCTGAGACAAAGTACACTGTAAAATCGAGAGCCATACAGGTGCATGTGTGGGTTGACTAGGTACGCCTGTAACCAGGAGGCTGAAAAAAATGATGGTAGGAGTAGGATGACTAATATGAATATGAATGAGTAATCCACTGTCCTTCATTGACAATATCTGCTGTCTTACCCTTGGTAACTGGATAATTGCATTTTTTTAAAGAATAGTTTATTCAAGGGTTGGAGGAGATTTGTGGGCTTCATATTTTTGCTTTTGCTATGGCTTGTCTACAAACAGAGCTGAAATTAAACATTGAATTACCGAAATTACCGAATAGGTAATATATTGTATTTCATTTTTTGAAAAGGATGGAAAATATCCTCTCTTCCCAATCTTCCTGTACAACCAGAGTGTAAGGTTTTAGAGGCACGGAGAGGTGCAGGCTGCTCAGTACTCCTCACCTTGCACCTACATTTCCAAGTGTGAAGGACAATCCTACAGCGGTGTCAACATGGTTTGAAATAGAATTTGTTTTGGGAATTTTGTGATGCCAGACTCTGACCTTCATCCACAAGGGAGAAATTGGCATGAGGGCTTCAACAGTTACAAGTAAAACAAAACCATACCCCAATAAAACAAATACAAAAGATGTCAAAAAAAATAAGATGGAAATAAACATTTTAAGATTTTTACAATTCACTTCAGATACAAATTAGCTTGAAATTAGAATCTCACAGAAAAAATACTAAATAACCAAGAACATCAGAGTATTAGATTTCATTTCTAACAGTTATAACTGTCAGAGATACAGTAAAACAAACATTAACAGACCTGGTAGTGCAGGAGTGTGTTGAGTCTCTTCCAATCACTCTCTATTTTGGTTGTGATGTCCTCATCCTGCAAGACTACCCGGGCCGTTCTGCCCTGCCGCCACTCTGTAGGAAAATACAATCAATATACTGTGAATGATAGACATGGTATTTCAGGCAGTGTTTGTATTCTGGGAGGCTCTGACATGCAGTACTGTTTAATGCTCACTATTTGTCCTGCATTTTGTTACAGGTGAGAACATTTTCTTGTGTGCATGGCTTCTTTCAATCTAAATGTCCCCGTGGAACACTGTAAATCTCTGAAGGTTATGTTGTTGTTGTTATGCACATATCAAGCTTTCTACATTAAAAATGATTTGAACTGTCATGGTCTTTTATGTGCAAGGATAATCTTTAGCTTTTGGGAATAGTCATGTCATTCATATTAGATGCATCTGTTACAGGATAAGCAGCAAAAATGTCACCAAGACAACTTCCGAAGCAATTCCTCTTGACAATAATAATAACACACACACACACAAGACACTATGTCTTTGCTGGAAATGAATCTGCCAAAAGCTACAAGGAGATACCTGAAATCCCAAATCTGTAAAACCCCCTCACACTATAAAACTACAAACCCAAAGCGACATCAGCTGCTACCTACCACGTATCCTACTCCCTTTGAAGATGCATGTCAGCTGGATTTTTGCAGAGTCATTCAGCAATGGATGACAAGCTGTGGGTATAAGCCTGGGTGTAGGTGAGCTGTCACTGAGATTTGGCATCAGTGTTGGTGAGTGCTCCTTTGGTTTAGGCTTTACACAGGTGTGAACAGGTGCTGTATTCCAGAAATTGATGCTGTCCTGATGTTGCATGTCTTCAGTAAAATATCTGTAACTTTCCTGACATGCCTGTTCTTAAATGCAAGCATCCCTCAAGGTGTCATTTTTACATATTATGCGCCTTTCTTTTATCCAACTGGACAGTAAAGAAATTATTCCTTCACAGTGTGATTGAACCCTCACCGAGATCCATGTCTGCAGCCCGTGGTCGCTGTGAGTAGGGCATATTCTTGTACACTGCATCCAGGATCTTCTCCTTTACCTGGGTAATGGTGTCACAGTTGAGTACCTTGACAGGGATTTCTGGGCTGTTCTCATTGTCCGGGTTCACACAGCTCAGTGTCTGGGGATCCGGTAGAGAGGGAGAGGAAGAGGGAGAGGGGAGATGTAAGAGAGAGGCAATGGAGAAAGGGTGTTGCTTCCTAGGAAAGTCCTTTCATTACTCAGTCTTCCCCAAACTGTCCTGTCAGAGAGGATCTTGGCCAGAAATGTAATTTCACACCTCCAGGATGTGGCTGTGCAGTTGTAGCCAAGGGCATTAACGGAGTAATGAGACAGAGCCTCTCAGAGTCTCCAGCATGGATATCAGAGAGGTGTCATCCTCCTGCTGCTGCTGGCCCCATGCTGCAGCTAAAACCTGGGGGGACTCGCAGGTACTGAGATATGCCAGCGCAAGGGCCCACCAGCTCTCAGGGAAAGACAAAGCCACATCGCTATTGTAGAGATGGCCTTATAGATGCACTGTTCTTGCCTTCATTAAAACATTTTCCTAAATTCCCAATTTTTTACCTGGGTTTGTCAAACAAGATCAGGTCATCAAATCACATTAGAGATGTGGTTGAACTGACAGATTTTGTCATCAATTTTAGGTACGTCTTTCTTAAGTTGGTTGGTTGGTTGAACTTTGACTTTACAGCTTTGACTGCAGCACTGTTTGTCCAAAACCAGTCATGTTTGTGTAAGCATCCAAACACTCAAAGCTTTCATAAAATTACAACAGCTACCCAGGGATATGCCACAGTTCTGAGACTCTTTCATGCCAATTGATGTACAAAAATGAAAGACACACACACACACACACACATACACACCTTTTTATTAATGTATTTATGACTCACCAGTGTCTTGTATTCAATCTGCTGTCGGATGAGTTTGTCCTCACTGAGGGAATAGCGCGCCTCTCCAGTGATGGAGTCTATAGGTCCCTTCTCCATTTGCTGTTTGATGGCACAGAACAGCATGAAGAGAGGCTCGCCAGCACACTCCTTTGTTTTGGAAAGGGACCCAGGGATTAGAGCGAAAAGTGGGAGAAAGGAAAATAAGACACAGCGAAGAAGTAAAGGAAGGGGATGTAAATGCATTCATCAGCACAGACGATGAGCCTTAGTAACAAGAGCAGATCACATCAGACACAATAAAATGAATTCTTCTCTCGTTCTCAGAAACAGGTAAGCCCCATACCCCAACAGTGTCCCCAACAATATCAACCTCAGACTGTTGAAATGGCAGCAACGAATAAAATGTGCACAGCTGCAAACTTCATAATCAATGACATAATGATAGTTTCACAGTGACATCAGTGGATCACCAGTAGCAATTTTGATTTCACCTCACCTTGAGAAATTTGTGGAGCAAGAAGGCAAACCAGTTTGTCAGCATCTTCTCTGCCACAGACTCAGTTCTGCGAGACCAGAAGAAAGCATACTCATTTGTGAGCAAGAGACATCCCGCAGAGAGTTGGAGTGCTCTGATTATTCTTTTATAATTTAAGACGTGAAAGAGCCTGACATTGTTGGATCCAAAAAAAAAAAAAACATGAATTGGAGAGTTTACAGAGAGACCGCATCCTTACTCAGCCTGTCTCAGAGGACACACACTCTGATATATGTAAGTCAAGTGCTGTTAGTGCAGAAAATATTTGGGTCATGGCATAATTGCACAGACACAACTTGAATGTCCGTGTTCGCTCTCCTAAAATGAGCACAGATGGGAAAGAATTTGTGATTTTACTGTTGTAAATCCGTTAAATCTCAAAAGAGGAACATTTAAATGACGCGTAAGCCTCGTGTAGTGTGAAAGCTTTACGACCACTAGTCACTTTCCCCCCTGAACATCCTGTCATGGTGACTCTTTTTGCCCCATGCCTGCATTCTAGTCCTGACATGTATGGACACCTCTGACGAAGATGCCCTTGTGATTTTTGTCACATCATTTTTTTAATTATTACTTTGTCTTTCTCAAAGGCAGCTCAGTGACTCCTGTATGAACTTATATTCAATGTGTTGTGCTACAGATTGAAAGGAAGAAAGAAAGAAAGAAAGAAAGAAAGAAAGAAAGAAAGAAAGAAAGAAAGAAAGAAAGAAAGAAAGAAAGAAAGAAAGAAAGAAAGAAAGAAAGAAAGAAAGAAAGAAAGAAAGAAAAATTCATGAAACATTCAGCACTGCCTAAGCACTGAGAAATAATCGACAGATAATGAGTGTTCGAGGAAAAAGGGAAAGAGGCGAGAGAAGGGACGAGAGAAATGGAGAGTTGACGGGGAAGAAACGTGAGCCACAGCTGAATGTTTCATGAGTGGCACACAGAAGATAAGTCAGACCGACAATGGCTCGGCTGCTGCTGCTGCGCTCACTCCTGTACATTAGGTCCACTTCCTCTACCAGTCCCTCCCACTTTCTATCACTTGAACCGCTCCTGTCTTTCACCTGTCTGCTCAGGCATCCTGGTCCTCCAGGCTGTTTTATGCTGCTGCACCAAACAAAGCTGAGTAGAAGTGGCCTTTCCTTTGCTGCCCTAGTTACTCATCCATCAGACATGTGTTAACTGGGCTGGAAAGAACAATTCGCAAAGGAATTATCTTTGCCAAAAGATAAGCAGCGCTGATCAGCACTGGTAAGGTTTGTGGCAGACAAGGCCTCTAATTTCCACGATGTGGCCAGTGAAGGCGAGGTGGTTTTAAATCAAAAAGTAGTTTCTGAAATTCACAAGGAATATTTTGAGCTGTTCACCATAGCAGTTTGTTCTTAACATTACCCTATCTCAGCCTTTAAGCGTGATTATTGTTATTATCTCTTGCCAGGAATAATGACTGTAGTTGTACAGGTCGTTCAACTCCCTGGACCGAGTTTGCTATGCACATCTACTCCGGCAAGGCCCAAACTCACATTAATACAATCTCTGTGAATAAAAAATCCAAAGAGAATGAAGCAATATCCAACACTACTGTAAACTCTATGACACTTAATGCTTCAATCCTTAGTTACTGAACATCATTCAATGGCAATTTTCCATAAACATGTTAACTTTTTTTTAGAAGCTTTTTTAATCCAACTTCTGGTTTTTACCTGCGGAGGAGCAGCTTGGGGTGGTTCTTGCTCTCGAGGTTGCGCTCTATGAGATCTGAAAGGAGGTGTTTGAGGATGTCTGTGGCGTACTCCAGCCGTCCCTGCAGAGCGGTCATGATGAGCGAGGCTACGTAGCCGCGGTCACGCATGGAGAAGGAGCGCTGCAGCTCCAGTGTCCGGATGAACGTCAGCAAGAAGATCTTGTTGTTGACCAGCTGCGCAAACTGCTTCAAGGCTTTTTCCACGTTTGCCTGGCCACTCCCCGGCACCTAAAGGCATCATGCATTTTTGCACACACAGAGACACCCTTGCTCATTAGACAATACTCATTCAAGGATGAAGAGATTTACAGAATAGACAGGCAGAAACAAACAGAAAAAATCATATGGGGACTTAAGACAGAGGCTGAGCGCAGCAGCAGCGCTGGAACCTCAATGACATAAGAGTAAGCATCTCTAAACATGTTAATTAGTAAAAATATTTAGCTGTTACTTTTAACAACAAACAGTGTACATGTTACTCTCATGGTGTTTAAAATTGCAATTAGACAGGGACTGGAATGTATTTGTGACCGTAAGGGCTCGATTAAACAAACTATATCTGACAACTCTAGCAAAACCTTTGGCCTGAATGGTTGTTCAAGACGTGATTCAAATGCCTCAGACATCCTTCTAAATCAGATAAACTATGGGACAATGAAAAAAAACTGGCTTGGCCATCCCTGAGGTGTTAAGGAAAAGACCAAACTTGGAACAAAACACCAAAAAAACTAGGATCTATTTATGGGAGACTTGTACTACACTCTTCAAATCCTGATATCATCTGAATGTATTAAAGAATGCAAGGATGTGGTGAAAGGAAAAAGTTAAAGTTAAAAGTTAAAAAAAGTAAAGTACGGGAGGGAGCAAAGTCCAAGTAAAAGCTTTTCCATTAAGTAAACAGACCACAAACCACTGACATTTGCTCACACTGCTCTGTTTGACGGCAGGTTGACAGCACATGCCAACAAGCCAAAATCAATTTTGTTTGGAGAATACGTGAGTTTTAAGGTTGCGTGTTGGATGAACAGACAGTGGCGGGCCTGCTTCAGAAGTTTCCTACCTCCAGCTCTCGGAGTACGGGGTGATCGTCAATGCCAGGAAAGAGGACCCTCATGGTGTAGGTGCGGTAGTCAAGGAAGGGGATACCAGCTCTGTCGAGATCACTTGTTAACTCGTTGATGTCCGTCTGCAACTCTGCAAAGGCTACGAGAAGCAGAGAAATGCATTAAAATACATCCATCTCTTTCAAGTAGCACTGAGAAAGGGTTTTTCTCTGATCAGCATTCGTGATGAAAAGGTAATGACTGGAAAGAGTTTAACCCTATTCCCTGTTCAGGCATTTTTGTACATTTTTCTTTTTACTTTCACATTTCACTTTTTTTTAATTTGGTGATCATTTTGGCTGTGTTAAAATTAAAATTAGTGGCTCGAATTTTTCTTAAGTTTTCTTTCTTTCACTTAATTTTGAAATAATTGTTTATTGTTTATTATCATACACATTAACTTTTGGGTGATCACCATAATGCTACCACCCTGGCAGGCTCCACAATATAACTGGCAAAAATGCATGATACTCGAGCATTGGTGGAATACAGTAAGAATGTCAAATATCACTACATTTCTTTAAAATGAAAAGTTGGCATTAGGGAATTCATGGTTTTATAATATAATGGCATTGAGATTAAAACGTGTGTTTCCAATGGAAGTCAATGGGACACTTTTGGGCACAAAGATGTCCACAGAGAGTAAAGGACAATATATAAAATAAAATAATGTGAACAAATTAACTTTGTTGCTCATCTTTGACATATCCATGAATCAAATCACCACCAATGCCCGATCCATGTTCTATTTATTATATGGAAAATAATTAATGTGTATGTTTTTTGAACAAATAAATGATTAAACCAATATTTAAAGGGTTACAACTATGGAAATTATTGAATGTTTGGTGGTGTAGAACAAGTTCACAAGCATCTTAAATGATTTATGAGGGGAAAAAAGCAGAAAAAACATTAATGTATGATGATTTAACAGCAGTAATTGGTATGTGTACATTTTTGGCATGAACATGTCCAGGGATATTTTAGGGCAGGGCAAGCTTTATTTATTTGTTTGTTTGTTTGTTTGTTTTTGAGTTTTGCAGATTCATTTTGCAATTTTCGCATAATATTTGTTTGGTAAATGTATATATTGTGCAGGAAATAAACATAGAGGATTGCAGACCTTCAGCTGGTTATGACCACTTAGCCAATCTTTCAATTAGAATAAATATTCACAGACATTAGCCACACATCTGCTTTCAACAGATGGCGCTGTAGAGTATAAGCAAACTAGATTACGGAAATGGTGTTGGTTCTTTTGTAAGTGTAAGTGGTAATGAACAGAGCACATGAATATTTATGTTTCATCTTTTGGATCAGTGTTGCTCACCCTCCTTGCACTCCAGAGCCACTCTGGACTCCAGATTGTCCATCTGCATCTGCAGGCGCTTCAGAGTCAGGTCATTCTCATGTGACTTGCGCCTATAGGCCAGCAGAACTATGATGACGATAATGAGGAGCAGCCCTCCACCAGCTGTGATGCTGAAGATGGCAGGGAGGGTGAGCAGGTTGTCAGACCGAATGTGAACCTCTCCTGGAGAGATGTGGAGTCCTCCAACCTGGACCTAGTAACGATAATGGTATTAATAATGATAACAAAGGCGAAATGATTTCCAAAAATAGTTGACTATGTGCAGACAGAAAACGATCAGGACTGAAACTGGGCCGACCATTAATTCTAAATGATCGCTACTGAAAATGTAACTTCATTACAATGGAGAGATTGGCTGTTTTCAATCAACAACCACCTTCTGAGAAAAAATAAAGTTTTTGTAAGCTCTGAAGAACCTCAACTTGTCTTTTCACAGCTCCTTCCTTGCTGTTTGCAACAGTGTCTGTCAATAATTCTGCAGGGCACTGTACTGTAATTGGGAACCTAGCAGACCATGAGTGACAGACTATGACAGAAAGCCAGCAACAACCTGAGAGGACGTCAGTGACCCAATCACAAGGACACACAGGCAAGCACAGTCCTACAGACAGCTGACCCACATCCACGCAAACAGGCAGTCAGATACACAGATGGACTGAAATCTACCAGGACTTTTAGACTGACCAGGACTTTGTGCTGCCCAGTGAGGTTTGGTGGTTCGCAGAGTAACTGAGTGTCAGACACAGTGAGGGAGCAGGGCGTGTCTCCAATCAGCACTGTGTAGTTCAGCCTGGCTCCACCAGACGCAGACGGCACCAGGTTGCGTCCCTGCAGCACAGTAAAGGAATTGATTTACTCCTTAAAAAACTACAGAAAATCACTTGATGTTATTAAGAACAAACTGTGGAAAACAACAACCTTAAAATATGAAATATCTACCACAGCAGTTTTTCAGACCACTCCCTCTGTACTGAAACTGTGCAGCATACTTCTCTCATCTCTTTAAAACTTCCTATCATCCCATCAGAACTCCTCATTAATGATATGCATCTGAGCATTTTGAACTCCATATATGACCACACTGTAATTCTGGCACATCATATAATTACAGTAATAAGCCATTGTTGGATAACACTGGCAGACAGTGTTCATAGTTCATGAGTTGTGTTTTGCAGGGGATCTGTGATATGGTCGGGGCCCGACCTGCTCTGTCATTTCCCTATGACAAAATGTAGCTGAAAATATGCTCCGAGTGTGAAAGTGAAATATAGAAAATAGAACCTTATAATACATTTTATAACACAGTACAATAGTGTTTAGATAAAATTAATTGCAGGTTGTGTTCAGCATTTAGATCAGATATGATACCAACAAAGGCAGACAAATACAGCCATGAGAATTCACTGTCTTGCTAGGAGGTAGTATCACGTCAGATTACTTACTTTGAGAATGATTGGAGCACCAGGCTTCTGCTCGAGGACACCTGAGAGACTGAGGGGCTCCAAGTAAGGGTTGGGGTAATAGACAAAGCTTGTGTTGTTGTATGTGAGAAGAGTTTGGACATTGTTGAAGACAAAGCCAAACTCATCTACATTTCTGATGGTTTCCTGGTCCGCGGTGTACTCTGTCTTCAGAGAAGGGGCGAAACAGCTGATGGTGGTTGTGTTCAGCACTTTGCACACCTGGAGTCAGAGAATTTTTTTTGCATTGTTAAGGAACAAACAGGACCTTTAACCATCCCATATGAGACAGTAATGAATCCACACATAAAATCATACACATATTTAGTGACATAACAGCCAAAATAGATGTTTTCTTAAACATAAGATTTCTTAAACATAAGATTAATAAGTGCAAATATTATTGAAGGGCATCAACAACCTTCTTAAAAGTTTGTTATTAAGAAAGACCAGGATCATACCCTTAGATATATCTTTTTGATGTCTTTTCACTCAAGTCTAAAAAACTTTTTCAGTCATGTAGTCATCCTACATAAGCAAATGGCATCTACAATAAACAACAACATCCTGTGCACTGTTAGAGATCTGTTTTGCAGAATAGATTTGAGCAGCTGTCACATTTCATGCCCAAATGTTACTGCATTACTGTTCAAAGCAGAGATGTTGCAGCTCTTTCAATGTCATCCAACTTTGACATAAATATTCAAATCTCTCTATGGTGTTAACCTACATATCTTTATCTATATATCAAGCTGTTCATACAGTATTTCCAATGTATTTCCGCCCATCCATATGTTACACCTCTGTATGCTTGTCTGCTTGTAAATATATGACAGATGTGGTTGAATCGCAGATGTTACAGAGTCATTTGATAGGCTGGGTCTTTATCTCTGCCCAAGTCATTTCCCCTGCATGTGTAAAACTAAACACATCACTGATGAGATAATCCTGCCCCCCGTTCCTGTAACTCAGTCTGTACTGCTGTTAGTACTGCTGCCTTATCAACGACCCAGAGCTATCTGGCAGTGAAATGTATTTTTTGTGTGTGTTTTATTGAATTTCTTGAATTAAAGTTTTTATCTTAACTTGCACAGAAAGTTGTTTTGAGTCTGTTAAACACTTTTGTGACGCAAAACATTTTTGTCATTTCTGGTTATGTTTCCCAGATACTCTGTAAGCCTTTGCTGTGAACTTACAGTAAAATATCAACAGTGTGTTACTGTTTTCATGTCATAAAATATTTCACTATAAACTGCAGTGCAACAGCTGAGAATTTGTACAAAGAAAGAAGATGTGCAGCATATAGATGTACATCTCAGACGTCAGAGTGCCACTGCTACTGAGTGAAAGTAATTAAGTGACCATTCTCAAAGCTTGTAAATGGGCAGTAGCACATCGCAATCATTGTTAAAGTGTTAGCGAGGTGAGCTATACTTAACCACATGTCAGCAGTCTGTTTAGATTTAGATTTACTTCAAAACAACACCATACCACTGGAAAAGGAGATACACAGTAGTTATCCCTCTCCAAATACCCAAACGTTTTCAGGTTTCTTAACAGACAATGGATGCAATGTGTAGTACAAGTGCTCCTGTGTTAAGGAATATCCTTTGTGCTTGGGTTTGCTGTATTGTAAAAACTCCTACTACAACTTTAACCTCCAGAACCAACATGATGCAGCATCTACAGTACACAGAAATTCATTCAAAGGCTCAAGCTTGTGAGAATTAATATCATTCATATCCATTTCATTTTTTAAAGTGTCAAAAAATGTTTTCTGGCAGATAAACATGAGAGTAGCAGTGTTGATGGTCCATTGATGGCTGGTTTGTTTGGTTTACTGCTGTTTCATTTCAATATATGGGCAGTGCACATGGGAATTTCACGCTGAATATAGTCTCTCTAACATTTCTTTTTTTCAGATTCACAGCTTTAACTGTCTTGAATTACAATAAAATATGTTACGATATTGGAAAAATATGTTAAGATATTGGAATAGTACCCTGCTGGCAAAGCTTGTGCCAGTAGCCATTGCTGTATTGTAAATTTACAACACATGACTGTATATGTATGTTTACAGTAATATGCTGTGATTTACGCACATGGATATAGTGTAAGAAAAACAATACTTAGCTAGTGAGGCTGTAAAATGCTAAAAATAAAAGTTTTACAGTGTATGTGCAATAAAGTGTCTGCCCTCATTAAATTTACCAATGACCCTCTTTTAGCTGCTGATTTGGGTTAAAGTTCAGCTTTAATCCCGTCAGATCTCAGAGCTGCCAGTGACACTGCAAAATATGCAGTTTTAATTGACTGGCTCATACTCTGGCTGGCATCACTACCATGTGATCTAATTGGCTCAGAGAATACCTCTCTCAGACGCCATTATATGCTGTAAAAATGACAAAAGTTCCTCAAATGCATGACATCTAATGCTCCTGAATGTTCTTGGGCCTTGTGCTTGTTTTTTCTTTCACAATTTATCTTGAGACAGTCAGTGTTTCTTTCCTGTGTGACACACTAATGCCTAGAGCAAATTTCTTTTTATAAGATGCATACATGCATACATGATGTATTATACATTATCAAATGTATAATACATCATGTATCTATAAATTATTTTAATTGATCAATTCATGATTCTTATCTCTCTCTCTCTCTCTATATATATATATGTATATGTATATATATATATATAAACATACATATATATATATATATATATATATATATATACATATATATATAAACATACATATATATGCATACATGTATATGCGAGAGTGAGGGGGGCTATGTGGGCTGACTCATAGCTGAGTTGAAATTTCATGCGAGATTTTGAGATAAACATCTCTATCTGTAACATCTTCAAACATACAAACATATTGAAAAAATGATGTTTCAGTGCTTTGTATTTAGTTGTAGCATAGCAACAGATCAATCTCTTAACAGTTAGTGTCTTTAGTTGTTTTCATTCCCTTTGGTAATAACTGGTAATAAATCTGTTGCCTTAATGAGTAAAAATGGACCCTTGGGTCTATATTACATACAAAAAGACATATCTACATGTACTTTTTTTCATCTGAGCTTTTCATAACCTTGTGCATTTGCTAAGATTTTTAGAACCGTTTAATGCAACAGCAAGAAAATCCAATTATGACTTGAACATCAATAATGTATTTCTGATTGTGAATCTGGCAAAGAAAAACCTGTTATCACAGAGCAGTTTCCATTAATAAAAAGACATCAATTAAAAATGGAACAAACTAAAATTACTTAAATGGACCATGTTTAAACTTCAGAAACTGTAATCAATATCTTCTTTCTTGAGACTTCCTTCATTCAGCTTGAGTAAGCAGCATAAATACTAGCGGTTGTCACACTTACATTGACAGATTCGTGGCCGCCATATTTCACTCTGACTCGTGGCTCCTGAACCACATCCAAGTTGGTTCCTGTCACTGTCAATGTCGTGTGTCCACTGTTTGTAAAGAAGAAGCAAATTAATTAATTAGCCAAAAAAATAAAGAAGCACACAAACACACACATACAGGCTTCAGAACTCTTCAACCCCAGGTAGTCTATATATAAACACAAACCTGCTTTTCTTCATGATTAAATTGGAGTGACAACTGCAGAGAGATAAATCTTTTCAAATTGCAAACCCAATGCTTTCCAGAGAAATTGCATTAATGCAACTTTGAGGAGGCATGGCAGCTCTTTGTTATTGGGCAGAGGAGCCAGATCAAACGGGAAACCAGCTGGTTGCTATTTTAAATTCAGCCATGACTGTGAGGCTGGCATAGCAAGAATACAGGTGCTGCTTGTTTACATATCTGAGCTAGATGTGATTAAAATGAACAACACTCTCTAATCTTTGCATAACCTGTGCTGCAGTTTGAGCTTGGAAGGCTGTAGAGTGGAATTGGAAAGCAGAAAAGGAAACAGAAGGGATGGGATACCACAGAGAAAAAAAAACATAAAAAAAGAAAAGCTGGCCGGTCTAGTCAACCAGACAAAGTGCCAGTCCTCTCCTCACACTTCAAAGGGCACCTAAGCTTGTAGGGCCACATAGCAGGACTGCACATTCATGATGAGGGTTCTTGATTGCAGCTCCACAAAGCTCCTCCTGTCATCAGGCTAAGGGCCAGGGTGTCTCTCTGAAGTCTAATCTGCAGGGACATGGTGCTGCGTAATCCTTCCCGAAACCAAATTAAGTGCCACCTTTTATGTAGCAGGGAACAGGTAATGCATCTTTCAGGCTATTATAGAAATAAATCACTCACCATCATTGTAAAATTAATTGCACACACTCGTTTGTGTAAAATCAGAAAATCAATGCTTCAGGAAAATGTAGCTTGAATACAAAGGAGTTGTCACTTTGTTGTGATACTAGAATAAAGATGGTTTTCACACATTCATCATAATTAAGTGTGTTTGTTCTGCACTTCATTCTCCCAAAATCTCTGACTCACACACTGCCTAATATCATAGTAATGCAAACTAGCACAATTCTGAGCAGGTGATTTTTTATTTCATTTAATTCTAATTTAATGGAATAATCTTACATTTCATTTAATACTTGAAATAAAGAAGACGATAGATAGATCATGTATTTGACCATATTTGGTTCCACACGCAGTCACTTCTTGAAATGCTAATAAGTGGGCACTGGATGTATAAACTAAAGCTCATGCGATGCAGCTCGCAAAAATAGATTGGTACCTCTCACTTTCTGAACTAAACCTGTGCAATCAACACTAACATACAAAAGGCTGATCGGCATCTTACCGTTGTGCACTACTCTCAATTTGTATGCAATTTGCAAGCTAACATCATTCATCGATCATGGAACTACTAGTTTTTTCATATAAATGGTATTGCAAATTTCTACTGTAATTTTCATCAAAGCCACTGAGAAGCCTGGGAGCATTGGTGATTTCACACAAAGTAACATCTTCATCTGAGGTATGGGTACAGCGTTACCTGGTAATGCTCCACAGGGGTTCAATGCGCTGGACTGTGGGGTCTTCTATGTACTCGAAGGCGAGACTTCCAGGAACTTTGGCCCGGTCGACACTCAGCCTAACCTGCACAGGTCCAGCTCTGGTCACAGACGGTGCGGAGAAGCACACAATCTCCGATGAGGTCCTCCTGGAGAGAGCCAAAGGAGCCATTTATTCATGCCTTTGATTATTACTGCCCACTCACTGCCTCAGTGGCAAATCCCTGACTTCATGCAGTTAAATGTGAGCCATGCACATTACAAAGGCACGAGAGGAGAGGATTTATTATACACTGTTCCGGCTCCTCCTTGTTGCAGACACATTAAGGAAGGAACACAGTAATTAGAAGGTGCTCCAGCTAATGGCTTCTTTGCCTGTATCTCCTGAAAAAGCATGTGTTGCATTTTGAATAGACTCTAAGCATATACACAGAGCACATACAGGCTTTAAGACTTTTTAGTGAATATACAAATACTTTGTTATATCCCAAGTTTGCTCATTTTAATAGAGCAGCTTATTTCGTTGTAGTGGACATCTTAGTAGTTACCACCATACTCACCTGTAAAGCTCGCAGGTCTGATTACCAAAGTACACATTAACTGTGCTTCCAGCGTCCAGATTCTCCCCAACAATAGTGACCTTGGTGCCTCCAGATTCAGGTCCTCGACCCGGAGTAAGGGCCAGCATCGAGGGAGTCTGCAGAAAACAAAACATCATCAATATTTCATTTCACACAAGTCAAATGCAAATTTGAGCAGATCTGTCTTATCAATTATCTAATTTGTGAAGAACCCTGCACTTGTGTCCAAGGATGTATTTACTGTTGTACAACTAAGAAGTTTAATGAAGCATAGAACTTTTGTTTAGAAATGGTTTTATGAGGTAGGTCACCTATGAAAAGGGTAATAGCGCCACATGAATATCATAATGCATACCCAAAAGCAAGAAAAACATCTTTATTGTTTTTCACTGACAGTACACAGTGCTAAGATGGGTCCAGATGATGTTCCTGGTGTTTGCAGAAGAAACCTCTGTCTTGAGTCACTTTTGCATCCAAGTTTAGGGATGGATAAGAAGGTAGAATGACATCCAGGTGCTCAGATACATTGTCGTTTAGAAAAGCCCAGTAAAACGTTGCAAGGACAGAACTAATGTTCTAAACCATCCTCTGGAGGTTCCAACACAGGAAGTCTAGCAAGGCAATGGCTGAGGAGATGAGCCACAGCAGAGCAAGGGAATTTCGGACAATGACCCTTCCCCCCCACCAGAGCCAGGAGCAACTGAAAAGGGGAAAGAACTGCATGCCCAATGTGATTATCCATGGTTTCATCCACTGGTTATGCCTCAGACTGGGACACAGTCTGGGGCAGTCCAAGGTCTGTGAGGCTGAACAGGATTTTGTGATGCTGAAGAAGGTGGTGCCCTTCCCCCCTACCCCTAAGACAGCTGAATCCTGGTTTGGCACCTGGGCACACAGACCTAAACTGTAGGTGCAAAGGTCACAGCTACCGGCCTGTGTGTCAACCAGGTACTGGTCCACTGATTTCACTGGTGAAACCTGGCATCCTTTCTGGCACCACTGGCATCCAGTTGATGACAGTGTCATAAGAAAGAGCCGGTCTGAGGGGATGAAAACCAATATGAATCCAGATTCAGGATCAGGAATGGGTGCAAGAGTTGTGGCTTGCAGCATCCACTGCAACTAGGGAGCCTGTGTCAACATGGTTGCCTGACCCCTGTGCCTCCCCATGTGAGTTCTCTGATGTCGGTAGCCCTGAATTGCTGGAGCATCTCTCTGTGGCCTTGGAGTGCTGTCGGTGTCAGAGGTAAGAGGAAATGAATCAGGGTTTGCCATGGACCAGGACTCATGGTTCCCAATGACGATGCCACTGAACTATAGTGGCAGGGGAGTCAAATGGGACCCTGGGGGACCCTAGGACAAGCAAGAGTGTTGGAGAGGGTGTGGTGGGCATTGGCAGGAATTTCAATAAAGTGACATTAATGGAGTCATGCAGTTTTAAAGGCATATGATGTGCCAAAGAAACAGAGGTTTTTTTCTTTCTCTTGTGCTTCCCCTAAGCTTGCCACAGTATGTTGTGCTTGACTAGCACTACATTACATTTGCTCATTTTGAAGATGCTTTCATCCAAAGCGACTTACAGTTGAGGGACAACATTAGTGCTTCCAGTGCAACAAGAGGCCATGGAAGACAGGAAGACAGGAAGATAGAAAGACAAGGTTTTTTATTAGGAGCTTGAGGACAGGAGATGAAAGGAGGGGGTCTTGAAAGAGGAGAGTCTTCAAGAGATTCGGAAGGGATGTTCCCACTCTGATGGTGTGCAAAAGTTTGTTCCACAAAGGAAAGGACCACAAAGGAAAACAGTCTGGACTGTCATTGCCTTGTGCGTAGAGAGAGCCATCCCAGATGACATTCTTGGGAGGAATGTAGCGCTCGAGAGGAGCATAAACCTGAATGATGTTATTCAGGTAAGTGGAAGCAGACCCAGAGGTCACTCTGTACATTAACACAAGTGATTCGGGCAGCCATTGGAGGTCTATTAGGAGCAGCGTCACATGTGCCCTTTTTGCTTGGTTGAATAGTTGGTAGTTGGTTGACGAGCAACTTGAAAAGATCTATGGCAGGAGAGCACTCTCCTATGAAGGTCAAGCCAGCATCATGTGACACAGGTGAAGGTGATTTAAAACATATCTTTATTTCTACTAGAAGAGCACACATAGGTACAAACAATTTAACTTCACTGAAGACTACAGAGGCAATGCCACTTCCTCAGTCTGTCATTTTGTGTCCTTGAGTCAGTCTGCGCATTCTTCTGTGTTCCAGTGCCACCTGAGGCAGCTTCACAGGTGTGCAATCTGGTCCCTCTTTCCTCTAGAAGAGCAGCTTATCAGTCTCTCTAGCACATGCCAGGTATTGGGTTGAAACATGGGGGAGCTGCAGTGAGGCAATGGTGTCTAGCCCCATCCAGATGTCTGGTAGCAGGGTGATGGTGCCAAGCCCCCTCTGGTGATATGGTGGGTGGCCAGTGGTGCCAGGTCAGCAACTCTGTGGTTCAGCAGTCGGTTCGTCTGGTGCTGCTGATGATTTTATGTCTCCTTGAAGAGCATGGGCCTCTGGTGCTAGCGGTGTTGCTGATGCCATCTCCAATCAGCAAGCAGCTGCATCAGTCTCTCTGGGAGAACAGGTGGAAGAACACCTTCCCTGTGGCTGGGCTCAGTGGGTACCACTGTGGCTGCAAAGCTTCACTCTCTCACTGCAGGTCCAGCCAGCACCATATGACACAGAAGGCGGGTGGTCAAAAACATAACTTTATTTCTACTGGTACTGCATAACACAGATAGATACAAAGAACTAGAATCAAGTGATCTACAGGGGCAATCTCCTGCCTCCTTTTCAGTCTATCATTTTGTGTCACTTGGTCTGTTTGCAAGTTCTTCCATGCTCCAGTACCACCTGAAGTATCTCATGCTTCTTTATGAAGGCACAAATGTTCATCCAGCACAGGTGTGTGAGACTGCATGGGTATTATGCATTATATAACCCTAACCCATCTCCCACAAGGTCAAAATTATTAATTTGTTTTTTTCTCAATGTCAATAGTTTTGTTGAGTCTATGGATCTATTTCAGAACTCGGGGCTAGGGTGAGGGTTAAACATTATTAGAGAAACTGTTAATGTTTAAGGTCAGCTTGTGGATTTCTCCATGCATACTGAAAATCAAAAAACCTTTCTCTCCTAATTCACTTTGGGTTTTAGGGATTTCTCATTGTCGAAATTGCTTGCTGGCTCTCACCTCATTCAGTTTTGCTTAATCTGGTTGCTTGGACAGTGTGACTGTGCTTCAGTGTCAGAGTTTACCACAAATGAGTAGAGCTGCGAGGACTGTGCTCGTAGTTCTGGCCTGCACTCGCCAACACACAGCTTAACGGGACCGGGGGCACTTCCTGTAGGAGCTGTAGCCATCTCACACACAATCCTGCCACCACAGATAACACACATACATTGAACGTGGATTCAAAATTTAGACCATCACGCATACTAGTGTTGGAGCAAGGCACAAAAAGACACACACACACACACACACAAACACACACACACACACACACACACACACACACACACACACACACAGACAGCAGAATGGCTGTATGGTATCACATTTGTTATGAGTAGCACAGGGGGAAGATGGCCTGCTGGACGGTGTGATTGAAGCAGACTTTCATAGAAGTTGTGGGTCAATACAGAGGGCCATCTTTCTTCCTAATGGGAAACCTATAACAGCAATATAACTCAGATGATAAACTGCACCCCTCCTCATCTCCAGCGCGATTGCCACCCACCATTACCTCCTGTTGCCATGACAACATAGGGGTTTCTTCAATAAATCAGTATTGCCTGTCAGGTCAATAAGATAAAGTGCGCCATGAATAAGTCATTATAGCAACTGACCCCATGCTGAAATTAATGGTTGTAACAGCTGTAATGCCATGTTTTAAAGCACTGTGCGTGCCAAATGAATGGCCCTGCCGAATGCACTCCGTTCAAGCACGCCGCTTTCTCCAATACAATAAGAGCAGCCAGTGAATCGTCCCTGCCCAACCCCTCTATTCATACATCACGAAAGTTTTCCAATTTTCTGCTGGCATGTTCTTTTCTTTTTCTTTCCTTTTTTTTACAAGGATATGAATAAGTCCCTGCAGTCTGAGCCCAATCGCATTACATGCCTGTGAGAGAAACACATGGCTAACAGATTGTCCCTCCAGTCAGCGACATGCAGCGCATTTCAATTACAGCTGTGCCGACAACCTCATAACGACAACGACACAAAGACTGTCTCTTTCGTTGGCTCTGACTGCACCAGAGCAATGCAAAGCCCCCCACACAATCCGACAACCTGATGAGGCATCGCTGTGCACTGGCTTATTCACATACTGGGCTAGTCTGTGAGAAAAACAGTGTGAGAGAGGAAATAGATTGCATCTGTTTATTTTCTTGTGTGTGTTATTGTGTATGTCTTTGTACAGTATGTCTATGTGGAGAGTACAGTATGAACACATGCACATCTGAGCAGAGGAGGGGAAGAGTCTCTCTTACTGTTCTGCAGTGATGTATCCCTGCTCCTGTGGGGTGCACTGCACTCCTGCCACCTCCACGTTGCCCTCTAGCTCAGAGAAGGACAGGCCCAGGTTCAGGCCTTGGATGGTGACAAGTGTGCCCCCCTCCAGGGGTCCTGCCACAGGGCTCACCTGTATAGGAATGAGGAGGAAGTGATGAGGAACAAAGAATAGTGTGTATATGGTGGCGATCTAGTTATCTGACGATCAGGTATGAGCTTGTCAGTTTTGTTCCCACTGATAAATAAGAGAATTCAGCACAATAACACAATTCTGACAAGATTTCTCTGTGAAAGGCAAACATATGCTTTTCCCATATTGGACAATAATGTGCCACATGTAGAGTTAATTTGTTATAGATTTAGATTAATGATTACTTGAATGATTGAAAAACGAATTCTGTGTAAGCCCGTGATAAAACTATGACTCAGAAGACTTGGAGTAATTCACAAACAAAAGACTGATAATCCAGAAAGTCAAAACATATTTTAGCTAGACATCCAAACGATCTGTTTGAAAAATCATCGATCTTAACAGAGTTTATTTTGTACTCTAATTTCTCTTGACCGATCGAGTGATTACAAATCCCCACAAGACACTCTCGTGTACTGACACCACTTGCATGATCAGAAACTTAACCACTGTTTCCGTGCAACCTCTGATAATAAGCACATTCACCTAAGTTCTGTGTGAATTAAATAACTCCCATACTGAAAGGGTTTATTCGAAACCTCTTGAAGTCTAGCCTCTATAACTGAACAGACAAACTTGAGTGAAGACTTCATGGAATAACAAATCATTAAAAAACCCATTCACTGTCCTTTCCTGGGTAGAGTTAACTATCCCAGCTGGAAACCTATGGCCCTGCAGAGCTGAACAGGAGCCAACGCTCCCTTGATTCCCAAGCAGCTCTTGGTGGTTGATTCATTCTGCTGCAGCTCCTTCAGAAACACTAATAATGTGACAGGGACATCAAAGGCTTGCGGCTCTTTGAAGTGGAAGAGCCTTGCATCTCTGTGCCTGACCCACTGTGCCTCATTCAGGAAAATGAACAGGAGTTTGTGACATAAAAGATCTATCACTACTCTCTAAACAAACTGAATTCACTTAGCTGTCAAGTATTTAAGGTATTCAGCCTGCGCAGAATAAAATGTAAAATACCCTTAGGTAAACAGACTGGAATAGTGGGCACAGAGGAAATAAGCTTATTGTCAACTACTGGTGGTTGGAAAAAAAAATATGACTATGACAAGATATTTCTGGTCAATGTTATTTCCTTCAAAGCTGCCTGAAGCTTTTCCAGTTAAGGCAGCAACAGAGCTCAGCTTTTACTTTGTTTTCCCAAGGTAAAGACAGTTATTGAACTCCAAGGAAACTGTGCTTATGCTTAGATTATAGACAGAAAAACAACCTATCATTATATATCCAACCATTATATCAACTATATCAATAATGATATTTATTCGCACTTAAGTATCCCACAGTCTGATAGTGAAGTGTACCAGGGAGACGTACAGTGATAGTTCCATGTTGACCCTGCTCACAGTTGCCAGTGTAAACAGTGTGAAAGGTTTTAAACAGAGTGATTTCAGCTCTGGTGGCAAACTGCTTTCAAACGTCTTGCATGTCCTATAGCTCAGGCTCATTTTTAATGCCTTTTAAAAATTGCCTGAAATAGGACATTGGTTTCCTTCTATACTCAACCTCAAACTCTGGCCATATTTTACACTGTTATGGTGGTTTTCAGCTGGCATGTCTGCCATGACTTCTAATTTTTATTTTTCTGACTCTGTGAAAAGTTGCTGTAGAAAGCAATGGAATATTTACTTCAAGGGATCCAGGCTTCTGAAAAAAAACTAAACAACAAACTGAAGTGACCACTGAGATGAAGAAATACAGCTTTTTCGAAATGGAGCGAAATAGTTAGGAAATTACTTTAGTAAAAAACTTGGCTCTTGAGTTTGTTTTATTGAAAGAGGTTAGATGTGTACACTTGGTGGCTAGACTGACTGATAATAGACTGGGAAACAGCCCAGACCCAGAACAGACCTCAGTAATGCGTGGGTTGGTACACTTGACATTCCTGGCAGAAAGGTTAAGCCAGCGGCTGGCGTAGGGGGAGATGGGAGGACAGTGCTGCTTCATGGTGCAGCGCCCCTCAGCGCTACACCAGCCACACTGGAACTTCCTCTCCGCCCGCAGACACATGCCACAGCTGTCCCGTTGGGCACTGCACTTGTAGAGGTGCACTGTGGGATGATAGTCGGAAAACACAAAACATAACAATCGAACATATAATAAAATGTTTTCATAACATTGTAAATCAATCAAGATGGAAACAAAATGAAAAACGGTCACTTAAAAGAACAGATGGCATCAGTTAAAGCCTTACATTTGAGTTTTAAAGTTTGCCAGCATTGGAGAAATATTGTGAGAGCAAATATCAGCAGTAAAATGACCTTTAAGTCTTTGGAAAATTGCACCAGCATGGAGAGCTGTTGTAATTCAACCATCTGTTCAAATTCAATCTAACCAACTAATCAACTTCAAAAATAACTGCAACTATGCCCATGCATTTGTGAATTTAATAAACATCATAGCGAGCAGGCTTTTTAAATTCCTTCTTCTGAGCATTTAGAGAAAGGATGAGCTAATCCAATAAACCCCTCTTTGAAGTCTGTCTCTCGTGTAAGTAGCCTGTATTTATGTCCATATAAACTAACTTACCTACATACTGATGAGGCCTGTTAAAATTCAGAGCCTTGGCTCTGGGGATATATTTATTGTGCAAGCCATTGTAACCACTGGAATCGCCCTTTCCTGCATGAACACTAAGGTGAAACTAAAAGCAGCTGTGAGAGCCGAACTGAGCAAATATGAAGATTCGCCCTCCATCTCCACAGGCGCACTGATTGATTTGGTGCTTTCTGATAACACTCCCTGCTATTGTGAACTTTCTCTCAAGGCCCCGTGGAAGCCTTGAAGTGATCTCTATGACCCATCTATCCCCTGTGGATTGAGTGCTTTACTCTTCTCTGGCCTAGCAGTGATGGATGGCAGACGCACCTTTAATCTTCTCGGGATTGTCGATGATGAAATTGCCGTTCCATACGATGGAGAGGTCCACTGCCAGGTCACTGATCTTCACACCCTCGTACATGTACTGAAAAGCAGGAGCAGAGAGTAAGGGAGTGTGCACTAAGTGGATCCAGAGCAAGAGAAAGTGAAAGCAAGACAGAGAATGGAGCAAATACAAAAATGAGAGAGAGAAAAACACAGAGTTTGGGAAAAATGAGAGGATGAAAGGGCGGCAGAGAGACAGGGCTTTTAACCATCTGTCATTTCTGCCATGGTTGTCTGCTCCTCTCCTCCCTGACACATAGGGACACAAACCCTGGCTGGGATGGCTGATCATCCACATCTGAAGAAAATGGCCCATTCATTCATTGTCACAGAGTAGCAAGGTGCACTTTGCATCGAAATCTAGCCCATGATTTACATCGTACAGCATGACTGAAGAAAAAAACTGCATCATTCACCCCAAACCTGTCACTGCTGCTTTGAGCATCATATTTATGCTTTGTGAACACCTAGATGTTAGTCTGACAGTACCTAGCTTATGCGTGACAAGGTCACATTGAAGTCCTGGCCATTTTTCCCTCCCTTACCTTTGCTTTACATCACTGTCCTCTCCTTTTCATTCCCTCTGTTTCCTACGATTTCTCTTCCAGCTTCTTCCGATGTATTCTTTCCCTTTTCTTTCCTCTCTCACTGCTCCTTTCTTGTCACTCTCTCCTGCTTTCTCTTACACACTTCAAACTTTTCCCTATTATGCTCACTCTCCCTTTCCTCTACTTTCCCCTTGGTGAGCTCGGCACCTCAGTCAGTATTCTCATGCAACCTGTGCACCTCGCATGCACTGCCTCCACACTGTGTGCCTCATTTGACAGCTGTGAGACTCCCGCTGGGAGTGTTTGAGGTCATACCGAGCTGTTCTGGCACTGCACGCTGGTGCTGTTGAAGCGCAGCGCTGTGACACGGTGGCTGACACCCTGCACATGCACCATACATTCGTAGCCCCGCTGGCCCGACTGTGGCTGAGGGAGATTCCGAGCCCGCAGAGTGATCGGTCGGACCTCGCCAGCAGGAATGAGGATTTCACCAGAGTGAAGGAGCTGAGGACAGTCCTGAGAAAACAACAGGCATATTTGCAATTTTGAAAAATGCTTAAAAAGATATTTAAAAGACTAATTATGTTGCCCCAAACATCATGCTGAAAAGTTTATTCTAAGTGGTATTTCATCCAATTTTGCTTTGAGGGATTAGTGGAATTATTTATCTACATGTAAGATCTATGAGCTGTGCATCCTCTTGTCTATGTTTATGTAATCTGCACTAATCACTCTAAATTTGTAATAGAAACATGAAGCACAAAACACAGAGATGAAAGGGCTCAATAATTAATTAATCCATAGTTTGCAATGATATTGTACGTGCAATGCCTTGTAATAGAGTAAACTCCTGCATGTTTAAGACTGAAACTGCTCGATTGTGCATACAGTACATGCTGTCTGTATATGAATGTATTTCATCTTTTGCTATGTAACATCTCTAGTTACTCTTTTTGCATCGTTCCTTAAACCTCTTAATGGCTCAATCCTTAACACTTAGCCAGCCTTGCAACATGAGTCAGGCCATGCCAGTGACAGCTGGTCAGTCCACTACCCTGCTCCAGACTGAAATATCTCAACAACTATGTGACACACTGCCAAGGGATTTCACACAGATATTCCTTGTTCCTAGATAATGAATACTAATGACATGGTTGATCCCCTGACTTCTCATTCAGTGCTACCACGAGGTTCAAATTTATGGGTTCGGATAAAAATGACTCCTGGATAGATTGTTACACATTCGGCACATTCAACTTTTATGTACCCCACAGGAAAGTGATTCCTATGACTGATGTCACTCCCCTCCATTTCATTTACTTTGAGTGCATTTTGCCAATAAGTGGCTGCTGGTTAACAAGCTGAACTCAGATTTCTTAAATATCAAACTCATAGCCTGAGTAGATAAGCAATATTGTGATGATCATGCCGGCATTCTGCTTGAACACAGCCCCACAGAGTTCTTCTCAAAATTATGCTTCATGCCTCATGTTGAACAAAACGGTACACCTAAACACTTCATTTTAATAACTAATGAGCCTGTAAGTCAAAATGTGAGCATACAATACCTCTGAGGTGTTAACTCGGCCCTCCTGGAAGGAACAGCTGCTAGGGTCATGGGTGCACAGGTTGCGGTATTTACACCAGTGACAGCGAAATGTGCTGTTCACACACGACAGACACCTGCAGGAGAAAATGAACAAATAACCACAGACTGCAACATTTAATAACAGCCTCGAGTGGAGTTCCTCTGCGTTTGCACAGTATGGAGAAAAATGCTGAATCCTCCCCTTGTTACCGGCTCATCGTCTGTATCGCCGTATTACGGGTGAAGAGGATTCATAGTCGGAGACTGATAATGGATTACAGCTTTCTGCTGAATTAATCTTGTCAACATTTTCATGCTGGGATCAGACGTGCCCAGTTTCTGTTTGCAAACAGCACAAGACCATTTTTAATTTTGATTTGATTTTCTGATTCATTTCATTTGTGTTTTGTTCTACTTGACCAACCCGGCACGCTAAGTCACATGAAAGTGAATGAAAGTGACAGCTGAATATTTGATGGGTTGAACTACAAAACCAGTACTGCCCGTGGTCAGTTCTGGATTAAAGTTGATCTGAGATGGTGCAGTTAGACTGTTAGACCCATTTCATGCAACAAACAGGAGCTCAATTGTGTGGAGATGAGGTAACATGGATTGATAATGCACAGCTGACAGTATAGCAAACAAAGCAATCACAAAGCTGGAAATTGAACATGTCTTGTTCTGTGGTGGGGTAATGTGGCCTTTTCTGTATTTAATCAATGGTCTGCCCAAACTCTCCTGAATGTGGACATGAAATTAGATTCAACCTAGAGCAACCTATTGAAGCATTGGCTGTCCTCCAAGACCACAGCTGAGATGAAGTTACAGTTGCCAATAAATGTAGTGCAGCAAGCATTAATTTTGATATTAATAAGCTGCTCAGCCTGTACTGGCCTCTCTTCCTTCTTTCCTCTTCTCTCTCTCTTTTTTAATGTGTGTGTATGTGTGTGTGTGTGTGTGTGTATGTATGGATGTGTGTGTGTGTGTGTGTGTGTGTGAGAGAGAGAGAGAGAGAGAGAGAGAGAGAGAGAGAGAGAGAGAGAGAAGGGGAATTGGGGAGTTGAGTATAAATAGAACCAGACTGTCAGGGAACTGCAAACATTGGATAATTAACTATGGAGGGTGATGTGATGCTGAGGTGATAGTGGTGTGTGTGTGTGTGTGTGTGTGCATGTGTGTGTGTGGTGTGTGTGTGTTTGGGGCGGTTGGAAGAGCTTGGTCTGAAATATTAATCACAGGAGTTTGAGGGGTCAGCTCGTAGCTAATGGAGGCTACACTGGTGTGTAGAGGGTGTGATGACCTTCTCACTGTTCCTCTCTAATGACTAATGGCTCAATGTGGTTGTATTGAGGCATTCATGTTGCAGTCAAATGCCCTGTTTCCAGACTCTGCTCTACTCGACTTGGCCTGGCTTGCGTTTCCACTACAAAGCTGCGCTGCCTTGAGAGTACCTGGTCGTCATAGCAACTCCTGTGTGTTAAAAGTTACTGCTCCGCCGGGTAAAAGTAAGGGGAAGAAAAACAATAACTACAACAACAAAAACACGACACACACACACAATGGAGGAAATTGAGGGAATGGTCATTTTGATCCAGGGTATGTAGTTGTTTTTTCCACAGAGTTGTTTTAGAAGAGGCTGAAGGCAGCAAAACGGAATACTGAAGGAAAACATTGGGCTGAAATTATACTGAGATCAGATGACAAAATTAGTCGGGTTGTACAGTGGCACAAGGTATGTACTGTTCTGTATCCAGTCCAACTCATGGGAGGAAGGTTTTCTTGTTTGTTTGTTTTTTATAACTCGTGCTGTAACCGGCCAGCACTATTCAGCCCTAGGCAGGCAAGTAGGTACTAGAAAAATAGTACCAGGGTCACATTTCAGATAATGGAAATGCACACCAAGCCAAGCCGAGTCAAGTAGGGCCGAGCAGGTACTGTGCAGTGGAAACGGGACAAAAGAGCATTTTGAATAGGTAGCATATTTATCTGCTACAGACTAATAATTGGGGCAGAAACTATAAAAGGTTTGAGAAGTGTACATAGACCACTGTCAATGATGAGAATTCCAGTACTAGTTTTTCCCTCTCAACTATTAACTACTAAAAGAAAAAAGAAAAAAACTTCACACTAAAAATATTTGCAAGAAACTAATTCCACACTGTGCAATTTCTGGATCTTTGTTAAGACAGTTACAAAGCTCCTGAAAGGCCAAACACTGAAAAGTCAGAGCCTTGGCAGTGTGCTTGTGAAGCTGACAAACACTGCTAATTGGCTCTCATCCAAAAATATTCTTAAGAAACAATAATTAAGAATTATTAAAACAGAGACGATCTTGTCATAATCTGTCATGTTAAAATTGTGTCAAATAAAAACAGCAAGTCAAAATGCTTTATATTGGCAGAAAGGTAAAAGAGAAAATTTAAAGAAAGCCTTGTTGTAGTTTGGTTCGTTTTGTTTTTTGTTTTACTTTGTCTACACTGGAGCCTATGGAGCAAGACTGAAATATAAAATGTCTTGTTATATCTGGTCACACTGATGGAAGACAGCCAAGCAGACTCAGCAGCACCAATAAAGCACCTCAGTTATGAGTTTAACAACCAATTTACAGGTGTGAATATCTTCAGCTCTCGCATAAAAAGAGTATGCATGCTTACAAAACTGCAGTGCACTCAAGAAAATTATCATTAACAATTAGTGACAGAAAATTGGCCATTATTTGGGTGTAAGCTTTACGCCCACAAGATGTCAGTTTAAGCAAAGCTGAAACAAACGGGGCATTACAAATGCCCCATGTTGATGTAAATTAAACCTGACAGATAGATTGAGCTCAGATGTTATTCAATGGCCCGACCTTAAGTGGACTTGTGAGCATCACTACATCATTGCCCGAAATTAGGTTGTGCTTCTCCATCTACCGAACAAATCAGAGGTGCTTTGGAGGCCGACAGCAAGACTCACGTTTTATGTGTGCTGCAGTTGTAGAACTTCACTTCTGTGCTGGCGACCATTTGTCCTGTCTCCTTGGAGTTCAGACGCAGCTCTACGCCAGCCCAATCTGAGAGTAAGGAGGCAAAAATGAAGTGAAAGGGCGAGGAGAGGAAATGAAAGATATGTCAAAATAAGAGTGACAAAGGGAGAGAAGAAGTGAGAGAGACAAAAAAGATGAGGAGAAGAATGAAATGATGAGTGAAAAGCCGAGGTCAGAATTAGGAGGGCCACCTGGTGTCTGCATTTCTGCAAGGGCACATGCTGTTGTCATGGGAAGCTTCAATTGAAGGATTACTGAGAAAATTCCATTGCTCTGTAGAATTTACTCTTTAAATAAACCCAAAAGATGGTCAGTCTGAAAAGATGCCTGTTGTTTTTTATGCACCTGAAATATGTGATGTGAATATGTGACAGCTGAGCTCACCTTGCCCTTCAGGTATCTGAGGCACCTCCTTCCCAGATGGGGACAGACACATCACTCTGTTCCCATTCACGTGACCCTCCACATAGGCATGCTGTCCGAAAGAACAGGTGATTCCAGCCGAAAGGTCCGGGACATTGTTCACCTCTAGCAGAAGCTGAAAGAACAGCAGAGTGTAAGAAGCTCAGACTTCCTCTTCTACTTCTTCTGCTTTGGTATGTGAGATGTGGTCAATACAGGATAGTTAATAGAACAGACATTTCTCATTCACTGACTGACTGTTAGCTTAGCTTAACACAGAAGTCACATTCTGAAGCTCTATGTTATGGTTCTTGTGTTTTGTGCTTTTGCTGTCTTTGTGCCCCCCCCACATCCAGTGGTACATTCCAACCAGAGACGAGAGGTACAGCTGCGCCTCGTTCACCTGCCTATAAAAGTCTGCCTGTGACTTTCACTGTGTCCAGTGAGAGCCATCTAGCCCTTTGTGTCTTGTCTTGCGATTCCCTGTGCTTTGTTCTTTCTAGCTAATTCTTGTTTTTTTCTTTCTTCCAGTTTGAAGACTTCCCGATCCCTGTTTCCAGCCTAGCTGTGATTTTCTGTTTTTCTCCTGCCTTTTTATGCAGTGTGCTTTTGTTCTCTTTAGCCCTTCCCTGTCCAGCATAACCTGCGTTTTCAGGTTCATTTGTGTTCTTTCCTAGTTATTCCCAGCTTTTTGCTGTGAGGTCTCTTTTAGATTTCTAGTTTTCCAGCGGAAGCTGTGATTTTCTGTTCTTGCTCTATTTTCCCTACCTCTCTGCAGTTTGCAGCTCTTTCCGTTTCTGGTTCAACTCCTTCCTTTCCTTTCTCTTTTGAGCATTTCTGTCCGCTTTTTGCGACAGAATAAACCTTTTTGGTACCGTGAACTGCCTCAGCTCCTCTGTCTGCATTTGGGTCGTCTGTCTGGCTAGTTGGCCGTTACATTTTAATTGTAACATCTACAGTTCGTCTGCACGACCATCCCCACTCTTACTAATTTAATCTCATTGGTCTAATCCATAAAAGTAGACCTGTAAGAACAAAACTCATCACATGTAAAGGGTTTTTTCCAGGCCAGACAGACACTGTAGCAGCACATACTGTGATTTGGAGAGGAACTGAGCAACAGTGCTGTGTTCACTCATCTTTGAATGAGCGTTTAAGGCAATTTTTAATAAACTTTTTGGCTAAGCATCTGACAGACCTGCTCACTGCTGCTGAAACTCCCACCTAATTTTTTAACGTTTGTCTCGCTACATACAGAACATGAGCTTTCAAACTGAGAAAATCACCCTCCACCCTTTATTTCCTCTCCTTCCTTCATCGCTCTTAAAACTAATCTTCTCTTCTACTTACTGCAATTGTGGCTGTATAAGGCTACTCTCAGCAATTGCTCATAAACACAGGTATTGTGAGGAGAGTGACAGAGCTGTGATTGGTAGAATGATAAGTACACTTACTGGGACACTGTGTGCTGATACAGCAATGCTGTCTGGGTGGGCAATAACCTTCACACAGCGGTCACTGTCAGTGGCAAAACGGAAGGTCTCCTCGGCCCTCTGACAGCGATCCCTCCTGGAGCACCTGTACAGCGAGAATGACTCCTTAGAAAACGTGTGAATCAGTACAGATGGTACAGTGATCAATTGTAGTCCAGATCTCTCAGATTTAAGGTGGCTCGACATGGTAGAGTACAAAGCAATCACTTGATATGAAAATATAGTGCATACTAATGCAATTTCAGCATGTATCTCTGTAAATGTCATTGTTATCCTACGCTAAATATAATTTAGCAACATGTATGCCAGTCATCTAAACTGGGATCACTGGAAGGTGACCCAGTTACTCAATGAAGTGTTTATGGTGTGTTGGATCATTTCACAATTCTGCTGGGTTTTTCCGCACTCCTACATCACAACAGTTAATTAAAAGTATGAAGTGAAAGATGCTAGCAGCATATGTGGTCTTAGAGTGATGTTATCTGAAGAGAGTTATGCAAAATAAAAGTGGATTTGTTGTACAAATATGGCTCTGCAGTGGAGAAGGGCTCAGTGTGGTTTTACTTATGAACAGGGAGTTTTCTGTGGCCTCTGACAGAAACTGGAAGGTTGTTTTTAGGGCTAAAAACAGGACAAGAGCTGCTCTGCTGTAGAGCTTAAGTTTCACTGTGAGAGAGTATTTTGCCAGTGCACTACCATCTCTTTCTTTTAAATGTGTAATGCTCACAGCGAGGGGAGATAGTCCTTAATACGCTCTCAGATGCTGTTGAGGGGGTGGCACCTCCTGAGAGAGCTCAAAGAGCGCTGAGGCCTCTGCTGTAATTACAACACAATATAAAGGCAGAGTGGAAATGTGCCGACAGCTGTGGTTGGCTCGACTCCTTGAGGGAGAGTGGAACCACAGGAGTACAGACAGTCACCTTCTGACCGCTCATAAGCTGAAGAGCTGCTGCAAAAAAGGGTATGCCTTTCATCTCTCATCGCTTTTATTCACTGTGTTTTGTCTGATGGAGCCATTTGTTCCCTTTTCCTTCAGGCTTTGTACATGTTCAGCAATGTTTCCCCACACACACTGTCAGAGAGGTGCTTTGGTGCGCCATGCCAGGGGTGGGAAAGTGAGAGTCTGAAAGAGTTGCATGTGACACTGAGAGAGTCATTCAGAGACCGCAGAAAGACCCCAATCTGGATTTAATAGGGAGAAAAATAAAGTAGCCTCATTTTGCTGCATGAGGGATCATGATTCACTCTGGGTTACTTGAGGGAACAGCAGCCGAACCACTCCCTGATAAGTGTGAGGCATTCATTCCAATAAAAAGTCGGCACTCAGGAAAAAAAGGAAGAACAGCTGTTTAATGAGGTAATTTGGATTAAACAAAATGTATTTTTCCTTCTCACTTCTCTGATGACTTGATAACACCCATAGTTGCACTCTTTAAACAGTGCTTATCAGCATCAAGATGCCGCTGGCTGCAATGCCGACGTCACACGGGGCTAAATCCCCTGCTGAGGTCAGCTTCAAACACAGCAGCTGGTTCAGAAACACACGCTTTTAATCTCCTGAATCCCCTTTGCTCCATATCGCAGTATTATGCAAGCTAACCTAGGGGTCAGATAATTAAGATGTAGGAGATAAGCTTGCTCTGTCAGGTCCAAAATGTTCCCCGAGTAAGCAGAGGTGCAGTTTGCACACCCACTGCGACTCACCAGCTAATCCGTCCCTCCTCCACCAGTCGCACTCCTATCTGACACATAATAAAATCTGGTGTGTGCAATGTCCTGAATAGTGCTATTTAAGAGGGATCACGTTGTCCAACAGCCACTTCTTGGTTTTCTGTTTTTCCTACCATCACTTGATAATGGTGATCCCTGAGGAGCGCAGCAAATCTGCCATATTAAACTGCACAAATCATATGGCCACACATATTTATAGCTTCTCTGCAAGCTGTTTGATAAACAGTTATGTTGCAGTTTTAATCCCTAGGCTGTGATGGGCATTTGTGAGTGCAGCGTGGGTAAATGAGATGCACTCACATGTTGTACAGGACACACCAGCCACAGTGTGGGTCACCAGAGCTCAGGCACTCAGCACATGTCCCGTACTGCTCACAAGCCTCCACAGGCACCTGAACGACCTGTGGCAGAGGTGAGACCAAGAGGCGCATATGTTAAAGAAAGGCCCATGAGAACAAGATTATCAGAAAGAGAAGATGAAAAGGCACTTAATCTCTGTTTATCATAAAAGCACATTTTGGTAAACTGTGTTCAAGATTAAAGAGACTTTGTTGTTTGTTCTGCAGCTATGATGTATGTCTATTACATACATCATAGCTGCAGAGCAAACAACAAAGTTTGATCAATATACAAACATCAAAACCACATGTATCTATAATGTGTGCGATGTAATAGGTCTTAAGTGATAAAACAGCTGTTCAATGGAAACAGATACCATAATACACCATAAGACCATGAATAAACTTAAGCTTTTAAGTGCTCGTTTCAGTCAATCTGAAAATATAGCATGTTTTAATCAATGACTATGAATGCATAACTGCCATACAGTACTTAAAGCAGACTTCATACACAAAGAACAGTAGTTTAAAAAAACAAATATAAATTCTTATGAAATAATGGAAGAGTGTTTATGCACTTGTGTCTTTTACACATGGCAAAATCAACCAAGTCAGCTGTTTTTTTTATATATATATAATGATGAAACTATTATTTAACATAACAAAAGGTATAGACACATTCCTCCTGTATATCTTAGTCCAGCCCATAGTGCTGATGTGAGTTTCACATCACTGATGTAGGGAAACAACATCAGACACACAACCAAATGGCACACATTGTATTGATTAAGAAAAAAATAAAATAAAATGTTTCTACGACCAACTTAAAATCTGTTACGGTACATGTTTACAGTATATGCAATTAACCTTATAGAAAGCCTGAAAAGACTGAATGTAGTGTCCATTATTGTTCTAGGGTGTAGAAACAGAAACTGAGGAACATTGTTTTCATCAGATACCAATGTCTTGCTTGACTCATGTGCTTGTGTTCAGAACCAATGTGGATATTTTGAGGTACAGGCGGTATGGTCTGAATCACACTCACATTTTAGATCACCTTCTGTCTCTCTTTGTCTTCATTTTCTAACTGCATTTCAAAAAAATCATCATAAATGAATGAGGAAGTGATGTCACTTGGGGCTTGCTGTACAATTTTCAAAGTTTTGTTTTGGGTGGGTGGGGGGGGGGGTTGCTGCACATTATTCAACAAAGCTTAGGTAAAAATGTTTCTTTCATTGTAGGTCCCATTTAGAAGAACTACATGTTTGAATAATGTTGCTGAGCAGTTTCCTTTTACAGTTATCAGCTGATTATGTCCTCAGATCAAAGTTTCCAACCCCAAAGTGTGACAAAAATGTTAAATGCCATAGAGCAGAAATAAGGTCAACAACGATGTGCAACCAAATGTTCTGAAGAAATAATAAGCACTTTTGATGAAGAGAGACCAAAGCCCATTTCATCATGTTGTCTATTTTGCAATATGTGGCAGCCTCATCTCAGCTCACACTGTCGAATACGCCGGAGGAAAAGAATCCACGTTTTATTTCGACTTCTTGCTGCTGACACAAATTTACCACATGCAGCATTGTGGCACTGACCACATTTCAGACTTTTTCTCCCCTCAGATGTGAGAGAGCACATGAACTGACACCCAGTAACTCAAGTACTTCCTTGCAGCAATGTTCTCATGTAACTTTCCTTTGCAACCTTCATCAAAGGCTGTTCTTGTTCTGATGGCAAATAATGGCAAATAAACTACGAGCAGCAGCACAGCTTTTCTGCTGTCAATTTTCAAACATGAGCAAAAAGACTAAAAGACAATTGCACACCATGTTACGACTGCCACCTCTACTTCTGTGGATGTCTGGCAAAGCATAAGGTCTCCATTAGTTGCTGTGAGAGTCTCTGCTGCTGCATGGCCAGCACTCCTCCCGCATACAAAACCAGGTCGGAGCTGCAGCTCAAGCCCAGTCATTTTATACTTTGTTATTATTCCAGGTCTGGCAGTATGATGCAAGCAATTTCCTGATGTAAGCAATCACAAATGAAGAGTGGATTATGGATTAGAGTGTCTCTGGTGCTCTTGATAGCATAAGTGGGTGCTCTCTCAGGTCTGTGTTGGCAAAATGGATTATCTGCTGCTCCCTACGAAATAACTTTCTCCCCTTTTCCCTGCAGTTCAGAGCCCCATTCAGAGCGTTCCATTAGCAAAATGATTTTGTTGTGCGGGAGGGGCTACTAGCTCAAGTAGAGGGAATAATCCACCAATTGTTGTGGACGTGAGCTTGTCTAAACTAACAAAGTTGGTCCACGTCTATTAGGCAGTGTGACCTTTACAAGACGAGAGCTAAGGATTGTGGAGCTAAGGACTTTGCTGGCCGGCGGAGAATCAAATATGAAGCTGCTGCTGCACATCAGAGATGATTTGTTTAGTGTGACAGACCTGAGAAGGGATACTCTGTGTTGAATGCAAATAAGGGCCCAAGTTTTGTACTCTCATGGTATATAAAGCACAAAGGCTGAGTGTAAGCACTAGGATCGGTACACTGCCGTATTAGAGTAGGTAGCAGGTGGAAGGAGGGTAGGAGGTGTCAATGGTATAAAACCTAGTGTCTGTTTGACATGCATCTTGACCATTTGATTTACAAACAACTTAAACATGATTCTCAGACATGTCATATGTACATAAAAGCAATTATTAAAACACTTTTGTATATGACCATTAAACATTAAACAAATACATATCAGTATTCTGTTTATTCTCCTTTGCCTTTTTACCCAATAGTAATAATATTAAAATACTTTCATCTTCAACTTATTTTGAGTTAAGTTGTCATTTAAGGTATACAACAATCTACGAATATGTTTTTTTTATCCTTGGATCAATATTTTCTATAAAACAGTTTTCTATGTTAATAGTGAATGCTAACAATAAGTAAACAACAGTTGCTTATCCAGACTTTTACTGTTTATCTATTTTAAACTAATTTGTAGTATTTTAGCTTTTTTTTTGTTTAAAGGGCATTTTCAGGACAGGTGACAAGAAGAACAGTGAGACGAGGACCTCAACTGCAAGTGGAACATCAAAATTAAGACTTTAGCTCTAAAAGTGATTTCTGTTTCTGTGTCCAGCCAAATGACCGGCATTATAACACATATAAATATATATATATATATATATATATATATATATATACATAGAACTGTAATGATATGCAAGAGCTGATCATGATATTTGCTTTAAATCAGTGCTTCCATTTTTCATCAAATGTTCACTTTATGGAAATGGTTCTCATTTCACAGTCTGATGCATGCACGATGTGCCTTCCTATTATCTCTCTACAAATGTAGATGTCTGAATTAAGCCTTCAGTCCCCTTCTATGTTCAGCATAGTGTAGATGCCTCATAAATCATTCATGATCAGGCGCAATATGTGATTTTTCTCATAAAGCTTTTTGTTTGTCTTGTCGTCTCTAAGATAATGTTCTCAGGAGGAACTCAGCATTCAAAGCAATCAGAAAACCAGTGAAAGTACCTCCACTTTCCATCGTGGTAAAATCTCAGTCAAGCTGCATGTCTCATGTAAGGATGATCCCTTCCACTTTTCTAAACCTTTATCTTTTGACATCTAGTATGCTCTTACCATACACTCAGACTTGCTATACCTGGAGTTCCCATCGACGTAACACTTTCAACCAGATTTACTGTAACTTCACGAATGTCATCGGATGAGCATTCAGGCTGCGCTGCTGCCATCCTGCCTCTGGAAATTCACTCCAGTCTCACTGTTCCCATGTGAGGGCTGAGTCGACAGGTCAAATGCAGGATTTTGTGCGTTTAGAGCTCATATATTAAATGGGATGGAGGGATTCATTCATCACCAGGTCATAGTGTCTGTTTCTTTTTCAAACCAGATTTTAGTGTACAGTTTAGGGCAAAAATGATGACTTTTTCTCTAAAAATGAAAAGAATGAAATGAGAAACCTCAACACTTGGAATTTAAATTAGTGCAACCCTTGAAACTGAGAAAATTTAACTTGTGTTAAATTAAAATTGTGGTAGGAATAATAATTAAAGCCTCAGCCGATTAAACCTTAACTTTTTAACAAATTACACATATGGCAAAGATTGCTATTGAATTTAAATTTCTCTTCACTTGAACACGGCACTCTTGCGTCTTACACAGTTGTCTTATTTTCCAGTTACCTCCTCCACACTTTAGCCTTAACCCCGCTCCACCATGTTACAAATAAACACATCTGATGTCTTTTGAACTCATTATACAAAAATACTGTATGTTGCATATTGTTTAAATGTCTTTTAACAGAACATTTATGGATCTGCTGTGCAGCAGTGATACCCCCCACAACTTTTAGAGCAGCCAAAATAGTTGCATATTTACAGAAGGATAGAGGAAAGAAATACTGTAATAATGTCTATGTGGAAAATAAATGAGTTTAAAATAAAATGCAAATTGGCTCATTTGTAACAAGGTGGAATCGGGAACCAGCTGTTTCAATTCATGACCTCAGATAAAAGTAAGGTTGGGAACTGCTGTACAGTATCACTCACATATGTTAGAGGCATAAAGACAAAAGGAGAGAGAGAGAGATGAGTATGGGTGGGATTTCAAGCAATGATTTTACATTTTACAGAGTGGCACTTTGAGAGATTGCCCTGGAAAAACCCTGCAGCAATCCCCCCACCCCACCCCACCCCTCTAAGGTTTAAAGCCTTAGCCTTCATTCTGCAGACAAGTGACATTCAGTGAGGTTATTTTGTCTGTGTGTGTGTGTGTGTGTGTGTGCATGTGTGTGCATGTACTCAGCACTAAGCATAACCATTCTTAGAAATGATCTAACTAAAGGCACCCAGTGAGAAAAAAGATTAACTACGATGAAGTAAATATATATAATAAATATACTATATATATATACATATATAATGGTTTCAAAATAATGTTTTGCAGGAAACTCAACACTAAACACTCAGACACACTCAACACACACGCATGCGTACACAAACATTTATATCCACACTGGCATGCACATAATCATACTGATTCCCTGTGTTCTTTCCCCACTCTTCATCATCATGCTAACCTTGCGTGTTTTATTCGGCGGGAGACAGGGAAGCTCATTGTTATTCCACAAGGGTTGGCTGATCTCAGCCAAATCTGTCTGTGCCCTGCTCCTCATTCCACATCATTCCTGTACTGTATTGTTTGGCTCGAAGGAATGAGAAGATCTCTCATCTCAGGGATCTACTGGAAATGTGGGAAATCTGTGAGAGAAGCCCCACACGGCCCTGGGGGATTCCTCGCCTGAGATGCAGAAGGGTCTGAGGAAAAGCTGAGCAGAGACAGAGAAGAAGGCGTTTAACCACCCCCCCACCCCCTCCCCGAGCTCCTGAGGGCTACAAAGCCAGGGCTGTTCTAATATTGAGAGAAAATGGCCACAACAGCTGGGTTTGGTCTTTGTTTAGTTGTGGCACTGGAGGTGGACTAGAAACACTAGCCGGCTATCTCCTTGAAGGAAGCATGTGTCTCTCCTTGAACGACCAGAGCTCATCAATAAATGATGTCCTGTCTCTTTCAGTCTATCACACAGACAGAGGACCTGCCCTGATTTGTTTTAGAAGACAGTGCCCGACACAATGCTGTCTCTATGCTTCCTGGATCTTCAGATGGCAACCCTTGTTTCTTAAACTTGATGCTTTTACTGTATACTGTAGGTTATTTGCTGCCCAGGAAAGAGTTCTGGAGCTGCTCTGAAATAACTGTGACACCACTGCAATCGCCTCTGTCCTGAAACAGTGGCTCAACAGATTCCTGCAGTCAGAAGACAACTGAGTGGAATGATAGGGGCTTTTTTTTGTTTTCTGGCCGCACTGACACCTAATCCCATTTCACAGCGTCACACATCCACACCAAAATAATCACTTGATGGGAGTTGAAAGTGATTACCACTGTTCACTCTTATCTCCAATGAGTGCAGAGAATACCATCCAACAACAACAACAACTGCTCGCCTCTGTGATGATGGGCCAAGTGAGGAGCAGGCAATGGGTGGGAGATACAGCCAAACAGAAAAAAAAGGCAGCTACTGGTTTACTAAGAGATGTGCGAGTGCATGCAGGCATGTGTGCATGCATGCGTGCATGCATGCATGCGTGCGTGCATAAATGTGTGTGTGTGTGTGTTGTATACAAAAGATACATGCACTGTAAGTCGATTCGCTTGGATAAGTAATTAGAACAGTAGTCCATCCCCTTACACACAGCCTGCATATTAAAAAACCCAGTGCAGTGTAGACACACAGCTTGTGAATGTTTGTGAATTGCCATATTGGACTGGGGATAAGTCATAATCATCTGGTAAGATTCCAAATAAATGACATTAATTTGTTATTTAACATAAATTAACATTTGTGGCTTGAAACTGTTTTAGTGCTAATTCCCAACACTGTTTGCAGTAATAACGCTGTAAAACCAGTATCAGTACAGAAAAACAGAGAGCTGTTTCTTTTTGCAGTATCCTGATAAACTGGATCCAATTAAAAGCCTCTGAGAGTGGAAATTACTTGTTAATTTAAAATAAATAAATGGAAATATGTAAATACAACATTTTGTACATTTTTATATGGAATTGGTTTCAACTGACCCAAATGCAAAAAACATTTTCAAAATATACTTTTCTTTCATCCATTTATCACTTCACCCACAAGACAGGGTACGACATTAAACCTGGACACAAGTATGACTCATTGTAAAGACAACTTTCATGTTGCACATACACCATCTCACTCAAGGACATGTCACCATGGCAAACTGCCATTGAACCTTGAACCCACGTGCTCCTAAACGAAAGGCGATCTCACTACTCACTACATTACCACGTCAGCTGGCATTTCTCCTGACAGCTGCAGCAAAAATGAGGGTGTTTCCTCACCTGATTGTCAGACATGACATAGAGAGAGCTCCTGTCCAGGGAGAAGGCCATGTCCCGCAGGATGGGGCTGCTCTCCTTCATCACAGTCACTGTCTCATACAGTACTCCTCCTTCCAGATGACCGTGCACTCTGATCTGCAGAGACACAGACGAATGGGGACACAAGGAGACAGTGAACACCTCGCTGCAGGACACAGTGACGACACTGTCACTGTGCATTTGTGCAGTGACACTGGTGTCTGCTGTTGGCCATATTGTTTTCTTCATATGTTTTATTTTGCTCCCAACTGCAAGCTCACAGTGTCCTGTTATAGCATCTGTTATGAGAGAAAAAAATCATAATGTAATATCCCATATGCACAAGAAATCAGAATAGATAAATAGATAAATAAATGCATCTTTTTGCATCAATTTGATGACCATCCCCTTTGACTTATTTTTCGCAGAGCTTCTGAGATTTCCTTCCTCATATTCACTTTGGACAATTTTGGATAAGTTTTACTGTTCATTGTCAAGCAAAGTCATGACAAGATTCTCATGACTTCAACCATCAATAACAAACATTTAGCCTTAATTACCAGCTGTCCCAAGGATAAACCATTTAATTTTCCTCTCTGTAGACAAATAGGCTTATCTGATAGTAACTAATCAGCTGTACATAAACTCTCCTCCAGTACATCAGTCAATTACAGCGTTAGCTGACAAACCCAGAAGCAGCTCATGGGAAATGTCAGACAAACATTCTTTGAGGATTTTAGTGTGTAGCACTGTTGAAGGAAAAGAAACTAATGTGGCTCAATTTGTTATCCTGCCAGAAGAGAAGTAGATAAAGAAATTAGTTCAGTGAGTTTGTATCTAGTTCACCCACTAGAGGAGCTGTTAAGTCTGGCTTTACAGTCTGGACACAGAAAGGCTGTTGACACGTGGCACTGCTATAGATGGGCAGTATTTAAACACTGAATGGTTAATTAGCTAATAGTTGACAGTGTCTCCATTTGAACAATGATAACATAACATGTAACATGCCACATGAACTAGTTTGCAATATGAATAATTTCATATAGTCTTTTGGGTGACTTTCATGCAGTATTATTTTAGGGCTCGTTGAATGTGAGCATGGAGCACAGATGCCCTCTGACGAAGGGATTCCTAATCTCTTCCTCCATCTCTACCTTCAAACAAGATGTGTTGTTGAAGTGACAAACAAGAAGGTCAGTCTCTGTGACCATGGTGTTTTAATGATGTTGACGCGTTGCTGTGAAACTGTCTTGCGTGGTGGTGAAACTGTTAAGATGTTAAATGGTTAATAAGCTGAAGAAGCCTTTATTACTGCCACTTTGCCTCACTCTATCCAGAAAGTGGTGTAAACTTTCCATTCAATCGCTACATAGACAAACCTCTGTTTAAATTATAAAGTGTGTTTAGCCTCCCAAAAAGTAGACAGTGCTCCGTCAGAGCTCCTTTTTATTTCAATCCTTCAATGTTGATGGATGTGAATTGCATCATGTATAAATGATAAACCCACACCTGTGAAATGAAAAGTTCTAATAAGGCATGATAGCTGGAGAGAGATGAAAATGCTCATTAAAAATGAAAACTCCAAGAAGACCACATGATGCAATTATAGTAAAGCTGAATTAACTTCTCAATCATAATAATTGAAATAAATGCAAGATAATGAGGTACTGGGACAGAGAATTGTCTAAGTAAGTGTTCGCAAAATGTCTGCCATGTAATTACACTGGACTACCCTGCATGTGTCCTGATGTGTGGACTTGGGTGACCTTGCTGTCCAAATCAGACATGAGTGTAGAAGATCTTGAATGCATGCCAGGTCTAGCTCACACACATATAGCTACAGAGCAGCAGCAGTCCCTCAATGGGGACAGTCAATCGATACAAACTGATTACATGATTGGATCCCCCAGGCACCAAAACTTCATCAATCAATCGATCATGCCTCCACCTTCCAGGCAGCTGTGCCTCTCCAACTGTCAGCTCTATAAGCCAAGAATGAAGTAGAGGGGGAGAAAATATGTGCTAATATGTGTGTACATACACTGTATAAAAAAGTGTACAACAATTTTGTAAAATATACAGTAAAACACTTTGCATTTTACGGTTAATCCAGAATATTAAACACTGGATTTCTGTCATCTGAGCATGGTCATTGTTCTAATGTAACAGAGGTCCAGTGTGTAATATACTAGTTTAACATGTAGCATTTACATGCTATTTGGTAATGTAGTTTCCTTGTTTATGTTAACTTTTCTCACCATAACATCACTAGTTTCCTTTATCTTATGTCCATTACACAACAGTCTACAAGCACCTCACTGAGAGGTAGGACAACCAATGAGAAATGAGCACCTCCCAGTTGGCCAATGACAGCTCGGCAAAGCTGAGCGACCGTGATTGGCATGGTGATTGACACCTCACTGATCCAAACCTGTCACCTAGGTTACATTGCTCTGACATAGTGTAGTTATTCAAGTATTACATTAATTTCACTCTGTCCCCTATTATATAGACAGTGCTGCCAAAGAGTATCTACAGAAAGTCTACAGAATTTAATTGTAATTTAACAATTTAACATTTTACTGGCATTTAATATGCATTGCATTTCTTTTGCAATGCAGTATTTGTGTGTCAAAAGTACATCAATAAGTGTTTTCAACAAAGAAATTATGTTATAAAAACATAATTTGTTGAATTTACAGTTACATCTTTTTCTAATGTTTTACTAAATTACATTCCAAAGAAAACAATGTTGTAATGTGTAATGTTGTGATTTTATGGCATTTCAGTGTTAAATGTACGGGCATTTTTGAGTGTACAGAGGGGTCTGAAGAGAGTGGGGCATGTTCAAAAACAGAAAATAGAGCAGATTGGTGACAACATGGGATCGTCTTTTGATTCAAGATCATGAGAGGACCCACAGGCCATTACATCAACTCTGCCCAATCAATGTAAATACTTATTTCATGGACAGATTTATCTCAGAGCTGAGCTTCTTTCTCTCTCACTCACTGTCTGGATCCTTTTTATTGCTCCTACCCTTACTCTTCCTCCTACTCCGCCCCCCCCCACCCCCCCACCCCCTTCTTTCCCAATCCTATCCTATTACTATCTGGCACCACAATCCCACACAGTAATAGAGCCAGTTTACATTATTTTTTCCCACAGTCGTCACTTCATAAATAGCACAAATTGAAACCAGACATTCAAGCATTTCTGTGATTCAACCATGTTTAAAGAAAAAAAACAACTAAGGCAGGTACAGGACAGTGTCCATAGGTGAGAGGATGTTGAGTGAGTATCAGTGATGCAAGGATAAGATAAAAGAAGTGATTAAAGGTGTCTTATTTCAGTGGATTTAAAAGTGTTGTTATGACTTAACAACAGGGCTGACCGGGCAGAGGATCTCTGGGAATACAACAGGTCCTCATACGCTCCTTAAGCCCTGCAGCTTTGTACTGGGAGGAAGGTGGATTTAATTGGTTTTGTAATGAACCAGCATGGAAATGAAACAGTCACACACTCTCACATACACACACTGAAACACAGACACACACGACATATCTTGTCATGTGCCATCGCTACTTCTTTATCTTATAGTAACTGACAAAACGTCAGTGGAAAATTTGACTTTTCCACAGCTTAGCAACAACAGTGACAAACCAGACAAACCTCTGGTCTTCCACATTCTATCCTGTTAATGAAGTCTGGCAAAACAGAACTGTTATCATCCTCACAATCTGCCACTCACACAGACTGTACAGTCAATGGGCTGATCTGGAATCAGAACCACTCTACAGAGGCTCTTTGTTCCTGTTGAGGAAGGCTACTGCTGAAATACTGTTTTAATTAGACAGTAAGAACCATGATTAATTTCATTCTCTATTCAGTGCCAGTGTCACACCAGCCACCATTTGACCCTGTGAGTCATTTATACTTCATCAACGAGCTACAATGCTTTTATTGGATTTCTGTCCACCTTCAATGGTTCTTGGTTGCATTACCACTAAGCAAAAGAAACATCGACAGAGGATAAAATCCTGATTCTTCATAGATGTATACTTTCACTGTAAATATAGATTTTTATTCAAGTAAGTGGTATATTACTTTCAGGTCAGTCTCAAGCAGTACAAATTCCCTACAAACCACAGTTAACCTCCTTTATGAATTCAAACAGATTCAGCTTGTGTGGTCCATCTCATATAACAGAGCTGAACAGATTTGCCATTAATACCACATGTCCGTATGACCTCAGCCAGCTTCTCATTTTATTCTCTCTTCCCAGTCTCTCACAGCTGACAGGGGTATATATTTAACCCATGAATAATATTCAAGCCAATTACATCCATATCCTTTCTGATGTTAAAATTCCCTTGCAGAACCTGCATCGAATATAAACATGGCAGCTTAGCACAGCCTCCACAAACAGATATGCAACCTGAGCTCATGAGAACAACCTCTATTTCTTGTGAATGGGTTTGCATCTTAAATGCTCAGCTGCACTCTCATCCTGTGAGAGCCAACAAAAACAAACAAAAAAAAACTCCTCTAGGCTACCAAGAAGTCTTTGCTTTAGATATGGGCCGATTCTGAGATTCACTTCAGGTGGTGACTTAATTCTACTCTACTGAGAGGAACTTCCCATGTAAATGTACCTAAACCTCTGGCCCTCATCTGCAAACCAGGAAATTCTGCTGAGCAAATAATTACTATGTCCATAATGGCGACATGTCTATATGGCAATCCCATCTTAACAAACTGTCTATATGTGGCCAGCCACTCAGAGGCCTTTGAATTCAACCAACTAGCCTAAACATATGGATGAAAACCCAGGAGGCATTGCACTCTGTTCAACCAATCATTTCCAATCTGCCACTATGACAAGGTTTCATCTGCTCCTAAGGGCCAGTCTGTGTGACTCAAACAAAACATGAGGCGGTTGGTTCATTTATTCTACTGCACACTTTCCTTCTGTAGCCTTTATATGACATTGAAAACTTGAACTTGGTGAGATCTCCTGCATGGAAAAACAAATGAAAACATAACAGTAAGTTTGGACCTACAGAATATGGACACATATGGCATAGGCTGGACTCAATATTGGGACATGGGGCATGCAGCAACAAGAGGTCCAGACAACTGGCCACCTTCAAGACTGAGCAGCCATGCATGTGGTCCAATTGGGGGTGACAGTGGAGAGTAGGCATTGATTAGCCATATATCTATCACGCCTCTGTGAATGCTAATGAGACAGGGCTCATGAGAGAGCTGAACTGCAGCAGTTCAGAAAAACAGAAAGCATTCAGGGGAGGAGGGGTCACTGAGGTGGAGATGTGTATTACAGGACACGACTAATCATTCAGCCATCACATTAACTGCAGTCACAAAGAGAGGCGTATCGATCACAGCCGCTAGAGCTGCTGTATGCTGGCAAGAACCCATACCTAAACGTGATTACCAACTGGGTTGGAAGAGAGGTCATGATGTGTGTGTGTGTGTGTGTGTGTGTGTGTGTTTGAGGGTTATTGTTAAAAGCCTTCCAGTTGTAGCAGCCAAATTTTCTGTTCGCCCTAACCTTCAGCTGTGTGGCAAGTATCCAAGTCTTTATACCACAATTTCGACAACTCGACCACAGTCTCCTCTCCGTCTCTGCATGTTCACTTCTTTTCTCTCTCCTTGAGGACACGGTTTCCTGTTCTCTGTTTCCTGTCCTCCTCCATACGCCCCCCATCTGTCCAATCATTCCCATTGTTTGTCAGGTTCCCATGGCCCACCAACAAAAGCAGTGGGAGGAGGACAGTGGAACAATTCATGGCACCCGTATGGTCTTCATTTTCCTGACCACAGTGTGGTCGCAGAATTCTTGTGTTTCCATTTGTGTGACAGCGAAAGAGGAAGAAGAGAGGCAAGAGGGATGAGAGGACAAAGGAGAGAGTCTGAATAAACTAGTAAAAAAAAAAGCCAGACAGACATCTTCTTGTTTTAATCCATTACAAAAGTGTAGCTCTTAATATCATCGGCTATTTCATATACACTGAGACATCTAATAGTGTTCCACTTTAAAGACTTCCACCCCTAGGTTCAACTCCCATCTTGTAATTACGAAAACTCTTTCAATTTGGTGCCAAACACATCTATTCGGCCTGTACCCCCTCCACTTCTCTGGAACTCCATTCTAATGATTTCTATCACTAATCTCCCCTTGCTGGCCCCACCCCCCTGGAAACCGTGACTTTGAAAAGTCCAAGTCATTTAGCAGTGCACTGGAGAATTTGACCACCCCGTCAACTCTCAATACGCCATAATGAATCTTCTATTTGCACAAGCGAGTGTTTGACTAAGGCTTTATTTGCTTTAAGCTTAACATTTTCAACCATTTCTAGGGAAATGCTGCTCCTTACTTCAGCTACTGAGGTGACATGCTCATCCATTTTCTGTATTTTTTGACAATGTGAGCATCCTTTATATTATATCTACAAATGCAGAGAGAATTCTCTCGCCAACACAGACCACCAAAGGCTGCAGGGGCTTGTTCACAAGGACTGCTTTTCTTCCACTGAGTTTTGCCAACCAAAGCTGACATTTTCTAGCATCATAAATCATGAATTGACATGTTAATATGGTCCACATCTTAATACACTAAAACAGCACTGTATCCACATTTGCATGTTGCAACAGTACCTCTGAGGATTACTGTGCTCTGCAGAAACATTTCCTCAGAAAATCAATTCCACTCAACACCTGTTATGTCTGAGGCAGCCACAGGGCAAGCATAGGTACACCATCACCGAGCAATGTGTTTACTGCTTACTTACATGCCATGTGCCAAGACAGACACTTAACAGCCCTTCTTATAGACCTGAGCTTGTAGTCTTTTCAACTTGTAGTCTTCTCAACTCTGTACATGCAAATCAATATATTTTTGAGAGTGTAAAGAATATAAACATAACAAGGAGAGCTCTATCAGAGCAATATTTCTAAACTAGACCATAATATTAAGAAAATAAAAGACATTTTACATGAACCAAAACCAAACAACAACAGAAAGGAAACCCTGAACCTAGTGAGCCGAAACTTAAATCCAGACATGGCAACTATGGGGGCTAGAGGTTGAGGACAAAAACATAAAATCTGTGTATGGTTAGTATAACAAACACAATAACAAACAAGACAATGCATATTGACTTATGAAGGCAATTTGCCCAGACGCCTCAGGTCATCAGGGACAGGTCTACTAAGTGTCTCCATGGTCAGAACCAAGCAGGCTGAAGCTGCATTTAGCTTCTATGGTCCTAACCTTTGGAACAAACTCCCTGAGCACCTGAGGTATGCACAAATGGTCAGTTCGTTTAAATCAGGGCTGAAAACACTATTGTTTACTGCAGGCTTCGTATAGTGTCTATAGCGATCTGCTGTTTCTATGCTTCTCTGTCTAGCTGTTTCTATTGTTTCTCTGTAAAGCACTATGAATTGCCTTGTGTAAGAATGGTGCTATACAAATAAACTTTGCCTTGCCTTGTAACATTTTCTGGAGTTAAAACACCTAACAGAGCTATCTTCAGTGACAATGCTTGATCCTGTGACTACCTTAATTAAATAAAGTATCTCTATTCTCCATTCTTTTCTATTCTATTTAAGGTCAAGTGCTTTGGGTCTGTCTCTTGCCAAAGCTTAAGTTACTTCCTGTCACTTAGAACAGACCCAGACATCTTATTCACAGTGTCATTTGAATAGTCTGGTTTTGTCTGTTTGTGTGCTTATTGTATCAGCAGAGCCACTTCACCAAACTTTAATGTCCTTCTTTGTTGAAATAAATTGCATACAGCCTGTGGTTGTACCAATTGAAATGCCAATACCACCTACATTAAGCAAACAAGTGGAAACTGTGTCACAAGTGCAGCTAAAAGCCAAAACCAGATGATGACAGAAAGATCCTGCTATATCTGAAGTGGGCGTGGCCTGATCTAGAGGCATTGACAGACACATCCATGTGCTGCGTCAAGCCCGGGTGGTGGGACCAGTTGGTTATCCCTGTGAACTTTCACTCCAGTTACGCCCTTCCTGTGGCAGGCCTGACCTTTGCCATGGCCCTGGTGCTGAAGTGATCCACTGATGGCATTTACTGTCATGCCCCATTTCTACTCAGCCTGTCCACTTGGGGGTTGATGGAATAGGAAACGAGTGGTGACCCCTGCACCTCTGAGGCTCCTGAGAGTCTGAATTACAGCTGCACACTCTGTCAGTGTAATGACAAGCTCCAGCCTGTAAGACACTTGTCACTTCAAGCAGTATTGATAGATTTTTCACTCCCAGCAATGAAATGTGGCATTCACTTTCTGAACACATGTAAATTGTGCTTTGTCGTGCCTGTTATTCCTGTTCTATCAATTTTTCAATCTTTCATAAATCTGTCCCTATGTCTCAATGAATATCTTTGGCTCTTTACCTGTTTTTTGCTTTTCCTTATCTGTCACTGTCTGCCTCCATTTCGTAGCCTCTCTCTTTTTTTCCTCTGATACTACCCCCACCCCCCCCAACAACCATCACCACCACCAACCCATTCATCCAATGAAAGGGCGGCAGTGATTCTATCTGTGCTCCGAATCTGGGCCTGTGTGTGTGTGTGTGTGTGTGTGTGTGTGTGTGTGTGTCTGTGTGTGTGTGTGTGTGTGTGTCTGTGTGTGTGTGTGTGTGTGTGTGTGTGTGTGTGTGTGTGTGTGTGTGTGTGTGTGTGTGTGTGTGTGTGTGTGTGTGTGTGTGTGTGTGTGCGTGTGCGTGTCAGACAGATTGCTCCTCACAAGATGGAGGCCCCCAGGCTAATGTCACCACAGTCCCCGCACACGTTTCCTCGGTCAGTGGCATGCTGTATGACTATGTGGTAAGCAGAGCCTGCGGTGCCACACAGTCATTTCTGTTAGATCAAAGGAGGAGCCATATAGGGGCTTGATCGTAATATAGCTTTACAGTTTGTGTTGAGGAGGAAACATGATGGACAATGAGCTAAATCAACTTCATGAACCTCTCAGAAAGAGGTCATCTCATGTGTTAGCAGTTACACAGATCACTGGAAAGGATTTGAGCAGTGACATTTAACAACTGCAGTGGATTTTGTTGTTGCCTCCCCACCTCATGACAAAGTTCTCATCTCACAGTGTGGTTTTAAGCCAACTGGATGCACATTATCATAGTTTGTATAAAGGGGCAAAGCCTTTATAGCAACTCTGGAGCTCCTATTCCCCCAAAACCCTCTGATATTAGTTGTCAAAGAGAATAAACAGTCATGTTGTTGGACTAGGATCTGAACTTTTACCTCTTCCACTCTTGTTCTGCCCACAACCTAGTGTGACACTATCAGCGCCTGTAGTGACTTGTTTCTAACTAATGAATAAACAAAAAACAGAACGAACCTAAGCCACTGAGGGGCTGCTGCACTGGTACTTGAAGTAGCTGATGCGTCATCCTCTTGGTCCAATGAGTGAATCAAACACCTGAGCGTCCTTGCAAACATTCAAACGTTTATTTTGTATGCTGCGCTCTTGACAAGTAAGTGACCTTAAAACTTATATTAATTTTGCCACTTGCATGTATCTCAAAATAAGGCTTTACAAATTTGCCACAGTGCAAAAAAGGTTTTACCATTGCTGTGCTATTCCCTGTCACCTCAGGACATATTTAACCCTTCTGGCTTGCAGGTAATACACAAAAGAAAATAAACTAATGCATGCAAATCAAACAAAAAAAGGAAATGACTATAACAGTGTTTATAAGGTGAGTCTATAATATTTTGCACGCTCTCATTGGGTTATTTGTTCGTCCCTCTAACGGCAGACTTTTCTTGTGGACAGAGAAGCCAGAAACACTGTCAACGTAATTTCATACGCTACGAAATTACTCCTATACTTGTCAGCCCCATATTTAACGTCAGCCACTAGTGTGTGATGCAGCTTAAGCTTACACAAGAACAAACTATGAAATTCAATTTATATCTGTGTGTTGTATTTGTTTGATCTCTGCAGTGTCCAGTCATTTGTGACATTTCATCTGCACATGCAAAAGGGGAATTTATTTTGCACAAGGACAGATTTTACAAAATCAAAAAGTTAAATGCAATTTATATTTGAAATGAGAAATCATAGTCAAGCGTTACATTGAATAATTACATCAACAAAATAGACAGCATATGTGTTTACATCTCATCCACCTAGGGACACGCCCACACCAGTTGCCCACAACTATCTGGTCCATGGGCACTTCTATCCTTCTACTGCTATTTATATATTGTATATACACTACAGGTACCTCATATACATCCTTTATTCATTCTCTATCTTTCTATGGATCTGTTATTAACCATATCCTGGCTCTGTGTCCTGTAAATATCCTAAAGATAATAGATTTGTGTCTTGTTCTGTGTGTCTGTCTAAAGTGTGTCTATGTAGCACCGAATTGTTCCTGGAGAAACAGAATTTTCTAACACTGGCTGAAACGACAAGAAAAAACACTTAACTTGACTTGATCTGAATTTTGGCCGGTCTGCCACTTGTCTTTTTGCCACTAAGTGGACGTAACTGCGGCTTCCAAGTACCCTGACATCATATGTCTATAGACATCATATGTCTATAGACTATAGACATCTATAGACTTCACAACAAATCCAAAGGAAGGCCTGAAATTAACTATACTCAAGTCAATTTTTTATTGCCTTCAGAATTTCCCAGCCTGTCTAGCACTCAGACTGCTTTTCACACTTAAATCTTTGAAGGGACCTATAATAAAAAGACACATCAATTCCCTTAATAACTTTATACTAACTGGTACTGTTTATCAAGGGTCTGCTAGTGTCCATCTCTCTCACAGACGGTGATCACAGACATTAAACACTCCAACACTTCAACAATTTATAACAGCATACACAAATATTCATTCACAACCTTTCTATGTTGGAGGAAACCAGAGGAAATCCTCTTTGCTGTGATGCAGCAGCAATAACCAATGCTCCCTCGTGTCCTCCTCCATGTAAATTTTGAGATTAAATGGCACACTCCAAAACAGTTTGCACATAACCAACTCCACTCGGATGCGCAAGGGAAGGATGTCAGGAAACTGTGCGCTGACCTTTCTGGTCAAATAGCAGTGAACAGGCTCCCCCATCTTCCTCAATATGTGATTCCTCCTCCAATTCTTGCTCAAACATACAATGCTGCATGTGTACACATTTGTGACAGATGTAGCCTAACATGTAGCCTTTTTTTAATTTTCTTCTAAAGCCAAAGAACCACTGCATCAAACATCTGGACAGGCCAGTTATTAGGAGACATTGGTCAATTGGGAATAGATAGATAGATTTGTTAAATATTGCTTTTAGATGCAGATTAAGTCTGGTGTGTCTTTATAAGGATAGTTTAAAAATAGTGTTGTGTGCAAGTGCATGTGAGTGCATGTGTGTGTGTGTGTGTGTGTGGGTGGGTGGGGGCATGCTTGCATGTGTATGTTCTCAGTGTCCATTGTTTTAGCCTTAGAGATTATATATATATATATATATATATATATATATATATATATATACATACACACACTCCTTACATGTACAGCATTTTTATGCTTCTGATCAGGTGAATGAAATGGACAGGTGTAAAGTACATGGCTGTTTGCAAAAGTTGCAAAATGAATGTTTACACAGAAATGATGATCATGTCATCATCAGAGTGCCGCTTTTCTGCAATGCTAAAATCTATTCAAAGCTGGAGGCAGACAAGAGGCACTAGAGCTGCATTATTCCCTGCTACTAACAGTGCTCACATAAAAAGTGAAGGAACAGTCATCACATAATCAGGGTTGTAAATTTACATTAATTTGTCCTTGTGTGAGATTTCTGGTCCAGCGGCTGAAGCACAGAAAGTGGTGCTACTTAAATACTCACCTTTGCTCAGCTGCATAATGTCCCACCATATTGACCATAACCACTTGTGTTAATTAGGCTTTAAATGACCAGATTAGTGCACCAATTTCTGCGGTGAACCAGAATATACATTTATGTTTGCAATGGATCTTGAAATGATTGATGAAACATTTTCCATTTCTGTAGAAAACTAATATTTTAAATTTGTACATTTAGTAGTCACTGAAAAATAATGTTTCACATTACTGATTGAGACTGTGGTAGATATGAACTGTAACTTTTCACCCAATAACTAGGCTCTAGAATTTGATGTATTTGGAGTAGATGTGTAATTTATCATCAAGAGGATCTGCTTGCAGAGAACTGAAGCAATTCTCTGTAAACAAGGCAATGCTGGAGCTTCTGAGTTCAGAAGGAAACGTTGGCAGATTACAATGGTCTTGTTGAACATTGTTAGTTGGAGACTGCTCTCACCTTCTTCAGCCGTCCACTCCTGGTGCCCAGGAAGACCACACTGTGCCCATTGTAGACATAGGAGGAGACGGAGGTCAGCCTGTCCCTGTTCTCAGTGAACAGCGTCTGCCCTGACACCAGCTGCGAACCCCCCAGGGGCTGGTTTATATCCAGGCCACAGAAGTGATCATCGATGGGAACGGGCTGTGTGAAGAGGGGGAGGGATGGAGAGGTGGTGGGTGGGGGCAAAAATGAAGAAAGCATTAAGTGTGAAGCAAAGGGGTGTATTTTTTGATGAGGAGAAGAAAATGGGGCAGGAGGGTAACAGAGGGAGGGAGAGAGTGAAGGAAAGCAGGAGCGAGGATGACAGTTGTGAGAAGGGGAGGTAATGAGAGAGAGAGAAGAGCGTAAGTAAGAACCAAAATGACTGAGATCACTGTAGACACGTGAATGTGAGAGGAGAACTCAAACTGACTTCTGGTAAGCATAACATGCATTAAGGGAACAATTTTGAAGGTTGAAAACAGGAACTTCAAAAGTGTTTGCATTTATCAACAGGCCTCAGAGCGTCTGAATTTACAAGGAAGACTAATTGCTGATGGCAAACACAAGAAATGCTGTGTATTCTGTACCCATTTCTGTGATTTTAGATCGCTTGATCTGACATCACACAAACACAGCACAAGAGATGTCATCTTTTGATTAAGCATCAAAGAGAGCATCATGCCAGGCAGTCCCATTGCATTTACTAATGTGCACCTCCAACCTTTGCTAATTGCCCGTCACTCAGTGTAAAAATCCTCCATTTTAGGGCAGCTGATTTTCTATTTCACTTTCCCTGCTTCTTACGCTCACATTAGTACTCACTGCGCTTTTCTATCTTCAAACAAAATGCCTAAGTTTTAATGAATGTCATCAGTGAAGTGAATGTCACATCTCACATCATCTGTCTCTGAGATGAGCTATTTCCTTATTGGTGAGTGTACAAGCCTTCAGCTCCTGTCTTGTTGACCTAAATATTGTTTGCACGTGTGAGGCTTGTGAAACATTTGTTTTAACAGCTTAATTCCTTAGTCTGACATGAATTTTGCTTTTAACAGCTGCTTTGAAAGGAGCATGAGAAGATATTAGGGATTTTGTTTTTTGACACCCATTGAGGCTCCCCAGGAGATGGATCGCTAGGACAGGGTGGTGATGCCCCAGAATGTACCCACATGACGGTGTTATTTTCTAGATTTTCTAGATTTTCTAAGTGTCCATTATATGTTTTGACAAATCAGCATAATCTCTGAGCTACTGACAATCACTCTCATATGTGCTTTATATGTAGTGCAAATTACAATTATGCTTGTTAATCATTATGGTGATTGTACCTGCTGTATATCAGCCTATTAGCATTTATATTGTGAGTACATCAGCATGCAGGCATTAGCATTTAGCTTAAAGCTCACACTGTTGATCTTACACTGAGTAACAAATTGTGTAACCACAGAAAGGCAGATTATAAAGACATCTTAACAGAGCTGAACTACTGCATTTCATTCATAGTCAATTTTAGATCTAAAGCACTCCGGGTAGCTGTGCAAAGAGAGTTAATTATTGCATTATTATGTCTCTCTGTCCTCCCTCTCCTCTGTCTTCATGAATACAGTTACATCTTATTTGTTTAATGGCTTGGTGGAATCAAAGTACACCAAAGCAATGAATGTAATGAATATCATTGTTTTCATGCTTCACTTTCAACTTGTTTCAATGAAAGTCAGTCATTATGCAGAATTATAGCTTTCACAAAGGCACAGACTTGGACATTTACATGACAGGCCTTTTCTCAAGATCAAGAACAGGTCTCAGAGGGTTCAAATACTGCTGACAGCAACAAGAGCAAGGAAGGAGATGGGAGAGAGAGAGAGAGAGCGAGAGACCAAGAGAGAGAAGGAGAGAGGCAAAGGAAGGGAGGAGAAGAAGGCGGCAGTCAGTGCCCAAACCCCTGAATGAAATCAAAGCTCTATACAAAACTCCTCTGATTAGCATTGTTAAATTAATCTCCTCAAGCTTTTCTGCTCTCGAGGGATCCTGAAAAACCTGACTGGGCTCTGCAACACTGCTCTGACTGCCTGCCTATCACCACAAACATGGTTGTTGATAATCAGTTTTTAATCGGTCCTTATTTCTATCATCCAGGCCAATGACCTAAGGGATAAGGCAACCACCTTTGAAGTCCAGGAAGACCCACCTTGCCTGTGGAAGTGTCATCTAAATGATGATTAGTATGTATGTGTGTGTCTGTGCATGTGTGTTTACTACTGGCTGTCTCTCTCTACAGTCTACCCACCGCTTTAGTGCACTGCACGTCCTTTCCCAGCAGCCAGTGCAACTCCAAGTTTCCCTCTCCCTGGTAGCAGGACTGCAGTCGTTCCTTGATGCGTGTATTGATGTCCCGGATGGTGAAAACACAGAGTGCAGAGTGATCTGGAGGATCGTGCCACTGCTTCTGTCCCTTGGCAAATACAGCAAAGAGCACGTCCTCCTGGGCACTGATGTTGAGTGATTTTGCCAGAACCCTGCCAGCCTTGGACAGGTATGCTGCCTGCAGCAGACGGTACTCCTCTCCGCGGTGCATACACCCCACAGGGAGTGAGACATAGGAGTGGAACTTTTTGTCACCTTTGCAAAGGCGGATGATGCGCGAGGTGTAAAACAGGTCTCCAGGGGAGCTGCCTGCAGGCATCCCATTCTCAGGCGTCTCTGGCTGGACACTCATGAAGTAGACAAAGTTGCCGCTGGCAAAGCCATAGATGTAGTAGATGTCAAAGTATGGCACAAGAGCCAAAGTGTCTGAGGGGATTTTAATGAGGGAGGAAACAAAGTCAGTGTGAAGCTCATAATCTAGCATGGCGGAGGATTCTGGGTCACGAGGCAGCTTGCGGCTGGAGATGGTCGGGAAGTAGTCCTGTTTCCCACCAACGGCTGTGCCAATGTACAGGGTGGCGTCTTGACCCAGCAAGGGTACGACCACCCCAAACATGGTGCCCGTCTGGTTGTCACTGGACAGGTAATGCTCCTTCTTATGCGTGGGCTCCACCAGGATGAACAAGTCGTCCAGCCTCATCAGCTTGCATACCCCCTGGTAGAGGCTACCACAGGCCAGCAGTCGGTTGTGGGAGTAGTCAACGAGCAGGAGTTTGTTCACGTTGTCAGTGGAGGCCAGTGGCTCAGAGCAGGGCTGCACAATCAGAGGAGGATAGCATGCTTTGTTGTCAAACTCAGGCCCTGTGTCATGCGACACCAGGAGGGTGAGGTTTGCAGACAGCTTGTAGATTCGGTTGACAGCTCCGACGTACAGGGCACCAGTGGACTGATGCACGGTCAGGTGGTTCAGCGACCACTCCCTCCTCTCTGACTGGAAGGAGTTCAAAGTCTGCCCCGCAGTCATCTTTTGATTCACACAGATTAGAGTCAATAGCCACAGGGCCAGGGGCCATGACATGACCTTAAGAGGAGCATGACCTTTAGAGAGGCTGCAGTAAGTCCATCCTTTATCTAGGCACGTTCCCATCCCCACAGGGCTGCGGAATGTCCCACGCTCAGGCAAAACACTGTAGATTGAGGGTCAGAAAGAGAAAGATGAGCCGGGTACCGTCTTGAGATCTTCACATACTTCTGAAAGAGGAAAAAGATAACTCAAAGAGAAACTCAAAACATCCTTGATTCTACTCTCATGGATTTATTAAACACTTCATACAAAACCCAAGAAATATATTTGCTCCCATCCCTCCCCTCCCCACTTAGTCAGAAGCATGAGACATCAACAAAACAAGTAATCATTTGTTCAAACTGTCTCCCTATATTTACTCGCCCAAGAGATGGTCCAATGTTCCTACCATCAACAGGGGGGCTCATTGTATTCACCTCTCTGTGAGAGTGAACTATGGCCTATTAGTTGAACAAAGCAGTGGCACACTGTAGCTGTACCTTCCCTCTATTTGGGGAGCTAATTAAAAGATCTAAATGTATTAATTATGCACCCATATTTTGGGCTCCTTGTTTTTCTTTCTCCCCTCTGCCTTTTCCGTTTAAATGGTTGAATCCAGGAGGAATTAATCATTCTCCACTGCAGCCGACATTCCTAAATTAATCAGGCTTTTTCCAGGGATGGCAGGGAGTCATTAGAGATTCAGAGCCAGCCTGCATCAGCTCCAACACTTCCATGTTTAATTTCATTAGCATATTATATGTACATATTCCCAGAGGCCAAACAATGTCCCTCAAACACATGATGGACTGAGAGAGATGAGTTAGATGGATGGCAAAAAATGTTTTCACTCTCTCTTTTCCCATGTTCAGAGCTATTGTGTGATGTGTGTTGTAGGTGTTACTTGCACAAATGAGGCAAAATAACAATAACATGTTATTGTTAAAACAATAATGAAAAAGCAAATAAAGACAGTTCAAAATAAAGGCAGATGTTCAGCGAGGGCAACACAAGGATCACAGATAAAGTGGCTTCACATTTGCTGGTACTTCATTGAAGTCCATTAATGGGGTAATAAAACTGTCTCCATCGGGGGACAGACCATAAATTCAGACACCTACATCACCCTAAATCCTGTCTGTGTGCCACCAGATTCTGGCTTCCTGAGGCGTCTCTAAAACCACGCACACACACACACACACACACACCCCTGTCCTCTCTGGTGCCACATCAGCAGTCCCTTCAAACTCCCTTGACTCTTTTTTCTTGTAATCATTCAACTTTCCCCAATGAAATTTCCTCCAGTGTTATCCTGGCCAATGTTAGGAGGCAAGTTCAACTGTCTCCTGTTTTTGGCTGCAGTTAATGTAAACAGGATGTTCTCAGTGCGACATCCTGGTATCGGTAAAGGTTAAATGAAGACAGCCATGTCAGATCCTAATGTGGTGGGTCATGGTAGGGTGGGTGCCCTCCACTGGCTGACTAACAGGACGTCCGGCTGGGTTGAGCTGGAGCCAGGGCCGGAGCGGATGGACTGACACTGAGCTGGCTGGGCCAACTCCAGCTCCACTCCAGCATCTCCTGTCCATCTGTCCCAACCATGCTCACACCAGGGGACAAGTCACTCGAGTGTCTCGACCCACTCTGCTCAATTTGGCAGGGTCTGTACGAGCAGCTCTACCAGTAATTGGCCACCAAAGAAGAACATCTGTTGCGCATCGTATTGTTGAATTGAAATCTAAAGTTTTGTTGTTTTCTAAGAATTCATGACATGCACTCAGATGCACTCAGAGCCTCACAAATCTTCGTCTTAGTCACACTCTGCAGGTGTCTGTGTTCATTCTTATTTATTTCTGTCACTTTTCCAACTGGATATAAGAACGGCAATTTCTTTTTGACGAGTTTTCAGAGAACTGAGTTTTGGCAGAACAAGCCAACTCTGTTAGTGATAGCTTCTTTATTTCTGGCAAAATCGAAATCATCCAAATCATCTGTATTGCAAACTGATGAGTCCTACAATCAGTTTCTTTTAAATCACCATCATCCCTCTCACAAAAGTTGCAGACACAGGATTCAGTGTTTACCAGTTGACGGTGGGTTGATGATTAAATCATCTGCAGTCCCACATATATAGCAGACAAAAAGCTCTGGTTTGGGTCTGACATGACCTTAAAGAACAGACACCAGCAGTGCCACCCAGAGGTTAATTTGGTGTTGAGAGTCTCCTCATTGAACCCTCAGAGGAAATAAAAGCCAAGGAGAGAAAAACAAGGAGAGAACACAGGAGGCTCTGGTCTAAAACGAAGGCAAGAAGGCATGCAGGCAAGCAGCAGCCTCATCGTTTTATCCATTTCTGTTCTCCCGGCTTTAGTCACGTCTAGGCCGTGCAGTCATGCTGCTCAGTGTTTACTCTGGATTATAGAGACAACTCTTTGCCCTGTGCAGTCCTCCCTGCTGAATTCTCCGCCTCGCCACTCAGACACGCTCCAGTCCAGACGTGACTCATTCACACTCACACATAGAAACATGGTTTGCTGAGGCCTCTGGGGATGCAAGCTCTCAGCAGGCACCAATTGCTGCACCGAGGAGGGAGGAGGTAGCCTCTTGTGCTCCACAAACACGACCCCTTGACCTGGATCAAGATCAGTGGAACCAAAGCCATCCTCTGGGCTCAGCCTTTATTGGGGTGAAATGCTGTCATAGCTTCTGTAGCGCCCTGTTAGGCGTGATTCATGGGACAGAAGGGATCATGAGCTTTTTTCTGTCTCGTTTGTATGACCCATCTGCTATCAGAGATGAACTGAAATGTTCATACAGGATGAGTCAATGTGAGGATGTCCACAGCCTGCTTTGAATAGTATAACTGATGATATGTAAAGCACGCTTTTACAAAGATTGGACATAATTATAAAATATTATTTAATGCAGTGACACCCAACACCTTGGAGCACAGTGAAATTTTAGCACCGGCAATCAGGCAGTACAGTGCAATTTTTTCACCCCAAGCAATAGGAGGTTCAGAGGAGACAAGGTGATTCTGCAGTTTATCTCATTTGCCTTTTGGACCATAGATTTGTGTGAATGGGAGAATTGTCAGCGGACCATACCATGATCTTTGTAAAGGTCAGGAGAAGCATCTCTGCTTTGTCAATAAAGGGAGTCACTGGCATCAGAGGCGATAAAAACTTGTTCTTTTTCTCTTTGTTGTTGGTGTTTTCTGTGGCCTACATTCAACATACAAGACTGCACAAAAACAATGACAATATTTGTTCGCGGGGTGGAAAAGTTACAACGGCATGATTATGAGCCAGAAGGGCAAGAACAAGCAGGACTTTTATGTAAGTAGGTTTTCTGAGACTTTTCTGAATGAAGATGTAGGACAGTTTATAAAGTTCGCTCTAGGAAGATGATTTCAGGTTTGTGGGAAGAGTTTTATCTGCAGCATGTGTTTGAGCTTATAGCATCTAAACTCAAACAGCCTGATGGGATACTTTTGTCAGGGCTTCACGGCAAACACACATGGACGAGTCATGGGGGAGGGCCAGCGTTGTACACATTACACATGAATGAGCTGGGAGAGCGCCAGCCGCAACATAACTTGACTTCCAAATGAATAAATGAAGGCAATTAGTAGATCTGTTTACAATGTTGTGGAGACAGAAGTAGGTCAAACGTGGCAGAGACAGGAGGGAGGAGGGAGCCGGCAAGCCAGGGCCAGGGGCTGTCGCTGGTACCTACAGTGATGAGTCGGGGAATTAGGACATGAAAATGCCGTCTTTATTAGCGATGACTTATAAATGAATGTCAGACTGAATCACAAGAGACCGGTGGGGTTTGTTAGTAAAAGCAGTGTTTTGTGATCAGTCCACCGTGTTTTATCCATGGCTACGTCGTGCAGGGGCAGCCCCAGGCATTTGGCTCCACCTCACCAGACCCCCTTTCCACATACTCAGCCACATAGAGCCTCAGAGGGCATAATGCGTAGCATGGATGCTCACACTGCACATACCCACAGGATATCTCCACTTTGATGCTGCACAGTGAAATTTTGTGACAGTTGCCCTGTGGTTAATTTTCATCATTATGTTCTACAATGTAAATTCAAACAGCAGTGCTCCCCCCAGACATTTCTCTCAGTCAGGGCAGAGGAGAAGAAAAATGTACAACCAGTGTTGAAAATTAATGATTCACAGACTTTGTGATGAAAGAGTTCAGTGGAAATGAGTAATGTAAATTTATTTACTTTTGATGGCGGTTCTCTTGTCATGTCTGTGGTAGGATTTTGTATTAAAAACAAAAACAAACAATAAATGCCAGCCCACCCCGCTCCACTCTCCACCCACACTTGCTGTGTACTTTATTGGTCAGCGAAGATATTGCACGCTCTATGGCTCTCCAGCCAGCCACTAATCTTGGTGGTAGTAGTAGCAGCGGAGGACATCTGCAGGGAACAGTAAAACAAAGCGCTGTCATCGTGACACGCTCCACTCTTAATAACTGCAGGATTCTGCGAGAGACCTGGGCAAAGGCAAATGTGACATAGGGGACCAATTCCAGCACGTCGCCACAACACACAGTCGGGAGCCCCCTCTGCAATGCATGCCATTATCTTAGACAGCATGCATTATACATGCAGATACAGTACTATGTCTGAAATTGCAGTTAAGAGCAGGACCAGATGAAGGGCACTGCTGCCACAGACAGATTTAACCATGCATGCCTTTCTCCTCCTTTCCCTCTTCTCAGCTGTCTCCTCTTCCATAAATCTCATTGTCGTTCTTCCCTGGTTAATGGTGACCTCAAACAGGCTCCTCTCAACCACTGAACCCCTCGTGTTGCATATATGATGAGCATAAAGGGGAAAGTCAAAGTGACCTCCAGCACTGTGATGAAAACCCATGCAGCTCGAGTGCAATAGAGGGTCTTCTATAATTCAGTGACCGCAGGAGAAGACAGCGCGAGCTGCATTTTTCTTTAGAGCCACACAGCATGTGCATGCGAGTCGTGCTGCAGTGGCTACCCAGCACCCTTCATCATTAGTGTCACTTAAGTACAAGGAGAAAAAGAGGGAAAAGAAGAACGAGCCAAATGAAGGAGTATAAAAGAGGCTGACGGTGGTCCATGGACAGTGCTGCTGAGGGGAATAAAGTCTGAAGGTTGTGAAATGTTAGCTCTCCTCCTTAGCCCAAGGACAAGTACCAAGATGCTCTCCAGTTGCATGCATGTTCATGTTTTGTTTTGTTTTTTGTTTAGTTTTTGCTTGTTTGTTCTTTTTTTCATTTATCATTCAGAGTTCTCTCTGCCATTTGTGTTTGGCTCAATAATCACTGGCCTGATAAATTGTACTGCCTGCCTCCATTGTAAGAGGTTCTGGCTCTTTTCTTCTGTCGGGGTTCTCTTAAGGCTGATTCTGTTAAAGATGTGCATGGCTATCTTCCTTTGCAATGCATAAATTATGAGCAATGACAGGGAAAAGACACTACATTTTGGAGAAACAAGACCTCTGTGAGCGTATGAAGAAGGAAAATGATCACATACAACAGCGCTTTAGAGTGTCAATGTAAAGCTGTGAAGCACATATGTCCATAACTCCCACACCACGACATAGAAATCAAAGAAGTTATTCCCAAGGCGCCTGTATGTTTCCTTGCCTTCCTCCCTGTTTGCCCATATGGCTTTGTGGGTTGGAGGACGCCAAGGTTGGAGGTATATGGCACAAATAATTATGATCAAAGAAAGTACAATGCAGGAGGAACAGCTGCTACCTTCACTGCTGACAAATCACTGTGAGCGGTAGACGGCTATCGAGAGGGAGAGAAACAGGAAAGAGGAGGAGAGAGCGCATGTTCCTCTATTCAACAACTTTCCTCTAAGTATCTGCTCCTCCAAAACCCATTTAACATATAATCCGCAGTGCAAATAAGGTCTTTGGTGGCCATTCCCCCAGAAGCTGTACAAATACAAACATCTGCCTGGATTATCTCAGTCTGTCTCAACAGCCTGCCCTGCCCAGCATGTCCCTAATTCAAACCTATTCTGAAACGCTTTCTCATTGCCCAAGTCTCATTTTGGCCAAATCTTTAGAGGTTTCCATCAAATGTTAAGAAAACGATATCACCTGGTTATACGTACAGTACCCTGGTGGCTAGAGGTCTACCAGGACATGGATTCCTATGCATGCGTGAATGATTTTCATCCAAACAGAAAGTTGCAAAAAAACAGATGGGCTGCAGGTATTTGGGATCTTTTCCAATAAAAGTTCCTCAAGTGATGACACATGCCAGGGAGAACAGTGAGGAATTTTCAGCGAATACTGCAGAGGACATACCCCCCTGTGACTGTGACTTGTCCTTTGCGACTGAGTCCTAAAATTAATACCAATTTCTCCAAGTCTATTAAGTAAATGTAATCCCACCTGGTTTGTGGCTGCCAAAGGCTGAACACTCGGGCAGGCTCCAATATAGTCCAGGTGCTTTGGGATTCTGGGATATGTTATAGGTAACCGATATGTTACTTTTTTTTCCTTTTTTTGTGTGTCAGAGACCATCCAGGGCAATTCATCCAGCAGGTGTGTGTTTGCCAAACGGTGGCCTTAAAAGTTCCCCATAAGACCGTCAGCAAAAGTCACAAGGGGTAGGTAATTCAGTTGTGCCCTCTTTGTGTAATTCAATTTAGTCGGTTTGAATCGAGTGCTTTTTAATCTACTAACATTGCACTTTCATGGATTCTGTAGTCTCTGACATGATTTAATTTCAGCTACTGGAACTGTGCAGATACCGTCTGGAAAATAGTTTTATTGGGTAAATCCCCCAAAGCTGTGGGATGGGGGCAGTGTGAATTAGGAGACTGTTCACTAGTCAAAATGATATTATTTTAGGGGAATTTCTACCATTTGTGCATATACCAAAGTGCTATAAATATTGCATTCTCTAAAAATTCTAAATAGAGAGACAAATTTGCTCTGGTTTTACCACATGAGGGCTGATTTCCATTTATTTTCCATGTCATATATTGCATTCCCCATGACTAATCTGTTTCTATATAAAATGAACACGTTTTAATTAAAATCTAAATTAACTTTCCTACACACAAAGTAAAAAATTATTTTAAAGTTTGCTGCCATTGAAACCTGAGATAAATGTGCTACAAGACTGGCCACTCCTGTCTGGTAGCGATGCATTTACATGACACTGGCTGAATAACAAAAGAGCAAAATGAAAGGTCAGATTAATCCAGAAGAAGCTGTGCTACAGTAGGGAAATGAACAAGAAAGCACTGCAGAATTCTACCACTCACTGACCAGTACTGGATATAGTTATGTGGAAAGATATTGTGAGATTTTAATGTACGATACTGGACCTTTGATGTCAAACACACATCAACACCAGGTTCTGCATTTGTCATTGTGGGACTTGACAGCATCCTCATTTCAATTCTTCGAGCTAAGCAAACATCCATGTTTTCAAACTTAAATATCTATAGTCTCTAAATAGCTCGCCATAGATCACTCTGATTACTTCATCAGGAACTTTTCTCAGATTTTCCAAAACCCGCCTAAAGGCACCGAAAACATGATGCAGCTGTTTTCATGCAATGAGTAGAAGTTATCATGTAACAGCGTCTGCCATGTCAAACTTAAAAGTCAGTGTTTTCCTGAGATAACAACGCACATGACTTCGCTCAACTTTGCCTGTGTTTTCTTAAGGCCATATGCTGTCTGCTTACACCAGTGCCAAGAAAAATCATGCAAAACACACACATCAGCAAAGTTATTGCACTGTTTGTATCAACAACAGTGTGACAATCTGGAGGCGATGCGCCATATTGCAGGACTGCCATCGCTGCCTGCTGAGCGCTGCCAAAGCTGCCATCTGGCAGGTGAGCTGTATGCTTTCCACTTGTACCTCTCTTCCCTTCCCTCCTCTCTCCCACTGATTGTCACCACCTCTCCCTATTTCTTTGTCTGGTTAAGTCTTTATTAGTCTTTCCCTAGTCGTCCTCTTCCCTGTAACCTCGTCATTCTCCACCCTCATCTACCTGAGCGTGTGGTTCCCACCAGGCCAGGACCAAACACTGAATAGAAGGAAGTGCAAAGACTGAAAGAGGGTTGAAGAATGATGGATGGTGCACAGTGTCTTCTCCTGTTTCTTCCTTCCATCACTCACTCTCTCTGCTGCTTTCTAATGTGCACACTTGTTCTGCAAAGCCTCGTTGTGCAGGTGCACACATCTAACAAGCACGGCTGCACACTCATATAGTAAAAATGCTCACACATGCAAACACTATCGCACACACACTGGGGGACCTCCTTCCTTGCCCTCCCAAGGCAGTAGCATCTGAGCCGTCATGTTTAATCAGTGTCTCCATGGGCAACAGGGGTAGCGGTGGCAGGCTGGGGGAGGGTATGAGGTTGGGGGTCTCCAGCACTGGGTAGTAACGGTGAACTGCTGTGTACTCACACACCGTGTAATTGTGTTACATACACTAATTCGCCTGATGTACTATTGCAATGACAGTGGGTCGCCTTTGCCCATGACCCACATCGCCCTCTCTGATATTCAAATTCCCCCAAAATCAATGTCACAGATTGAACTGGTGGTCATTTAAATCAAAAGCTGTTTTTTTTTTCCCTCTGTGCTGTAGTGAGTGGAGTTGTGTCCCTGGTTTCTTCCTGATACCGTCCCGTCTTCCCAGTCCTTCAGTGTAGCTCATTAATCTCTGTAGAAGCTGAGAGAGCAGTTAACTCTAAGCTTGTGGGTGAATTCGACAGAGACAGATGTTTTAAATTACCTCACCAAAACAGGTTCAGCATTTCCTGCAGAGTCAAAAGATGCCAAAACGATGCCGCTAAACCAGCAACCCAGCTACTTTAACTGAAATCAATTTGCAATCAAACAGAAAAATGTTGTTCTGTAGCTGTGTCCTATTTGGTTTAGTCTGAATCATTTGAAGTATAACTAGACTATAAGATGTTCACCCACATGCGACCCAAACATCTTCTCTCTTCGGCCAAAAAGAATCTCTTGTTAAGTTTGTTGAAAGGTGGCATTTGATAACCTGGACCTTGTTCAGGTCATTTTTGATGATCTGAAGACAGACTGTATCAAACATCTCCTATCCTACAAGCAGTCTAATTTAATCTTGAGTTTGCAGACAATTCCTGACCTGACTTAACATTCTCAAGTCCACATAAAGCATCACAATTCAAACCTCTGAGTCATTTATTGCAATCAAGTGCAGCAAAGTAGGGAAACAGAACTAATGTGGACATTCATTTAAATTCTAAAATTAGCAGGCAACCGATAAAGTGCTGGAGCACATGACTGGCATGAGCACGCCAGGAGAGAAGCCAATCTCTCTCCCCCTTCTCTCTCTGCTCCTTCTCCATGAGAGGCTTTCCCACTCTGGAGGGGCCAGGAGAATAAAAGCTAGTCCAACTGGCCAGTCAGATAAGCCGGACCAAAAAGAGAGTGCACCAAGAAGAGGGGTTCATCTGGCTTGCATGAAGGGGTGTGAGTCAAAGAGATGTGAATCCAGCAACCAACCACTCCTCACACCCTGTACAACCACTCACACACACACCACATACACACACACACCTGGAGACAGAGAGAAGGGGGTGCTAGGCTGCGCTTGGTGGAGAACATTATCAGGGTTGGCAATGCTGAAGCTGTGTGCGCTTTAGTTCTTTGGGGCTGCAGCACTGCTGCCCAGCCTTATCAGCATCCCAGTGGCTTGTGCAGCTCTGGCTGCCAAGGCTGCCTACGCGCCCGCTGCAGGAGAGGCAAGCAGAGGAGCCACTGCTGCCATCAGGCTAAATACTTCACTCTGTTACTCTCCTGGTGTCCATTGATCTGACACCCTGCTCAGAATGAGCCACATGCGAGCAGGGCTCTGGAAAGACAAACCCTGACCAGGGTAGCCTCTGTTACAGGCTTTTGTCTTAAGTCGAGTGAAATTTCTTCTACATAGTCCCAATAATGTGCAACACATCAGTCTACATCTGGCCATTGTCATAGGTTACCAGCAGAAGCTTTGGTACCCTCTTATATGCCTCCCCTACACTGAGAGCACGATGTCACTGAACAAGTCTCAGGCGTCCCAGGTGCGGAAAGTCTGCCCAACTTTACCTACTGCTCCATGGTGGAGGCAGCACCACAGGCTGCTGACAGCGGAGGATGGATGGATGGACGGAATACTCACCTTGATACAGCAAGAGACTCATTCATAAACAGAGCTGATCCGGTTACTTCGCTGGGGCTGTTTTTGCAGGGAGACGGCTGGGGATGCTGAGGGATGCTGGGTGTGGGGACGCTCCTCGGCTCAGTCAGTCGTATGCGAACGCCAATGGAAACCCTCGGTTCTTGTATGAGGCGACGCGGCGGCTGTGAAGACATCTGGACAGCAGTGAGTATCTCCCCGACAGCGACTGAGCAGGAGCCGGCAGCTAGTGACCCTCCCACCTCGTTCACGGATTGATCCCCCGCCCCCCCCCCCCCCCCGCTCTTTCCATCTATCTAACCCCCCCCCCACACACACACACACACACACACACACACACACTCACACACACACACGCACGCATGCACGCACGCACACGCACACACTCCTCTCTCACCTTTCAGTTCACTTGCACCTCACGTACAGTGTGCGCTCTCAGACCCAGCCTCCGTCGCGTCATCTCTTTGGCACAACTTGGTGCTCAGCAGCAACACATCGCACGTTTTTTCAAGCGTGTGCGCTGCTGAAAGTGTTTGTGGAGTCATTATACATCAAGGAACATAGACAGGAATCTTTGCCGATTTGGACAAATAAGCCATTAATCTAATGCATATGACAGATATATGCAGAATTTTAGTATGTCTAAGGATTTAGTCCACCTGCACATGTTATCAGCAGCGCACAGACAGAAGATAAGGCCAGTGTCTAAAAAGGACCTATTCGTCAAATCATGTGTCTGCGAGCTGACTGCCTTCCAGCAGATCAGCTGCTTTTGCACTGAGACATGGTTGACAAAGGGAACCAGACCGGTGTGAAAGTATACTTTTTTGGTGATTCTTGAGAATATATATCAGAGTATCAGACGCATTGTATGTGCATGGTCCTTTGACAAAATATAAGTTAAAAAAGGAGGAGGAGCTGTTCAAGTAGTTAACACGGATACAGAGAGACAGCTTGGTGCAGTTGCATCATAGGCTTCATGCAGAGGTAATGTAAGCGTGCACACCTTTTTACAGTGAGTTCATGTGCGCTAAATTTACATGAAGAGGTCCGGGAAATGCTTCTCCAAGTTTCCTTCGAAACACTGCCATCTGTAGGCCGAAATAGGCAGCCACATAAATGTCAGTCTGGCCTCAGTGGCCTGAGCATTTGTCACGCGGAGGAAAAGTCAATGAGTTGTGTTTGTTTTCTCCTTCAGCTCGTCACACAAAACGCATGTGACCATTCAGTTTGAGGGTGTGATTAATGGCCTCTGAAGGACAACTGGTGCACACACATACACATACGCAGCCAGTCAGCAAAGAGTTCAGATGAAACTCGCCACTGCCACAGAAGTGCTTACTTGGCTGAAAAGCCCTTCTGACAGTTTCCCGGGTGCTAGTAGGGGGAAGAAGAGGGATTGGAGGTGCACAGCGTTCAAGGGCCAGCTGTCTGCCCCTCATTATCTGCTGTTTGGTAGGTTGGAGATGAGTTGGAGATGTCAAATCAGCTACCTGTTTGGGCCGAGCAACTCTGGGTGACCGGTGACTCCCTCAGGGGTGAGCAGATGGTCGGCTCTTCCTCACTGGCCCTGCGTCAGGTGCTGGGTTTCGAGACCTTGTTACACACACACACACACACACACAAACACACAAACACACAAACACACACACGCACACACACACACACACACACAAACACACAAACACACAAACACACACACGCACACACACACACACACACACACACACACACACACAAATCAGTGTCACACAAAAACACACAGGCCCGCAGGCTTACAAATAGGTATGAAAAGACATACTGGAGGCCTGCACATGTTCATCTGTAGAGCTGGAAACAGGTCTGCAGACATGTGCGAGGCTGCTGGAAAATGCAAGCAATATGAGAAATGAAAAACAGAAAAGCTCAGTGTGAGAAAGCAGCTTTATTTTCCCCAGACTTGGCTTTTAGAGATGTGAGCTGATGTGATTTCACCTGGTACAGTTCATTTGTAATAGTTAGAACTCTTGCACATCTGTGTATTGAAATTCTCCCAATCTTCATATATTGTCAGATTCATCTTTGAAAGTAGTATGGTTCAGTACGTTATGAGTTGCATTACTTGTACCTTGTTATGTAGATTGTGTGTAAATAACAAAATAACAATGTGAAATGATTTCTTGGATCGTGTATTGTGTCATATATCATTGCTGATTTTCAGCAGTAAAAAGTTGATATGTTTAGGTGTTTTGCCACAGTCGGTGTATCAATGTAATTGTAATGAAGTGTTCTTGGGCGAGAAACTACTCTGTGCATAAAGATTGAAGTTCATGATAGGCTGCACTAGATATAGCATACAATAACGACATCAGTTCATTGATGAGAATATTGGCATAAAATCGATCAGAAAAAGTATTGGTCAGTTCAAAATTAGATTTATTTGATATGTGCACACAGTATTTTATTCACTCACACCAAATTCAGTTAACGTACATGTAGTGAAACGTGTAACATACACTTCCTGTATGTGACAACGTTTTACTATATGTAAGGTAACTGAATAGATATTTTTGTTACATCTGAATTATTATAGAAAACAAAAGAAATTTCCTCTCAAGAAAGAAACGAATGCAGCAATGCAATTTACGCACAATGTGCAGTGGTAGTGCAAAGACAGAGGTAATAATTATGAACTTCAGTTATGGATTGCAAAATTATACCCTGCACTCAAATTATACACTTTATTTTCACTCTAATATCTCAACAGAGATTCACTCAACCTGGCAATGGCCACCAGATCTGCTGAAATCCCTGGGCTGTGCAGCTGGAGAGTTGCTCTGAAATGAAACATAAACCTCGGCACAACCCCAGTTGTGAACTTGTTATTGTACAAGATGTGTTCATTATAAGTATTAGACTGTTGCTCTGGGTTGCTCACAGACGGGCCGGGTTAAGCAGCCGGTTTGATCTACTTCATGAAAATTACCATAACAACACAAAGCTATGCAAAGAGGCAGGGGGAGGCAGATGCAATTGGAACAGCAATAAAAGGTGACCGCAAGCCCAATCAAGCTGTCATAACATACAGAATAATAACAACTGAAAGCCATTAAAATGTTTCAGTCTGAACCATCACACCTCACTGTGCAAAGAATAGGATGGAGAGGGCCTCATATCCCTCAGTTTTCCTAACAGTCACAAATACACACCCAATTTTATCCACCCCACATCCACCATCTCTGGACTATAATGAGACATCTGTCTATTTGTTGGTCTTCTGGTCCTGTTTAAATTTTTCAGAAAAATGTTTTTTCAATGTTGTTTAGAGATATATTTTTCATCCTGAAAAAAAAGTGCTTTCGTTTTTCTGTTTTTATTTTACAAGGTTAGATTGCTGGTATGTGTCTGCCTTTAGATTTGCAAGAAAGCAGAATACTATTTGTTTCCTCTGTTGTCCAAATATAAATGAAAACGCATGATCATTGATGAGTGTCATTTTCCTTCAGTGTCAAAATATGGCCACAGTTTGATTATCACTTGTTGCTAAATCACAAAAGCAAATGTGTGTTAGAACATAGTTAATGGTCTCCAAAGACGACAGATTAATCCTTTTTTTGCATAAGGTTTCTTTCTTTTCAAAAAAACAAAAAAGTTTTATTGTTTCATGAGATTTCCATAAATATATCAAGATATATATCAAGACAGAAACACAATTTGTTTTTCTTAGCTTTAATTAAGATTTGTCCCCAGTGTTTTCTCTCCTGATAAAAGTGTCATGTGGCAGGTAATGGTATGGAAGACATCTGTAATAGATCTTGACAGAGTGAGTGTTCAACAGTACACATAAAATGGAGAATTGTTTATGAAATTAAATGTTTTTTAAGCAGATGACTATACTATATACTATACACACATACTTAATAGCCCTCAACCTCACATACTGAGCCTATGACCCGCTGGCCTTTTTTTTTTTTTTTTTTTTTTTGCAGGATATTATGCATCCAGTCATATGTAATGCACATCTCAATCCTATTTGGAGGGGTCCTGTTATAAAACATTAATAACAAAGAAAGAAACAAATTCACAGAGTACATTAAGCTATCTTAGCCTCTTTCTCAGTGAAGTCATCTTGTCTTGCAGAAAAAGTTGGCAACAGCCAGGAAAGCTGCTTCTATATTCCTACAGCCACAGTCAGGAGGTGAGTCAACCCGTTCTCATCCCAACGCGTCAAATACCGACTATTTGTCACGCCCCTAAGCGTTGCATATGGACGCCAAGGGTATCCTTCCGCGTCTGTTTATTGACGCTCCGGGTTTTCCATTCACTCTCATGCAAACCCCAGCTCGGCAGGACGGGACGCTGAGAGCAGAGGCTCCAGCCAAAGCCCCTAAACGTCAAATAGAAACGCGGAGGGTAGAAATCCGCGTCCGGATTTGACGCTGCGAGTTCTGCATTGACTCTCATGCAGACCCCGGCTCGGCAGGACGGGACGCTGAGAGCAGAGGCTCCAGCCAAAGCCCCTAAACGTCAAATAGAACCGCGGAGGGTAGAAATCCGCGTCCGGATTTGACGCTGCGAGTTCTGCATTGACTCTCATGCAGACCCCGGCTCGGCAGGACGGGACGCTGAGAGCAGAGGCTCCAGCCAAAGCCCCTAAACGTCAAATAGAAACGCGGAGGGTAGAAATCCGCGTCCCGATTTGACGCTGCGAGTTCTGCATTGACTCTCATGCAGACCCCGGCTCGGCAGGACGGGACGCTGAGAGCAGAGGCTCCAGCCGTCCATTCACTCCCATAATAACCCGGTCACGCGAAGCATGACGCCGCTTACTACTGTCTCATTGAAGAACCGAGTATCCTCTGCCCGGAAGTGTTTTTCTCACTATTTTCTCACTATTTGTACACTTTGTCCCGAGAATATATCCACTGACACGTTAAACAAGGCCAAAATGTGAGATACCTGGCTAAATAACTACGTAAATAATGTGAATTTATACTAAAACAACAATGATAACAGTGGATAAATTGGATTTCAACAGACTGTTTACATTTACTTTGGACCCGCCCCCCTCACGTGTGCGGCGTGTTACCATGGAAACGAAAGGACGGCGTTGCTTCAGGTAGTCTCGTCAGGGTTTCCCCAAAAAAATGTATACAGACTTTAAATTATTGTAAAGTAAACGTCAATTAAAATGCATTTAATTTTCAAACTGTAATGGAATTTCTAAACATTATTTTTATTTGATTTTTTATCATCTAAAGTCTATGCCATGAGACCTACAAAAGTCACCGAATTAATTGCAGCTACTGAAAGTGAAATATGCAAATAGAGAATTGTGTGCAATCCACATTGTCAGCAGTGACTGGATTAAATTATTGATTATGATTATTATTATTATTATTATTTGGTCGTTCTCCGTCTCACAGAGAGAGACAGACAGAGAGAGACAGAAATATGTCATGTTTATACATATTTCTTTGAATATTGACTTGGTATATGAGAATCTCTGAGCTCTGATGAGAAGATTGAAAGATTGATGAGAAGAAGAAATTGTGGTCAGGAACCTTGGAAGCTTATTATAGATTTTGGGGCCTGCTTGAACGGTGTTGCTTCTGACCTCCCCATAAACATTCTAAAATGTCATCCTCATTGCTCAAAAAATCTATGGAGGGCTGGTTCTTGCCATAAGTGTTATGGGCAGTCACATGGAGCGCCATCTGCTGGAGGGGTGCTGTCATGTCACCCTTGGCATGTCCTTCAATTGTGTATGGCCCTCTCAGACACTTTCTGAGGTAGTAGGAGCCTGAAACTCAGCACGATGGATGCTCTTGACCTACTATTGAACATAGTAAAATTTCAGCCATTTAGCTCAAAGTGTTGAGGTGGAGTCCCTGATTGAACAATGAGAGGGTCTAAAAGCTATAGCAAACTAGACCATCAGATTCTGAAGGCCAATCTGGAGGAGATCTCTTTCTAAAGGTGCTGTGAATCTGACATTTTAGTATGTTGTAGGGGGCCCCTGGACAAGATGATATGTGTTGGTTTGGTCCTGATTGGAGCCATACTTTTCAAAGGGCGGGGCTTTGAACGTTCGCCATTTCCCACCTTTGAGGACTTGCCACGGTCTCAAAAATACACCAAATGGCCTGAAACTCAGTCTGCAGACCCCATAGCGGACCTGGAACAGATCCTCCGAGCCCTGCCTCCATAGACCCTTGGGGGCCCTTGGGGACGCAAAGTTGCTCTAGGAAGGTGCTATTAACTTGGAGGCAGCAGATCCTAATACAAGACCTTCTGAAAAGTAACATAAACAAAAACCAGGAGGAAATTCCAAGGGGAAGGTATTTTTCTCTCCCCTCCTCCCTTTTGACTCAGACACATTAGGACTACAAACAAAATGGCGGAGCACATGAGTGTGTATTGCAATGTAGTTCATTTTTGGTTAAGGCTTCAGGGGGTTCAGAAAACCTCTTTCTAAGAAATATATATAACTACAACATATATATTTATTTAATGTGACACAGTACATTATGAATCATAAACATTTACATTTATTAGAACTAGTGTAGAACTAGTAGACACTGCATAGCCAGCTTATCATGTGCGGCGCGGCTATGACGTCATGAAAAAGTGCGGCGTGGTGGCTGCTGGGAGTTGGAGTTGTGTCAGAGTGAAAACGTAGTAAACCATAATAAACAGTTGTGGGGTTACCTCTCCAATAGTCTCGGTTCCTGAGTTTTTGGCAGTCATAAGAGCAGTTCAAGAAACCCTACACCTCGGACGCTTCATTAGTTTAGTTTCGATTCCTGCCTCAGTCTGCAAATAGTAAACACTCACTTTGTGTCGCAGACTGAAGAGGGTGCATTCAAAGTCAAAATTGCTTCAGCAACGTTTGAAAACCACTTCCTGTGCTTTTTTGTTTATTTGTAAGAACTAACAAACAAAAGATCATATCCACTCACTGAAGGAATAAAAGGAGACTATAAGGAAGCGAATTATGTCGGCACAAATGCGAAGCGAAACAACCCTTTCGTTTCCATGGTAACACGCCGCACACGTGAGGGGGGCGGGTCCAAAGTAAATGTAAACAGTCTGTTGAAATCCAATTTATCCACTGTTATCATTGTTGTTTTAGTATAAATTCACATTATTTACGTAGTTATTTAGCCAGGTATCTCACATTTTGGCCTTGTTTAACGTGTCAGTGGATATATTCTCGGGACAAAGTGTACAAATAGTGAGAAAATAGTGAGAAAAACACTTCCGGGCAGAGGATACTCGGTTCTTCAATGAGACAGTAGTAAGCGGCGTCATGCTTCGCGTGACCGGGTTATTATGGGAGTGAATGGACGGCTGGAGCCTCTGCTCTCAGCGTCCCGTCCTGCCGAGCCGGGGTCTGCATGAGAGTCAATGCAGAACTCGCAGCGTCAAATCGGGACGCGGATTTCTACCCTCCGCGGTTCTATTTGACGTTTAGGGGCTTTGGCTGGAGCCTCTGCTCTCAGCGTCCCGTCCTGCCGAGCCGGGGTCTGCATGAGAGTCAATGCAGAACTCGCAGCGTCAAATCCGGACGCGGATTTCTACCCTCCGCGGTTCTATTTGACGTTTAGGGGCTTTGGCTGGAGCCTCTGCTCTCAGCGTCCCGTCCTGCCGAGCCGGGGTCTGCATGAGAGTCAATGCAGAACTCGCAGCGTCAAATCCGGACGCGGATTTCTACCCTCCGCGTTTCTATTTGACGTTTAGGGGCTTTGGCTGGAGCCTCTGCTCTCAGCGTCCCGTCCTGCCGAGCTGGGGTTTGCATGAGAGTGAATGGAAAACCCGGAGCGTCAATAAACAGACGCGGAAGGGTACCCTTGGCGTCCATATGCAACGCTTAGGGGCGTGACAAATAGTCGGTATTTGACGCGTTGGGATGAGAACGGGTTGGGTGAGTTGAATGGGTTGAGCAGTATCACTGTCCCATTCATTACAATGATGACCCTCAACCCAGACAGTGCAGTGAACATGGGTCTAGTCTTGCTGACTCAGTAACCCAATATCAAAGTGGCTGGTGCAAGTTCAAATCTGTGACCTCAGCTGTGACCGTCAAGTCAATGTATATGAATCTGTGCAGACAGTGGTGCTGGCAGATGTGTAACTTCATCTTTTTTTCTCTGTTTCATTTGTTTGTTGGTTTTGTTCTAGATCTGTTAAGTGTTCACAGACTCTCAGATAGAAATAAACAAAACTGGCATAAATAATAGGCCATAGGTAATAGATCCTCCACAGACATATCCTCAAATTATATTGCCGTCCATGGCAGTTAGTTCATAGGAGTGATTTGTGTGATGCACTGCCAAACAGGGAGACTGGATCTTCCTGAACATGAATGTCATGCCGTCATTCTACCTGTGAAAATTTGTCAAACGGTGTGAGTGCGTGCAGTTTCACCACCAGCTGCCACCAGTCATACAGTACATAATGGCAGTGGCGTGGGCTGGCCACTACCCCGCTCAAGGTGGCGGGCAGCAGCAGCAACTCTGAAGCAGAGACTCCGTAGCATTTCTCCAAGAAAGTCAAGAACTACAAACTTTCCAAGAAACAGCATTTGGGAGGAGGAACATCACCCTGCAACTGTATGAGGGATGCAGGCTAGTAGTTCGCTGACATAACCATGATTTGAGCAAGGACAAGCATATCTTGAACTAGCTTCTTGAGAGTGTGAATTTTTTTAATTTTTGAATCAAGCAAACTCCACATTGCAGTGATTACTTGTAAATTGTCTTCTGAAACTACCAACCACGAAAACCCTGAGGAAGGGGAGCACACATTTAACACAGAGTAATTTGTTTAAAGTAGGTGATAAGTCCCAACTTTTCTTGAAGACTAATTTCCTGAAGAATCATCTGCATTGCAGAATAATTACTCCTGGTTTTCAGAGAAACTCTGTGACTTTCACTCAAAAGTCAGTACACCTTTATTTATTTACTCTGAGAAGTTTGTCTTGATAATACAAGCAATGAAGCTTTCACAGTCTGATTATATTAATTAATATCCCTGTTCAACAACACTGACTTGATCTATTTGGATGAACAGTTAATTATTTTATTCATATAAATGTCACACTCCAACAAGTTGCAAATGCAGAAACGTCAACTCATCAACAAATTCACAACGCTGTCCACGCATCCCTCAGGAGCAGGGGCTTTTGTTTGGATTGATCAGTGTGTCGCTTTTCTTACAGCACAAATGTGTGTTATTGTTCTAAGCTTGGTGAAACTGACTGAGCAATCAGACACTCTTTTTTCTGTTATTTTGGTTTTCTGTACAGGACACATTTGTTGTTCATGAATGAGTGTATTCCCCCTTATAAATTACAATGCCCTATACAACACACACACACACACACACACACACACACACACACACACACACACACACACACACACACACACACACACACACACACACCATTCACAAAAATCTTAATTACGCTATAATTTCTTGTCTCTAAAGATTTATATGGGGAACTTTCCTTGAAAATGGAAAATATAGCACCTTTAACCAAGTGCTTTACAATTAAAGACAATACAATTGCAAAAAAATAAATACACTCTATAAAAACACAATAAAACAGAAATAAAATCTATAAGAACAATAGGAATTGTCGTGATAAATTTTCAGCAAAGAGTTGGAGCTGCTTTTGGGAAGCAACCGTTAAGTGTCGTTCACCTCTTGTTTTCAGTCTGGAGGTTGATATTTTGAGGAGGGATTGGTCAGCTAACCAGTAGGTGAGCAGGTGTAGGGATCGAGCAGGCCACTAAGATGAGGGGTCAAGCCATTCATCAATAATGAAATCTTGAAGCTTATCCTGTGATGAACAGGAAGACGTTCTAGGGACCTCAACACTAGAGCTATGTGGACAGTTTTCTTGGTGCTTGTGAGTGTCGGCATTTTGGACTAGCTGGAGGAGTTGGATGGGGGTCTAGGCCCACATATAGGGCATTATCATAGTCCGGCTGGTTTGTAATAAGAGCATGTATCATCTTCTCTCAGTCAACAGGATAGCAGTAGTCTGAGTTGGAAAAAGTTCGACCTGACCAAACTTGTTCTCCAAATTTAACAAAACTGTCAAAATGCACTGCCAGACTTTCCACAGAAGGGAATATCAGTGAGGAGAGAGGACCAAGGATGGGTTGGATGGGAGCAGGGAGCCAAACAAGTCTTACTTCAGTCTTACGTCAGTCTTACTTTCATTTAACTTAAAGAAACAAACCTCAAATCACACTGTGTGATCAAGTGTCACTGTCATAAGTATAAAGACATGGAGAGTCACTGTAGGGGGTGGAGTTGTATATTTTCTAATGCTTATTTCTGTCATTGTGCTCTATACACATTTAGTTTACACTGCTCACACATTTGATTAAACTGCTAATGCTAAACTAACAACAGATTCAACTCATTCACCAGCTCTCAGCAGATGAGAAACAGAGCGAAAGATTTCTGCCCTTCTGGATCTTATAAACAGTCCACCACCTCTGCTGATTGAATTCTGGGTAAATTGACCCTTTGCTGGCTTACAACAGTGTGCAAATGAAGTTCTCTGATCTGTTTATGGGTACACAGTGTTCATCATCAGTTTATTACCCTCATCAACTGTGAAGGTATTTTGCAGGATGCAGCATCCCGTAGCTGGGGGGAGGCAGCCAGTGGGAGCCAATTGTGTGTGAATATGATATGAAAACACTCAGTTCACCCATCAGTCATGCATTTTCATCCGCTGACATTTGTTGACATTTTGCAGCATCCTATTTATTTGACCATTTATAATGCAATAATTCAGTACTATAAATATTGATAAAACTTTGCAAGCATGGCAGAGCAGGATAGTTTCATAGAGCTGTTGAGTTGATATTAATCTAATTAGAACTTTTGATGCATAAATGTAGAAGTGGAGACATTCATGTTGCCTGGTGTGTCCCAGGCTCCAAAGTGCATTTACTGTGCATCTGCTTCAATTGTGTTTTTTTGAAAAATGACCATAAAAAAAATAAAATAGCCCTGTGAAAGTAGGAAGTGTTCCAAACAGACGAGTCTGAGGATTTTTTACACAGATGAAAATTTCATCTGAGCTGCAACAAAATCAACAAAATGCAGCAAAAAGAATGAGTCACATTAGATAGATAGATAGATAGATAGATAGATAGATAGATAGATAGATAGATAGATAGATAGATAGATAGATAGATAGATAGATAGATAGATAGATAGATAGATAGATAGATAGATAGATAGATAGATAGATAGATAGATAGATAGATAGATAGATAGATAGATAGATAGATAGATAGATAGATAGATAGATAGATGGATGGATGGATGGATGGATGGATGGATGGATGGATGGATGGATGGATGGATGGATGGATGGATGGATGGATGGATAGATGGATAGATAGATAGATAGATAGATAGATAGATAGATAGATAGATAGATAGATAGATAGATAGATAGATAGATAGATAGATAGATAGATAGATAGATAGATAGATAGATAGATAGATAGATAGATAGATAGATAGATAGATAGATAGATAGATAGATAGATAGATAGATAGATAGATAGATAGATAGATAGATAGATGAACAAATTGAGAGCATTTCTGCCATGTGCAGACTCCCCTCGGATGTTCTGTTATTTCTTTGTGTGTCTATGTTGCTTCACTTCAGCCAGTGTTTGAGTTTAGTTTGCTTCACTCTTCCACTCCAAGTTCACAGCTCAATCACTCCACTGTGCATCACCTGTTTGGCTTTAGCTTCAACCTACCCTGCTGGGATGTCTACCTGTTCCTGGAGGTCATTCCCTCTGCGAACAGGTGGACAGAATTTGATCAGCTCACTCAGCATTTCCCTGTTTCCTGTGGAGCAGGATGCACTTTTTATGCCAAATGGCCCTGGTAACCTGCCCACTGCACACATCTGAGTCCTGCATATGCATGAGCTCTTCCAAAAAATGTCAAGCCTGATTCTTTCAGATGGGAATTCATTCAACTTTTATTAATTCAAATTGAACTTAAGGGATCCAATATTTTGTTATCAGGAGGAAAATCAAAGGCTGTTAGGAATGTGTAACAAGGCAGCACTCAGGGCAGCATGCATCGTGTTTTAGGAGCACTTCCATATTTAGACCAACATCAGACCCTTTTTATTAAAGAGGGCTTAGAAAATCTTGAATATGTTTGACCTTCTTTACTGGAATTCATTTGCATCTGGCTTATTGGATGAAAGCAATTTTGTGTGCCACGTAAATTGGCATTTTCTTGTCTGCAGAAGATACTGCATGTGTAAATATTCAGCAGGAATAGACTGAAACCTTCCCTGGGGCTGCAAATTAATGTGGTCGAGTTCTCGAGTGTAAGATGCAGCAAGTTAGTGTGGTCAAAAAGGGACAGTGGCGCACCATTGCTGAATCCTAAGAGGGAAAATGAAAGTGAAAAAAAATCTATTTTGCTGTCATTTAACCACTGGCCCGTACAGAGTTTATAGGGTAAGCTACTGAAACCGCAGCAAGGACATCAGAGAGTTTCGTTGTAGTACAAAAAATCAAGCTGTGCCACAGACCTGTAGTGATAATTTTTAAATTGGTTTCTGAAAATCGCTACTGATGAGTGTGGACGCGTCTTACACCGGACACTGGCTCAGTACAATGTGTGGGACTGATTAGATCTTGGCAGGGTTTCGCTCGCTAACGGCCTTATTATTGGATTCTTTCACAACACATGGCGAGGATGAAGCCTGGGCTCCGAATAGAGTTTAATGTGCAGTGCTTCTGCCTTGGCACAGGAAATCTTTGCACAGTGGTTGAGCAAATAAAAGGAAGCAAGGTAGAGTAAGAGAGTGTGCTTCAGCATAAATCAGAGGTTTTTAGAAATGATTCAGGGAATCGTGGTAATATGAAATATAATATTTCTACACTCACGCAAAACAGATGTTTCTGGTCTAAATTTCAGATGATCTGAATTTTTTTTTCTCAGAGATTTACTGCAGACTTTATGGTATAGCTTGAAGTCTGTGTTCATCAGGGCATAATTATTGTATAAGTGAAACCCAAGGTGGACAACCCAAATTTTTCCTTCTTGTGCATGCCGACAACAAGTGTTGAGCTTTGGAGGCTTCCATACTGTTCCAAAACATAAAAACACAACTTAACATGCCATAATATAAACAAAGAAATCCAGGTACCTTGGTGCTGCAGCAAAGTGTTGTAAAGATGCATAAAACATAGCAAATAACTTAAACTGTGGTCCTGTAAGTTCTATAGCCTCCTTTATAAACGCATCATGTCAGATGCAGTTTGTATTTTATCAGCTGGCTTTGTTAAAGCTATTTTCAGCCACATTAACAGCATAGTGGAAAGGATGGACATGTCTTTTATTACAGTGTGATGTGGTTGTATACTGTATGTGTGCTACTCAATTAAATGTCTCAGCTATTTTTTTAACCTGTCCTGTCCAGCAGTTTAAGCATGTTGAATGTTTTTTATTGCTGGCAGATTTACAGATATTCTAAAGGAGATGCAGTTTAATATCTTTTAACAGTTTCACAGAAACACAGGCTCTCTTGGTACAATTTCTTTTTAGGATGCTTTCTGCGACATAACTGGATGGGTTGACTGAGCAAAACCAGACTGGTTGACAAAAGGCGGACAGAGAATAGAGAGGGATAGCAGTTCACAAATATATGACAGATAAAACAGCAATAGTAACATCACAGCAGAAAGAGAGAAGAGAGAGAGACGGTGATGGCAATAACAAAATCAACAGCAACAGCCACATCACGTTAGACAGAGAGAAGAGTGGGACTGCAACCACAAAATCAGCAGTGGTAGCAACTAACAACAGCAGCATTATGTTGTGTCAAGGCAGATGAACAAGAGTGTGTGTGTGTGTGTGTGTGTGTGTGTGTGTGTGTGTGTGTGTGTGTGTGTTGGTTTCAGTGGGTGGTAAGGAATAAATGACAGCAACTTGTGTGGGAGTCGAGGTGAGGCATGACCTACTCCTGACCCCCCAGGCACCCTTCCGCCACGGAGTCACAAAGTGCACCCATGGTAGCAGTGCTATCCCAGCCGCCAGACCCCAGCAGCACTCTGAACCCCAAAATGTACTGGGACATCCTTCCAAGTGGCAAGTCCCACCCTCCTAAGAACCACTAGCTCCCCTAATCTCCACACCTACAAGATCAGACTTCAAATGGGCCACCACTGGCCCACCAGAAAAAAAACGAAATGACACCTAAGGGGAGGTCAGAGGGACGCCCCCATTCTACCCCCCTCTGTGACCTCCCTTCCATGGTCTATTGGGATATTGTGTTGTGGTCTAATACATGATCAAACATGCCTTTAAAATTGGAGACTGGGAAGCCTTCGCCTCCAGAATTCCAGATGCCAGTTGTGCTATTAGCATTAGCATTAGCATTAGTGTCAAGCATATCATTGCCTATATTACAGGAAAAATATTGCTCTGCTCTTATTATACTGTAAAATCCGTAACAGTCTAATATTCTGCAAGATTTGCATCCACTTCCAACAGACATTTTAATGCATCTGCAGCCACCATTATCCAATAAGGTAATTTAATGGTTTATGACCACTCTTTTTGCAGTAGTATTTTACTTTTATTTGCACATTCAAAGAGTTAAAGAACCTGATTTTTTCCTGCTCTAGCAATAGCCATGACTTTATCTATGCATCAGTCAATTCACTCAACTTAAAATGTGTTTTTTTCTCCCAATCCCCTCCAGGAGAGAGTTTATGTTGATATTAGGTCTCACAAACATGTTATCCTGTTTAACAAACATTAAAGCACTCTTATTCAACAAAGGCGTCAAGTTAAGCAAATGGAATTTCAATTTGCATAATACACTTATGACATGGTTTAAAAACTGCATCCAAATCACCTGTCCTAGAAACCATTAATCTCGCGTGTTTGAGTGGAGGTGTGGCAGGAGTCATGAGAAATGTGTCTTATTCTGTATGTGATTGCAGTCAAAGATTTCCCTGCGTGGTGATGAATCTCATACAAAAACGATTTAATCATAAATGCTCAAGAGACATGATTGCAGGTGGTTTTTCATCTGGCTTCTGAAATGGTTTTAAAAAGGCAGTTTTTAAAGTGATAACTGCACATTTAAGCATTGAATTCACTTCAGGACAAAATTTCTGACAATCTTTGTTCATCACTGTTCTAATTGGAATTCCCAAAGGAATAATTCTCATACTGACTGTTATTCTGCGTACAGACAGGGAAACCAAACACTCACCAGTCTTCATAGTCATTTTCAGCCCCACGGACAGCTGCACTCAGTCATCTCGCTGTGCGCTGCGTTTTGAAATTGCCAGTCGAAAGCAATCACAAAAGTTTTGATGAGTATATATCTGCCTCTGCAAAGTTCTGATGTAAAGCATTCACCCACAGAACACCAGCAGTAACTAGAAAACACACACCTGAGGTGAAATCCATATTTCCTCTCAGAGTAAAATAATTACACCTCTGACAGGTCTGTCCAGCCCTCACATCATACTATCATCACAGCAGTTCCTTATCTGGTCTGACATTTGAATTAGGTGGTGCGATGTGCACATTTTCAGAGGTGAGGCGGGCGTGTGTTTGCTGTCACACAGAGTCACTGCAGGAGAGATGATGGCCTGCACACCATGCTCTGCTGAAAGTCCTAATAAGTGTACCACAGCACCCGTGCCTAGGAAGATGTGCAATATCAACCATCTGATCAGCAGGTCAGCTGGGATTTGTATCCTGAGCCTTGTCAGATGACTGAATCATTTTCTCTCATCTCCCTCTCAAAACACACTGTGTCCAAGGGCTAGATTGGGGAGGACATCAAATGCACACAGGGATGTGGAGGGGAGGAAAAAATATAGACACAGTGCTGTCATGAATATATGAAAACCCTCCTCCGGGAGAAACATGTTGGAGGAAAGGAAAATGTATTTATTTTGAATGTCTTCAAAGTCATTTTAGTTTTCTTGTGTGTGATGCAAGTCTGCAGACATTATTTCCAGAAGAGTGACAATTTAACATGGTGACAGTGTTTTCTCTTTGTCTGTCCATCTGTGTTGCTCTCTCTGTCTCACACTCTTTTAATTATGACCTCGAATTATTTGCAGTTTGTTTCTTGTGCAGTTTGTTTCATGATGTTTTATTTTTTGCATGTGGCTTACTGTGAAGTTGCTGAATGAAATTCTCATAGCCCTGCTCAGTAGAACATGTTATTAGTCCTCTTTATCCTCATGCTCCATTCTGGTTCCCCATTCCTTCAAAACAGGTCACAGTAAGTCCCAGCATATTGTAGGTGCAACTGTTTGTATGTTAGTGCCACATAATATTACTTAACCATGAGACATTTTAAGAAATACACTGATACAGCTCAGTCAAACTCTTAGCTAGACACTACATGAGCATGATCTTCCCTAAGTTTTGAATTATTTCTTTAAAGGGAAGATTTGCTTATTCTTAATGTCTTTGTCTGTCTAAAATACATTCAAAAGTCTGCAATCAACAATTAATTCATCCCATCAGTATTTTTTTGACCCATGTTTTCAACATCCTCTGAAAAATGCTCAGATCACTCCAGTTTGAGTAACATTTGCTCACTCAAAGGAGAGAGGGAAATAAAAGAAATAGGGCTTGATATTTATTTGCTCTTTGGTGACGACGTAGACAAGAAGCATATTAGAAAAGACTCCTTAAAACAAATTCAATACACCTTGCTAGAAATAGAATGTATGATCCAGTATCCGGTTTTACAATTAACATAGGGTCGCATGTCTTAATTGCTGGATTTCAAGCTTCAGCGTCCTGTATCTTGGTTGAATCCACATTAATTTCCCCCCACTAGCTGATGATCAACTCTCTGATGCTGCTTTTCTTTTACAATAGCTTCTGCAAGTCAACTAATCCTGGGTTTTCTAGGGTAAGACACGCTGGCATATTAACCAAGGTTAAGCTGCCACACAGACGGGATCTGCAAAATTCAAATTGCAGGCAGAGTTGTGTGAATGAGCAAAAGAGAAGCTGCAGCATGGATATGAGAGTTTTTGGCAATGCAGGTCAATTGGAAGATGGTTAGGCTTCAGGAGTTCGGCCGACATGTCTCCAAAAGGACAGATGATGGGAGGGAGGGGGCAGAGCAGCAGACTGTCTCGATGACAAGATGTGCTCTGGATCATACACTGTGGTAATTCCCACAAAGGTCACACAAAATGACACCTAGCTACATTAAGCCTGGCCCTGCTCTCTTTCCTCCCTCTCCTCAGACTCCTGTGTGATTCGTTTCCTCACCACCACTTGTGTCATCTCTCACACTGTTTCCAGCCTCACTAATGCCTCCTCTGACAATGAGAGGGCAGAGGGTATCCTCTGTTACATTCCTCAAATGTAATGTTTCTCCAAGCACATCCAACTTAAAGGCAAAATCTCTCAGCATGTATGACGCCAGGGAAATCAATGAAAATGTATTTCACAATGAGCTCATATAACTTTCTGTTTTTTATTACCTGAGGAGAAACAGTATGTCGAGGATTTATTATGGCGTTAGCACTGCAATGCTAAAGCAATTTGGTCAACTCCGGCTGTAAATTGGTTTGTCACATAAGATAGCAGCAACAAGAAGAACAGAGAATGCCAGGGCACACATTACGTTATGAATGATGGGACTTATATTAACATTTAAATGAGACAGTCATGGTCCAGTGGGATTACAAGTTTTTAGTGTTTATGGTGTGGAATTATGTACCACAAGGAAAGCAGGAATTAATTTTTGCATGTTATTACATGTCAGTGGTTGTTCTTTTCACAACAGAGGTTTGCCTCTAAATAGCTAAATAGTTTGCCTCTAAATAGCTTCCTGATGAAACTGATGTGATAACTAATCACCATGATAGGTCCAATTCAACTTACAACATATATATATATATATATATATATATATATATATATATATATATATGCCTATATATATATATATATATATATGCCTATATATATATATATGCCTATATATATATATATATATATATATATATATATATATATATATATATATATATATATATATATATATATATATATATAGGCATATATATATATAAGAAACTCTGTTCATGTGAGCATTTCTCTGAAATGCTCTCCTGACTCCCACTGCTGCAGTTCCGGTGGGCTATGAGCAATCACAGCAAAACATGTCCAGAGGGGACGGGGAGGGAAAATGAAAGCGAGTACTGGCAATGGCCTTTGCAGTCTACTACCATGATAAATGCCAAAGGTTTTCTGTTTTTAATTTGTCAGAGTTTCCAGAGAAGCCTGACCTATGCCTACTTTCAGCCACAGCATTCCCATCACAGCAGTCGCTGAAGCGGCACCTCAAAACCTATTACTGCCGGCCTTTGCTGAGGCTGGTGCTGTCAAAGCTGCAAATTAGCCCATTTGCAACCTTTCATAATGCACTGTAGCAAGGAACAGCTTGTTTTTCTCGAGGACAGCTGACGGTGAACAATGTCTTGTATTGCATATGTGACACATTGCGGACAAACCAGGGAATATACATTCAAATTTGTCAGGTGTCACTTTTGAGCTTATCTGTAATACATTGTGCTTTCTTAGCAGATTTTGACCTTTCGATATGTGAGGAAGCAGTGGGGTGAAATCAGGGAGGGTTTTGGGGTTGATAATGTACCTTGCCTTCTCAATCTATTAATGGTCTACTGCCAGTATCTGACATGTCTCTTGAAATAACCTCAAATCTTTGTACAATATCTTGCCTCTGTACTCTCCTGTGATGAAAATGACAAAATGATGTCAATTTTGTAAATGTTTCTTGCAACTCTTTTTGTTTTCAAACATAAGTACGTGAGCAGTTGCAGCAAAACAACAACAAATACAGAGGTCAACAATAACGTTTGGAAAATGCAGAGGAAAATATTTCAGTCCATGACTTTCCTGTTCTGCAGTCGATGCCCATAAAATCATTTTGGATCAAATGCAACAAAATCAAGCTACGGTGGGACATATAAATTATTTAGTCAGTCTGCATAAATAATTTATGTAATGCATGAAAATCGAAGAGAAGACAACTACAAGTTCATAGGTAGACGAGTGCATCTGTCAGGCTGTAATTAAGCCCAGTGGTGCCTAATTACAGGTGCAAAGTGATAGTGTCAACATGCTAACATAACGAGCTGAGGTTTGGTACAGCGTCTACCATTTATTACTGAACACAAGGATAGATTGTTAATTTGTTTTCTAAATTTTGGCCAAATAATGGCAATGAAGGGAAAAGTAAAAAATAAATAAATAAAGGATGAATAAAGGATGAAACATGCCTTGAGCATGTGCAGCAAATTTGATGACAATATTTGTCAACAGTTAGTGTTAGGGTCAGGGTTACAATTTATTGGTGGATTGTCTCATTTAGAATTCAATGCAAGAGTGGAAATTGTCTGTGTTTCAAGAAAGCATGTTCATATTGCTGGCTGAAAATGTCAGTGATGGTGAATTTGCTTTTGGATCTAAATGCAGTAACATCTTCAGAGTCACTACATTTCTGATATGTCACAAATATGCCATAGGTTATGAACTCAAACCTGACGATTTGAATGTGAAATGTTCGAGGGAAAAATACACACTCAAAGGTCACTTTTTTAAAAGCGACAGAAAGAGCAGAACCTTTGGAAGAGAAAAAAGCTGTCTCTGAATCTTCAGAGCATGTCAGCATGCAGTGAGGCTTCAGCATGCTAACCTTCATTCAGTAACCCAAACTTCTATTCCCTTCTGAGACCTGATGTGCTGGTGCCTTGGACATTTTCCAAGGTCAGCTGGACGGTTACAATCCTGTGGGGAGGTGATGAGGTGATGTGTCCAATGCCCTCCACTGTTAATGAGTTTACATTGAAGGACTAGAGGGAGTAAACACAGCTGAGAGCTTGACGTGAAAGGATTGCACATCATCAGCCCAGATAGACCAGGAGTGTATGCATGCATGGGGGTTTGTGTGTGTGTGTGTGTGTGCTTGTTTGTTTGTTTTTGTTCAAGGCTAAAGAAGAATTGTTGGTGAAGGGAATGGGTAGTGGAGGAGACCCCATATTCGTGCTGCTACATATGTGGCAAAAAAAACATATATCACTGCCAAGTGTGAATCAATCAAGAGTGATATTGAATCAATAAAGTGAGGAAGAATGGATGAGTGAAATGTGGCAGAAGAATAACAATAAGGAATGTGTCTATCTATCTTTCTATTTAATTTAGCCAAGAAATAATCATGAAATCATGGGCATGTTATAGAGTCGGAGGCATGGGCAGATGGGCACGGACTAACAAGAGTTGCCTAAAGAGCTCACAACACAAGAATCAAAATTCACCAGCACGGCCGCTTGGAGAACTGGCTTTGGTTTCACCAAACAAGTTATTAGGAGTCGTGTCCCCTCGGAGGCTTAATATGAGGTGTTGTCTGAAAATTGCAAAAATTGAGTTTGCAGTACTGAAAGCAGAAATTGCAGAAAGTAAACAGAGGGTAGAGGGTGAATGGAATAACTTGCTAAAAGGCATAAAAACCATTGTTACTGAAGAGGTAAAAAATCAGAGCATTGCGCAACTCAGTGAAATCCGCTTTATGGTAGAGCAGTTACAAACAGAGGTACAGCAGGAGATCCTTAACCACCAGAGGATTGTTGGAATTGACTGTGAACACCTGTCACAAAAGATAGACAACTGCATTAGAGTGACTAATCAGATAAGCACTTCTATAGACAATGTACAGGCACACATTTCAAAAGAACATCACATACTTATCAACGCAGGAGATGGATAAGAGGATTGAGCAACATTTCTCTCAAACCACCTCACTACTTTATAGTATGAGGCCGTTGGTGACTCATACTGCAGCTGTGACCCTCCAGCCTCTCTGTTCGCACCCTTTTCTGTGGCCACAACCCTTGCTGCTGGTGTTAAGACTGACCATTTCAAGGTTTTGAAACTATCTTTTCTTACTAATGGCAGGCCAGGTGATGATCCAGACCCTGTCCTTTATCTGTGTCTATGTTTTAGTGTTGTGATTTCCTGGCCATTCACCTTCTTTTTGATGCTGAGATTCTGGCTTCTTTCAGAACAGTTCTGCATGATACAGCACAAGATTGGTGGGAAACTGCCATGACTGAGGTCTTGACTTGGGCTGGTTTTGAGAAGAAATTTTTGTCTGCATTCTTATCTCATGACTATGAGGAGGAACTCACAGAGTGGGTGCAAAGCCAACGGCAGAAAGAACATGAATCCGTCCAAGATTTTTCTTTCTCTTATCATGCTCTTTACAAACAGTGGGAACTCAACATCACCGAATTAGAGATTGTGAATATGATTCTGAAAAACATCAAACCTCAGCTTGCAACCCATCTTCGTAGTTGCATCCAGGATGTTAAGGACCCAGTGAAACTCAGTCACCTGTTGGAGAGGGACTTGGAGCAGCAGTTAGTGTACAAAAGCAAATGTGCTACTTACAACAAGGGTGCACAGTGTCTGAAAGATACTCTCAAACCCGTGCCTGGCTCTTGCCCCCTATATCAGTCATCCTCCATCCATCCAACCTACCCATCCTACTACAGGAACCAGTCAAAACACAACTCTGCCACAACTTTTCACATCCCATGGCAGCTGGCAGTGACAATTAACATTGGGTTTTATAATGGCATTGCCATTATTGACACAGGGGCTAGATAAACTCTTATCCACGAACATGTGTGGACAGCTCTGAAAAGACCCAAGGAAGACTTGAGGCCTTAGACAAGCGGGCCCCTTTTTCTCATTAATGGAGAAACTGTGACACCCCTTAGCAACGCAGAAGTAACTTTTTACTTGGGTGAGACATCTTGTCTGATCTGATCTGTTTCAGCATTGTGAGGAACATAGTGTGCAGCACAGAGTAACTGTTTTGTCATGCATACCTCCTTCAAGTTTACCCCCACAGCCAGTGGAACTTACTGCTCAAGATTACATCAGTCTCACAGTAGGGAATGCTGATCTGGACGAATGGGGAAGGTGAGTCTCAGGCAGGTCTTGGAGTCCAAGCCAGACTTGTGTTCTTTGAAGCCAGGAAGGAATGACGTTTTGAAACACCACATCCATACCATCAGTGATGTACCGATCAAGCAAAAACCTCACAGGATGTGTGTGGAAAAATGTCAAATTGTGGAGCAACACCTGAACCACATGCTTGGCCAGGGTGTAATAGAACCTTCTTACTCTGGATGGACTTCACCAGATGTTCTCGTCCCAAAAAAATGTGAAACGCTTAGGTTCTGTGTTGATTACAGAAAGGTAAATACGGTAAGAGAAACCAATACATATCCTTTGCCTAACATCAATGAGCTGATGGAGTCACTCACTGGCTCCACTGTATTCTCCACTCTGGATTTAAGCAACAACTATTGGCAGGTCACCATGGATGCCGCAAGAATAGCAAAGACTGATTTTGTCACCCACATGGGTACTTTTCAATTCAAAGTCATGCCTTTTGGGTTGAAAAATGCTCCTGCCAGTTTCCAACGTTTAATAGAAAGGCAAGGTGTGTCAAGTCTATCTTGATGACATAGTGATATTCTCACCCTACACACAGCATCATTTTCAAAACCTCCATGATGTATTGGAGAAACTCCAAGCTGTCGGACTCACCTTGAATCTCAAAAGGTCCAAGTTCTTTTTAAAGAGATCAAGTATCTGGGCCATGTAGTCTCTGCCCAAGGGATTGCAGCAGATCGAATGAAGTGGGGGCCATCAGGGCTTACCTGGTCCCAACCAACATCAAAGAGGTGCAAAGGTTCCTGGGATTATCAGGATGGTACCATCGGTTTGTACCAGGATTCTCACAAATTGCAGAAACCCTCAATGCTCTTAAGAGAAAATGTCATATGTTTCAATGGAGTGAGATGTGTAAAAGATCTTTTAGGGCTTTGAAAGATCACCTTACATCCCCTTCAGTCCTTGGTCACCCTAATCTTGACTTTCCTTTCTGTGTTTACACTGCGACAGCGAAAGAATGTCTTGCAGTTGTCTGGGCATTAGAAAAATGGCAACATTACCACAAAACCCAAATTGTTCATCATAGTGCCAGACCACGCCTCCTTGCAGTGGGTGTTCAAAGCACCAAAACCTGAAGTTATCTCCTCCATTGGGCACTTCGCCTTCAAAAGTTCAACTTCATCATTGATGAACTGTCATTGAGTACCATAAAGGGAAGCTCAATGCGCCACTGGACGCCTTTTCAAGAAGTCCTGTGGGGCTTTCCTGCATGTTGGCAACAAGTCAGAAGGAGCCTGAGGACCTCTTTCTCCAACATTACCTTGTGGGAGAAACAGCACAAAGACCCCCAGATACAGAAGATCATGAAAGACTGAGCAGAAGGCTGTGAAAATGCTGACAATCAGAAGCAGAGTGGGAAACTCCAACAAACAGTGAGCTATCCCAATGCGATGATCAGGATTGATATCATGGTACCTTTACCCCGCAGTCCGGACAGGCATAAACTACTTGTCTCGGACGATTATTACACCTGCTGGGTAGAGTTATTCCCAATCCACACAGCCTCTTCTGCAGTGATAGCCTGTATTATCCAAAACAAAATATTGGGTTGTGCCAGATTACATTTTATCCGACAGATGGCCGCAGTTTGTCTCCAGTTTCTTCAAGCAACTCTGTGAGACCTGGTCAGTCACCCCTAAACTGACAACAGCCTATCATCCACAAACCAATCTGATGGAAAGGGTTAACCGAAATCTGAAGCGCATGATTTCATCTTTCATTCTGGACAACCACCAGTGATGGAATCAGTAATTACCTGAATTCCATTTTGCACTAAATTCTGCGGTCCATGAGATGACTGGGATTATAGACCCTTTTATTGTTTGTATACAATGATGTATGCACGCGCAACAGAAGTGCCGTTGTTCCCCATTCATTCTTAATGAGAGAGACAAAAACTTTGAGAAATAAATTGAGATAGCAAAATGTTCCCAGCATGAAAATGTCTGGCTGTTGATTTTGCAGTTGCAGAATCAATATTCTACCGATAGAATAAAGTTTTACAGGATTCAGAGAAGATCGCGACCATTTCAGATTAACCGACAGCGGCTGTGACCGGGTACATGGAGACGTGCTGTGATTCTTGTGGGTTGTCTCTGTTCCTGAGACCAGGTCTAATGGTCAAAAATGTGCATCTCTGATCTCGGCGAGTGGCCAAAATTATACTCATTTAATTCAGAAACCGAGAGAAACCGAAAGTTACAAGCCCATAAGGCACTGGATGCATACAAATACGTCGCCTTGTCGCCATGTACAGAACATCAGATACCATGACATAGATTCCACAATCTGTCTTAAAAATTCTCTCAATTTAAAAGTTGTTGTGAAAAGATGAATTATGCTTGTTCCACTCAGCAGTGGAGTGGAGCTGGGGACAGCGCAGCATGAGGGGGTTGTGACAGTCAGAGGGTAGAGCTGCTGCGGGGAGCAGATACTTAGAGCTGTGGACACAGAGACTCTGGACCATGGACACAGAGAGACTGGACCATGGACTGTGGCTGCGGCACACAATAACGGATTACCTTAACGGATATAACGGATATTACGTCCTGATTCCAGTCAACACATCACCTGCAGCAACAGAAGTCTCCAGAATGGCCGTGATCCTCTCAGAATCCTATAAAACTTTACTCTGCCGGTACAATGTCGGTTCTGACACCTATAGACACATTCAAAATGAATGGGGAACATCGACACCGTTCCGTTGCCCCTATGCGCGCACAGTTTTTCGATGATGTCGATTGTAAAAGGGTCTATAAGAAGGTAGAACAGTGATCCAAAGAAGCGCATTCTATTATTTGCACTTGGAAAATCTGTATTTCTCAACTTGTGAATGTGCATCTGCAATTTTGCACTTGCAAATTCAGATCTGCAAATCTGCACAGCATGATTTGCATCTGCAGCTTCTATGTGCTAGCTGCGTTGCGTCATTCTTCTCCCGGTTGGACATGAGAAACGTTTTGCACTCGCAGACCTTGTTCTACCACTTGTGGCCAGTAGGCGGCAGTGTGCGACTGACGCGACAAGAGCACCTCTGGGCGCGAACTCTTCCGCAAAGCATTCTGGGTAGCTGGCCGTAGGAGGGATATGGAATGACGAAGTGCGCAATGTGTAAGTATCTTTATGGTTCCATTGTTGTATAATTGTTTAGTATATGTTGTACAACTATCTCAATAATATAGTTAGTGATCCTGTGTGCGAGGTTATGTGTACGTGAAAACAGCCTCCAAGAGTAAGGTAGATATTGTGAGAGGCTAGCTAACCTGTCCGACCTAATTGTCTCAATGGCGCCGGATTCATCTTAGAGATAGGGCGGAGGCCACAGCCAATACGTATGTCGGGGAGGGGCTCGGTTTTGACTGAATCTGACCGTCAGTAGAAGCACTGCTGTTGCAGCCGGACGCGCAGTAGCACCCGCAATGCTGTTGTGCGCGGTGCAAGCGTTGCTTGGTATGATGGTTCAAAATTCTGCTAATAATCCCACTTTGAGGTTGAGGAGGACTTTCTCCTTCGTAAACTGACATGAACCGCTGCCTCTGGTCGTCCCTCCACAGTCAGTGTGATCGCAGCTACTGTAGCAACAGCCCAGATAGCAACAGATAAAGGTGCTTTCACATAGACCGCGGCAAGCGCGGCGCAGCGCCTGGTACAGCGCAGCCGGGCGCGCTGCCGCTGTGCCGCGCGGCAAGGCGGCAAGGTTGCTAAGCTACCAGTAGCAACATTTAGCAGTTGGTTTAAGGGCGACCTCGTGAGAAGGTGTATTAAAAGTACTGGCTATAGTGCTAATAAGGAGACGAGCAGCACAGAAAAGGAGGAAGTGGATCCATCCAGTTCTGATGGGAAGGCAGGAACTGGGGGAATATAGACTGGGTCCGGGAGCTACAGCTCCATAACGACCGCTTTGAGAGCTACTTCAGGCTGGTCCGGGAGCTGCAGCTCCATAACGCCCGTTTTGAGAGCTACCTCAGGCTGGTCCGGGAGCTACAGCTCCATCACGCCCGTTTTGAGGTCTACTTAGGCTAAGCAGGGAGGAGTTTAACCGCCTGCCCGGTAAACCTCGTGTCCCAGAGATCGGGAAACTTGATTAGCTGTCCCTCCATAGTTCTGGAGTCCTCTGGAACTCGTGACCCAACAAGCTCTCTCCTATTGGACGCGCTGCGATGACGTCACAGCGCGCAGCGCCCGAGTTGAACATTTCTCAACTGTTGCCTGCCGCTGAGCGGCGCAAGGCTCTGCGCTCTTGCGCCGCTCAACCACATACACAATGAATGGGTTTGCCGCCTGCCGCCTGCGCTTGCCGTGGTCTATGTGGAAACACCAACTGTATAGGACTGCTTTTTAGCCCCTGCACGTCAGTCATTACATTTTTACATGTTTCTTCCAGCAGGGCAGTACAGAACCTCATCTCTGTCTTACAACCTATTGTCCAGCAGTTGTCAGATGAACCTGTGTGAACATTTTGACAGCAAAATAACATGGTTCAATCGGAAATAACCATTTTAGATCTATGAAAATTATATTAAACAAAATAAGCTGTTCAACAAGGAAGTATGTATGGTGTTTCTTACGAGGACGATCCTCTTTGTATCCATGCCCCTGTCTCTCTCTTGTAATACTCTGTTGTAGTATTTGTGGCATTAGTAATTGCTGACCTGGTATTTTTGACTTGTGTTTTTCTGACACTCAGATAATCTTTGAATAATCCAATTAAATTTGAATAGGTTCTTTTTGACATTTCCCTGTGTGAAAGTTGTCACATTCAGTACGATCGGAGCTGCAGTGCTGAATTTTGCTTATCACCAAATTTAATACAACTTTGAACTTTTTCCAGTTAAGACAACTATCAATGACTAGACTACAGCTGCAAAGGAAATGATTTCTTAAGTCAACACACTGACTAAATTTCTTTCTTTTGAAAATTTTCCCCTCATTGTATAGTGTTATAGTGATCATACATTTATTGTGTTTTTGTTTTTTTGAGAGGTAAAAAGAGGCCTTTATGTTGGAGTTAGGCAAAACTTGTTGGTCTCTAAGATGTGCTCTTTTGTTTTTTTACCTCCTTCCAAAAAGTATAACATATAATAATATATAAACAAATAGTAGCTGTATCTTCTTCATCTGCCAGTGTCAGGGTTTTGGTGTCTGTGTTCTAGTCTTTTGTTGTTGTTTTGCCTTGTGTTTCTTTATCTGTATGTTCCATGTGCTTTTATTTACTTCCTGTGACTCTGGTTTGGCTTTCAAATGAAGTGGGTTTGGTGGAGGTGTCTTCAAATGGGACGGTACTGCATGTGCGACTGTGACGTATGTACTTGACAAACCCACACTGTGAATAGTGCAAAATTGTTGACTGTGTACTTAAGCCCTGTGTTGTTGATGTCCTGTTGCGCCGTTGCCTAATTGTATCTATTTATGTCTACTCCTACTACTACTTCCCCTCTGTGTTTTTGGTTCCCATGTTTTATTTTCCCTTGTTTATGTCGGTACTGTTCTAGTTTTAATCAGAATTCTTGTTTTCACAGGTATTTCTTATGTGCAACAATTATTTCCCATTTCAGAGCTCCCACATCATGGCAGCGTGTGTGCAGATACGTAAGTCAATTGAACTCCCAAGGATATCCTCTCCATCATTTCACCTGTTATTTATCTGACTGTTTTCTATCGGCTTTGCAACATTCCTTAAAGTAAAAGGCTCTACTAGCCGCATGGGCCTGCATCTACATCATCACCAATTCAACATGATCTACCTGCACTGATGTAATCTGGGACAGGTTTCTTGGAAAATATTATACGGGCATCGCATTGTACATAAATAAATAATAATGAAATGGATTGATTAATGACCAAATGTGGAACTACATTACTTGTTAATTTTTCCCCATAATAATCTTTCCATTATGCCATTAAATCCTTATTTGGAGACCATTTTGAAAAGAACATGTCCGCCATGGCCCCCAATGACCAAATTTTAGCATTTTAGACCACACTTTATTAGACCACATACAAAGGCGTTACTGTGTGTTCAGATCAGAAATGACCAAAGTGAACAGGCTGCTTAGGTCGATGAAGAATCTTTGCCATGAATTTGCTTTATTTGTTCATGACGGGAAATGGGGATGTTTGATTCAGAGCGGCTCTGTCATGTCTACCTGGGACATTTGAACTGCGTCATAGTTCATTACCATAATGTTAACGTACTTTTTCCATCTGTAATTCGCTTTGGTCACCCAATTCACCCTCTCCAAAGAGAAATAATTACTTACTGTCACTCTGGTCACTTCTGATGTGTACAGACAGTTATAAAACAAAACAAGTCATGTGGAATTTTAAATTTGACATTTTCATTTCATATCATGTCATTGTAGGAGACGCAGCAGTTGGTGTGGGGGTGGTGAGGCACATCCTGTCCTTAACAATGTCAAAATTGATAAATGGCTTTCGAATTAACATGGGTTTGTAAATTCATTCTTTTCTACGAAAGTTCTGATTTCTGATTGTCTGGCAGGGTGTGTGTTCATTCTGGTTAACTCACGTCTATGAAATAGATGAAAACTATAACAACTGTAGTGAGTACTGTTACTCTCAATAACCACAGTTGAAAAAATTATTCAGTAACTGAAGAGGTTTCATAAAAATATATACCTGAGCTGTACATTAAATCACATCCCTGATCCTGTTATGTGTATTTTCTCTCATTATCCAGGAAATGCAGCCTTAATTGCACTGTTTGAAGGGCAGGCAGACCATCTTGTGCTCAGTTTGTCTGCAGGACTACTGGAGAGTGATCTCTTTTTGATGGCCGGAAGGATGGCTGTGATTCATGGTGAATGCTGAATTTCCTTCAATTAATTCTACATCAACAACACAACACAGAATACTGAGAAGTTAATAGATCTACATCACTCGCAATACCACTGAGATCCGCTAGGCCAAGCTCCAAAAAGCACCTTCTCCAATACACACCCAGTCAAAAACACACACATACATAACATACAAACTCCTTACACACACACACGCACACTGTTTGAGATGGTTTGTTGCTGATACTCATTCAATAATTTTTTTTCACAACTCACACCAGCTTCAACAGCTAAAGCTTTGCGTGCCAGTGTGTAATCTGGTGGTCCCTTTGCAAATAATTTCATGATTAGTAAGATATAAGATCTTAAAGAAATGAATGAATATAGGCGTCCATTTTCGTGACAGGGGAGCCTCAAAGAAGCAAGTTTCATTTATCAGACGAATAAACTTTTCCTTGTTCATATGGCCCTGTTATTCTCTGAAAGCCAGTATGGATCACATGGATCAGTTAGTGTGTTGAGGTTGACAGACGTGAAGAGTTAAATCCATCACTCAGTGCACTCCACCCTAGTCTTTGTATTTTTGTAGTAGTGTAGTTTGTAGTTTCTATGTCTCCAAAAAATTTTGAAGGACACAAAGTTTCACTAATTGAAAAGTTTCATTACTCTGCATGACATCACAGCAGTTCACATGCACTCTCAAAGCCCATGCGTGCAGTCTTGCAGCGATTTCTCCCAAATTAGATTGTTTCCCAATGCCTGTGTTGCCTGATGGGAATGACTCTACTGCACAAGCTCTCAGGGGTCCATGATGTGGAAGCCAGTCGTATGCGCCAGGCGAGCAGGGTCCATAGGAATAAATGTGCCGCCATGTTTAGTCCGGTATCCAGTTCTTATAATACATCCATGATTGGGGCTTGATCAGTAATTACAACACAAATCTGTGTGTGTCCTTGTTCGCTGACTACACCATCTGCTGTCACAATTTGTAACTGCACATTAGAGGAGTAGCAAAGTATATTGGGTAGTCCTCAAACCCAGGAAGAATCAACTGATGAAGTAGTGTTATCTGAATCTGTGTGTGTAAATAATGATAGCTGTCTTACTAGTTGGGCTGGCTGTGTGTGTTTAACGCATCTATTGTGCGTTCTGGATTAATTTGAACATGTTTTTGTAAGTTACCTTGTATGTTTTCTCGCCATCAAAACTGTGCTGATGGTAATGCTAACTTGATGCCATCATTTCAGACAGAGCTTGTGCTTCCCTGCCCATAGAAAGGACTGACATTACTGATACATTTTTCTTTCACAAACCCATGTATGATATAGGCAATTCTCAAATAGTATGGTGGCAATGGAGACATGCAGATGAGCTCAAAAGATTTTCCTGGTTTGTTTAGACATAGGAGGTTATCCCATCCTTTTAATGTTATATATATTATAATTGCAAACACAGGAATGATGCAATTATATTATGTTATACAATCATTTTCTGCTTTTATTTCATTTAATTGCATTATAATCTCTTATTATTGTTCTGTTATTGTATTGATATTTGATTTGATTGTTAAACCCAGGTGTCCAATAAGTCTGTTTCCCAAGCCTGGACTGCTGCAATCCATGACATTTGCACACATTTATTGGTATTTTTTGGTTTTACAGTAAGAGGCTGCATCACTGGATGGACAATGCGAGTTGGAAGAATTGGACACCCAATGAAAGCTCCAGGCTGTGTGCTCTGCTCTTTGAAGAGGAGTGCTTCAATTTGAGTGGTTTGAGAAAGCACCTAACATCAACAGCTGTCCCCACAATATTCGATTTCTCCCTTGAAGTGTATCACAAACACAAATTGATCAGTCGTATTCAAAACACAAAATGTGGTGATGACAGGGTTCTAGTGATAGAGGATCCACGTGAAAGCCGTATTGACACAGAAGGTATCACAAATTAACTTAAATAACTTACTATGTCAACAACCATAGAGCACAACTTTATTGTGAGAGTATCTCCCAAATCACTGAAACACCAATTAGAGAATCAAATAATTTAGTGGGACATCAATTAGACTGTTGTCAAAACAAAAAAAAGTAAGGCCAAAACCAAAAAAGTAGATTCCTTGAAGGGGTCATCAACATCGTCAAGAAGAAAAGCCAAATTTCTTCTGGATGTGCAGAGATGTTGGAGAATTCCTTTAGTGGAAATCCTTACCTGAGTAGAGCAAGGAAGCAGCCCAAAGTGTCAAAGGATTTACAATCAATTACAATGACTCTGCCTTTATATTCTGCCAAAGCTCATACTCATATGTGCTACTTTTGCTTCATTCAGACAACATCCGGACCCTGCTTGACCAACCAACAGCAAAGTTGCTGCAGACCCCGGTTTCATGGAGGCATCACCTGGTGCAGTACAGACACATGCATAGGACATGCATTTCTTTGTTGATGCACTGACCGGGGAGGAGTGTGCAAACATCAGCAAAAGCCTCCAGTGACTTTGTGCGACAGACCATTGTGCCACTTTGCCACAATGAAAGCAATCTTCACCGATTTGGGTGTTAATTCAGTGAGACACCCAAGTTGTCCAGGTGGTTTTAGATGTGCACCATATGATGAAACTGCTCAGGAACACTGCCTGAAGCAGCTTCACTTCAGACACCAGCAGGAGGAATCAAGTGGGAATACATTGTGGAGCTAAACAAACTTCAAGAGGAGGAAGGACTGAGACTAGGGAACAAGATGGCACATCTTGATGAGAGAGACAAAACTTGCAACTTAAGTTTTTAGCAGCAGTGTGGTTGATGCTCTGGAGCACTGCAGCAGCCTGCAATTGTCACAGTTCAGAGGTGAGATGTCAGAGATGTGAGGAGACTCTGGACTTCTTGAGAACTATTGATGCTGCTTTTGATGTTATCAACAGCAGGATCCCTGTGGGTAAAGGACATAAACCCCCAATGACAACATCAAACAAAGACTGCAGTAAATATCCTGAGCGTTCTCTGGATCTCAATTATAGCAAAGAGACACCTGTGCGTGCTGGAAAGCGGCAGACATGCATTATTGGCTTTGTCACAAGCGCAACCTCTTCCGTAAACTGGAAAAGCCAGATGCACCACGCTGCTATCTCCTCACCTGCAAGCTCAGCCAAGATCGCCTTTTCTTGTCCACTGTCAGAGCATGTGGTGGATTTGACAGCAATTCCTCTGTCACAGTTCATCTCTGCTCACTAGAGTCCTCTGGTTACGCAGAAGACTCAGACACACAATTGTCTTCTCATGGAAGAAACGAACATCTTGGGGGCAACACCTACATCAGTAAACCCTGAAACATGAGACCTGAAATGATTGCCCACTGCCCAAATATGGAGGCAGTCTGTGAAGACAAAGAGGCTGCAATTAGTTACATAGTGGGGTTTGTGGTTACAAAGATCAAGGAGAAACGCCACAACATTCCTTGAGATGTGCAAATGATGTGCTCACCACCAACTCTGCCATCCATCCCTTGCTTCTCTTGAAGAATTGAGGAGGTTTGCAGAAGCCATCAGCGGGAACAATTGCTGCCTGTACTGACTGAACATTGTTTTCAAAGAAAGTTAAGACCAATTTCTGGCAAGCTTCCCCAGGGATGTGGTTTTGTATCATCCATTTCAAAGGAAGTGCTAAGTTACTGTGTTGGCAAAACTGTTTTCAAAGGGCTGCATATCCGTATGTTTGAAACCACTGTTGATGATAATGATGTGTACTACTTGGTGAGACTGGCATCCTCCAGCTTTTGCACCGTTAAAATGCACCATTGCCAAGCAAGCAACTGTAAAATGAAAAAGAAAATCATTTGTAAAGACATTTTAGTGTGAGTCACCAAGCTGATCCATGTTCACCATCTGTAGTGCACATGAATAAGGATGGCAGTGTGTGTGTTTGTGTGTGTGCATGTGTCTTTTGTTTGAGCAATCCTGTGTGGTAAAAACATCCTTGACATGGCTTCAAATGTTCTAATTTAGATGTGATGTGGGTTTTGATTGTCATCTTTTGGTCAAAATGAAATGTGTGAATTGCAAGATGCAAAATGTTAAAAAGAATCGAATGGTTGTCTTTGTTTGGTTTACAGTTCTAAATGTGATTACATTCATTATTTTAGTTATTCTCAAAAGTTTCTCTACATATACACACACACACATATATATATATATACACACACACACACACACACACACATATATATATATATATATATATAGGTATGTATGTATGCACATACAGACACACACTTACATGTATATCTTTGTTCTAGTGCTTGTTGTTTGTGGTCTTGTCAGGGTTTCTCTTGTCCATCTGTGGTCTTGTGTTTCCACTCTTGGCCTGAACCTTGCCATGGTGAGTGGGCTTTTGACAAAGGCTAATGTATGAGTGTGTGGGCAGTCAAGACATTGGTAGTATGTGTATTATTACTTATTAAATATAGCACCTAATCATTTATTAGAAAATACACTGTGCCTTTCTGCTCATTAATGAAACTTGTGTTTTCACCATCCTCCCCATCTGCATGCCATGTTCAGGAATTAATAAATGTACCAGTTCAGTCTTCTCCCTGGAGTTATGTCTCTCTCTCACCAAATGCTGCCTGTTGAGAGAAAAAGGTAAAAGTAGAACATGTCACATTTAAGACCCACTCTTCAATACTAAACTTATTATATATTCTAATAATATGATTTAAATGAAATATTTGTAAGACTGAACAAATAAACTCACAATTGTTCCAGATAAAGATAAAGTATTACACCATTCTACCTTTTACTCTAACTCTTTCTTATTTAGTCCCCTGGGGAACCCCACTGGTCAAACACCCAGGGGCAAAGGGGCAACGGACAGGTTAGTGTTTCATGTACACTGACTCAAATAAATGCATTTATGGCCACAATTTGTTTTGGCACATGATCCATCAAATAGGAGTCTAGTGCTGCACATATTGTGTTGACAGTTTTGTTTAATTTGTAATTGTGATTTACAATATCGAGTAACAGGCATGTGCTGTCAATTGAAACTACACTCATACTACACTTATAGCATGTGTAACTGTATGTGGCATGTCTTCTTACATTTTCTTTTTAGACACTGGCAACAGCAGCAAACGTGGTGCATCATGGTGCAGCGCTGCAATCACAGGAATGATGCAAAACCAAAAACACACAAACACATAAAACAAATACAACAGAAATAAGCTGCCAACACTACACTAAGCAGAAGCAAAAACTTTGACAAAGCCACAAAACAAATAACAATGTGTCTCTCTCCTCTGGGTTTTGTTTGAGCAATCTATTAAGAATTTAATGTTTTCGCCACACACTGACAGCAAGAGTCTGCAGAAGCTATTACGGCAGTTCCACAGAGTGGACAGTCTGGTCTGTGAGGGAAACGAGGAGATTATTAAATTGGAGAGGTTGCGTCAGTGAGAGTGGATATTTAATTTTCCTGAACATTTTAGACCATTTTAAAATTCCATTTTTAGTAAATTGTATCAGTTTTGATTTTTGCTTTCTGTGCTCCGACCTCATATGAACCTCCCTCCACCGCCCTCTCTCTCTCTCTTTCCTCAGCCATCTAACATTAGTTAATTAGAGATAATGGACACCTGGCCGACCATTAACCCTTACACAAATACAAACTCTTGTAAATTAAGCTACTAGCATGCTAAAATTAGCAACGTAGCTATGCTTCGCTTCTATAATATGGTATCAAATTATGGCATTTACAGTTTAAAAAAAGACAAAGGGAAACCTTTTCATTCTTTTTATGTATTTGTTTTGTGAGTTTGTCAAAGTTTTTGCTTCTGCTTAGTGTAGTGTTGGCAGCTTATTTCTGTTGTATTTGTTTTATGTGTTTGTGTGTTTTTGGTTTTGCATCATTCCTGTGATTGCAGCAAAACAAAGTGCCTCACAGAGGCTATTAGCAACAAAGCTATGCTGCTCTTCTATATCATAACATGTATAAGTGTGTGTGTATATATATATATATATATATATATATATATATATATATATATATATATATATATACTATATATATATACTATATATATATATATATATATATATATATATGAGTTCTATAGATAGATAGATAGATCAGCATTTTCCCTAAAACCCAGCGGTATCCACATAAAAACCCTAAATAGACACCTTTGATAAGCTGGTGACTACTTACAGCTGCAAAAACAAGATCCTACAATTGCTTCTGGTGATATTTTTTTACATGTTGGATACCTTCATAATTTTGATGTCATTGAGCCCAGAGTGGAACGGCTAACTTATGTTGTTCACATTACCTGCAAATTGGATGAAGTACACATGTGCAGAGTATTTTAACAAAAAGGTTCGAATATGTTGAACACAAAATGCAAGTCTACCAGACCCACCAGGCAGGACTCCCTCTGTGACAAAAAAACTATATATAGCTATATATTATGATGCTAATAATAATCCGAATAATTAGAGTAATCTGAATTGTCAACAACTGGAATAAAAATATACGAATCACCACAATTATAAAACATATAACATAGTTTTACAACTTATAACGTTACAGCATTGTGAGTATTTTGAGAAGCATGGGGATCGGCGTCTTGTTTACATTTGAAACAGGTGGAAAAATCATTCGAAAATCATTAAATCATTCATTTGAGGAGACAGTGGACAATTCATAGATCAATGATTCATAGATCAAGTACTGAGTATTAAGTATGATCTATCGATCTATGTTTCTCAAGTGTGTTTATGAGTATGTTTTTGACGTGTACACTTTGCTGTGTTCTGGCTTGGTTGCAAAGTTATTAAAAAAGATGTTTTTAATCTTAATGTGCTTTTCATTTTTGCTCGAAAGTTAAATTGAAAAAAACATTACAAAAAAAATCACCAAAATAAGAAGGGAAATCATTCATTAATCTTCACCAGACATCTTTATATCCAGTGGTGTTACAGGGGTCTGCTAATGGCCTGAGGGCAGGAGCTCTTCCTCACTGTGTATGTATCTATTCTTCACCTTCTATTGAAATTTTCTGGTCAAATGTAATTACTTGGGTTTTGCTGTGGATTGTATTCATGTGCATTCATTCATTTTCTCTTTCCCAATTTGAGAGCCATAATCATCATTAAAGTCTAAATTATCAGGCTTAGTGAACCTGTTCTTTATTTTCAGGGTTTTTGGGAATAATGACTGATGATTGAGCCACACAAGTCCCTCCAAATGGCTTGAAAACTAGTGGAGTGTTTCCCCTGGATGAAAGATATGTTTTTGTCACACAGACATTAGACAAGTATTTTTTTCCTCAAATCTACGCTGCAGACATTTAACCAGAGAATCTGTTGTGATGCCTTTAGTTCAGAGTTGTGGGTGTATTATAAGAACTGGATACTGTACTAAACATGGGGGCCAGTCATTTCTATGGACGCTCCTCACCTAGCACATATGACCCTCTTCTGTTTTATGGGTCCTACAGAGTTTGCGCAGTGGAGTCTCTCCCATCAGGCAACACGGGATAATGAACCAATCCATGTTTGGGAGAAAGCGCTGCAAGACGACATGCATGCGCTTTGAGTGTGCATGTGAACTGCTGTGATGTCACGCTGTGTTTTGAACATTTTCAGTGGCTTTTCTGTCAACATTTTTTTGTTTTTGATACATGAAATGTCCATCCATCCATCCTCTTCCGCTTATCCGGGGCTGGGTCGCGGGGGGAGCAGTCTGAGCAGAGACGTCCAGACCTCCCTCTCCCTGGACACTTCCTCCAGCTCTTCCAGGAGGATCCCGAGGCGTTCCCAGGCCAGCCAGGTGACATAGTCACTCCAGTGTGTCCTGGGTCGTCCTCTGGGTCTCCTCCTGGTGGGACATCCCGGAACACCTCCCTAGGGATGCATCCACCAACCTAAAGGGAGCAAGCCACGTTTTTACAGTGGAGAACCATGGTATTGGACTTGGAGGACTTTTACTATTGCCGCCTATGGAGAAAAAGCTTTTTGGGCCCAAAGGGATTTCTGTTGCAATATCAGGGTTGGCCACTGGGTAAAATCTGTTTGCTGTCAGAGGGGTGGTGTCCTATCCAGATCTTATGATATATCCATGGGATACATCCACTGTAGCTGATCTGCATTGCCTACCCGATCTGAGTTGGACCTTTATGCCCATGTGCAGACAGACCGGCAAAGTTCGGCCCAGCCATGGCACATGCACTCAAAAATTTGAGACCCCACCAAGACCCAACCATCCATGATGTCACTCATTGGTTTGTGAAGGCATTTATGAAGCCAGGAGTTTGACTTGCAGGGGACTGCCATTCCTCACTCTGGGGTGAAGAGGAATAAGATATAAGACAGATATAATATTTAATATAATTATTTATTTTATACAATATTTTCCCCTCTGTCCTCCTCAGCACACACACTGATCCATGAGGATGAGGATGAAGGTCAGCCAAATAGACTCACCCACATTCATTCGTGTCTTTAAGCTCTTCTTCTTAAAAATTATGGAATTATTTGCAAATTGACCACAATATTACACGCTGGCATGGGAAACTTTAGCTGTTGAAGCCATCCTGACACTAGTAAAGTATCTGGTGGTATTACAGTAGCATCATGATATCAGACATGATAAGCCACTACTCTACTCTGTGAAGAGATAGGGTGATAGATAAAGCATTCAGAAGATCAATAAATGAAGGCCAATAACAGTTCTGTGCTTTGAAAGAGAATAATATCCAAGTAAAAAAGAGTTAAATTATACTTGAACCATATGCAGTTATAATGAACAGTGGAAGATGGACATAGAAAAAAATGAATATTTCTCTTTTATAAAGCCAAATGCTCCTAAGATGGTGTCAAAAATAATAATCTGCCTCAAAAAATTTGACATGGAAATGCTGGAGGGATTACATTGCAGCCCTTTTGTGGGTAACAGTGCAACGTTCTCACTCAGCACTGAAACAGTTTTGAAAATAGTTGTCTTAATTATTCACTTGGACACCAAAGCATGGGGAATAGAACGGGGAAAAAATTGCTGGAAATCTTTTCCCCTTGGCAAGGACAATTAAATCCTCTAAGGCTGGCTGTCTGAGAGATGCAGCCCTGTAAGGCTTAAAGCAGGGTTCTCAAGCTTTGAACTTGGCTTAGAGTGATATATATATATTCTATACAAGGGAGCGAGGGTGGAGTGCGTTTGTGTATAGCAATATATAGCCACCTCTGTTCATGTACACTACATAATCTAAAGTACATGTGAGGCAACAATTTAGTGAAGTGATGGTAATATCAGTGTTCGTGTCCCAGGTTCATTATCTGATTTCCCCTTCAATCGTGGCTCAAACAAGCTGTATAGCTCTCATTCCCAGTTAGTTTTGGAGGGGAAAACATAAACATAAATTCTGGTGATTCTGGAGATCATTCATGTGAGTGGAATGCAAGACATTCAATCAGTGTAAAGCCCATGTGTAGTTTTTTAAATGGCATCTGTTCCAATTTTGATTAAACCAGTTTTCCATAGAGGCTACGTTACATAGAACCTAGAATCCAGGGAAAACCATGGATTCATTCTGGATGGTTCACATTCTATGTCAACAATAGAGAGCAAGGACAAATCCACTTCCATGTTTGCTAGCATTGTTACTCATTTGTTTCTGAGCTTGTGCAAGGGCTGAAGATTTGCATAACTGGAAGATTTGCTTGGCAAGGAAGATCAATTTTAATCATAGTCTGTTTATTTGAATTGCTTGTAAAAAAAAATGTTAATTTATACTTAATATAAACAGAATGTTACAAAAGCTCGAACAACTTGCGATATATTTATTCTCTTTGATTTTTTTTATTATCTGAGAATTCAAAATTGGCATTTCTTCAAAAAATAATCCTTTAGCTGCTGTTGAAATGAACTAATTAGTCAGTATTTTCCTTGTATAAGTGCTGCAAGTGGAAAAAAAAGTCACACTCTCATGTGCACTGGGTGGCATACTGTATGGCTGCCTATGCAAATCATGACTGCAAAAACTGCTGGTGTGTACCGGGCCCCTCAAGCAGTTGTTCATATGGTGAAATTATAAAATGTATGCATGTTGGACGCATATAGTTCTACAGGAGTGCTGGTTGAGTGCTGGTTTCACAGGGCAAAACATAAATTGCATTTTGCTACACCTTATTTAAAGCTGGAGTAGGAGGTTCCTAAATAAATGGCAGGTTACACACACCTCAAAAGTCCAGCCCCTTTCCAGAGACTTCTCTCTGAAGCAACGTCTTGTGACATTTAATATAATTGGATGGTGTTTTACCAGGATTACTTGTCCCCTATATGACCGATTTTTTTCATTTTTGTTAAAAAGCGTATATCTATAAGTGCTCCATCACCTAAACCATCTTTAATGGAAACTGATGAAAAAAGCACTGCCAACTTTCGCCATTAAATAATCTTTTCAGTACATCAAAAAATCATTTTTTGCACATTGTGAATCACATGTACACTCTATTAAGGCTCATGATCAAACTTACAATCAAATAATCCAAACATATCTGAAAAAATAGCACAGGAAATGAACAGCCTAAATGGATGCATGTAGCATCCTCCTGGCACTTCAGGTGCCATTTGCCAATCACTGAGAATATCTCATAAACAGAGTTTAGGTACTGGAGCAAAACAATGTTTTTCACAGACACGTTTGGTTCTTTCAGAGGAAAAAAATACATTCATCAGTTACCCCCGTTTGTTATACCATAAAGAATCAACAGATGGCACTCTCTCCTGCCCTTTCATTCATGCTTCGAAACACTTAGGGGCAATCCTCCCTGTTTTGATCCAGCACCCCAGTAACTTGAACTCACAGTAACATGTTGGGCGTTTTGGGATTTAGTTGCTCACTGAGGCTCCAAAACCAGAGAGTGTGTCTTTAATTTGTGAAATGATCCACCTCAGTAGAGCATGGAAAGCAAAATCATTGCAGCCTCCAAGTCTTCGATACACCTGACTGGTTTAAACTCTGATATGGCTGTGTGAGTGCTCCACACTTGTCTTGTGTATTTACTCTGACAACGGCAGGATAATGCACAGAAGATCCACCAGATCTATTATTCAGATTTAATTGTATGGAGTGACCCCACTTATTCTGAAAAAGCAAAAAGAGACTCAGTTTTTCATAGAACATTGGTGTGACACTCTTTATCACCTCATCCCAATAACTCCCAAGTCTGTGCAGTTTGTCATCTTACATCCATCCTGACAAAAGTGTAAGCCTGTGCGATGCATTTAAAGTGCTCAGTGAATTACAGTGATTCTGGCACCAACGAGACAAGATGTTCTCATCATTTTCCTGCACATTTGTGCACACTTCCTCCACCTGTGTGATGGGTGGTAGTGGCACGATGAAATATGTGTGGTTGTTATGTCAGCACATGCCCACGTTGTATAACTTCACAAGGTCTGTTGCTGTGAGGCACAGATAGCAATCGATGCCTGCTTAATAGAGCACACCTAAATTTCCCAACAGATTTTAATTTTGTATGTTTTGCTGCTTAAAGATTTTCTTACCACAAACATATTGAGCAATGCTTTGAAATTACTTGATGCACCAAATTACTTAAGCAAAATAAATGGTTGTGAAAGTGAATACAGATTCATACTCTGGACCGTCCTCAGGCAAGTCAGCAGTGATGGTGGCAATTATCAACACCACAGGACAGAGTCACACTTCGAATAATAGCTTCACAAACCCCCTGGAGGGAGACATGTTACGCACAAGCAAAGCACCTCAGCACACTGTTCCTGCAGAGATACCGTACGCAGGCGGCTTGCTCCATCTTGTCTGCATTCCACAGCAAACACCGGGAAGTGACTCCCTGGAAAATTCCACCTTTGTGGCTTTTAGGGGGAATGACGGGTAAAGATAAAAGACAGGATCTTTGTTGCAGCTTTGAAGTGAAGAAAAATGCATTGAAAATGATTTTTGATTTCAATTATTGTGGAGTAGTTGTAAATATACAGAATTGTGGAAAGTAAATAAAGGAAATACAAGTTTATAGCCAAGACATGCTTACTACCAAGACTTAGATGAGAGTATTGTGGCCATTTTCATGTCAATAATGTTAAAATGAAGGTCAATTGTTAGTTAGCATGGATTAGTCTAGAATGAATCCTGGCAACAGTGAATGCTAGCAGCCTGTTCCAAAGGGTTAAATATCTGCCTACCAGCACCTGTAAACCTCCCTAATTAGTCTAGATGACAAAATGCATCATATCTAATTTGTATAATTTGTTTGAATATGAAGCATGGCACAAACAAGTTCTGTTTTTTAGGAGGCTATTTTAACAAGAAGGCCATAAACAAACAACCAAGGGGGTATACTGGCATATATTTGCACTCCACCTTTCAGTCTTTTTGCAGGTAAAACTAGATCAAGGTTAGCTGGTTTCTCCGCTTTCCAGTCTTTTGTAGCTCCTTGCTGTCTCAAAGTTTGTTGAAAAAAAAGGAAAATATGGGCTTTAATTGTCTTATCAAATCTAGGAGTAAGATGAAGAACAAAAGTTACAGGAAAGACTTGGATGATTACCTTTTCTTAACCCACCACCACCACTACCTCCTCCCAGAGATCAACAAGATAGTCAGTCTACAACTGCAGCGCAAAGTATTCAACTAAATGCATAGCTTTAAATCACTGTTAGGCAACATTATGATATAAATGTTGAATGGAGCATAATGTCTATGAATGTCACTGAAGCGCTAGAGCGTTAAACGTTTGATTTGCTGTTTGTCATGTAATTCAAAATAAAAGTAAAGCACTGAGCAGGTGAATACAGATTTCATATTATGCAGGGAGTTTCTCTCAACTTTCAGGCCCCACCACGATAGGTTTTCCTTTTAACTGCAGGCTTTTAAATAGATTAAAATCTGGGGACTGGATTTTGCATTCACACAGCATTCAACATAAATCAACGTCCCTGAGGGACACTGGATTGGCTCATCAAAGGATGAATCTCTGCAAACTGACATGTCAGTAAAGCCTATCTCTCCATGATATTCATTCACATTCATTTCTCTCTTGAAATGTATATTTTTCTTCCAAAAGGAGCTCTTGATCTCAGTGAGACTACCTCAGTATAGATAAAACAAAACCTAATTCACCTCTGACTGATACATTATAACCCACACCCACAGAATACTGACTTAAAACTCAAAGCTCAAAGTGATATTCGGTTCACGCCAACCCGAACCCTCACAGTTCACCCAGGTCAAAGTGTGACTCCCATCTTCCTGGTTGAAGATAATTCATTTTCAGTTGGTTCTCAGAAGTTTTTATGGCAGTATTTTTGTGCCTCTTTATGGAGTTTTTCCCCCCTTCCACCCAAACACTTTGGATATATATTTTTTGCCTTACATTTACAATCTCTGCTGGATAAGAAGCAGTTCTTCTTGAATATCTTTCAAGTCTTGGCACACATGCACATATCGTTACCTTAGAGTGTTGCAGTTGCAGCTAGCTCTTCAGCCCATGAGTTTTAAACCACACCCCCACCTTCCTCCAGTGTGGTCCATGTTCTTGCTACACGTGTAATAGGCGTCATCTGCTATACACCCTCCCTGTCAGTAATGATGCACGCCATGTACTGGCAGAGCAGTTTCACTAATCATACTCACTTTTCCTGCCGTGAGTCACAATTTCCCCCTCTGCCAGCACTGAATAATTTTTCTCATTTGATGTTATTGCATTTTGTGTCATTTTTGTGCAATATTCTCTATCTGGCTTAAAAAAAATTTGCTTGCTTCTGTCCGAACTAAACATCTCCAAAACATTGTTTCCTCAGATTTTTGCACCATTAAAGAAAAACAACATAACATTTTAATCAGTGACCTTAAGAGGTTGGTTAGCAGGGGACAGCATAAGTCCAGCAGTTTTCAGTGACGTCAGCGATGTGGTGTGGTAGCAATACAACATCACATTTGTAGCCTTTTATCTTACTCTTTGGTATTAATAAGCTTGAGCATAACAGGAGTCCTTCAATCTTTACTTAAAAAAATAATTAATCATATGAATCAATGAGTGTTGTATTCAGTGAGACGAATGGGCCAAACCTTTCCCTTAATTCTGTAAATCTGCTTCTCACAATTCTCAATACAGAGCTCCTTCCTGACTAGCAGCACAGCATTCCAGGCAAGCTGAGACATGATGGTGTTTGTTCTCTGTCTGTGGGAATCAGTTAAACTGGGTGGATGCACTGATATGGGTCACAAACATACAACTCTGTAACCTAAGACATCAAAAAAGAAAATCATATTAAACTGATGTCCCGACAGGTATGAAATGTCAAAAACACATGACATAATTTGAATATCGTCTTTACTTGTGTCCGAAAGGAAACACCTCATAGGCAGTGCACTCCTTTTGGACATATGTCTCGCACTGCAACAACATGCATTTTCAGCAATCAGCCCAGCACAAAAACTATATCAAATGAGTTGATTTGCTTTAAAGTACAGCTTGTCCATGGCATCCTTGATAAGTAGCTTCACTCAAACAGAGAGGAAATCCTCTAAACAACACGCCTAAAGAGACATCCCTTTGAAGGAAAGGCAAAGACGGTATCAGCAAACATAAAAAGGGCTTATTATGGCTGTCATTTCCATAAAATTTGGGTTTTGAAACTACCGCAGGTTGTGTTTATTACATTTTCACCACAATAACAAGCCCCAAAGTTTTCAGTTGCTTTAGTCGAGCAAAACTCTTCACTGAAGACTGAATAACAGGACCAACTCTCAAGGTTACTGGATTAAATCTTTTAAACAGGTTAGCATTGCCTTTCTGGTGCTTTCATTTATCCTTATCAAATGACTTACAATGGATTTTGGGAGATTCATGTGCTGTTGACTGACACTTGCTGATACTGTTCCCATGTATTATCATATTAGCTGCCTCTGAAAGATTATAACTAAAGTCACACATTGGAGTGATTCTGATTCAAAATGTTTGTGCAATCTGAAAAGTTTTCTGCGGGGGAGGAGGAGGTTTGGTCAAACTCTAACACAGTTTCTAAGTGTAAGATGCCCAGATTAGGGTGTGAACTGGCTTCAAAACAAAAAGGGGGCGAGGTTCAACCCTGATCCTGTGCTGCCATTGGTGGACATAGGAGACAAAAATGCTTGCACCTGGTGCAGGTAAAGAGACTGACAGTAGGCGCAGAAGGGGTTGATCAGCTGCAAGGATTTACTACAATCCTTCACACTCATTTTGCCTGAGAATGCCAGAAAAGTTGACAACTTTTTCATGTGATTCTGCACAGGTTTGTGTTGGAAACCTTGTACTGTAGGTACCACTAAAAGAAACAATTTGTTAGCATTTGCAGGATTGTTTTTTTTTGTTTGTTTTGGTAATTGTCAGCCACCAGTGGTCTGTTAACTGTGATGTGGGTGTGCATCCGGCACAGCCTCTCTTGTCAAGTGGGTAAGTCACAGCTGGAAGTTGGAAAAGACCGTGACGGCGTTGTTTTCTCAGCCGCTTTTTTGATCGAGAATTGTAGACAACTGAAGGTGATTGGTGATTGGAGAGTGAGGCAGCAATAGAGGGTTGTAACTGCGTGGGTCTAGTCTCTACATGTTTAACAGCAACCTGCATTCATCAGACTCAAAAAACTCCTGGAGCATGGAAAGCAGTAAAAACAGGTTCTATCTTGTGCAGAGAGAGACCTGCATGGGACAGCATTCATACATACACTCACACAGGAAGAGACAAACATGTTTTTCACATATTTAAGTTAGATGTTCATTTTAACTAATCTGCCACTTCTTTCTTGACAGAAAAAGAGAGGGTGACATCAAGGGAGTGGTCGCGTCAACTGTTTCATTCCCACTGATTCCTCCCTGGAGGCAGCAGCATGCTCACTGCTCTAATGAAACTATCCATGTATTTTATCCTTCATTCCACCGGAGTCTGTCCTAAGTGCCAACCAGATTTCAGTGGTTTGAAGAGTAAGACACATGGAATTTGTCGTCTGGAGAGAGCATTTATAGTTACATTATGGAGGGTGAAGGCGGGGTAATGACTGCATATTGTACAATAAAAATGTCTTATTAGTTTGAGAGAAGATCAACCTTGGTAAAGTATCTGGTGTTGAATGCAACAGTTCTGCACAAGCACAGAAAGAGTACCTCTCCTCCTCTCCTACTTACCTGCATTGCGACAGCTGTTGAATGGCTCTGCACTGATTGCACTTAAGAGTTATTGCAGGAGCACGGAGTGCTGGCAGCCACACTTTGTGTCTTTTGGACTGTCACTCACAGAGGTTGTTATGTCCTCACCCTGTCTTTTTGCCCTTGTTTCTATAAGACACAGCAATTACATAATGACCCCTAGATTTCCACATTGCTACATGCACAACTAACAGTGCGGTGGTTGTGCCAAGACCATAGTTTGTGCCCTCCCTATGCATCTGTGCTGAACACACAATTTCTGTATTGTACTGAGTCATTTAACTTGGGTATTAACTGTTGAGTACTAAGATTGGACCTTTTTTCCCCTCCTTTTCTATAAAGAATATAGTTTTCCCATCATGTACTCAACCAGTGTTCTGTGGGACCATTATCCTAACTCATTATGGCCGAATATTTCCCTGATTCTATTCAAAGCCATAATTACAGTTGAATGGATGCCTGGAAGTCACTTGACAGTTATTAAGACACTTGTCTGTAATTCTCTGATCCATGTAAAAAGGAGAAATAAGCTGCTGGTGTCCACAGGTGTACCATCTCCAACCTTTTGCTGTTATGTGTGTCTATATATATATATATATATATATATATATATATATATATATATATATATATATATATATATATATATATATATATGTGACATAATACAAACATAAGTTTGAAAAAAAGATATTGTGATAAATATTTGAGAAGGAAAACATCCTTTTGAATTATACAACCACTCAAACAGAAGTCTTATAGTCCCTTTACCTGATATATACAAATATAGAGAGTGACCCATGCACGACCTAGACAATGAAAAATTCACTCCTCCTCCAGTTGTATTGCCCCGCTGCCCCCTGCAAGTCAGCCACCCCAGCAGGCATCATATAGTGGAGACACTTGTGGCTTGCTCCTTTATATGCTTCTCCTGCACTGCACACCTCAGCCTGCCGTTCACCTTCCTGTTTGATGTAATGATGACAACAGGACTAAGTGCTGCGTAGAGTGAGGAGAAGAATATACGCAGGTCAGACATCAGTGAAGATCTCATGGTCTTCTTCACAGTGAGTGTGTACACCCACAGCCCATTGTCCACTCCATAGAGCACCACATACAGAGTCACAAGTGCTACCACAGCTTTGGCAGCGCGTTGCTCTGCCCCAGCACTTCCCCCTCCACCACGGAGCCCCTTCACCTGCTTGCTGTGTTTGTACAGGAAGATCAAGATGATCAGACTGGCCAGAGTCATGAGAGCCATGGGCACCACATCTCTGCCCACTTGTGCTGCCCCATTTGCTTCTTTGGACAACTTTGATGGAAACTGAACATGGCAAAATTCTACATTGATGCCATTCTGTGTCAGACTGGATCCATTCTTGGAGCCAAAGGAGAAAAGTATGGCTGCTGAGGACATACAGGTGTTGATTATCCAAAGAACAAGAAACACAAAGCCCAAATACTGGGCCAGCACAGTGCGGACAGAGGTCCAGCGAGATCCAGGAGGGGCGATGCTCAGACACTGGTAGGCGCTCAGGATAAAGGTCAACCAGATCGAGAGTGACCGAGATGTTCTGTAGACAAAGATTACAGCCTTACAGCCAACATCTCCAAAGATGTTGGCCACCTGGAAGGAAGCCAGGGTCTCCAGCAGACAGCGAACACACACCACCAACAGGTTGGCGCAGGCCAGGTGCAGGACAATGACATCAGCTGGGAGGAGCCGGCTCTCTTGGTACAGCAGAAGGAGAAATGCCAGGATGACGGCAGTGTTTCCTGGGACTCCCACAACAGTGAGAGACAGATAGAGCATCCCACGGACCAACTCTTCTGATGGCATTTCTGCAGGAATGGATCAAGGAAGAGACAAAAAATTACAATTAAATAAACTATGTACTGCTTTTCATGTCCAGTGCTAAGTGATATGCAACAGTTATCAACCTTACCTGACAATAGTCAAAGCTGTTCTGCAATGGTCCTTGTCCTTGAGTTCTTTCTCCCAAAGTAATAGTGTGTGTCTTTGTGCTCTTATACCTGCAAACAGGCAGCGACTGTTGGGTCTGTTTTTTTATGGTCCATTGACTTCTCCTCCCTCGGCCTCCAATTACTGGAGATCAATTCAGATGACTGCCTCTGTCCCCTCACTGGATTTCAGTCTGACAAGATAACTCTGTGAAAGCTGGGGATTAATTTACAGACTGCAAAGCTCAAAGCAGTGAACAGAGGGAGTTGCATTAATGAGGAGATCATTTCTATTAGCCCCACATTTGTATTTTAAAAAAAGATCTCTGCATCACAACATTATTGAATTTGACTATTGAATATCTTTTTTTTAGCATTGTTCCTTTATTTAGATTTCATTATTACTTTGCTTAAAAAAAACATGTTTTACATTTTGATAATCAGTTTTAAATGCCACCACCTATGAAGGAGACCTCTATGTGTTGGTTTGTCAAATATCAATACCACAGTGTCCTCCAGTGGAGAAAGATATAATAAAAACCAGAGGACGTTCCATGCAGTGCACGTGATGGTTCCTTTTATAGAGTCTGACGTAGTATTCATGTAATTATCCAAAGCAATGAAAGTTCTTAAAGTGAAATTAAACCTAAACTGTGAGGGTGTTGTAAAGGCAAATTTCTGCACAATTTAACTGCAGTGTGTCCCACAGCAGACACGGAAATGGATATTAAGTTAAAGAACAGGTGAACATGTTAGAGGCAATGCTAAAATATAGCAGTCATTGTTACATGTACCTATTATCTTACCAAATGGTGCCACAGAGGTGTGCTGGCATCTGCAGCTCACATGAGGTGAAGGCAGAGAATACACGCTGGACAGGTCAGTCCATCACAGGACACACACTATTCACTCACACTCACATATACAGGCAATAACTTTCATATTATATGTTTATATCTGTTGCAATTGCTTACTTTCTGCAGCTACTTTTAAGAACATTTTGTCATATTTATGATTTATGAAATACAGTATGCATTCTTGTGGTGTTTACTATTGATTTATCTCCATTTTATGTAAATGTGCACTTCTTTTTTCTTTAATCTTTATTCAGCCCGAAGCAGTTTGAATCTTTTTTTAATCTAACAACCACATAATATTTGAGGAATTATAGTAGTAATTGTGAAATTATTAAAACACATGCATATGCATAGTTAGGTGTGACTGAGTGTTATTGGAGAATATATTTAAATATATATTGAAACAGACTACAACATATGGTTAAAAAAAAAAGCTGAATGCTAAGCCAAATGCTTCTTAACGTAGCATTTTGCTCTGGGACAGATTAACTACTAGCACAGTGAGGGGTGCAATGAAGATTTTATTTTCACAAGCCACAAGTCATTCACCTTTTAAACATTCTTTAGGTACAAAAGGTTGAGTGAAAGATCTCTGTACTGACTTGTCACTGATGACGTGTTCAATCAGAAATGTCATATATTGTGTCAAAAATAATTGCATTTAAATTGTCATGCATACAGTTTTCGATGTGACCCATTTCATACTTTAGCTATTTTTGCTTAGAATGTTATTAGTTGGTGATTGAGGTTAAATTAGTGAGGCAGGGGAAAAACATCTTACATCAGCCATGAACAACACATAAAAAACAATCAAATCTCATGTCATGGGAAAAAAGAGCTTGGATTATGCTGTGTACTGTACATGATGGTATCCCCTGAGAAGGACATGCTTGAACTTGCCATTTTAATGAGCTTTCTGAACATGTAAACATGTTCAGAAAAAAAAAGACGACACACACATATAAGGAAATAAAATCTGATGACACTCAATTCCAGAGAACCTTCCCCAGGCGGGAGTGAGTGAGTGAGTCTCTCAAACAGCATTACAAACTGTGGAGTTTCAGCAAGGGTGAAATATGTAACAGAGCACTTTATAGGGTGGGCTTTGAGGATACCTATATGTGTACTACATGTATATGTACATACATGTATTATACATGTTAAACATGGACACTGCAGCAACCTCTGTTGTAGCACGCTGCATGTCAGAAGAGTATTATGAACAGTATTATGAGTCAGTATTATGAACAAAATGAATAATGGCTGGTTGTCCCTGTTCCCCAATTAGTACAAACATGTATTGTTATAAGGCTAATTGTCTTGCTCCTCTGTGTCTTATAACATGGTCCCAGGACATGGATGAGGAAAAGAGTGCAAGCTAAAGCACCAGCCGTGCGTGTGAAAGTCTCTTTATGGCTCATTCAAGGCATCATCAGGCAGCCTGTGTATCAACAATTACAGCACACTCTTGTCCCTACAGGCATTGTTCAACCATGTTCTTATACCCCACAGGGAAATAGCCTCACAGCATAGGGGATTTCAGGGGATTGATTTCTTATCTATAGAAACTGACCTGTGGTGCATGCAGTAAGAACTGAACAATACCACCTAGGGTTCCAAATGAAATAATGCTTTACATGTTGAATGGTAAATAGTAAGTGGACTGGTTTCTATATAGCACTTTTATAGTCTTCCTTCTCTACCCGGTCCATCGGCTTTAACCATTCACACACATTCCCACCTGATGACACAGCATCAGAGGCAACCTAGGGTTCAGTATTTTGTCCAAGGATACTTCAACATGCAGGCTGCTCTGGGCTTGAACCACTGACTTTCCAGTCCTGGATGACTGCACACCCCCCTGAGCCTCAGTCAGTGACTCAGTCAACGACTGTAACTAAAGGCAGCATTTAAAGATGATGATCAGATTCCCAACAACACAGCTTGAAATTAATTTGGAAAACTGTGTTGATGTACAATTGTGAGCACCTTTGTTAATTCTAAAACATCAGGGCTATTTGAAGGCTCGTGCTACATTTCTTTCAAGTTTGATTTAAGGCCTTTGTTTCATTATCTGAACCAAAAATCTGGCACCGTAATAATGACCTGTATCCACCTTCCCTAGATATCTATTCATTTATTTATTGTGATGGTGATTAAATGTCACGTTATGACTTAAATGTCTGTCATATATCTGCACCGAAACAGATCTTGTCATAATGACTCATCTTCGGCATATCCAGGATAAGTCATACCCAGCCATGATTTTTGCAAAGAAATTCAAAAGTTAGACAGGAATTTCATTTCGAGCAGGTCAAACAAATATTATTGTAAGCATTTATACTGTGCTTTAACATATCATGACATCATTTTTAGATAGCGATTGCACTGGCAGCTAGCTAAGGTGCCAACCTGCTCAACAGATCTATAAAACACATTGGCAAGGTGGACAAGTAGGGAACTGAACACTGATGTCCTGATTAGTGCAACTTCTTGTAACTAGTGTGCTACTGTGCTAGCAAAAAATGCTTTCCAGAACATAAGTCCCTGTGAGTTAGTATTCCTCTGCTGCACCACGGGAAGAAAACACCAAGAGCTTCTAAGCCCTCATCTTAACTTCAAATAAACACATTAAAATATATCCCCGGACAGTGGATCCCCTCCACTGGAAATGTGGCATAAAACTCCACACGGCTAGAACAAACAGCTTCGATCCTCTGGGACTATATGTTCTTCCAAGACAGACTTGGATAATTGTGTGTTTCCCTCACTTGTACTTTACACCCTTTTCAGCATTTACCCTCTGAGACTGTCTGAGTCAGATTCAGATTGTTGCTTTAATTTACATAACTGTTGGCTGAAAGCTGCATCGTTGGGCAATGATCTCAAGGGGCACAAAAGACTATAAATTGTAATTTGACGGGCTATTAAACAGTCACAACTGACTCTGCTTTAAAAGTGAAACTTTAGGTAAGGACCATTTTCACCTAAGGACATTTAAGAGACGGCAAGATTACATTGAGGTCATGTCAAGGTTCTGTTAAACAGGAGGTTACTTAATGTGTGTGCAGTGTTTTCACAACGGCTTGCTTCTGTTTTCTTGGTAGGTGAAGGCTGTGGTGACATGGATCTGTGTGTGACCATCAAAGGGGTCTCATTCCTCCTGCAAACAGGTATGGGCATTTTAGGGAATGCAGTGGTGCTACTGGCATATGCCCATATCATTTTCACAGAACCCAAACTACTTCCTGTGGACATGATCCTCTGCCACTTGGCCTTTGCTAACTTGATGCTGCTCCTGACGCGCTGTGTCCCCCAGACTATGACAGTGTTTGGGCTGAGGGACCTGCTGAATGACCATGGCTGTAAGGTGGTGATCTACGCCTATCGCATTGGCCGGGCTCTGTCGGTCTGCATCACCTGCATGCTCAGTGTGTTTCAGGCAGTGACTATTGCCCCCGCTGGGCCCCAGTTGTCCAGGCTGAAACCTGCACTGCCCTCCCTGGTCCTTCCCACCTTTGCAGGACTGTGGCTCCTCAACATGGCCATATGTATTGCTGCCCCATTCTTCTCTATGGCTCCACGTAACGGCACCATCCCTGCCTTTACCCTCAACCTTGGCTTTTGTCATGTTGACTTCAGAGACAACCTGTCCTATGTGATAAATGGGGTAGCTGTCTCAGGGAGAGATTTTGCCTTTGTGGCTCTGATGGTGGGCTCCAGCAGTTACATCCTTCTGTTGCTTCACCGCCACAGCCGCCAGGTGAGAGGGATCCGTCGCTCTCAAGGCGGAGGCGCAGAAACCAGGGCAGCCAAAACAGTGATCACATTGGTTGTTCTGTACGTGGTCTTCTTTGGAATTGACAATGTGATCTGGATATACATGCTAACGGTGGCGAAGGTGTCACCGGTGGTGGCTGACATGAGGGTGTTCTTCTCCTCCTGCTATGCCTCCCTCAGTCCCTACTTCATTATTTCTTCCAACAAGAAGGTCAAGGCAAAGATTGTGTGTACAGCTGAGCAAGACCTTCCGTCCGCAGATAACCAGGAGCCCAGTGACAAATGAGACTTCCTTCTCTACCTTGACAGGCTGTCAGCTGGCAGACAAGGGAGGGCATTGCACCAGCAAACCTTAGCATTGTGAATGAATTTGCTTGGATGACTGTCATTTATCTTAACAACAGACCCCTTAGGGAATTGTGTTAGACAAAAGTGGCTTGAAATAGTGTTACAGTGATTTCTCTTACATGTATATGCTGCATCATAGATACTAAAGAAGTTTGAACTGTGCTGAGTGCAAGATTGTTATACCAAGGCTCCATGACCTCAGTGTTGTTAGAAATCTGGAGGTTTCTCTGTCCTGTGATGGAATTATATTGTACTGTTGCATATTAAGTTCATACATCTACATGAAATAAACGCCAAGGTTAGAAATGTACATGCAAGCACCGTGACCCGGAAAATTTAGGGTGGCAGGAACTTAATCTGAGGATCTGCATTTAGGACAAGTCAAGTGCATATACGTGCGTATTACTGTCTCTATCAATAATGGAAATAAACAAAGTGTATCTGCACAGCAATAAAATCTTTGTTTAAGGAAAATTTACAGATCAAGGTTGAAAAAACGTCATAAACACAGCAGCAGTTCTAAAAGTCAAAAGATTTATATTTAATTAAAAATGTAATAACCTTCCCCTATAATGTCTCATCTTCTGTCTCGACAGCAATTTGACTTTTATTCCCTCTATATGTGTTGACAGGCAGCATCTCGCCGATACCGTTTCGTGATTGGATCCATCAGCTACATGTTTCTGTTGTAAATTACAGCAGAGTATGTTGATTTAACTCTAGAGGCAATGTTACTCGACATCTGTCGATCTTAGCAAAGTAAGAAGGTTGAGAAGCAGCCTGAGGTGGTTATGTCTGCGCCTGGCAGACAGTGATCAGGGAGGAAATGTATCCATGTGAGAACCGCTAAACCCGGAAAAGGGAAGCGGAAGAGCGAGCCAGGAGCAAAACAAGAGTGAAGTTAGCAAAGTACGCGGCAACGGCAACGAGACATGTGTTTAATAAGGGAAGAACTTTTCAATTTAACATTCCCACGTTATTGAGGGGGCTAAAAAGTGGTATTTAGACGACAGGCGTGTTGCTAGTTGTTAGCTGCGACTGACATCCAACAGACGCACTGAAAGTGACGCAAAGTGTGAAAACAACCAGTCTGAGATGATAACTACAGGCAGTCTGCAGCCCCTGTCAAACACGCCCGCGCTCTATTATTCAAGGTAAGTCTTTTGGTGTCTAACTTTGAGCTGTGGTGTGTGTGTGTGTGTGTGTGTGTGTGTGTGTGTGTGTGTGTGTGTGTGTGTGTGTGTGTGTGTGTGTGTGTGTGTGTGTGTTCGCGCGCGCATGCTTTGGACCTAGCTCCACTGTCTCTGCTCATTCTTCTGTGTTTGTTTGACGGTAGGTCCAGTCTGTCTGTGTCCTGCTTTGTCTGGTGAACAAGTCTGGATTACGGCCCACGCCTCCTCTCATGTGTGAAATGACCTGACTGATCACAATGGCCAGAATAGCCTGGTATCAAGAGAAGGTAAGACTTTTTTTTTTCCATTTTTATCATCCACAATTACAAAGAAAAAAATTCTTGTACATGACATTTTCAACATCTGTTGTGTGATATTGGTACAGAAGCTGGTTTAGTATATGGTGTGTATAAAATTATACATTGGGAATTACATAGAGGTTATATCAAAGGATGAGCATGCAGATGTAAAGAAATACTTGAATGTCAAGTTTTGCCTATGAAGTCAGATTATTTATGGAGCTCACTGTAAAAGTCAATGGGAGTTGACTTAATGTGCTACTTCATGGTACCAGGTAGGTACTAGGTAACTGAGAGGAGTTGTTGTGAAAATGACCTGAGATCTGAGGGTAGAGTATCTTAAAAGCAGATACAAGACTGAGCAACACCATTTAGTGCTTAAAGGTGCTTTCTGCCAGCTGCATTTCATTGAATTTGCATGATGAGCCAATAGGATCTGAGGCCAGACTGTTCATGTTGCATACAGACACGTCTGAGAAGCAGTGAAGCACAGAGGAAGTCACGTTCCCCCAATAAACTACTACTAGCTAATGTTATTTTATTTTGATAATCTTAAATCTGTTTGGTTGCAGTTTATTCCAAAAATAAGATGATTTCCCAGTTTTTATAGTCTCACACCTGATTCTATTTATAAAGACGTGTGTTTCATGGGTAAGGAATGCCAAAATATGTAACATTTTCAACCTTGGTTCAGTTTCATGCTGCACTTCATGCTGCACATCACACAGTTACGACATCTGCTCATTTGGGGCAGCAGTCCTCGAACAAGCACTGACCAGGAAGAAGAAAACCATCAAAATCCCTCCCCTTCAGCCAGGTTTTTCACCACAAAAAACAAAATGGAGCAATGCCAAATGTATGCACTCTCTGGGTTTTTCATACATTTTAAAACCTTTTCCTTGTTTACTCCTGCTTCTTTGGATTCATGCCTTTGTGTTGCTTACAGAATGTACTTCACTCTGTTGCTACATCAAAACGCCTTTTCTCTGTGGTTCACTTGAAACTCTCTTTCCATGTACTCTCTAAGTGCATCCAAGTGCATCTGGGTTCACTTGCAAGCTGACCATAGTTTGCTTGTTGGGTCCCCAAGAGAGTTCAGATGGGCTCTTACACCTGACCAAAGGAAGAAGACTACCCAAGGAAACAAAGTCTGGTCCACTCAGGGTACCAAAGAGCTCTCATATGACAGGGTCCTTAATGTTCTGTTGTTGCCACAGATTGGAGCATATGATCAACAAGTCTGGGAGAAATCTCTGGGGCAAGCGGATCTAAATGTAAGACAGCTGCAGGAAATACTATCTGTGTATTTGTGCAACATGTTACCACTCAGTGGTAAAATACCACTTGCCCCCCGTCTAGGGTCTGGACAGCAAACCGAAGAAGACAGGTCACATCAAGTCGGACCTCATTGATGTCGACTTGGTCAGAGGTGAGAGTCAGTGAAGCTGGTCACTTGTCCAGCTGTACAGACAGACAGACAGACACACACACACACACACACACACACACACACACACACACACACAGTTACTTATCTTCCCAACTGTTCCATCACTCACATCAGGATCAACATTCAGCAAAGCCAAGCCAGAGAGTCCCTGGACAGCTTTGACCCGCAAGGGTCTGGTCAGAGTGCTGCTCTTCCCCTTCTTTTTCCATTGGTGGATCCAGGTGACCTCGAGGTCCATCTCGTCATGTATCCTGGTATTGTACTTCATGCAAGGTTAGCTCACATTTCTTATCCAAGATCTTTTCATACTGTGAATGAAACTGCCCTCAATTTGGAAACTGATTAAAGCTCTGACATAATGTATCAGGGTTAAGTAACACAGAAGATAATGCAGACAGTGTGATCCTGACATTGTTGACATTCCTAGATATGTCAAGGTATCAATTTTACCAACATTTTGTACTACCTTGAATCTGGCCAATCTGTGTTTAGACCAAAGATTAAGAATCATCTTTGTCATTGGAACAGGGAAAGAGCTGTAATGAGCTGCTGTTAATGAGATCAGATACAATGATGTATCAGGAAACACTGATACAGAGACTCCAAGTCAAGATGCTGCAACTTCCAGTCTTGTGTCTTGCCGTGTGATCTGTGGGAATAAATGTTTCAACTCAGGTGTTGGTGGTGCCAAGCTACGGCCATCTCAACATTTAGGAGATGTTCAGGGGTGCTGAGAGAAGAATTTTTCTGTCCCTCTCATAGACAGACTTTTATTTCAGATATATCCTCTTTCATTTAGCTGTGCTTCAGTCAAAGGTTTCCTGCTGCTGTGATTAAAATCCTTGAGCCCTGCAGGTGGGCACCAAACATTTTCCCTCGGATTAATTTTTGCTTTGCCATGGAAACACATTTACACTCTTATTAAATGTCTCTGCAGAAAATAAGCAAAGTGCATGGTGGTATTAAATAACCAGTTCACGGTCAAATTCAATTATGTGCACATATCGTACCTGTGCAACAGAGAAAAGGCCTCATTAGTGTGCATGAATTCTGTTTTAATTGCTCCCCTAAGAGACTGTTTTGTTTGCTGTTGCCAAATGTCTTGCTCCCCTCAGTGGCAGCAGTGGTGCTGTACTTGGAGGTCCCTGGGGCAAGTGCCAATGAGGTGTTTGGGCCCATGTGTCTGATGCTGCTGCTGGGCACCGTACACTGCCAGATTGTGTCGACTGAATCCAGCCGGTGGCCCTCGGGCAGTCCAGCTGCCAGCTGCACCACCAGCCCTGCACGCAGGAGGAGGTGGTGTTTTCTAATTGTGGTGTTTTCTAATTCATTTGCCTTCACCAGCACACCCTCACCTCCTGGCATGAGCACACATTCCACACACAGCAACAGAGCCAAAGACCCTGAACCAACCTACAGTTTTGTCTGTTCACTTAAGCCGCTCTGATACTCTCAATAACTCTCACACCCATGTGGGTCCAGGTCATTTTGTGATGGCTGCAGCGTCCACAGTCTCTTTGTCTCTTGCTGTTATTTTTATCATGTCTCGTCCAGGCCGAGGAAGGGCAGAGGCCTGAGAAAATCAGAAGAAAAAAATGACAACAGAGACGCAGAGCAGCAGGGAGTCTGGCAGTTTGATGGAAGCGAAGAGAGAAGCGAACAGTCACTCATCTCACTCGTCAATGTCAGTGCTTATATTTGTATGATTATATATATCTATATTGGAAATGCACTTGGAAATAGATTGTGTTTTATTGGAATTTGTATTTTCTGTTTGACAGTAATGAAAATCTGTTGCCTTGCTTAGTGCTTAGTGTGTGATAATGCACTTCATCATGGATCAGTCAATTCCATAACATTAAGTATCTTTAAAGATGTTTTTGGTGGATTCTTACACAGAACAAACGAATGTCTGGATTCGGGGCATCTGATGAGCTCTCCAGTGAGGAAGAGGAAGGGGTGCAGCCAGTTGAGGTAGCTCGTCCATTGCCTCACCAAGAGAGATCGCCTGCTGCAACCTGGACATCTGCCCCAGGTCCTTCTGTGAGGAAGCGAAATCTGAAATCCAACCCTAAACCCACAGTGAGAACTCAGATGAACCTTATTGTCCCACTGGATGTTATTAGACCTGAAGTTATATGCGCGAGGTGACCTTTGATCTACTCTGTGTACTGGAAGCAGGAAGGGACCGGGGTATCTGCAAAGGTGAAGCCTCGGGAGGTGGAACGCCTTAGGCCAAGCGTGGGCTCTCATCCTGCTTCTGACACGGACGACACAATGTGGGAAGAGCTTCTCCAGGGTCCCGACTCCGCTTCCACTGGGAGCAGCGACAGTGAGAGCAACGGGAGGTACAATGCAGGCATGGCAATCCCACAAACCAACACGCTGAGCAGCGATGACGAGAGCCTGCAGCAGGGAATCAGCGGGGTAAAAACCTGAAGTACCCTTCTTCACCTAGGCTTGTCTTTAAGAATTTTGGGAATCTGTGCTTTGATTACTTTGATTCATTATGTCCCTTTATGAAGCCGGTGCCAAGTCTGAAACAGTAATTTAAAGTGCCCCTCATACAGAAACTGCATCCTGAGCTGTTTCACAAAGAACAAGCAACATGCTTCATATAGAAACAGACTGAATCAACTATAGTTCAAGTAAGAATGATTAAAGTATTGCAAATGGATCTATTTTTAGCCTCTGCTGTGGTCTGGTTAAAAGCCTAATTTATGGAAATTACTAAAGATGCAACGTCAACACGGCAGCACCATTAAAGGTCATCTGTTTCTACTGATGGGCAAAGACAAGAGTCCATAATGGCAGTTAACTGGATGTTATATCTGATGTTTCCTTTCAGAACCAGCTGTCCTGGCTGCAAGCATGTCACCCATCCAAAGACCGTGTTAGTGCCATTATATGGGAGCAGGGCGAATGTAAGAAAGCAGACATGTCAGTACTGGAGATCAGTGGAATCATCCTCACACGGGTACACATATTTGTTTATATTGATTTTTAGAAAATTACTTATATGTTAATTAACTTGTACAGCAAAGTATGGGTGTTTCAAACTGGCCAGTGATGCTTTAATTTGCATAATATATTGGTAAAAAAAACACACACATATATGTATGCATACATGTATATGTGTATGTATACCCTAAAACCCTCACACACACATTGTGTTCATGTACTATGGTGCTGTTTCTTGCTCTTAGGTGAAGTTGGTGGAGCAGGGCATGGGTTACCTTATGCTTGGTGGGCTGATGACTGCAATTCTGGCCCTACTTCCCTTTGGTTTCCGCTTGGCTCAGCACCTGGACGTGTTTAGCCTTGGATCCCTGTCCCCGTCAGAGCTGCTGGAGATGGCAGTGGGTCCGCCTGATGCAGGAACCTACGCATTTTTCTTTATCACAACAGTGCAAAGAGTGTGCCTCATAGGATTATTCTTCTTCATGATGTGTGTGGCTGAGAGGACGTACAAGCAGGTGAGAGGTGATTTTGTCTTGTGTAAGGCATTGTCTTTTTGCCCCTTATTTCCACTTGTGTCTTGTGTTTGACTTTGTGGACTCTGAATCTCAGAGTCAAATGTAAGGAGACCTTGACTTTACATCAGCAGTTTCTCTTTTAGCAAGATGAATCTGAATTATCTTCCTAAATTGCATTCTTATATATCGCTTATATCTGAAAACTTGCATATCTGAGAGCACTGACATGATCCTGACGTCAGACTCAGCTGGATTTATACTGCTAGTAAAGCCACTCGTGTGTTCCCGTGGTTACAGTGCAAACTGCTAAATGGGCAGTTTCATGGTCCACCTTACTAGGCTATAAACCTGCTCCAGGTATATTATCTTATCTTCCTGCATCTTTGAAGATATTCTATGTTAATATCCTAATCTTGATTCCCAAGACAGATGTGTATTGGCCATAATTAGAAACACGAACATACAATCAACTTGTATATAATAGCACAAAAATATTGATGTTACCAATTTACATGTTTATTTCCTCCTGTCTTAAGATTCTGTGAACACTTATGGTAACAGTGTAGAGTTTATTCAAATTGGGCAAAAAAAATTAGTGATTTTGTTTTTGTTTGTTTCCACATAACAGAGACTTTTATTTGCCAAGTACTTCAGCCACCTCACCTCAGCTCGCAAGGCCAAGAAGTCCGAGATTCCTCATTTCAGGCTGAAGAAAGTCCAGAATATAAAGATGTGGTTGTCACTTCGCTCGTTTCTCAGGGTGCGTACTCTGCAGCTTTCACACTGCCCTGCACAGTGTTTCAGGAGTGATGTATGTCTTCGCTTATAGAGGTGTGTCACTGTCTCACTTGTTCGTTGCAGAGACGCGGGCCACAGCGTTCGGTTGACGTCATTGTCTCCACCATCTTCCTGCTAGCACTTTCCATCTCATTCATCATCTGTGCCCAGGTCAGTCATATCTGCTGGAGGGTTTCTGATCTGCTTAGAGAGCGCAGATTTAATAATCCTGCTCTCGTAGAGTCTGATGAAAAAGCAGCAGCTGCAAAACCTGCCACCTTCTAATAACATTACATGAGCGTAGATAAGCTTTAATGCTCAGCATGACTATGAAGTCTTGTTTTTGCTCCTCCTCAGCTTCTGCACAGCCACAAGACATTCCTAGAGTCTCTGACAAACTGGGAGCTGGTGGTGTGGGCCTCCTCCCTCATCTTGTTTCTGTTACGACTGGCCACACTGGGCTCAGAGACCAACTGCAAGTACAGCAACTCCTCTGTGCTGCTCACTGAGCAGGTAAGAGTGTGTGTCTGCAAAACAGCATCAGAGCTTTTCCTCCTGCGTGGTTTCTACACTGAGCAGCACCATTGCGATTCACGGTGTAATTCGTTTGCATGTTTGAATAAATCACCTTCTCTGTGTGTTGCAATTTTATTTCTGTAAACAAAATTGTTCTCGATTACAGATCAATTTGTATCTAAAGATGGAGAAAAAGCCCAACAAGAAAGAAGAACTAAGTATTGTGAACAACGTTTTGAAACTTGCTACAAAACTGATGAAGGTAAACGAAACATCATTCATTTCAACATAGTCGCCTACAGTATCTGAGTTATTTTGCTTTGAGACAAAGGTTCACACTACGGGCCTAGTGTGGCCCAGATTCATTTCTTTGTGAGAGTATAAACAACCGATAAGGCATGGACTGGAATTTTCACATCAGATTCAGTTCAAGTTTGTTTATGGCTCTAAATCAGATACATGTTGTATTTCTGTGGAGTGAGAGGTCAGTGGACAACATTGTGATCTGAATCAGAATTAAGTGTTTCTGTGACGTCTCCATTTGTAGACTCCTGTCATTGTGTACTACGTAATTCATGATGTGGTACTTTTGCACATGCGCTACACATTTGATGTGTTCACACTGGAGTCGGATACAGGTCACATTTTTAAATGGTAATCTGGAAAAAACAGTTTGTTCTGGAAAGAAATCACAATTGAGCACTACGGCCTGTCATACGCAGATACTTGTCTAGCTGTCGATAAGTACGATTTTTTTTTCCAGAGAAGCTGATGCCAAAAACCTTTTAATAAATAGGAATTTCACTGATTCGGTGTCTCAGACCACCTACTTGGGCTGAATTGATACACGGAGTACTTGATAAACACATGTAAATGTCAGGTGTCATGTCTCAGGTGATAAAGAGGGTCTGTCTTTTATTGCTTCAGTAACAAAACAACATATTTAACAATTCAGACAAATACTGTGCTCGCTCTGACCTCCCCCAGGAGCTGGACACTCCATTCAGACTTCTGGGTCTGACTGTGAACCCTCTGATCTACAACATCACTCGGGTGGTCATCCTGTCCGCTGTGTCAGCTGTGGTCAGCGACCTCCTGGGCTTCAACATCAGAGTGAGAATCCTCCAGCATTGTGTGAAATATACAGGTTTATAATGTTGCTGCAAGATGGAACTACAAAGCAAACAACACTTTTTCTCGGTGGAAGCAGAAAAAACAACTGTTGCCTCGTCACCAGTTGTTCACAACCAAGCCGTGGCTTGGTGCAAATTTCAGCTCTATACTAAGATGGACTGAGCTGATTTTCTCCTGGCTCAATTTTTGTATTTGCTTCACAGACATGAGATTAGTTTCTATCAAAGCTCTCTGTGAAAAAATGTCATTGCGCTGCCTCGGTTGTTTTGCAAAATAATCACTGTCCTTCTCTTCTACTTTTCCAGCTATGGAAAATCAAGCCTTAATGTGAAAACAGCAAACCACTAACAGTTGGACACTGGAGACCAGAGACTCCCCTCCTCTGCTGCAGCCAGCCACGCACCTGTGCATAAAAAGAAAAAAGTGCAAACCTACTGAAAGTTTGGTTGTTGTCTGTGCCTTTCATCATTGATCACAAGCCTAAAACACTCTTGTAGTGGCTCACACCTACAAACAGCAAGTGTGGTAACACACACTTTACATCCACCTAGTGCCTGACCTTCAACCCTTGAATGTTTCCCTAATTGTGGGGTTAAATCTAGTGGCAAGTTCAGGTGTTATAGTCATTTCAGGCTTCTGTGGTGTCCAGATTTCCTCATGAATCTTGTACAAATGTGTGAATACAATGTGGAAGTGTGAAATGAGACAAAAGGAGATGATGATGTGAAAGGTTTGTTCTTTGTTAGCCACTGGTGTTTCTCTTTCATACGGGATCACAATTACTTGTAAAAAAAAAAAAAAAAAAAAAAAGTTCCTGTGTGCTATCTTAAGCCAGTGAATCAAATGCGAATTAAAGGGGCATGTGACTGTATTAAATTGAATGAACTGCCATGGGACTCAACCTTCAACCTTTTATAATATTTAAGGAGACAACATTGTGATTGTAAATGGGCTTTATTTATTTGGGATTATTTGTTTCAGCGCTTAAACTTGTGACGGTACCTGTAAGTCATGACTGACCACTATCTGCCCTTTGTATCGAGGACCATTGTTGAATGGAGGGGTCGGGGGACGCTTTGCAAAGTGTTATGCTTAAGAAAAATGTTTGATAAAGGTGAATAAATGTCTTTCATCCATGGGCAGTGTGGCATTGGTTTCCTGCAGAGCTCCTCTGCGCCTTTCAACTATCGGTACTGAGTGCCGACGTGCGTCTATTATCAGTGTTACGGTAAAAGCTGGGGGAAAATGACGTAGCGGCACACCTCCAGTCCCGGCTGGAAGGACACCAGGAGGCATCTCAGTACTGCAAGGACAGGCCAGCAGACCGGCCCCTGACCACACTCCGTGCGACAGATTACTGTGGAGCTGCCGCCGTATTTTCCGCGTATTCAGGTACAATAGACAAATAAGGAAAAATGAATGTGATGCTGTTGGTAAAGCGCTGTGTCTGGACAATGTTCGAGGTGGATTATGTTATAAATGTGTCACATGAACTCAGTCACCCCATGGAGAGAGAAAATCGCTGCTTCCCTCACTCATCTGTGCCTTGGTAAATGTAGAGCATTAGAAAAGGATTTATGTATGATTTCGTGTTATTATAGGGATGATGTGGCAGCGCGTGATATCCTCCTCCTGCTCCTCTAGTTGCATCCGTGGGTGAAACCAGGGATGCTACAGTGGCTGCATAAAACATTTCGTTTTTTTTCCCTTTGCTTTGCAAAATCTGCTCCTACAGTGACACCAGTACATGCATGTGCGTCTGTCATCTGTGTTTCTTCCCAGCCCAGACAATGCCACACTGAGAGAGAGAGAGAGAGAGAGAGACAGAGAGCTCATTTCAACATGTCAAGCACCCAGATAGACAATGGCTCTGCAAACTCAGCAGAGGCTAAGAAAACAGACCTGAGAATGAATGAGAAGAAATGCTGTAAGTAAAAGGCTAAGATCCTCTATAACTAGATTCGAGCAAGTGCTTCTGCATGACTGCTTCCACAGTCCACAGGTGTGACACAAGGCCCCCTATTGTTCACCGTGGAGGACAGGTCAGCCACTTGGCTCTATGTCACAGCACAAGAAGGCTTCAACCTGCAAAAGTTATAAGCGAATCTCTGTAGAGCAAAAATAGAGTGTGTGACGCCTTCTGTGGTTTCTACAGTTCGTAAGCAAATTGCCTTCCTCTCCCAGGATGAGCCTCCCTCTAATCTAGTCTTTGACCCCAGTCCACTGATGATATTTGTGTCCAAAGAGACATTATTTTTGTCCAATGTGCACACACACACGGCCTAGTTATTAATCTCAATCTTGCATGCATGGAATAAAAACTAAAGTATTGAGAGGTGTTTGAAGTGTTGTTCCTTGCAACCCAACATTTACATTTGGATATTTCCACGAATTCCAGTGTCTTTTACAAAGTGTCTAAGGAAAGATAAACATAATTTTCTCACAATTTAGTACTGTTCCTATTACATGTATAACAAATGTCTCCTGTGCAGCATGGGCCTCCTACATGACTAACTCGCCAACAGTAATCGTGATGATCGGCTTGCCAGCAAGAGGGAAGACCTACATGTCAAAGAAACTCACACGTTACCTCAACTGGATTGGGGTTCCAACCAAAGGTAGTGCATGGCCTGAAACCAAGATGTGCATTTGATTAGAGAAGTCCAGAGCACATATGTCAAATGAGATTTGATATAGCCTGCTCATCTTAAGGCACAACATAGTTGACACATGGTATGTCAGTGTTCAGCAAACTGTACTTTATTCTAGACCATGGATAGTCAATCTAAAATAGAAAAGATGTAGATTGCTAAACTGAGTGCAGTAACACTTTGCAGTAAAAGTCTAAATGTTCTCTCTATTGTCATGAGCAACAACAACCTCCCCGCCTCGACTGACTTGTGTGTTTAAATGTGTTTGTCTCTTTCAGTATGGAGAGCTAAATTTAGCACACAATCAAAACTGGCATTTTTTTTCAAAATCTGCTTCTATTGCCCAAAGTCGACTTTTCACAGGTCTAGCAAGGTCAGAGCGTTAACGTTGTCTGTTGTCATTTTACAGTGTTTAACTTGGGTGTGTACCGCAGAGAGGCTGTCAGAGCCTACAAGTCCTATGATTTCTTCCGCCACGACAATGAGGAAGCTATGAGGATCAGGAAGTGAGTCCTGTCAGTGCAAAGATGCTCCTGTTCATTCGTGGTATATTGGTATGTCGGCTGTAGCTGCAGCACCTTCTTCTGCATCTGTGTCCAGGATTGCCCCCTTGGTTAGTGTGCCTGTTTGTTATTCTGCAGGCTGCTCTGCTGCATAGGTGACTAAGCTGTTTTTGGGCCAGCAGTCGATACTTGTCCAGGGTCAGCCCACTGCTCATGCTGCCTTTAACTGACACTGATCTATTCTTAATGTGAACATGCAGATTCACTGCAATAGAGTGTGTTAGCACCAGGTTTCCCATTTGTGCCCAGATCAGCCGCAAATCACTGCTGATCACAGAGAGAGGGGAATGCTGTATGTCGCTCTACGTGGGGCAGCAGGAGTAATTGATGGCTCTCACAGATCCTGGCCGTGTGAAAATGTGACAGGTTGTTGTTGGCATCCCAGTGCTGAATTGTGACCTAGATATGAAACAAGCTGCCGCTGTCACTCCAAGGCCAGCATCAGCCCCCTAGGGTGTTGCATGAGTGTCCAGCCTGGGTCAGACAGCAGAAGGGAATAAATCCTGATAGTTTGCCTTTTTGGTTGTGCCCTGTGGACAGTCCAGGGATAGTGCTGCATTTTGTGAGAAGAGCTTGGATCCATCAGATGAGAAAATCATCTAAGATCTAGTCTCCGATTTAGCCTGGCTCCATACAGGCATAAAAAAATCCACCAATCAGCACCTCTCAAGCTCAGCCCCAGTTATATATAAGTATCTTATATGTGTATATATCTTACACGTGTTTGTTAGGATTGTGAGAGTGGCACCAATCTCCTCCAGCAGGCAAATGAGTGCCACTCCAGGTTTTCAATATTTTTACTTAAGTCACAGGACAATGTAGTGTTACAGGGTTGTAGTGCAGACTTGATCCATAAAACCATTAGAAAAGGGCTTTTCTCTCAAGGGTGGCGAGTGCAGTTAGATGTATAGATGTGTATAGAATAGATGTCATAGATACCTCTGAGCTAAAATACGACAAATAAGACATTATCTTTGTGCTAAATACTATTTTTTGAGGGGCAGACGAAGTAACAACTGGCACAATTTGAATGATTTACAGTCAGAAGAAGCACATGTGTGAATCTGAGTGCCTGTGATTGTGGATGTTAGTGAATAAGAGCTCACAGAGAGGCTCAGTGTTTTCTCTCTCCCCCACAGGCAGTGTGCTCTGGTCGCTCTGCAGGATGTGAAGGCGTACCTGACAGTGGAGGGAGGTCAGATAGCGGTGAGCGTCTCTCTGTCCATCTGTCTGCCCTTCTGTTGACTCATTTCCAAAAGCTTTAAAATACCCTGAGCGCAACTTAATCCTTACTGTCCCACTTGCATTTTCTTCTACACAAAGGCTTATGAAATACAGTTTGTTTTATTTTTACTTCTTCTGCAAGGTGTTTGATGCAACCAACACAACACGGGAGCGACGAGACCTTATTCAAGCTTTTGTTAAGGAGAATGCATTCAAGGTAAGTTTGGCTTAACCGAAAACATACTTGTTTGGTTTTGCTCTTGGTCCTGGCTGTAGATTGGACTTTTCTGTAAGCTACAAGCTTTAACTGAGCTTGACCCTGAGTTTGTAACTTTTGCTGCTTGCTCCATAGCTCCATAAATATTTCTTGATGTAAGAGAAGCACAGTTGGAAGAGAACCCACTAAAATGTTTAATCTTATTTGGAAACCCTTGAGTGCAGGGAGCGCTAAGTTTCCAGGGCTCCAGGTTTTGAGCCCCAGGTTAAAGCTCAAAAATCTTAATGCGCAGAGTTCTCCCATCGTCTTTGTGGGTTTCTTCCTGATACTCTGGCTTTCATCTACAGTCCCAAAATCTGAGGCCAAATGGAGAGAATGGACCATGAGTGTCGTGCAATGGACAGGAGACCTGACCTGGATAATATTCCCTGACTGTTATTTGTTAATAATTAAGATTCGTGTTAAAATATTGAATTATCAGCTCTGCAGATGTTTCATTTGGAAGGAAAGGCTCTCAATATTGTTGTCATAAATACTTTCCAGTGTCTGCCCACTGGAAAGCCTGCCCACAGGCTCTCTTTAATCCCAGGTGAAACCGGTCTGGTGTGTCTCACAGTTCCAGGCGGCGATGGTACATGTTGACCCTCTGAGCTGCCCTTTTTCCAACAGGTGTTCTTCGTGGAGTCTGTGTGTGACGACCCAGAGGTCATCGCTGCTAATATCCTGGTATGATCTCAGACCCTGCAAAATTTGACTGTGACTTCTTGTCCAGGTCAAACCCATAATCTATTAATATTCACACCGTCTGCTGCGTTATGTAACGACGCTTCTGCTTACTGACGTTGTTTGCATGTGCTGAATACCCATGACAGGAAGTCAAAGTCTCCAGTCCAGATTACCCTGAAAGACACAGGGAGAGAGTAATGGATGACTTTCTCAAGCGAATCGAGTGCTACAAGGTTACGTACCAACCTTTAGATCCTGATGATTACGACAAGTGAGAATTTATCAAATCTTTTTGCAATTATTCATGAACTTTTAAAAATAAAACTGAAAAAAAGTACTATGAAACAGTGAAAATTGTATGTATAAAATGTTTTCAGCGTCATACAAAGGCTGCAGTTCAGATCAATGAACACAAGATGGCGACAGTAAACAATCATATGATTCACCGACTTGATTTCCTGGGTCCAACAGGGACCTCTCTTTCATCAAGGTGATGAATGTGGGCCGGCGTTTCCTGGTGAACCGGGTGCAGGACTACATCCAGAGTAAGATTGTCTACTACCTCATGAACATCCACGTGCACTCTCACTCCATCTACCTGTGCAGACACGGAGAGAGCAACCACAATGTGGAAGGCCGTATTGGAGGCGATTCTGAGCTTTCTCCCCGTGGGAAACAGGTGCGATTCTGCCAGGTTCTCTGTCATAATCCTCTCTTTATGAATTAGCCAGTGTCCCCTGGAAACCGTATTAAAAGCCTTTTTGGAGAAAGATAGCTGGGTGATGATAAGATGTACTACACTGTGATATGAACAACCGAGCGACGACCTTTATCACATTTAATCCATTCTGTTCACATCCATGGAATAAACACCACTGACGTTAAGTACTTTCTCCTTCTCTCACTTTGCAGTTTGCCCACGCTCTGCGAGATTTCATTGAGGAGCACAAACTGTCAGATCTGAAGGTGTGGACAAGCCAGCTCAGAAGAACTATCCAGACAGCAGAGGAGCTGGGGGTTCCTTATGAGCAGTGGAAGATACTCAACGAGATTGATGCTGTCAGTAGGCCTCTGCGTCTCTCCTAGCAGGCTTTACATTTATCAAGACTGTCAGTCACCTGAGCAGATACACAACCAGCCAAGCCAAGATAGACATCTCTTTGTACCTTTTAAATTAATTGTATTCACTTTTGTTTAAGCAAGTTTGTCCCACTTAGATCAAAGATCTCTTTTGTAAGGGAGACGTGGCCAAGAATGGCAGCACATATTGTTATAAAACAGATTCAAACTTGTCTCAAACTTTTACTTTACTACGTGGTTTTAACATAAAGACAAACACTGTCCTGTTCTCACCCAGGGTGTGTGTGAGGAGATGACATATGAGATGATCCAGAAAACATTCCCAGAGGAGTTTGCTTTGAGGGACCAGGACAAGTACCACTATCGCTATCCAGGGGGAGAGGTGACCGTCCGCAATAACTTGATAGCCACAAAGTTGTATTAATATCAAGGATATCAAGGATTTTCATACACAAGTTTACAAATAGAAAACAAGAAAGATGGTGTTAAAGTTAGATAAAGTTAGATCTAGGTTTTTCTGCCGATTGTTAAAAAGCATCTATTTAGTCGGTTTGAACCGGGGTCTTAAGAGGATTTCTAGAAAATCAGTAAAATATTTCTGAGAAAGAAATCACCTACCCCTCCTTTCAGTCTAAGTAGTTAAAAGGAGACCATTAATGATTGAATGGAGTATTCCCTTGTTTGTTGTCCTTGTTTGTTGATGCATGGAGCAGGTATTCATCCAGCCTTATACGTATATTTGAGCCAGAATCAGCAGTGGAAGAACTAAGTGAAAGTACATGCACATGCTGTATTACTTTGTAAAGGTATAGGTATCCAAGGGCAAAATAGGATTGTCACTGTGGATCCCCTTTGAGGTTTTGATTAATTTAACTGATATCAATCAACAATTCTAATATTTTGACATGTCACAGTAGTAAAAGCACAGCTGTGTGTGTGTGCCTAGGTTGATGACAGCTGGATGCTATTAAGCTGCTTTCACTCCAGTGTCCTGGAATAGTGCATCCCATTTTACAGGGATACTAAATTAGAACGGAGGAAAACTTTCCATGCTCTTCCTGCTGCTACTGACCTGCAGCTCTTGTTCTCTGTGTCTGTCTCTTTCTCTGTCAAACTCTCTCTCTCTGTCTGTCTCTATCTCTAGTCATACCAGGACCTTGTTCAACGTCTGGAGCCGGTCATCATGGAACTGGAGAGGCAGGGCAACGTGTTGGTCATCTGCCATCAGGCTGTGATGCGTTGCCTGCTCGCTTATTTCCTGGACAAGAGTGCAGGTCACATTATATACAATAGCTCACACTTAGATACAAGGTGCCACAAGGTGTTGTTTACGCTCTATTTCATCCCACACAGACGATCTGCCGTACATGAAATGCCCGCTTCACACAGTCCTCAAACTTACTCCTGTTGCGTATGGTAAAAAAGCTCTTTCACTTATGCGCTGAATTTTGTGTCATTTTACATACATTTGTTTCAGTGTTTCTGTCTCCTGTCCTGCAGGTTGTAAAGTGGAAATGTTTTATCTCAACGTGGAGGCAGTTAACACACACCGAGACCGGCCTCTTGTAAGTCTGTCTGGATCATTTGACAAAAAAATTTGGTGCAAAAGTTTGCATTCATGGCTATTGTATTAAAACTGTGCATGCACAGTTGTGATTTACAACAAACCCCAACATCTAATCCAAAGTCCAATGGCTCTTTGTCTTTTTTGCTGTGCCTGTTAGCACTCACACACTGCCTGGGTGTGTGAGGCCTTGCTTCCTCGACTCCCTTTCTGATTTGCCTGTTTTTATGTCCCTTTTAACTTTAATCCTCTATTAATTAGTCTTGCTTGAGCTGTGAGCTAATGAATGTAAAGTCACCTCTTAATTTGGTATTATTTTACCTTCATGGAGGCAATGGCTGATTGTGCTACCTTGCTTCCCTGGCTGTTTCAATCACAATGTTATGGTTGCATCCTGACATGTGACATCTTGATGTTTGTGCTAGAAGGCTGCTGAGTTTGGGCTTTTGGTCCCATTTTTCAAAAATTCTTTGCCCTTTCACAAGGTTTTTTTTATCTTGACCAGAGTAGGTGTCTTCCCCATGTCACCAGGGTTGTGTTGTGTTTTCTGTGGTGTGGTGCAATGATGTGGTTGAAAGGTTACTAAAAGCGGCTTCAGTTGTGTTACCTGTTGCTGTGGGTCCATGTTGAGAGGACGGCTAGTTAGCTCTGCTGTGTCTGGTCAGGGAAATCCCCCCCGGGTTTTGTCTGTCCCCCCATCTCTTTCCTTTAACACTTGCGGTATTTCATCTCCTACCAGGGTAAAATCCCGAGGGACTCTGCTCACATACACCGGCGGAATAGTTACACTCCTTTGTCCAGTCACGACCAGGTCAAGCGTCCCAGGCTCTACAGTGCGGGCAACCAGCCCTGGCTACCGCTCGCCCCCACCCCATCTGCACTGATGCCAGAGGGACGGCAAAGCCAAGTTAGTGCCAGAGTTAAAGGCTCCCCCCTCCACAACCCTGATGCCAAAAAAGTTGGGATGTTTTGTAAAAGATTAATAAAAACAGAATTAAAAAAAGGTGGGCACCAGCATTTCTGTGCACATATTCTTTATTTTTGACAAAATGCTGAACTTTGCTCCATCCTTGCGATGATGCTCCGTCCAGTTAACAGGGTAAACTGTGGAACAATCTAAAGAGGTGTTTTTTTGATCGTTCCACAGGCTTCCCATGATGTTGACTCTGTCCCAACTTGCTTTAATAAGAACAGGAAGGTTGATGAGATGGAACATCAAACACATTGGCTTTGTGACATTTTTTAACGATTTAGCGTTTGTCAAAAAATACTAGTTTGTGCTCACATTCTGTTTTATTCATTTTTTACCCGGGGTTCCCGCTTTTTTGGAATTGCGGTTGTGAATCAGTCATCGTCAGCTGTAATCAGTCACCTTCCACCACAGTTTGTAACCCTGTGTTTGAAATTCCCTCGCCTCAGTTGTGGATCCTCTGGTTGATTTAGTGTCTGTGTTGAAAATGACATACATGGAATCCATCTCTCTGTCTTTCTGCCTACCTCTCTATCTGTCTGTCTCTCCCGGGGCATGTTTTGGATCTTGGATTGGTTACCTTTTCCATTTCCTCTCAAGTCTGCATCTGTTCCCAAAGTCAGATGTTAGTCCTGCATGACCCTGGCTTCACCTCTGGGCTGTCTCAGCTTGAATATGCAGATCAGCATGCCTTCTTTTAGCCAAGAAAAGTTTCTCATTACACACTTTGATCGTAATTAGAAAAATAAACACATTATTAGCCTTATGTAACCTTTATGAATATACAGTGGTGATTAAAAAAAACATTTGAGAAAATAAACACAAATGATAGACATCAACATCGACAATTTAGAGGAACAAAATGTTGAAATATAAAATGCATATTCATACTTTTACATGCTGTGTATTTGTTGGTCTTGCCTTGTGGGTACAGTGCTTCAGCCCTTCTCCACATTTCTATCTATCTCTCTCTTTCTTCCATTTTCTACAAATCTGCCTCACAGCCCCGGATAGGAAGCGGTTGTCTGTGAGTATTTCAGAGACTTGGCCCTTCATTTTCTTTCCCATTTTTCAGCTCATGTCATTGTAACCCATGTCAGTTTCTTGTCCTGGTGCTGTATTTTTATGTTTTCCGTCTTTGGGATTCTCCAATCTTCCATCACTTTTGCACTTCACCAAAAGAGCTGCTGTTGGTTTTGTTTCATATCAGCAGCCTTATCAGGAATCACACACAGATTCTCTGGTAGTTATGTAGCCTGAAATGGTAAATACAAAGGACAGTAGAGAAATATATTAAGTGAAGAAAATAAATAATTTGTTACACATCTCAGGTAATGTGGCCATGTAACCACTCTTCATGTGGTTCTCTCATACAGAGTTAAGATTCGTGGCGCCCTGGGAAGCTATTCGTTTCCTTGAATAGATTTTGCAGCTGTGAGACATCAAATTGTGAAAGTCAGTGACATTTTCTTTTTCTTTAAGGAATCCCTGTGTGAAGGAATCGACTTTGACAGCCCAGAAGAAACTAGTGGCTGTGTCCGCTTCTGAGTGAGCAGGGGAATGTGTCCGCACAGCACAAACCACCTTTTCAGGACGATGATCAGATTAAAGATGCCACACATCAAATATAAAAAGAAGAAGGTTCCTTTGTCCTAACTAGCTATCTCATCATAAATAAAGTCATCATGTAAGATTTCTCTGCATGCTGACGCTTTAATCTTAAATCCCTCTCATCAGTATCATAAACAGATCTGCATGTGACGCAAAATCACTCCGTCAACAGCATACCACAAACTAAACATTGTACATGTTACAATGCCTTACTGATGGAGATAGACTTAGCGCCTCTGTATTTGCCACTGAATGTATTAAAAACAACGTATGCATCATTGTGCGAAATACCAATTGTCACTTTCACAAAGAGCATGTTACAAAGTAGATGCTGTAAAATATTTTTGTAATAAAAATTGCACTCATCTTCTGTAAAGCCCCACATGCATTTGTGAGCCTCAATTAAGACATCGTCTGTTATGTTTGTGTTTAGATTTAGATTTGAGAGATCACCGACACAATATATTCTAAAGGAAATATGTTTCTCTGTATTTAAAGCAAAGTATATTTAATGTGCTGTCACACCAGGGCTGCCCATTTTAGACACCAGAGACAGTAGATCAAGATAGGATTTTCTTTTTCTTCAATCCTCTGCCATTCATTGTTTTGGCTGGTGTCATCTTTAACAAAATGTAAATGTTAAGTGCTATTCTGTTGATGTTGTTCATTATCTGTGTATTTTTAGGAGGGATATCGAATCAAATTTATGTTTAGTGCTTAAATCGTCATCCATTACTTCAGCCATGCCTGACACAAAAGTCCTTGATTCTTGTGCAGCAAATCACGTATAATCTTTTCTCTGATTATTGTGTCAATATTGATGTTATTGCCCGACTCACAAGAGCCTACATGTGCCTTTTTCGCAGACAATAAAAATGACTTTTGAAGTGATATATTTTTTCACTATCATAATATATGTTAGTAGTATGGATCATTTTAGCACATGGTATTTTCCGATTGCTGTTTTTTCTTATGTGTGACCTCCATTTACTTGTTTCTTGTTTTATCTAAATTGTCTCATGGCTATTTATGGTGACCTGTTACTTTATGAGTCCTAAGGGATATCTACAAATAAAGCAAATAGTGAAAGAGAATCTGCTTCTCTGGATAAATATTACACCACAATTATTAGAAGAGAACAATTATTTGTGACACAGATAACACGGTCTAGCAGTGTGTGTGTATATATATATATATATTCACATTTTCACAAAAAGTTAGTCTAAACCCAAGTTACCCAAAGAGTATTAAAGTAGTCCTTTGTACGTCCTGTAAATATGAAGAGGAACAGATAACAACAGCGGCATCTAGTGTCAAGGTGTAGAAAAATGAATTGGCCTCACCAGCAGAAATGCCATTTGCCAAAACAACCAGCCTAGAATGCAACTGAAAAGGTATTAAAATCTAAATATAGTACACATATATGTATTACATGTATATGATGTGAGACAAGTGCTACATGAACTGCACAGCTAAATTACACTCAAGTAGCTTTAAGCTGCTCTCTATGATGGAGACTCACTTCCTTCAGACCTCCAGGATATCAAGGCCTCAAAGAGACATATTGTATATTGATTTGTTGATTGATTGCACAGATCCATGGGAAATTGTTTTGCCACTGTCATTTGCTTCCTCACAAGGACTGTCCATGTTCCTCTAAATTCCCATTTGACTGGTTTCCATCTGTTTACTCTTTGTCACATACTCTGATGTTGACCATGTTTGCGTAACCCCCTAATCAACAAATAGACTTCAAAAAGACACCCTTATTCTGTCATTTTGTTTCAGATCCTCACCAAGCCTGCAAGCTAGCAACATCAAAGCACATCATTTAGAAACATTTAGAAAGAATTCAACAATCTCAAGACATTCGTGATCACCTTTTACTCAGCTGTCTATTCTCATCTCCATCACCATATGGTACAGTGCCGCTTTTCCCCAGACCAAGAACAGTTCAGCAGGAAAGCTGATCAGCTGTAAACTGCCCTCACTTGAGTACACCTGCAGGTCTCTGAGTCAGGTAGTAAATACTGTGGTTGACCTCTACCACCCTCGACACAACCTGTTTGAGATGCTCTCCACAGGAGTAGGAGGTTGTGGTCCATCAGATGCTTCCCACTGCTCCCACTCCTGCAGACTCCTGCAGAAGCACCATGACCATCCAACCTCTTACAGAGAGAGAGAGAGAGAGAGAGAGAGAGAGATACACCAATCTGTCACCAACCTTTGGGATCTAATACTTTCACCACATGATTGCAACACAAAGCTGTAATCTACCTGAGATACTACCCAATGAAACAAACTGACGCATATCACCAAAAAAAATTAGGTTGAAGAAAGATGTACTATAGACTTCCCAGCAGGGCTCCTGATATACATACTGTCTGTTCTAATGTAGAAAGTTATCTTGTCTATCTGGTTTGTCTGGTTTGTTTGCTGTCACTTATATTATTGTATTAGTCTTAATAATAATCTAGCTCTGAGTAGTTATCTATCTTATAATTATCTAGCATTTGTGCTAGATAATGATGGGTCGTACTGCGCCGGAGCTTCAGAGCTCGTGCCGAGTCCCGGAAGTTTTTTTGCATAGCGCGTATCGAGCATAGATGTATTACGGTATCGAGGTTTGCTTTTGTATGGGTGAGTGGCGTCACAAATGACGTTGCAGTTCAGGAAGCGGTTCGAGTTTTGCCCCTCATATAGTCTCACGGCGGAGTGGAGAACGTCCGCACAGGCCGGCCATCTTACAACGGTCAAGCTTTCTGGCAGAATCTGTGAAACCTGATGTAAACAGAGGTAAGGCCAGTAATTTGCACAGAAGTTAAAGCTCTTATCTTGCTGAATTTTGACGGATTTACAAACGTTTAGAAACGCGTACAAGCATTAATCTATTCAGGACATGATATGTTACACAACTATGTAGCATCATAAATACAGATTTGATGTTTGTAACAAACCAAACCGTTTGAAATTTGGGCAAGTTATGTATCTTAGAAGCACATGTGCCATTACCAACACAATGTATTGGGTGAGCGAGCTGCCTGGGGCAAGATGGCCGCCATGTGCGGATGTCCGACTCCGCAAGCGAGCAACGCGGACGAGGCGTCTAGCTTCCTATATATTTCTATGCATGGATCTATGATCACAACCACACGAACGCAACGCGCGCAGTGTTCGTGGGGGTATATATCAGCCTTTACGGTACCCAGTTTCGTCACGCGCAGACGCCGAGGGACGCACTACACAGCGGGTTACCAGTGGATGTTTATTGTTTAAGACGCTCGAGATTTGGTAAGAAACTGACACACTCACACTCAATTCACCCTGTGCTGTTACCGTGTGTCGTTGGATAGTGAACACAGGTGAACAAAGTTTTATCCCTCTGGATCGAATGCCTAGGTTAACGCGAGCTAGCATGCTAAAGTTAGCAGGTGATAGCCATATGACACAGCTAGCTGCAGTTGTAAGTGAAAAATACCATTGTTATTTATTTATTTTAAAGTGTCCTATAATAGAATTAAGTGGTCTATTTGTTGAAGTCTATAACAAGTGGTTCATAAAGTTGTGTAACCCAGTCTAGCCGACGGGTTGTTTGCTGCTGCAGAGTGAACTCGTCAGCGTTAACTGAACAAAGAAAAACATATACAATTAAAAACAAAGGCGCCTCGTTGTCATGTGCTCTGCCGCTCATCAGCACTTTGATTGTTGTTACTGGTCTCGTTTGAAGGCTATGTTGTAACTCTATACTAGAGTAAAAGGTTTAGACCAGCCTAGTGCCAGATCCGCAGAAGCAGCAAACAAGCACAGTCAGACAATGTAGGTTTCATTGACGATAAACATGTAGGCGCTAAAGCTGAATAATCACGACATGTACTACTACCAACACTTAAACCCAGTTTAGTCAGTCACACATTAAAACCCCCCAATGAAATTAAAAATCGGAGCTTTGGCCCGTGGTACAGTGTACAGACAGTATTTACGTTATTTGTTACGTCCTCTAGGAGTACAACGGTCACATAAGGGAGAAAATTAGTGATGTGGAGGAAACCGTCTCATTGTTTTCCTCAAATTACTAATTGTGTTTAGCCAAATCAGTCGAATATTTTTGGTAAGTGCTACAAATTCATTGATAAAGTAAAATCTTAATTGTAAATAAAATATCTCCCTCAAAATTAAATATCTTTAGGGTATCTATTAAATGCCTTGGTGGATAATTTCTGCGTTACTGATATCTTGACTCGTGTTGCAGGCAGGATGTTGCGGCTTCGCTGCAGGACCAAAACTGGGAGCCACATAATGCATGGCTTGACACCCCAGTCCTGTGTACATGAACTGAAGAATTTGGTGGAGGAGCTGACTGGCATCCCTTGTGACGTGCAGAAAATCTTGGTTGGTTATCCACCCTGTAGCCTTGATCTTCAAAATGGAGACGCTCACCTCAAGGATTACCCCATCAAATCAGGTTTGTTGCAAACTTCAGACATATGTAGACTGTGTGAACTTACAATCATGCCGTTTGTTGTTTGTGGCTTTTTATTACATCTTAAAACTACCATCTTCAGTGCACCCCATGGTATTGCAGTGGCTACAGACCTCTCATAAATTTTATTGTTGTCAATTTGTGTGTCCATTCATTGCTTACCTACTTTGTACCCAGTGGTGTCACAGGGCTCTGTTGGCATGTGTGATGCCTGTTACCAGTACACTAAGTCCATCACACAGGACACGCACATACACACGCAAAATATGCACTTACATCTAGGGGCAATTAAGAGTCTTCAAACAACCTATAAATGAATGTTTTTGGACTGTGGGAGGAAACCAGAGTACCTGGAGGAAACCCTTCCACAGATGTGAACAGGGCTTGAAGGAGACCTTCTTGCTGTGAAGCAACAGCACTACGCACCCATCTGCCAAGACTCCTGCAACCTGTCGTTATTTTTAACCAGACATTTTAAAGACACATAGAAGGAAAAGAACACTTTTTTTTTTAATTTGCTTGTGTTACTCAATCTGTGGTGTGTACTGCTCCGCAGGAGACACACTCATTGTTGAGGAAGAAAAAACCAAGGATCATCCCACTGTGACTAAACCATCACCACGCCCAGCAGTACCATTGGCAGAAATACCACTGCCAGATCAACAATTCATATGTCCTGTGCTGGCCCGCCGTGTAGTCCCAGCTGATAACTCCTGCCTCTTCACCAGTGTGTATTATGTGGCTAACGGTGGCATTTATGACCCTGCCTGCGCCCCAGAGATGCGAGCCCTCATTGCCCAGACTGTGTCGAGTAACCCTGAAGTTTATACAGAAGCAATGCTGGGACGCACCAATGAAGAGTACTGCTCCTGGATAAGACGCAATGACACCTGGGGAGGAGCCATTGAGGTGTCAATCCTGTCCAAGTTTTACCAGTTTGAGATCTGTGTGGTGGACACTCAGTCAGGACGAGTGGATTGTTTTGGGGAGAATGATGGCTACCCCAAACGCGTGATGATCATCTACGACGGGATCCACTATGACCCACTGCACAAAGCAGTCCCTGGTTCTGACGCCCGGCCCCAAACCATCTTCTCCACCACAGACCACGCTGTCCTGGTGGATGCCATGGAGCTGGCAGAAGACGCCCGCCGCAATCGGCAGTTCACAGATGTTAACCAGTTTACATTGCGCTGCTTGGAGTGCTGCACTGGTCTGGTGGGACAAAAAGAAGCTCAGAAGCATGCCAAGGAGACAGGCCATGCTAGTTTTGCTGAAGTGTGAGTGTGATCTTTTTTTTTTCTTTTTGTTTTTTTTTTTCCCTGCACAACCACCCTTTAACCCCAGCCTCACATCTGGCAACTGTTGGTCTGTCTGTCAATCTGCTTGTGTGATCCTCTACCTCACATTGTCCAGCGACATCTATGGGGAGCCTGCAAACACTGTGGTCAACCTCCAACCGGTTCAGTATTACTGTTTAAACTGCTGTCAGTCTCCGAAGTCGTCAGTCTCCGAACTCGTCAATCTCTGAAGTCAGAAACACTATTGCAGTGCTCTGAGATCATTAAACCATAATTTGAGTTTGTTGGCGCTGATATCAAAAAGCACTGAGTAACTGGGTCAAGTAAAATATGCAAATACTTTTGTTTAGACATGACTTGGTGGCTAGATTGTCTTGGCAGCACATTGAAAATAAGCTTGTTTTTCCCTTGAAGCCCAATTTGTTGTGGCCATATGTTGTGCAGACCCAGTATTTCTACTTCACATGACTGTGAGGGCAATATTGGTGCTGAATTATTGCCAAAAAGTTAAATGAGAGTGGATGTTTGTTTTTTTTTTTGATTTTTTTTTTTTCTATTTCAAACATTACAAATCTTATAAAAGAAATCAAAGATTTGCTGAGACCCAACTTGTGTTGAGGATGAATCAAATGTCAATTTATTTCTGGTCTGAATGTGAATTACCTTCTTCCGTTACTTTAGGTCATGTAGTTCAACAGTGGTCATGGATCTATAGACATATGTTTAAGTGAAACCACAAATATGGATTTGTTGTTTTTTTGTATATACCAAGTTCTCATGGCTCTCCAAGGACAACAACCATGAATGTTGCACACAAAGCACTACAGAATAACTGGATTTACTTGATTTTTTTTTTCAATTTTGTCACAAATAAAAGCTATAGCTAACAGCTTTGTGTTGTTTTCTTTCCTTAGGTCAAGCCGACTTGAAAATGTCATAGCAGTGGTGTTCACTGCTGATTCTGTTCAGATTATTCAACCCTTCATCCATCTACTCTTAATTCCTTTTGACAATCAGTGGTGTCCAAAGCCCAGTTGGCTCAACCACATGGATTCTCTGCCATCATAGTAGGATTACACTACCCATGCGTTATTTTAAGGTACATCTCCTTCTTAATTGGATCTCTGACTTGCATGACCAACTGAGGCAGCTACCACTGCCGCTACAGAAGAGGCAGTGTCAAGATAATTTATACAAGCGTGCAAATGTTAAGACCTGCCTTTAAATACTGGTTGCAGCTGGGCTGTGCTGGTCCACCCCTGCATTGTTTCAGCTTCTCAAATTGGGTTTTTTCCCCCTTTTGGTAAATTTCACTGAATGGAACAGACTGCTATAGTTAGCCATTGAATTGAATATGAAAAAAAAATTACAGTTTAAAAATAGTAGCACTGAGGGGTTATTCTCCTATGTTGAGTACTTAGACTTAAGCTGTGGTACAGAGATGACACCTTGTCAAATGATATTGATATTCAGTTGTTAACCTCATTGAGGTGAAGTTTAGTTTTCCTTCTGTAAGCTGGAAATGCTGATCTCAGGGAAGTGATGCCTTGCAAAAGAAAGAAAACATAACGGCTACGATGGAACTGAATTTGTGATGGTGAAAAGAGTACCTGAGTTTAATATAACTAAGATTATTCAAGAGCTATAGCACAAATTTATGGATTTGTCCTTTTTGATTTCACTAATGTATTTTTCTTCACCACAACCTCTCAAACACAAGTAATGAACTTAGATTCACAGCTGCAACACTTATCACACACATATTTAAGATTTAAATTCCTCAGACCTGTCTAGTCCAGTGTAAACAACAATCTCTTCATTCAGTATTTTACAAACTGAAAGATGTGTTGCTCCTTCATCCAATAGGAAGCCCGTTTACAGAGCAGAGAACGTTTTTGTTATCTCATGAAAAATCAAGAGTGGATAGCAAAACTTGATGTGATAAGCAATGGAGTAGGTGAAACTGCCCAGCAGTCTCTAAGGTAAGCTTTGGTAAGATAAGCTTTTGAATGTATTATTGGGTACATTTACACAATGTGGTCGATCTACTTCTACTATTGCATGAAAATTGGTCAAAAATAAAAATTGTCAATCAATTGTGCTCCAATAAGATGATTGTGAGCTGCAGCAAAGATGACTGGGGTTTGTGTAAAGTAATTAACTTCAGTAATGTTAATGTAACACAGTTCCCAGAAAGAATAAGCGTGCCAGAGTAATGAGTTATCTCTTTACTTTTATTTTCGGTGTGTAGCTCTGACTGCAGAGCCTGTAGTAGCCTCTGATTAGCAGATTACTGCAGTCACAGTTGCCAAGACGACGAAGCTCTTAAGGGGAATGCTGCTCTGTGATTGGCTGTAAGCCTCGAGCACAAAGTCCTCCATGTAGGTGTCACTGAGACTCTCACACACACCACGTCTCATCTTGCAGAAGGAACAGAGCATGGAAAACTAAGACAAACAAATTTAAGCAGGTATGGACTCAATTTATGTCACTTCACCCAAACGTAAAAGTTACTTGGAATTTATGACTTAATGTTAGTTACTGCTGTGGTATTTTTGTAAGTAATGGTGATCGATCCATATGTATGCAGGGTCATATGGCTGATGTACTTTTTAAGAAGTGTTTTCTCACCTATTCTTCTCATTTTGGGGGGTAAATCAAAAGCCTTTTCAGAGAAATATTAGTATGAAGAAGATATAGAGTATAATCTTTATATTGCATAGGCCTAGTAGCTTTAATCTTAAACCGTGCTTAATTTTAAGGACGATGGTTGCAGGCAAGGCAAGGATTCAAGTATAGGGAAGAGATTAGTGTTCCAAGATATTTTTACGTGGCTGTGATATTTAATGCCTCTGCATTTCAGGTTCTCTGTGAGAGAATGTCCTCTTTTTGTGGTGGTTGCTCTGTGTTGATGATGTTGGTTTATCACTGCTTTATCATGTTGTCCTACCAGTGGTATCTGTCTAAAGAGATTAAAGACTACACTTATCTTATTAGTCTGGAGTTTCATTCAGACAAAGGACAAAACCCAAGTATAGCAACTAGATGCTTTGAAGTTTACATTACAGTCTTTTTTTTCTCTCTTGCCTCAAGGCCACTGTGCCTGCCCTTGTATTTGCATGTAATCGGCCCAGTGTCGGGTTAAAAGACAATATAAGTTATCTCAAAAGTTTCCACTGTTTCACAGATCCATATCCTGACCTGCAGGCAGGCAGATGGGGACATTTACATGTTGGCACAGCAATAGGGCCATTAAAATTGCTCAGGGATGGGATGACATGGTGAGGCTTGAACAGGAGTGCTTTTGTACCTCCTCTTGGCCTATTTTGCAGCCCTTCCCTCTCAGGTGTTGAAACTTATCCAGAAGTGAATTTCTTTTTACCAAGATCAAACAGAGGCACCCTTATACTAGACTTCCAGCCCTAAGTCTAAAATTCCTGTCAGCTAGATGTATGGACACTGTGGTAGAAATCCCAAGATTAGATGTCCCTCAGTTTTTATTTGCCTTGGCAAGATGCACTAAATATAGTGTTTGACACTGCAATCCAGATACAGACAGCCCCTGATAATGGTATTATAATTCATATTTTCTTTGTTTTTATCAAGGATCTTAAATAAAGTAGATTGAAATGATCATCTAAATCAATAGCATCTTAATCAAAAATGCAGTGTTAGTGAGACACATGGTCGCTTTGGATATCACATAGCTTTCAGGAGATCATCGCTGCTGCCCTCCACTCTCTGGGAAACTGATCCAGTCTAGGAAGATTAGGAGTGGCATGTGTGCTGTAATCTGAGTCACATGCAGTAAGAGGACCAGTTCAATAACAGTCAGAAACAAGTTAAGCGATGATACCCTGTCAATCTCTAAGAGCAGGTCTGCCCAGTCATCAGAAAGCTGGAGTTCATGTAACGTTCATGTGTAACACACCACAGGGTAAGACAGGATGCTACCTGCTAATATGATAATATATGAGAGAATATATACAGGATCAAAATGAATTTAAATCCATCATAGCTAATGCTGCTTTTATATATTTTTTGAACTCCTCAAATCATATTCACAAAGTTGTAAATGCGGATTGTGTTGAAATCTTGCAAAGGCTGAGTCAGTAAATGACAAAAAACTCAGGTCATGAATAGCAAGCAGCTGCCTCAAGCAACATGCAGTTTTGGAATATCCAGTTGCCTCCATTCTGTATCAAGGTTGAGCTTCATTCTCTGTTTTTAAGATGTGTGGACATTGCTGGAATTTGATGTGTATGCCACCCTGTCTACTTCACTGGTTTTCTTCTACTGGTACAAACTTATGAAGTTAGGTTTAGAAAACTTACTTAGGTTTGAGCAAAACATCAAAGGAGTATTAAGTGAGAAAGTAATAGATTCAAGTAATCTGTGGGGGGAAAAAATGCACACTGAGAAGTGTTCCATGTTTTAGAATAATTAGATGTAGTTGCTGCCTTTGCTCAATGTGTTTTGTAATACAACCCTAACCCAGATCCTAATTAACCATACATGCTTTTTTTCAGAACACACACATACATACACACACAATAAACTGTATCACTAACCCTGGATAAAACTGGGGCATTAAGATGCCCAAAAGCGACACCTGGCCAGGTGGCATTGGATTGGAGATGATGACCGCCATGGACAGTGCTGGCAGCTGTGACAGTGTCGTCAGCGCCAACTCTGGCTTTGTAAGTGACTGGCTTTAGCCTCTTGAACCTGATTATCTTATTAGTTCTACTACAGCTCATTATAGAAGACAAATTGAAATATTAAGGTAAAACCATATAGCCAAAAAAGGAAAATAAATGTTGAATTATGCATTTGGTTTAATACTTTTAAATCTGGTTAAGCCTAAGTGGGTTTCAGGCATTGTGCCAATCCCAGAACTTTTGGGATTCCTCAGTGTGGATGTTTCTCCTACCTTTCTGTATTCCAGAGTGATGACAGTCTGGAGTACCTGTCTGCTGAAGAGAAGGCCTGTCTCATGTTTTTAGAAGAGACTATTGAGTCTTTGGATACTGAAGAGGATAGTGGACTGTCTAATGATGAACCTGACCAACTACTCCAACCTAGCGACATTGCTACCAAACTGGCTGACTTGTCGGCTTCTGTGAGCAAAAGTAAGATTGACAGTGAGTTAATGTGTTGGCACAGATACAGAATTAGCTTCAGAATACACACCTACAAACAGTATATAAACGCTTTGAGAGGATATTTTATGTATGTATATTATAATGAGGATGTGCTTCTTGGTCTTTTTAGGTTCACAGAAAGTGGCTTTTAAGGAGCCTTTGAAGGAAAAGACTGACACTAAACCCATACAAAGCTACCTGGTTCCTACTCCTTTTGTTCTTGCAAGCAGCTCTCCATATTCCTTACCAAGTGCTAAGCCAAGTGTTCCTCAGAACAAAAGCTCTCGGCCACACATGACTGCTTCAAACAAAGAACCAAGTCCCAAAAACAACCAGAAACCTGTTGCTCCTCAAACATTTTCAGAAATTAATAGTGTACCACCTCCTGCCACCAAGCCCAGGGACTTCTTAGTTAGGACAACAGAGGGTCCTTTACCTAGAGGTCCTCTGTCCTACGAAGCACTTGTTCATTTGCGGAGGAGTGCCTCTGCAAAAAAGACCCCATTATGTCCCTTAATAGATCATACTCTAGAAATGGAAAAGCACCATTCTGTTACTGCTGAGGGTCCAAATATCCAGAATCTGCCTAGAACGGACATATCCTACTCAGATTCTTTTATAGCCAAGAGGGCTCCTCCAGCTGTGGCCCCCAAACCCAAAAGGATTCCTGCCAGCATTGCAGATAAAGCAGAAACTACAGCATCCATGCCATCGGATACTATAAAGCATGCAACAGATCCTCAAGTTGTAAGACTGGAAGCTTTGCAGAAGCTGGGCCTCTTGAAAGACCAGCAGCTAAATGCCGAGCAGGTAGCCCCACTGCCTCTGCCTAAACCAAATTCATCTTTGGACCCAGTACCAAACAGATTTACAAGAGGAACATCTAATATCAATTCATCACGGAGCCCATCATTTTGCTATTCTCAAGTGCACTCACAGCCCAAGAGCAAACCTCTGCAGACAAGTGCCAGTTTCCATCACGACTCCAGACATGACCAACAGCCTGTGTCTGTGTCCCATCGCACTCAACCCAGTGGACTGAAGGCTGGTGGGCTGGAGCACTCGGTTAAGCTGGACAACTGCATTAGCAATGGAAACTGTCCTGAACCGCAGCACATCGCAACCGCCACTGCTGCTTCAGCTCAGCCCATACCCCTCAAACCTTCAAACACGGTCCCATTCACTGTGATGGTGGTGCCTGGGATGGGGGCAGATCGTAAAGAAGCACTCCGAAAACTTGGACTGCTCAAAGTCTGAAACAAATGAACAGCAGAAGTCTGCCTGAGTAAATGCTGTGCTGGGAAAGAGTTCAAGGGTAGCATGAGCTTAGAAAGAGTTAGAGCATTAAGTGAGAACTTGGCAGATAGCAAGCTAAGGCATGGGAGGAGGAGGAGGGGTGGGGGGGTGTACCTATGCTTTTTCTGTAGAGTAGGTTGTGATAAATTTTAGCAATTAATCTTCTGTATAATTAAAAAGTATCTGAATATGCACCTTGCACATTTCAATCCCCTGAGGATCCACATATTTAATTAAAATTCTACAATATGGTAATGTACACGATCCAATCACAATGCATTTACAATGTTTGAAATTACTTGATCAAGCACCACAGAACATCAATCATACTTCAGCTTCAACATCAACATAGTCTTGAAGTAATGATCATTACTCCTACAAAGCAGATGCAGGATTGGCTCTCTGAAAATTAGAATGGACACACATGTTTATGGTTGTAAGATTTCAGTCTAAATTTGATTAGTTTTTTGTAACTCAGTGTTTCATAATTCACAGATGTGCCTACAATTGGATAGTTTTGTACAGCCTGTGGAGGAGTCCCTTAAAGTAGCTTAAGTAAACCTTACGTAAATGGCTTCATTTGATTTTTCAGTTTTGCTTCTCTAGATACCAGCAGTGCTATGAGATCTGATACACTGATAGCTAATTGATGTATTTCCACTACTATTTTATACTTTACATGTGGTTTAAAATGAGTGATGAATGTCAAAGTCACTGCCTTTATTGTGTAAACAGTGGTGACGTTAAAAATGTAACAATTTTTACCAGATGTGTACCGTTTACAGAGATATGAGTAAAATAAAGCTTGCGACAGTCTGTTGTTAACTTTGTCTTCACAAGTTTATATACACGATTACTGGACTCTTGGTGATTTGTCTTTCCATACTGAGCTGTTTCCCACAGTTAGAGCAATACAATGAAGAGGAGTAAATTAGTCAAATGTTCTTCACTGTGAAACTGCACCGTGACTTCACGTCTCTGCTGTATTCAACACGCCCATCACAGGGCAGAATATCAGTGGTAGTACTCATCTTACATGCCACTCAAGCAATGAGAGAGCCTGCTCAGCTGTTCTTCCATTATCCGATTATCTAGATGCTAGAGCCCCACCTCCGTGTGAACTCAGCAGTCCAGTGTTTTCCTGCCTCGGTCTCCTCTGTCTTCCTCGCATGTAACACTTCTATAAGACTCTCTTACTTATTTGACTGGCAAGGCTTACATTATGCAAGAGTGTAGAAGTCAGTCAATAAGAGTATGGTCATTTATAGCAAGAGAGGCTGAAGTCCTCTCTACAGAAATATCTCTCATTGGGGCAAGGAGCTTGCCTTGCAGGCCCTGAGTGAGTCTAGTATAATATATCTAGTACATGCACTGTGTGTAAATAAACTGTGGCAAATTGTACCACAGCTCTCTAATGCTCAAGTAATATAGAACAATGAGTGGAAAAATTAGGCCATGCCATTTTTTGTGATATAAGAGGCAGATATAATAAGGCAGAGCAGTAAGATACTGAACGTTGGATAAAACATAACTGCACTTTGTGCAATTGTTTTTAATGTAACAATGAAGCTACACACTGTGTCACTGCATTAATTGGCAATCAACTGAGCAACTAGCTGAGATACTAGCAATCTTCATGTAGAGTGACTGCAGATTTTTTGGCACAACATACATTTGCCTAAAATCAAACTAAAAGCCACATGGCTGAACCCAGGGCAATAAGAGATGACTGTCTGCTAACTGTCAACATGGTAGCCATGGTAACATCCACCTGACCCACGTGTCCACCCTCTGCAACACAACAGACGGTCTGTTAGTAACAGTTAATAACACTCCACCAGTTTTAAATGGGTTTACAAAGTAAATTTAGTCTTATGGTGGAAATATAATTTTATTAGATTTACTCAGCAACAATTGGAAATTTTAGATGTAAGATAAAGTGACAAGTTAAAACTGATTTGCAATCTGGTTCATTAGCAAAGAATATGAGAGGTTAAATATTACAATGGGTGGACTTTGAGTCTCACAGTGCAAGTTTCTTTCTCTTATTGTACAACAGGTAGAAAGTAGAATCAAAGGTAGAATCATTCTGTAGGTAGCTTTAGTCAGGTAGTTGTAGGTATAATGCAGCTGGTTTTCAAATGTCCCAAAAAGAGCCAACTGTTCACAAATCTTAACAGTAGTTATCCTACATTTAATCAATTTCTGCATACAGAGTGTGATTAATCACAGTCCATAAAAATTATAACACTGAATTGCAGGGATGCCTGTTGGGAAAGCAGAGCCTTTTATATCCCATCATTAGGGAGGTGAGACTTGCTTTTTTTGCGCTTCACTTTCCCATTTGACAATGGCACATCCAGTGACTCCAGGCGGAAGGGCCGTGAGCTTACAGGTGGGCTCACGACTGAACTGCTCACATTGAGATTGGGTGTCCCATTCACCAGGGGAGGAGAGTGGATAGCTGCAGAAAGAGAGCTCAATCAGATAAGCAAAACCAGCATTGGAGAGAAAACTAATCAATGTTTATAGACCAACTTCCCAGACTGTCATTACAAGGGTCCTATTTAATGATTTAACTCCAGAAACTAACATGACAACTTTTTTGTAGCTGTAATTTAAATACCTCAGATCAACAACAGAGAACACTGTATGACCACTTTTTATTATGACTTATTTTACTTTACTCCCCTTTAGGATGAAAGGAGGGTCTGTCCGTTTGCATCTGGCTTATCTTTACAGATTGTCGATTACTGCAGTTAGGTCTTGGTCTTACTGTGTGACTTGGTGGGCTCGCGTCCCAGCAGCTGGTTTGCTCGTTTTGACTTGAAGTAACTACTAGCAATGTTCTCACTGTCGCTGCGGTCCAGCATTTCTTTGTAACGGTCCTCCTCCACCTGCTTAAAACAGACAGGGGTAAAGCTTTGTGATAGCTTTTTGGTTTGTGTGGAAAAGGTGGCTCAAGGGACGTGAACACACCATGAATGGCTCTCCAGTGTCAGCAGCTGAACCTCTGCGGGTAGGTTTTGAAGTCACTGCTATGAGAAAGGAAGACAGTGAGACCATATTTAAGTAAACAGAGTCCAGAAAATAACAACAAATCCACTTCCAAAGCCTATGTCTTTACATACCTGAAGGCAGAGTGGTTTTTTGCACTGTCACATCTGGCAGCCTCCAGGTGGCATTGTCCTCATCCCAGACAGCTTCCTTCTTCAGCCGGTCCAGGTTGCTGTAGTTGCAGTCCCGGCGCACCAGCGGCACCATGCGCTCCAACAAGCTCTGCAGTAACTGACCTTCCCTTTCTTGCCGCCTGATAGTTGCCAGGTAGTCATTCCTCTCCACCTCGAACTCTGCCTGCAGGTCACGGATCTCCAGTTTGGCTGCCTTCAGCTGTTGAAGGGTAATGTATGTAATTCAGTCCTGTGAGATTTTTATTTCACAATATCTATCTTCATTAAGTGACATTATGAGATTTGGGGGATAAGCACTAATTTATGATGCTGTTTTAACACCACAACAACCTAAACTAGTTATTGCACACTCTTGATTGTCAAGTTTTCTTTTGCAAGGTGTTTCTTGCTCAATCTGTGCAGCAGCATCTCTGAACCAAGCAAACTTAATCATATTACACTCTACCCTTCACGCTGGCCAGATTAATTATTTAAGGACACCTCAAGCCATGTATCTCATACGTACCTTGCCCTGAACTTTGACTAGCATCTGGCTTTTGGCGTGGACCTCCTCTTGAATGGAGTTGTATACATTCAGCAGTACATTTTCACTCTCCTCGCTGGTCTCTGCCAGAGCACGAATAAGATGCACTTTCCTCTGGTCAGCCAGGTTTTTCCTCTGTCTGTGTCTCTGCTGTAGTTCTTTGTTGCGGGCCTGTTCTCCTCCCACCACCTCCTGCTCCAGCTGCTGCAGCCTGCAGAGAGGCAGATGAACCGAGATGGACATCATAAACTACTCAAACAAACTTTGACATTTTACATCACTTTGACATTGATAGCCTGTATGCTAACATTAAAACTTTTTATCATTAAGGGTCATTAATTTATTGTGGTGCAGATGATCTGCATATTAAAATCTGTGTATGGTGTGGTCTGTTATAAGAAATTATTATGTACTATTATAAGAAAAAACTGTTATATACATTTTTGTTCTATATCTTGAAATGTTTTTCCAAAACATTCGCACCAAGCTTATATCAGCTGAAAAAACATCTCAAGTTATGTGTCATGAATTGTTCAGTGGGTGTGTTTAGGTCAGATGATGGCACCATGCTCTACCTCCTAAGCAGATGATTGTCAGTGTATACAATGTGAAACATCACACCTCTCTAGGGCAATTTGCTGGTCCACAGCCCCTGCAGCAGTGATGTCAGCTAAGTCCATATGCCTGTCTTCATCTGGTACTGCTGCACACGGTGTGACAGGCTGGGACTGTGGTATGAGGAAACAATTCTCATTGTTATACATTAGCATTAAGCATAACATGTTGGGAATGAATAGAGGAGACTACACTAGTCAAGGAAGTGTATCTAAGGTTCATGGGTTCATTGTCAAGAAGGGACCAACCTGTGATATACACCCACAGCTCACTGATGCTAGGAGACAAAGGGAGAGGACAAAAACGATGATCCTTGTTAGAGCAGGTCAGCGGACATAGTCAGATACGGCAAGTCCCTCAATCCCAAAGGTCTTTTTTTCCCCCTAAAAAGCAAAATTAATTTATTGAATATTTTACTTGGTTCCTTGATCTGGGTTGAGGATTTTCTGTTCGTGTCTTTGAAGGCAGAGCTCCCCCTGCTGGCTTGGGCATTTTCCAGATCAGACAGCTTGGCCTCATAGGAGGAGCACAAGACAGCAATGACTTCCTGCAGTTTTGCTTTGGATTCCTGCTCTGCATTGTACTTGGCCTGCAGCTTAGCAAGCCTCGCCTCATACTCCTGGGGAGAGAGCAGTATGCACAACCGTAAATCACCTGATCTTACATAGATCTGTGAAGTGATAAGTTAGAATGGGAACACCCTGGCTTTGCCTCTTTAATCTTCTCCTTCTCCTTCTCTGTAGTGCTGGACTGTGGCCTTGAAGACATAGCAGGGGAAGCTTCAGGCAACTGAGCCGTCAGGAGAGCTACAAAATGAGCAAAATGGCAAAGAGCAGGGCTTGTTTCTTTTGGGCAAGAGAGGTGGTGAAACACTTAAACAAATAAGCCAAAGCAAATGGTTTAGATCAAAAGGACGTTTTGATGACTACCGATTACACCAAAAGGCTGACAATGACAAAATAACTTACATGCAAGATCAGCAGAACCCAGTTGGCCTGAAACAAGCGCCCGTAACTTCTTGATCTCCTCCTGGTACTCTCGCAACAGAGCATCCTTGGGATCCTCATTAATGCGAGGCCTGTTCTGTATGCTCTTTGCTCGGTTGGCATAACGCAGCGTGCTGAGGCTTTCCTCATAGTTGTTGTCAGCAGGGGAAAGGCAAGCAATCATCAAGGTCCGGGTGTTTCCTCCTAGAGAGTCTTGCAGCAGCCGGGTCAATTTGGAGTCCCGGTACGGGATGTATTTGGACCGTCCATCGACCAATGCGGAGATGACATTCCCCAGGGCTGAAAGGGAAAGATTTATCTTGTTGGCTTCACGAAGCCTCTCTCCTGTGGCGCCTGTTTTGGACTGACGCTCACTTCCCGCCAGGTCAACAAGGTTGAGTTTGCCTGCCCGCAGATGGTCTTGTCCAGCTGAATCTAAGAGTGTGGAGAGACAAGAAATGCTTTGCTGGGTTCAGGCTAGTCTCTTTTTAGCCTCAAAGTCGATCACAATTTCCTTTGTGTCCATTGTTAATTTCACAATTATTACAATTTTAAACTTTATTTTTCATTTCTTCTTTTGTTTTGATCTGATCATAATGGTAATTTCTCTTCATGGGATGCTGTAGAGCAAGTGTGCTCTATGCATAAAGATTATAAAGATTATAAAGATTATAAAATTGTGTAAATGCATCATTGACTGTGTGTGTGGGTGTTTGCGTGTTGCCCGTGTGTGTTGTTACCTGTGTTACAGATCTCCAAATGTATGGTGAAGATCGAGTGTGAACGGGAGGAGTCTTTGTTCATCAGTGTGTAGCCCACAGCCCTGTTCTTCCAGCCTTGCTCCATGATCCTCTCACACTCCACCACACTGTGCACAGTGTGCATGGAGAGGTCCCGCACGTAGACCCCACGTTCTGGATGTTCCTTCAGCTAAGCCATCATCAATCATATACACAGACAAAACACACCAAATCAGCATTATAATAACTTGTTAAAATTCTTTAAAAACGTTAATTGTATGATTATATTTCTTTCATGTCACCATGGCAGCTTGTACATTGTGTACTGTGCAATAAGTGCTGTCCTTGACTTCACTCTCCTTAAATACTCAGGGAAACCAGTTTCGTAATATTAAAAGGACAATGACACAATCCCTTTGGCCTCTACTGTTACATGAAACATCTTACTTCCAATTTCTGTTTGGTGTCACTTCCCAGAAGGTCTCGGATTTCTTCATTGTAAATCTCCAAGTAGGAGGCCCTCACCAGGAATTTTGTATTTTCTGCACACTACCTTGCAAATAGAAAACACACAAAAATGATATACAGTGGCAAGAAGAAGTCTTAGCCCCCTTACTGATTTCTTTTTGTAAGTTTATCACACTTACTTTTTCAGATTAAAGGTAACAGCAAAGGTGATGACAGTTTTGAAATGAAGGTGTTTTGTATTATGGGAAAAAAAATCCTGAACTTTCTTAGGAGTGGCTAGCCAGCCAAATCACCCCAAGAGCACAGCATACCAACACTAAAATAGGGTGGTAGTATTGTGATGGTCTGGGGCTGTTTTTCTGCTTGCTTCAGGACCTGGAAGAGTTGCTGTGGTAAATGGAACCATGAATGCTGCTACCAAGGGTGGAGGTAGGTTTGGACTTTTGCTCCTTAATAATAAACACCTTCTTTTAAAAACTGTATTTTGGATTATTTGTGTGATCTTATGAAACATCATCATCTGAAACATTTAAGGTGACAAATCATGAAGGGGGCAAAACATTTTTGTGTGTGCATACATATGTAGCCACAAACATTTCAAAGAAATCCCAGAGTCCCAGAGACACTGGTTCACCAACCTGAATGCTCTCAAAGATGTGCTCAAATGCACGTGGGATGACACCCCTTTGGGCCAGAGGCTCAGACACTCCCTGCATGGTGAAAGATTTCCCACTCCCTGTCTGTCCGTAGGCAAAGATTGTACCATTGTATCCCTCAGTGACTCCCTGAAAAACAGTTATAAAAGTGGCACAAAATGAGCTAATTACTGATGTTATTTTTACTGAAGAACCAGCCCTGCTGACCTTGATAAATGACTGACAGTAGCCTCTTAAGTAAATAATGAGGTCTGGAGTCACAAGCAATAAGATATAGCCCACTGTTGGTGGACTTGGTGTCTAGTGACCAGAGTGCTACTTTTCCATTACCTGCAGACTACAGCAGTCGATTATTATTGGCGCAACAAACAAAACAACATCAAAAAGCAAATAGAAAGTCAAACTTGGGTCCAGGAGATTACCTCAACCAAAGGATAAGCAATTTCATTGTACATCTGCTCAGTGCTTTGGTCAATGAAGTAGGTCCCATCGAAGGTGAACTGCTTAGGTGGCTCATCTGTGGCTCCAGGCTTCTCGATGAAGCACTGGCAGCGGTGCTGGTCCATGGCCAGCACCATCTGGGAACAGAGAGCCTTCTCCCTGTCATTCAGGGGCCTGCACCTGACCACCACCTTCACTGACTCGGACCCCATGTCTCAGCGGTCTTTCATCCACTTAGATGGCTGGTGTAGAGAGCTCCAACTGAGAAATCTTCAGTACCCAGGCATTGATTAAGAGACGAGAAGCTCCAACACCGTCCGGATAACTGGCGGCTAGTGTCCGAGTTAGTGCAGATAAAACTCAGATAATAGAGGAAAAACTCCAGACAAGGCGAATATGTGTCCAGACATGGTAGTAACTGTCTCGGTACGTAGTGGCCACACTTCTTAGTCACCCTATTCCCCTTCACACGGAGTTTTGATGTTGCCTGGCAACCATAAACAACCGCTCTCGGCTGACACGGATCCTGCCGGTGGCCGTTTTGAAGCAGCTGCTTGGGGCCCGTGGTTACTAGGAGACCTCCAAAAGGATTTTGTTTCTACATATTAAATGTATAAAACAAACTATGTTGGTACAATTCATAGTGTTACATTTCAGTGTTACGATTCTATCGGAAGTAGTCAAACAGAAGTGACACTGCTATGGTGAAACAAATTCTGCCCAGGGGCCTATAAAATATGAACCACCACTTCAGCAGAACTTGATGATTGGAAAATCATGCCAATTATCAAGCGTGTGTGAACGATGATGCAATTTGAAACTATGCTCTTAAAAAGGTGATTGCTCAAGTCACTTTTATCCAAAGTGACTGTGATTGAGGAACAGCATTAACAATTTACAAGACTGGAAGTATAAGTCAATACAAGAGCTAAATGATAGGAAGTAAAATGGGTCGTGCAGAAAATGATTTTGGATAAGAGGGGTGAGAGCAGTGGTTAGGAGAGAAGGTGCTTGTCTGCCCTTTTTTTAATCAGGAAGTAAGACTGCATATTAGAAATGCCTCAGTGTATAATTGAAGAGTAATTCAAGACCACAAAAAGGTCATCATACATTTTCAGCAACTGAGACCAATTGAGTCCAAATCAGTTTATTATCAACAAAATCAAAAGTATCTTTTTCAGGTGTAGGTAGTGCTGTTTCAGACATGGGAGGCAAACACCTGTTACCAGGCTTCAGCAGAAAAAAATATATATCTAAAAGCAGGGGTGAGTAGTTTAAAAATCTTTTGTCCTTATCACATACTGCACACAACATGACCTGTTAAAAAACAATAACAAGCATAACGGTAAACCAGTCTGACAGAACATTTATTTAAAAATACATGATGTTCAACAGAGCCAGTCTCACAGACATACATTATCAAAAGTGGTCATAACATGTTAATCTAGGACACAAAACCTCCTGGACTAGAGCCTAAACATAAAAAAAGAGTAACATAAAACAAGACTGAAATGCAGTGAAACAAAAATGCATTTGAAATATCGGTGTGGCATCAAAAAGAGAAAAACATTCTACTGATGCCTTAAAGACACAAATTCAAAAAATATATACATAAATAGAAAAACAGATTGAAAAAAAGCAGCAAGCACAAAATTTTACACCTTGAACAGGTAAGAACCATTAGATGCAATTACTTGAAATTACTTTAAGTGACAACACTGATAGGTGAAATATCTTTGTGAACACAACACAAAAAGTCATTTAAAGAGAGATTATATAAGTGCAAAAGGAAAAAAAGAAAGGTTGTCACTTAATTTGGAGGTTGGTAGTGCATGTAAAAGTCCTTATGTTCACAATTAAACCCATTCTCTTTTGTGGATGCTTTTAATTTTGGCTTTGGTCGGGCTCTTGTGAGGCTTTATAGCTTGCTGTTTGCTGGTGGCCTCCTCCCACTCATAGCAGTGGTTCACCCGGGCACAGCTCAGCAGACACGGCAGCTCTTCCAGAACCTCTGTGTAGTGCTCAATCAGTTCTGCCAGGGAAGTGAATTCAGTCTTGCATTTCTGCCACGGAAAGGGAAAAAACCCAAAGAGTGAAAGAAAAAGGGGGTAAAAAGTCAAGTAAAACAAAATCATGAGTTTTCACCAAATATATAACCAAATGCTGACCAAGAATGCAAGGCAGTTACCTCCAATTGGAATTTCCCTTTGCGAGTGTTTTCTATGAGATAGGTTGTCAGACCGGATGGGAGGCGAATGATGAGAGAACCACATTTTGGCTTTTTAGGATGTGGGCAAAGGAGGTAAGATCCCAGGACATCATCTGCCAGCAGGGAATAGCTACATTCTCTGAAATACAGAGGATATAGAGGATGTGCCATTAGTATACTACAAAGACAGAGACATAATTTCTGATCAGCAATATCTGACTGTGACTCTCACGCTCCAATCCCAGCCCAACACCACACTGCTTGAGCCAATGCTTCTTCTGTTTCGGCCAAACTTGGTGCACGGGACCTCCTTGCTGGCATCTTGTCTTGGTCCTTTCCGGCTTTACATGAAGAGAAGAGAAATCATTCAAGTCAGAAGATGTTTACATCACAACATGTCTAAAAGTAGACGCAAACATCCACATGTAACTCAGTGACTCAGATATGAGGTGGTAATGAAAAAGAAATGCATCCAGGGCTACTTTAGTGCATTGAAGCTAATAGTAGAATGAATGTGAGTGGGAAAAGCGTGACAGCAGAGTGTAAAGAAAGTGCATGTGGTGATACCATCCAATCCAAATGAACAAAAACACCTGGTGACACCATGGTGACAGTCATCAGCTCACACTATCAGATTTGCTTTACCTAATGAACTCTTTGACTCTGGAAAGCACCCTGCGAACACTCGGCCCACCTTGTGACTTGCTCAGTCGCTCCTGAACATTTCGTTGTTTGAGCGGCATGAATGTAAATGAACGGTAAGCTCCCGAGCGCAGTATTTTGTTGCGGATGGCTTTCTTCCGCACCAGGGAGGGTGAGGAGGTGGGAAAAACTTCATCTTGGCTGCTGTCTAGCTCATCAGGAGACTTTTCACATTTTATCTGCTGATAAGGGAGAAAAGAAAAAATTTGCATATGATCAGAAAGCTCCAAGTTCATCTAGAATCATGGAATATACAAGGGAACCTAATGGCAAATAGTATCTGCTCAGTGGCAAAATCCAGTCTTCATGCATTAAGCACTGCATTAAGCACTGACATCAACCTTTGAGTAGAAAATGTGGTTGTATAATATAATTACTGAAAGATTTCTTCACTTATGGCTTAAAAATGGGATTTGCATAGGAGCACCTTTGACCTTTCAATCACACCCTCAAGAAGGTAGACTAGAAAAATGTATATGACTTGTGTGTGATATAAAAAATGCTTGTCCACATGGACAGAAATTATTTCAAACAGTTTTACTTGACTTTAATTGACTTTAATCAGTTTAAATATTTGGCCCTGCATTGTGGCATCATGGCTAAAATAACATTTCTTCTCCGAGTGTGGAGGCTGTTGTGTGTGGCATCATTGTCATGCTTCTTAAAAGACTGGCATTGCTTCTCATTTTACAGAACAAGATCAATGTACACACCTTAGTCCCAGGCAGCAGCCCCTGAAAGGGGGCTCTTCTGAAAGACACCAAAGCGCTGACACTGAGAGGGAAGCCGTGGTTGAGCAGGGAGGGACTGCGACGAGGCACTGCTCCAAGACAGAGTTCCTGGGCCTCATCCGGGTGCTTCTCTAAATACGACAGCTGGAAACAACGGCAGAGCAGCAGGTTCAGGAACTGTGCCTGCAGGAGAGGAAGAACACACAAAAGCTGCTTTATGAAAATGCTGCAAGAGTCAACTTGCTGACTCAGTCTAGTTGGATGTTAACTTTGCAGGGCTATGGACGCAGCTGTTTGCAGCAAGTTAAGTTCGACTCAAGTTGAGGAGGCTATAGTTTAAGAAGAGAAATTTGGGGGAATACCAACACAGAGGCTTCATGAATAGTGCCATTAACTGACAGCCAGGGAGTCCCATCACTGAGCTGAGAGCCTCCCTGTGTAAAGTTTGCTTGGTCTCAGTGTGCTTTCTCCAACAGTTCAACATCAAGCATGAATAGGTCAACTGGATAGATTTGAGGGCAATAATCATCAAAGGGCTTCCAGTCCAGCCTAGGATTAGGACTATTTTGTCCAATCCCAAAGTGTGGACTGTGATGATAGTGACAGTTAAGTCTGTCTACACACTCACAGTTCCTTCTGGTAAGATTATAGAATTAAAAAACTATGACATATTGCGATGAATGCAAATGTTCCCTTGCAATCTCTTACCGCCCTGGCATGTCTTGCTCGAAACACGTGGCAGTAGAGCTGGACTACAGCGCTGCCTGGGTTGTGGGAGACGAAGGCAAACTGGGCATCGACTGGCCGAGCAGTGGACAGGGACACTCTGTGTAGAGCGTGAGCCATGAGGAGAGTCTGCGGACAGAGACCAAAGCTGCTGCAGTGCTTCCAGGTTAAATACACAGAGCAGACACCAGAGAAAAAAATCCTCACCATTTCATCCTCGTCGTACATCTTCACACCTTTGATTGAAAATTTTAACGACACATTCATCCTCCTTTTGCAAGTCTGCAGAAGAATGAGAACATCACTTTCTCTCAATACATTCACACTGTAAAACTAAACTGAATATAATCTAACTACACATCAATATTTTGTACAAAGCATATCTTAATGATATTTATTTGCAAATCTACAGTTTGAAAGGATCTACACACAAAAACAATACACTTGACAGGTCTTTTTTATTGTAAGGCCTCTTTGGAAAAAGCAGCTATGGCTGTAGCAAAAATCAATTTGTCTATGTCTTGATGTACTGTTGCTACATAGAGACAAGTCACCGCATGAAAACTTGTATATTGTTTTGAACAAAGAAGAGCTGTGACACAAGAAACAACCAATGAGGAAGAAATAGGACTCACCTTCAGGGACTTGAGTTGAGCGTGCAGTTGCTCAATCTGGTCATCTAAACAGCAGTCGTCCACCAAAAATGAACCCACATACTTTACAACAAAAGACATTTTAAAAAGTAGATTAAAATCTGTACATGTAAAGGTACAGCTTAAACAGCCAGAAATGCAAAAGAAACACGCTAACTGTAAAGAAATCCCACCTCTGCTGATCGAGTAACTGTACAATCTTCTCTGACTGGTGTCTCTCCCATGATGCCTGTTTATTTCTAGACAATCAAGAGTCAAGATTTTAAACATTTATCACAGGCAAGTGTTCAAAACACTGGAGGTGAAATGTAATGTGACGGGGCGATCGACGACTGAAAAATTGAAACGTATACACATAAATACTTCTCATACCAAAGACTTAAAAAGTTGTAGATGGCAGATCACAGTAGATGTGGTGAGCTCGGCCACAGCAGACGATGATCTGAGCAATGTCCAAGTTAAAGTTTGACCTTCGGGGTGTTTCAGGAACAGTGGAGGACTGGATCCAAACCCTGCGAGCGAAACCAAAAGACACTGAAACTTCGTGGAGGGGGGGGGGGGTCCGTCCCGTTTCCGAAAACCAGGTAACAGCAGCACCTCGGCTCGGCTCACGGGCTGCAAAAAGGTTAGGAATGCCACATAAATCACAGAAACTCAATTCCTCACAGTCGTTTACAGTCTCACTTCTCCGTCACTGCCCCCACCCAGTCGGCGTCTCGTCCACACTGCCGAGCCGATAGCGCTACCTGCCGCCCGGGGTATGGGGCTCCAGGTGAGACCCCACTGCTGCTGCTGGTGGTGTAAGAAGGTGTGGCTCGAAGGAGGACGAAGAGGAGCAAGAAAGTGACTTTATTAGCACCTCTCCTGAAGCGTGTCTGTAAATCAGAGGGAGATAAAGCGTTGATCTCAGCGTTGTGTCGCTCCTCCGCACAGTCCTGCTTGTTGCGCAACACTACTCGCTGCCTTGTGACGTCACACGCCCGGAGCCCTGTCTCGTCCATCCATAGCTAAACCTGGCATACAATACTTTAAAAAAGGTTAAAGTAATGGCATTATCGAAAGTGACGACTTTGCACTCACGCGCACACAATTCCAGAGTGGCAGGGTGGATGTGACTTTGTTTCACTCACTTGCCCCTCCTCTTCGCCTCCACACCACACTACACACTACACCAGGTGTGCAATTAAGACCCAGCGCTCCATTGCTGGGCGGAGCTGGCGACACTGTGCCCCTATTCAGGGACTGCATCCGCCAAGTGCGCATTTGGAGGTTCTTTATGAAGTCCCTGTCCCAATACGAAATCTCCTGCACATACGGCCTGTGTTAGCTGGTTTTGTGGAGGACACATCGCATGTGTACTTCGTGGACCCTTGGACAATATAGAGTTTAGGGAGCAAGGATAGGACTTCACCAAAAAAATTAAATAAAAATAAACAGCAGCTGATGGGTGGAGATAAGTCAAATTACCCATTTCTAATTAATAAAGAAATGTGCATATTTCACATTTCATTTCAATGTGTTTGAATGTTAATGTGCCGGTGTTAATGTTTTATTACCTTGTCTTTTTGCTTCTCTCCACAATTAGTAGCATCAGTATCTCAAAAAGAAACGAGATGTGATGATGTTGAAGATAATACATATTTACACCACAGATATAAGTTAAACTGATCACAACCTTACTGCAAATGTGTTGTCACAGTCTTATTCTGCCATCAGAATTCATCATACACTGATGCAGAATAACTATTTTGGCTTTCAAAGGGGGAAAAGAAAACTTCTGCTTTTATTTTATCTTAATGATTTTTTTCCACCATCCCCACTATGATTCAGAGCAGTCATTTAACCTGGATCAATGAATTCGCTAAGTCAATACTGGTTAATGTGTCTGTGAACCTTTTCAGTTAATTTGACAAATAAATAGTGAATTACAATAAATGGGGGGGAAAAAACAGCATTTACAAATATAGTCATTTTATTAATGACTTGGAAAAACGCTTAACAACACAAGGAACACATGCATGCAGGGTATGTATGAGCTAGTATCCTCCTGTTCCTTGGTCAAAACACATTTATGATGTATTACAGCTGTGAAGCAGAACAAAAAGTGAAGTATAAGCTTTTTTTTCTTTAACAGTTTAACCGTAAACCATTTCAACATTTTCAAATCAATCCATTTTTAACATTTCAGAGTACCCGAGTTGTTTTTATTTCAGGGGAATGATATTCTCCCTCAATTGAAACACTGCTTTTAACACTGACATTTAACTTCATTGATGTGTTGATGTGTGCTTCCAACAGCTTGAGGATGGATGAGGAACAGATATAAAAAAGGGAAGTCACTACATGGCTCTAGGTACAGCATGTTGTTGCCATCTTACTAGACCTTCTCCACCTGGCCGCAGGTCACCTGTGTGTTTAACGGCAAGTACAACACAAGTCATCGTTCACAATGCTCAGAAATCACTTGTAACGTGCACTGGGCATAATTGAACTGAACTACACAGTGATAATAATGGAAACTGAGAAACGTACAGTAAATTAGAAAGGTAGAGGATATCGCTCTCATTCTAGAATAGAAAAAAACAAAACCATAACAAAAAGGAACAAATAAACTAGGGCCCTCTTGAAAGGGAAGAAACACTGAACAAAAAGAGAATGCACTGAAACAAAGCAGAAGACTGCTGTGTACGTGGAGCAGCTCAGTCACTTGAGACCTCAGTACTTCCCTCTCTTGGACTTGCGAGTGGACTGCTTGGTGCTCTTGGCCCCCTTTTTGACTACAGGCGCCGCAGGGGAAGATTCTTTAGGCTTGACCCCCCTTGACCCACTTTTGGTATTGGGCTTTTTGATGGCAGGCTCCTCGTGGGACGACTCTTCTGCCTTGGCTCTCTTGGTCGCGCTCCGCGGTGTCGCCTTGGTGGCCGCAGCTTCAGCAGGGGACGTCTCTCTGGACAACTGTCGTTTGGACCCCCTTTTGGTCAGCTTTTTGACAGCTGGTGTTTTAGGCTTTTTTGCTGGAGATGCTCTCTTGATAGGCGAGGCTTTAGGTGCCGAGACAGACGCCTCCTTCGCGGGCTGTTTCCACTGCACTTTCTTGGCTGGTGACTTCTTGGCTGGGGCACGAGATCTACTCTGAGCTCTTGACTGACTGGCGCTCCGTGATTTCTTAGCAGGTGAAGGGCGCCGAGCTTTGGGTGGAGGCCTCTTCCGAGATCTGGGTGATGTGAGTAGGTGCTGTTAATTTCCCACTCAAAGCTACTTAATCACAATGAAAATAACTCAACAACTTCAGATTTGGATAAATAGAGGATTCAAAAAGGAATGGCACAAGTTTTCGTCCAATGAAAAATACCCTTAAAGGTAAGAGCATTACTAAAGGCCTCCATCACATTAAAATCACCACATTTTGAAGATAGTCTGGTATGTCTGACTGTTATCCCAAGGGCACCCACCTCTTACGAGATGGGGCTTCGTCCTCAGACTCTTCTTCTGACTCCTCCTCCTCCTCATCAGATGATGCTGCCATCCGCCTCTGCTTATTGGGAGTGGCAGGGGCTTTCTCTGGAAGCTTTTTGAACTTGTCTGGGTAGAGGATGGAGGGGCTTTAAGGAAGATAGAAGGCGACACGTCAGCTGAGTCAACCTAAGTTGCTGTCAAATGTGACAATACTGGAAGCTACCTGGGATAGAAAGGGAAGGAGAGCTGGTAGGTGCCTGTGAAGCCGTGACCAGTGATCTGCTCCATCCAGCCCAGGACTTTACACTTATTCAGGGTCCTCCTCAAGTTGGCCACTGAGGACAGTTTATCATTTCAGACACACAGTATACACAAGTCATCCTGCAGTATGGTTCGGTATAATGTTACAAGGTTTCTGAGCACAGGTTAAATGTCATTTGGCTTCATTTCACTTGTGTTTTGAAATCTGCTATGCGACCAGCTTGAAAAACAAAAGGGGCTGTCTGGCTAAAGCATGTCTAGTCTCACCTAAATGGCGCTCCTTTGTGTCCTTGTTGGCGTCCAGAAGGTATTTGCGCAGAGTGGTGGTGCTGCAGGTTTTAGGCTCATTCATGGCTGTGATAGCTGCTGTGATGGCATCCTCCAAGGCACCACCCTTAAGCAGGACTTGGGTGCCAGTGCGCTTCAGCTTTGACAGTGAGACATCGGAATTTAAGAATTGAGGTCATCTTATGAACTTAACAGTTTACCGCCACTTCAGTAACACTCGTTTCTGCCTGTGCTTCACTGTTTGTTGGTACTGTTACCTGCCCATGTTGAATTCTTCTTAAAGAGAAGTAATGGCAGTAATACAGCAGTGATGCAGCAAGGTGGACCTTTTAACTGTCCTGGGATCAAAGTGGAACATGCACAGATAATGGACATATAATGGATTGTGTGTGTGTGTGTGTGTGTGTCTGTGTGTGTGTGTGTGTGTGAGGGGTGGGATGACTTGGTCTATTTTAGATTAATAGAAAGCAAATTGAGCTTTAACCATCTTTCATATGCAAGAACCCTGCAAGAGTGAAACATTAGCAACCAGCATAAACTTACAGTGTAACAGAGATGGTACAAAATGCTGTGTGTTAATAGTGAGTTGTGACAGGCAGAGGTACACACTGTTTCAGTTCAGAGAGCGCAGTGATCTGAGTGGAGACCCCCTTTGATTTCAGCACAGTTGAGCAGCATTTTGGTACAGGCTTCTCCCTTTTGCTTACCATGGCACATTCAACAGCTCACAATAAATCATCCAGGTTCATACAGTTAAAACTTCAATGATGTCATCTTCACAGCAAATACTTCACCTCCTAAAACATCCAGGTCCCGAACAGGTTGCTGTGAGCAAACTAGCCGCTGAGCGTCAGTGTGAGCCTCTGTTGTTCATGGCAAGAGTCAAACTCTTTGGCTGAGTAATCACTTTGAAAGCTGCCAGCAGCAACACTGGACATGTCACGTCCTGTGTGCAAATGTGACTCCTTTGGCATAGAGTTCAAACATCTGTTCCAAGGTCAAATTTATGCACTTTTAACAAACAATACCAGGGTATACAGCACCTCATGGCTTTGATATGTTAGGTAATCATATAAATGCATGCATACTCAAGATAGTAATTTGGCTTTCTTATGTTTTTAAATGATCACAATAAATGAGATGGTATTTCGCTACAAACCACCAAAATTCAGTTTCATAAAAGAAACAAAAAGCAATGAATGTGGCAATGACGACTGATTATTTTGTTAGTTGACCAATCTGTCGATCATTTGAACAGGACACAATAAATGTTCATTAGTCCCACAGTGTTGAAATTTTAGGTGTTACAAAAGGAAGTGGCAAGTGACAAGCAGATATTAGATATTGTGTAGTAACACTAAATATATAACACACAGAGCAGGACACAAAATACACCAAAAAGCAAACACGGTACAAAGGATTATCTGTCTTTCATCTCGATTTCCTCTGGCTCATCAAACATGAATTTAAAACTTCATGTTTAATCAAATGTTTTTAGAACATTCATAAAGATTATGAAGCATGCACTAAAGAAACAACTTCCAAATTTAAAGAAAGTAAATTAGTCCAAATAGTTTTGAACCCGTGTTAACTTTCCAAATAAGCAAATCAAGACCCAGATTTCACCCGTAACACCATCAATGGTGGCTAGTTTGCACTTTGAGATGAGAAGCCATGTTGTTTTCTCTACACTTGTGTCCCCTATAAAATTCTGCGCAAATACATTTTTGGAAATGATCTCACTGATAATGTTGGCTAATTACAGTTTCCTAATGTATCATAAGGGAACTATAATTAGCCAACATAATCAGTGAGATCATTTCCAAATCATTTCCTATTCTGGGATAATTTTCCTGACCATCAAACCTTGCTGATTCACTATAAAACACACAAATTTCAAGCATTTTATTAAAATGTCAAACATTGTTTAACCTTGACAAGATAACATCAAAATTCAAGCATTTCAAGGATGTTAGAAGGCACCAAAAGTGTTTTACCTGGAAAGTTCCTCTGGCCCCTTTTCCAGTGATTTGCTCCAGCTGTCCCTTCTCCACTGCCTTGACCAGAGCAGTCTTCAAGACTTCAGGCCTGGGGACAAACCACAGTCACTCAGTTATTCATGTGCCCTGGCTATATAACTTTACACACACTAACCATCAATGATCTCACTGTTTTACACTAATGTGTTATAAAAACAATACTTCTGTTCATTCTCCAAATCCATTGTAGAACTGTAAAAACTACACACATAAAATACAAAAATAAACCTTTATACTTTCCGATAGTTGCGTGACAATTTGATGTCACTGATCATTCACCATTTCACTGGTGACACTTGTTAAACCTGACATGACATGAGCTAGAAGGAAAAAGGTACGTGCGAGGCTCCATACCTGCGCTCAATGTTGAGGCTGGGGAAGTGCTGCTCCAGGTACTTCTTGATCAGATAGTAGGAGGCCTCTTTAGGCTCACAGAGGCGAGTGATGATGAGAGGAAGAGCATCTCCCAGGGACTCGTTCTTTTGGGAAGCTTTCTAAAACACCATCCATTTACAGACATGATGAGTACAACGAAACATTCCAGACCATTACCATTATTACTTATGGTTTTAATGTGGCCTGCAGTCTACATTAAGCTTCAATAAAAAGTTACAAAATCTCTAAATCTCACTATTTATCTTATCTATGTTAACAAAATACCGCCAAATACCAGCCACGTAACCAGGGGTAATTATGACTCATGCAATTATTGCCTGCTTGACGCCCCCCCACCCCCCACCCCTCCCTTGCTGCAACTTACCTTCAACAAGTCAGACTGTTTCCCAATGGTAAAGGTTCCTGAGAGTCCTTTCCCCTTCAGCTGTTGGAGACAGAGCAACAGCAAGAGTGAACAGAGATTACACACAACCTGCCTGAACAGCGGTTGTTCAGCTCAGCAGAAGAAAGTGATGGTCCTGCTTTGGCTTTGTGAAGGAGTTGAGGAACCGTACATGCACGTGTAGTTAGAGCTCTTCTTTGCTATGTGAAAAAGTACTCTACTCTGATATGATGTACTCTGATATCAATTTGGAGGTTTGTGTACTTAACTGCATAACTAAAATTGAGACCACCTTTGTTCTGTCTCATAAACTGCCAACACATTAGGTCAACTAGTCTACAACCTATAATAATTAGAAACATCTGAGCTGGTGTGGATGTCCAGTTTATGTTCAATCCTTTTGAAATACTCAATTTTCAAAATCAGTCGCTTCATTTAGTAGTACAAATATTGGCAACAATGACTGGGAAAAAAAACTTAAATTGTCCTGATGGTCAATCTGGCTCTCAAAACTCAACTACACGAAACATGAGCTGTACTAGAATAAACAACTAGGCTGTCACAATGACAGCGATTAAAGAGGGCCGAGGCTTACAGGTGCATTTTTAACGACCATCGGGGACCGTTTGGTGCCATCTAGTGGTACAATTAGTTACCTCAAGTTCAATGAAATACAGCAAGTTCGATGTGCACTTCTCTGCACTGGTGAGTTCTGTTATTCTTCACCTGTTTGATTGTGCCCTTCTCCAAATGTTTCTTCAATGCTTTCTTGAGGAGAAACTTCTTCCTGTCCAGTTCCATCCCCGGGTATTTCTTCAGAATGTATTTCATGAATGACTGATATGACACCCCACATCTGTCATCACTTGACTGCAAAGGAAGTCGACAATAAGTAACCAGAATTTGTCTTTTAAAGCAAGACCTACTGACTGTTGGAAGTTTAAAGAGCCCATACACACCATAATAGCTTCAATGAGGATATTATCCACTTTGTTCTGGGTGCCTGAAAAGTTGGTAACAGGAACCTTTTTGTTGGCAGTGATGCTCGCCCATGCAGGAATAGTCTTTTTCACCTTCTTGACCTTTGCTTTCTCATATTTGTAGCCATCCTTCAGCCTGTAACAAAAAGGAGCGACACAGAAAATTCAGTGTTGTGGCTCTTTTCTTCAGAAGCGATATTTCACTGTGATTGTTACCACCCTTATCTTTATCAAATCCTCACCTTAGTAGGAAAACATAGCAGTGTGTTGCACACTGTCCAGCTGCGCAGTCCTTGCATTTGTCACTTTGTCTGTTTGTCATCGACAGGAAAGACAAAATGAAGTTTCAGAACATCTGCCTCAATGAGCACCACTGTAATTAGACCCTTGCTAAGTGCTATAGTGCTAGTATGCTATATGAAGAAAACATAGGCTTTGTCAAGGCCTGGGAGGAGGAAAGAGGGAGAAGTTCCAAGGATTACAAATTTGGAGAGTCAGAAAACCAACCAACCCCCGCACTATTTCATCACATACAGATGCTTTCCTACAGCATATTTTGTTGAACCAAAGATTACTATTTTCTTATGACAAAATTTCGGTAGAAATGTCCAACCCACTGGATCCCCTAAAGCTAAACTGCATTTTATCCCCTTAACCGAGGACTTCCATCTAGGCTAGCACATGGCATCTGATCTCCATCATGACACAGTGACAAACAACCGCTGACACCAACGGGTGACTGAAAACAAAGTCAGAGCAAATGTTGATTGATTTTAATTTAGCGACTGAAGCAGAAATGTTGGGAGTTCCTCTGAGTTTGTAAGAACATAAACTCTGTTCTTCTTCTTGTTTTCAAATCAGGACAAAGTCGTATTCAAATCTGATGATCAGACATCCTCTCCTCCTGTCCTCCTCCACAACTCTGTCTACGTATGGCAGTGACGGGTCATCTCTTTCAGAAATGAGACACTACAGCCATGAGGGGAGCAGTCGACTGTCATCCAGCAGAGGTAAGGATAACATAAATGGATAAAAGTGCTATCAAAGTGAAATATCGCAGTGTTCAGAGTTGCAGGTTTGCTCTCTGGTGAAACTCACTCTTTCTTCTCAGTCCCCTCTCCTGGCTTCTCCACCGCAGGTTCTTCTGCCTTCTCTCCATTCTCGGTGGGCGCTGGCTCGCCTGCAGCCTCGTCTTCCTCCCCAGTGTGGGCCTCCTCCACCTCAGCTTCACCGGCACGGGCCTCCTCCACCTCACCTGCTGCACCCGACGGTGCAGCCTGCTCCTCTCCAGCTGAGGGTAAGTCCTCTGGAGGGGCCTCAGGCTCTGAGGGAAATCAAAAAAGCTGAATCAAAACAAGTGTAAATAGGAAATATTTATTTCTTCCAAGCTTAGTGTGGAAGATGTTTAGGTTTCCACCTGGAATGCATAAAATTCCTGGCTTTGCGCTTCAGCAAATCTTCTCATGTTGAAAAATCTTGTTTTATGCAGGTAAAATTAACAAAAAACCTGCTTGGCACCACCGTGGAAACAAGGCTGTTAATTTGTTGCATTGACCTGTGTGGCTGCCCACACAGGACGAGCCAACGTAAGGACTTTTGTTTGGTGTTCAATGGGGGTGTGGCTAGATGATGTAGGACTGTATGATTTCCTTGTTTCAAAAGGGTTATAGTGTGAGGGCCAGTAGTAGGCGTTTGTGCTTGTGTGTGCAAAGTCAGGCTCTGCTTTGGTCGAGGCTTTCATGATAGCTTTCCCAGAGAGCACTTTCATCGTAGACACTAATGTATGTTGGGTTTGGGTGCTGTGATTTCAGGAGGTGGACGAGCTTGGCCTGTGAGCCATTGTCTACATCAATTGCAGACTCAGCAGTGTGTGTTGTCAACTACTAGTAACAGAGCTGGACCTAAAGAGGACATGTCTATGTACTCCCAGTGGCGATGCATTGTAGCCCAAAGCAACCTTGTGCTGTTGTTGGCAATCACCTAGAGGTGAGACTTTTCAGTCCAGGGTTCCTCACAGCCTCGCACATACTCAGGTTGCCCCATGGGTCGGGTCAGGACATTTCTGTGTAGCTAAGACACCCTCTCAGCTGGAGTAGGTACTCCAGCTGAGAGGGTGTCAAATGGGTGACAGGGATGCCACAGCAACTTGGAGCTGTTCGCCTGCTGCTCTGACACCTGCTCTACCACTACTATGAAGTGGTCACTTGCCCACTTGCAGCATTTCCGGGGGGGGGGGGGGGGGGGGGGCATTATGGCTTTTTTTGTGAGAGTGGACAATGACATCTTAGGCCCATTCTCTACTAATGACCAAGAGAATGGTTCTGTGCTAATGGCAATGGACTACTTCACAAAGTGGCCAGGAGTAAACATGGTTTCTGATGAGTGCACCATGGACCACAGACCACTGGGACTTTGTGCTTGGTCAATGAATTGCATCTAGCCCTGCTGGGTGGCCCCTGTTTGGGCTGGGATGCAGGTTTGCTGTGCAGTGGGTGTGGCTCATGCAGAACACATCTTGTTTCCTCTCAGGTTGCTGTTTGTGACAAAAAATGAAATTGTGAGATTGTGTGAGTAGTCAGATGGTAGGTTTTGTGAGAAGACACTCGCACTCTGTTACTCACTCAGTTGCAATATAGCTGCATTTACTAAGTAGCTACCTGTGATTGTGACTTTCAGTTGAGTTTTATTTTTGGCAAAAATATTCTTTTTAAATAGGAAAAAACATCACAACGTTCCTTTGGCCGAGTCGTGACAAAGCGGGAGCTGTGCCAAAGCTCTCAATCTACCAGTCAATCTTTGTTACTACCATCACCTGAGGTCATGAACGATGGGTCACCACTGAAAAAACAAGATTATGGAAACAGGGTGAGAGGCTCTGTCATCCAGGAGAGCCTCAAAGTGAAGCTGCTGCTCCTTGGCATGGAGAGGAGCCAGCTGGGCTGGTTCAGACACCTGTTCAGGATACCATCAGGGTGCATCCCTAGGGAGGTGTTCCTGGCATGGCCAACTTGGAGGAGACCTCAGGGCAGACCCAGACCCCGACGGAGATTATGGATCCCTCAGTTTCACACAGTCTAGATCAGGGGTCTCAAACCTACTCCATAAAGGGCTGCGTGGGTGCAGGTTTTTATTCCAACCAATCAAGACTACACAGTTTGACCAATCAGCTGTCTGATGGTTGAGATCAGTAAATTAAAAGTCAGGTGTGTTGCTCCTTGGATGGAACAAAACATGCAGCCACACGGCCCTTTGAGACCCCTGGTCTAGAACGAATAAATAAAATACTATCGCTTTTGTAGTTGCACTCCTGTAATGATTAGTTACTGTCTCTCAAGGATGTATTGTCGTATTGCTCTGAATAAGGTTTTTATCCCAACCTACAGTGTTGAAACCTGAATTTCCTGAGGAAAACCACTCCAAGAGATCAATAAAGTTCCCATCTATCAGTGTTTGATCTTGGCAGTGCCATCAGGTCTGGAGGGCAGTTTCAGAGACAAACTGTTGCAAACACAACGGTGTCCACAATCCCACACGCAGCCTGCGAAAAGTGGCTGTGTGGGGGGCCTTCGTGGCACCTGAGACAACCTGTGTCAGGGATAGTGGTGCATTCACGGGACTCTCCTTTGGACAGCCCTGGCCTAACCTTTCTCTGCTGCCGCGGAGGGGGCCTTCTCCTGGGTCGGAATCGCTGCTGCTCGGCGAATAGGCATCACAAGAGATTTACCTGCATGAGGGGGGAAATAACACGCATGTTAACACCGGCAGTCCGTACCCGGGGGCTACTCTGTGTGAGGTTATGTGCGTAGTTGACGTGACAAAAGGTTCATTCATTAGGCCCATTATCGTCTCCAAACAGAAGAAAAGCTGCGCGTGGTTTATTTCCTTTGGTTGCTCTTTTACGGCGGAGCATGTGCAGGACGGCGCTCCGCTCCAACAACCCTCCGCTCCAACAATCCATGCGTCCGCATTTCTCGGTGAATTGAACCAATTTCAAGACGAGTTTACAGATTCTTCGGTTAATGTCGCCATCTTGCCCTGGCGTACACGCAGCGGTGGCGTCGAACCGGGCAGATAAAATTCACTATAGTTGCACTGAGAAGACGCCAGCGGTTTGCATCCCTTCCTTTCACCACACCTTTGCAGCTGCATACAGGCCGGGGAGCAGGAGAAACTTACCTCGCACTAGTCCAGAACAAAGTGAGTTAGTTTGTGGTGAATTTCTGCTCGATCCTTTATTTAGATTCTGTTTACGAGCCCCGCCCCACTGAACCAGTCAGTGACGTCGCAGCGTCACGGAGCACGTCCTGGCAATGTGACGTCAGCGCACACCGTTCATTACCGTCTCATTCAAACACACAGGTTAAACCGAGCCCAGGCCACCAACCTGCCGAAGTAAACTTACCAGAACCACACCATTGTTTTCAATGCTACCCTGCAGTTTCGCACGAGTCGACTGTTATTCTCCCCTCTGATGACACCCAGTTTTACCCTGTCCACCACTGCAGTTTCTGATTGACAGCTCTGAACAGGTATGGCCATCCTACACACATTGATATAAGTTTATTGTAGATGTATTTAGATAACTCAGAATCCTTTGTGGACATTTTGAAGAAAGAACTTTTCTCCAACTTATAATTGGACCCTGATTTTCCCTCTAGGAACATCCCAAAAGGACCAGTAAGATTCCATCCATAAATTCTATCTATTCCTCCATAAATCTAGATGCTTGTAAAAGAGCGGGGACGTATTTAAGTAGGTTGCCAAGTGTCCACATTTCTATCTATGTTTCCAAAAGTATGTGCACATCTATGTGTAATGGAAGGGTACCAATTATTTGTTGTTTTGTGTAGTCCTTTGGGCTGCTTGTTCTGCATGAAAAGTGCCATATAAACGTTTCTCTGATTGAGGCACAATAGCATAGAAAATAAACTGAATTGAAAGCCAATCCCTAAAAATGGGCCTTAACCCAACATTTTACTAATATGCATGACCAATTCATAAGATAACATTGTATTGTCTGTGTGAATTTTGTGCTAGTATTGTCTTCTTAAAATAGATTATTTTGTCAAAACAGACCAAAACAAAAAAGATGCATGGTGATACACCAGAAAATCCTCAATTCCACAATTGAAAAACTGTTTCTCATCAGGTTCACAGTAGGTGCCTTAATTTTTTTTTCTTTTGGAGCATTCAACAGACTTTGCAGCAGCTGTAAAGACAAGCGAATGCATCATGATGTGATCAGGATTACACTGTCTTATGAATACAAACACCAAAACATGGCCCAAGAGGCCAGATCCCAGGGACATGAGGCAAACTGCTGCAGAAATATAAATCCAAACATGCTGAGAGGGAATAAACTGTTAGTGATAGGTGATGCTTCTGCAGCTCCACCAATGGCTCTCGGTGGTTGCTGCTACAGGTCATATCCTGCAGCTCTTCCTTTGCAGATGCCAAGGTCTTGTGCTAAACACAGAAATATAAATACATTGTTCCAGTTTAAAACACAGACACACAGTTGGCAAAAAAAAACTCAAATCATGTTTCTGAACACCAAACATTTAAAGAAGCATGAGAATCAGCTTTTTTAAATACCTTTTTTGTCTTTAATGTATTTACAAGCTTTAATCTGCTCTGTAGATCTGGAGTATTACAAGCATCTCATGTTCAGCGATCCTGGCCATTTGCTTTTTAAGGTTGCATTTTTGCTTGTGTCATGTGGATGTGTCCGGTTTGTTCTTCTGCCTTAGTTTTGACAGTTCTGTGGACTGACTTGCATCAATTCTTGAATGCATACCTCCGCCTCTCAGGAGGCATATGTACATGTCATACGTAGAGCAAGCCAAGGCTGAGGACACACTTCCTGGTTATTAACAGATAACCTCTGACCTCAAATGTCACGTAAATGGCTTCTGAGCATCCACTTTTTTCCCCATCTCTACAGAAGCCAAGAACAGCCACACATTTATTTTTTTCAATTTTACTGCTGTTTTCGTGTGATACTGCAATAATATATTTCATTCCAAACAGTTCTGGACCAGACAGTGGCATCTGAAGACTTAAATCAAGATGACAGACTGAAATACCACGTAAAGATGATAATTATCTCCCCGAAACAAACATTTCTGTTATCCCGAGATAAGGACATAATGACTTATCACAAGAAAGCAGACTTTGTCATATCGAGACCATGAAATACTGACTCATTATCACAAGAAAACGGTAGTAAAATTAAGCAGTAAATACGTGATCACCCAACTTCCGTTCATCTATGCTCTCCCCTCATCTCAAAATAATTTCGTCTTACCCTGTTTAAAACCAAACATTGTGGAATCCAGGGAGGCTATTTATTTCACAATTATTATTTTGTTATTATAATTAATTATATTGTTATTTCTGTTGTCATGATCTCACTTGTGAGCATCTGCAAATGTTAAATAACTTTCATATTTGCAGTCCTTAAAAAAATAATAAATTAAAGAGTCCAGAACCTATGTATCTTTTAAGTCTCTTCTTAGAAAGTAACAAAAAAAAAGTAAGTTAAAATTTAAAACAAAAATATTTTCTATGTATAATACAGGTATTTAGTGCTTCCGCCGTTGGAATCCAAACTCAAAATGGCGGCATGTTTCAGAACCGTACCGCAGAAAAAAATTCCAGCCGTAAACATGTCTTCTTGCTCATACAACCATTTTGAATGTTTATTATACTGTAAGGATGCAGTTCTATGCCCAAGACCCCCTGTTGTCTCCCTCAATTGTCTTCTGACTCTTCCTCCGCCTCCCGCAGCCAGGTGAAGAAGGCGGTCACAGACTTGAGGGCTACACCCTTGCCGTGCTGCTCGGCAGGGTCTTTGCTCGTCTCCCACTTGTAGAAAGCATCCTCCGAGATGACGTCTTCATCATACAGACAGTCAAAGAACATCCGGAGGAGGTCTGGGGGAACAAACACAAACTGGTTGTGGAAGATTTGAATAGGTAGAAATAACTTTAGCACTTCAGTGTGGAGCTGATGTGGTAAAAATACATGGGAGACTCTCCTGGAAAGTGCTACTAGACCTAAACATCTGTATTTACATTACACTTATCATTTCCAAAGGCTATTTCACTTTTGCTTTTTTGGTTTGTTGGCTTACTTCTGGCACCCAAGTATGTTATTTCTGCAGCTAGTAACAAGTTAAAACATGTTTGACAAAAACACTTGAATCAATACACACTGATGAGAAAAGAAAACATAAAGACATCGTGTATGCTATTAGGATGTGTCAGCTGTGATGTACTACTTACTTGGAGGCTGATCAAGGGTGACGATCAGCGCCTGAAGTGCATAAAGTGCTTGCAGCTGTCGCTCAGTGTCTGAATTAAGGTACTTGAGTAATACAGGCAATCTCCTCTGGATGATGGCCGTGTCCACTCGACAGTTGGTGTTATCATCTGTTTAGCAAAGCAGGAGGCAGTGAGTGAATGTATGCTTTGCCTCCTCGCTCCTGGTTTGGCACGGAGTATAAAAAAACTGCAATCTGAAGCATGATTTTAGCAGAATAGAATAATCTCTTACCTTTCACTGCTGCCTTACACACAGCTGTCATCAAAGCTCTCAGGAAGGGAGACGAGCTCATCTGTGATTCATCTAGAGTTGCCTGAGCAGTGGACATGAGAGGCGGTGTAAAGCACACAGTTTCACATGGCTTTACACACACAAAACATTTACTTACTGCAATAGAAGAGGAAAGAAAGAAAGTGTATGTAACAAAGTGCTCAGAGCCACTGAAACAAGTGGCTACATATGTGACCCCTAGAGCTCCGTTTCACCTCTTGAGTCATTATGCAGCAGACCTGGGTTCACCTCAGGTTTACTACATCCATCCGTCATTCTCTAAATACAATTCTCTTCTGTCTCAATAGAAAATGAAATCAGAAAGGGGACCAAAAAACGTTGTATTTGAATTCAAGGAGTGATGTGTACAGTGTAGCAGGACAAATCAGGATGATACCTTGGGCTGCTCTAACGTATCTTCCAAAGCACCAGTCACAGTTAAGGTCCGGGTATACTTCTGCACCATGGTCTGTGGCTATGGCGTGTGTTAATTTTGGGCGGTGCGCAGTGTGGCGTGTGCAGCCAAAAATTTGAGACCCTGCGACAACGGCACGTTGGGTATATGTGGACAGTGTCTCATCTCAGCACACCAGTAGGTGGAGCTCAGCATTCAAAACCCTGTTGACACTGCGAAAGAGCTCCTTTGGCCATGAAGAAGGAGTAGTTGTTTATTTGCACCACCACAGATGCTCATTCATGTGTACTCCTTGTTTCTCATGTTGAAAAAGACTGAAATGCTATGGATCCATGTTTTTAAATAGGGTGACCAAACGATCTCTTATCCTTGGACATGTCCTCTTTTTACAACGTTTAAATATATTAAAATGTCTGGTTTTCTAATGACTGGTGCTTTGCACAGGCTGTCCTGTATGTGCAACGTGCAAGAGAGAGAGAGAGAGAGAGAGCAGAGTAGACATTGATTTTGTCCCAGTAGCACCCCACCCGGATAATCAAAATCAAAATAGAGTCCCGTAACCATAGGGGCAGAGTTACCTCCTGGTGCTACTTGGTCAGAGTCCAAAGCACAGAAACATCTGGGCTGCAGAAATCTCTACCAGTGAGCATCTCAAGAGATTGCTCTGTGAAACCTCTGCTCTTATTCAGTCACATATCTTAGTGTCATGAATCACTGCCCATACCTCTACCCAGTCGAATATCTGCTCATCGCTGGCCATGTCCTCCAACAGCAGTTTCTCAAGCTGCTGGCTCAGCTCATCCGGGGACAAGATCTTTTTAGGCCGAGCCTCCTCTGAACTGGAGCTGTCTGACAGAGTGAACTGAAGTTTCTGTTGTTGGGGGAGAGGAGACATCACTGATATGAGGAGGAGACCAGCCAGGGGAAGGAGAGCAACTAGGGGGATGTACAATGGAGGACAAGCTATTTGATGATTTTGGATTGGAGTTCGGGGCACTGTTACTGACCTGCTGTGAGATGAAATCCTGGATGTTTTCTCCCTCTGCCAGAATATCGGACCAGCTGAGGCCAGATTCCCTCCACAGAGAACCTACAGTCTTATGGCTCTGTAGAGACAAGACCAGACAATGTCACGCCTCTTCCCACTGAAATCTCTGAAATCATGTTTCTTGTTAAAGGACTTTAACAAGATAAAACTACAAAAAGGAAAAGATATTTTTTGTCACTATTATTGTCAATTTGATTGATTTGTTCAGTGGCTGCATATTAAAAATCCATCCTTATCCTTGACAGATGTTAAAATGAGTTAATACTTGTAATTTACTAGCTCCACAAAATAAGCAGCAAGCAACATGAAACATCAAGAATCGGTTGAAGATGAAGGGGTTGCTTACCATTTGTTTGCATAGTATGTGCAGTATTTCTGAAATCAAGATCCCAGCTCTTTCCACAGGAAGCAAAGGTTTGCTTAATTCACTGTGAACAAAGAGAGATGGCTGGAATGAAGGTTGCGTATGTTCAATTTATGTGTCTCACACAGATGTGGTCTGCAAAATTGGTTTGCAAGACACTTAACACTAGTCCCACATTCCCACAATAAAAGTAGACCCAGCCTGATATGAATTTTTGAAATAGCACACAGGTAACACAGGTATTTATCGAGGCAAATGTCATTGTCATATTGAAAGAGAAAACAGAAAAATCTTTTTGCCTTTTCCCCCTCAAGGTGATTAAAGCCAATTTTACACATTTGGTCTTACAGCAGCCATTTCTCCTGAACTAACACACTGATTTCAACTCTTGGTATAGTGTTGCCTCGGGTAATAGCAACTGGCTTGTGTGTAGCTGCCTCTGTACCTAAAGAGCTCTCTCATAGAGAAGCCCCCGTCCCTCAGCACAGGGCAGAGCAGCTGGGCCAGGTACAGCCAAATGTGAGGAATGTCAATGGACATGTCGTCCGCTTGCTCCAGTGTGTCTGTAAACCTGGAAAATCAGTGAGAAAAACAGGTAAAGTGGGGTCAGATTACAGTAAACTACAACAGTGCTTACAGAGTAATAACTCATGATATGAGAGTAGAAGGTGCTTTGCATGAATTTACAAGAGGAAATTATGAAGTGGCTAAGAGCCAGGAAAGTATTAATAAAAAGAGTAAACAGTAAAAAAAAGCAGTTTTCTTACATTTTGTTTGTAGGTTCGATGTATTTTTAACTTGTATTTTTTTCTGAATTCATTACAATTATTTTAATATGGAACTCGATAACCAAGTGGGGATAAACTGAATTAATTACAGTGTGACTCTTTAATTGTAGTGACTAACAAGACAAAAACATAAATATGAGTTTTATGCAATTTTTGCAATTCACAGAAACACACAAGTCAGACAACTGCCTTTGGACAGAAGTTGCTGAAGTTGCTGACTGACCCTTTGATGTACTGGTGCTTGGGCAGGAGTCCCTGCTGCAGCAGCTGGAAAAAGAGCTGGCCCATGTGGTCTCGTGTTATCTGACTGCGCTCCAGAGTTGACTCCACTCCGACACGCACAAAGATATTCAGTTGGGAACCCAGGTCAAGCTCATCCACGCACTGGACAGCCTCCTGCAGGAAGCAAAAAAAAGATGTGATCAGCAAAGAGTGAAGGAAGCAAGCTTTAACAATGGATGCATCTCACATGATGATCAATTAATCATTAAAATCTGTTTTTTGTTTGAGTACACTGTCAGTACCTTGTAGTCATTTATGTGCAGGAACTCGTCAATGATGGACTTTGACTTCCTCTCAATCTCCTCCTCAGAGAGAGTAGGTCTGTCCAGGTTCTGGACCACTGCCTCAGGTCTCACTGTTTGATTTGAGAAAAACAGTGAGAACATCTTCCCTCTCAAAGAGTAAGAGCTACAACTATAGTCCCCCATAGTTGGATACTGTTGTGACATATGTAACAACAGAAAGAAGACCTGTATGCAAGTAAATACAAAAGGTTAAAATGAAAGAATTTGCAGCACTTTTAATGAGCAAAACTGCTTCATTTGTGAGCAGAGAAGAAGAAAAGATTGGAATATTTAACTGCAATGAACTGTGGACCTGAAATTGAATTTATTTCAGGAAATATAACTCACACAGAAAATGTGATCAGAGCGGTGCATGTAGGCCTCCGACAGGGCTGCCCTTTGTCACCGGTTCTGTTCATTTAGTTTAGTTATGGACAGAATTTCTAGGCGCAGCAGGGGGCCAGAGATGGTCCGGTTCGGGAGTCATGGGGTCTCATCTCTGCTCTTTGCAGATGATGTTGTCTTATTGGCTCCCTCAAGCCAGGACCTCCAGCATGCACTGGGGCAGTTTGCAGCCGAGTGTGAAGCAGCTGGGATGACAATCAGCACCTCCAAGTCCGAGGCCATGGTTCTCGACCGGAGAAAGGTGAAATGCCCTCTTCAGGTTGGTGGAGAGCCCCTGCCTCAGGTGGAGGAGTTCAAGTATCTCGGGGTCTTGTTCACGAGTGAGGGAAGGATGGAGCGAGAGATCGACAGGTGGATCGGTGCAGCGGCTGCAGCAATGCGGTCACTGTATCGGTCCGTCGTGGTGAAGAAGGAGCTGAGCCAAAAGGCGAAGCTCTCGATTTACCGGTCGATCTACGTTCCTACCCTCACCTATGGTCATGAACTCTGGGTCATGACCGAAAGAATGAGATCCCGGATAGAAGCGGCTGAAATGGGTTTCCTCCGCAGAGTGGCGGGGCGCTCCCTTAGAGATAGGGTGAGGAGCTCTGTCACCCGGGAGGAGCTCGGAGTAGAGCCGCTGCTCCTCCACATCGAGAGGAGCCATCTGAGATGGCTCGGGCATCTGAATCGGATGCCTCCTGGACGCCTCCCTAGGGAGGTGCTCCGGGCATGTCCACCCGGAAAGAGACCCAGGGGAAGAGCCAGGACACGCTGGAGTGACTATGTCACCCGGCTGGCCTGGGAACGCCTCGGGATCCTCCCGGAAGAGCTGGAGGAAGTGTCCAGGGAGAGGGAGGTCTGGACCTTCCTGCTCAGACTGCTCCCCTGCGACCCGTCCCCGGATAAGCGGAAGAACATGGATGGATGTCCATTAAAAAGTGGTAATGTACACCCATGAAGATGATCACAGTTATAAATTACTGCATTGGCTCAAATGCTGGCAACAGAAAGTCAGACAATAAGCCTAGGTTATATTACAGTAGACAAAACATAAGTGACTATCGTTTCTTTTAACCTATTTGGAGAATCTGACAGTTTATTACGGCTTAATGTTTAAAATTTCCGCCCCAACACACCACAAGTGGGTGGATTTTTTTTAAGGGCTTTCAGGGTTTGGGTCACAGGGAGCCCAGTATGTCGAAACGTAACGTTAACCCATCGTCTCACTTCCCTCACAACTCAGAAACTCTAAAACATATTTAAGTAAAAAAATGTAATATTTAATTCTTTCGTAAACGACCGTGCTATAAGTGAGATACTGCCCTTTCAGCTGTCTATCAGATGGATGGATCTGATGGACCAGGTGGATGATGGACTTTGCTAAACTCACCGTCTCTGCTTCACGTCGAGAATTACGATGAGAATTGCCATGATAAATATCCCAGTTTTCCTTTTTTCACAATATATAACAATATAAATGTGGTGATGACTTCAGCATTTTCCGTTGTGTCCTGTGTGGTTAGCACTGTGTGTCTCACCAGCTTCCCGGACCCGGCTGCGCTCCAGCTCGGGTTTGTCCTCGGTGACACTTGGCCTCCGTGGCTCGGCTCCCTCTCGTTCACGGTCTCGTCGTGGTTCATCAGAGGTTTGACTTTCCAGCAGCTCTTTCGTGCTGCCTCCCCTGATGAATGGCCCAGGTCGTGACGATGGAGGGGTGGGCATCAGCGGCTTCTCACTGCGCTCCCTCCCTGTGCTGCTACGACTGTGAGGTGTTGAGAAAAAAGAAAACGAAAGCCAGTCTGGATGTTGCAGATCAAAATGACGAGGAGTGATCCAGCGGGAGTTCAAAGTGTGGCTGTCTACCTTCCCATGGTTCTCCTGGACTCAAACTCTGGGTTCTGTGGAGCAGTGGTGGAGGGCTGAGACGGAGGTGTGGACTGCAGGGCGGAGTAACGATTAAGGCCAACTGCGCGTGACAGTTCTGTTGGAGATAAACGATCATTAACGTCAGACAAATCACAGGAGTGTTATTTTCACTTCAAAGGGCTGTGTACAATGAGCTCACGGTCAAAACAGGATGAACAAAACTTTCAGTTGAGCGTTTTTACTTCTATCTTATTTGAAGTCTTTTCTCACTGCTACCATTAGAATGTGGCTTCAGAGTGGGTTACTGGAAATATGTGTTCATACCCGAGTCACTGGCCTTCGCTCCTCCACTGCTGCCCTTTACCCATGTGACTTGGGCTCGAGGACCCAACTGGATCTTCTCATCCATCTGCGGCTGCGGGAAGAGAATAATTTAAGCACAGGTTGCAAATGCACATGCTAAACTGACCACAGCATGCAGACGGGGACAAGATAGAGGAGAAGACAAAGCATTACAATAGATACAATATAGATATACGATTCATCGCAATACATTTTTCAATGCAAAAAGTTCAACTTTATTTAAAGTGCCAATTCATAACAATGTCATATCAATACACTTTCCATTTGAGCTGGTCTGCACCAAGCTCTTTATTAAACATAAAGGAACAAACAGAGTCCAATAAATCACACGAGCTGCTGTAAGTGACGTGGTGGGAACAACTTCCTTTAACGGTCAGAAATCTTGAGCAGAACCAAGCTCAGGGCAGGCGGCCATCTGCCTCACTCAGTTGGGTTGGAGAGAGTGGGAGAGGGAAAGAAATAGAGTGAGAGCATAGTAGAAAGTAGGAGAGAAAGAAACATGGAGAGATAGGTATCCCGCTATGTTTGATGTAAATGAAGATAGCAGTTGTAGGAAGGGTCAGGCAGGGCCATGAGGAAGGTCCTGGATCCAGCACAAAGTCCATGTGGTTCTGAGAGGAGAGAAAGCACAGAGACTCCGGGGAAGAAGTCAGGTTAGTACTATGAAGCTGTTAGAACATGAATCGGTGGAGAGAGAGAGAGCTCACTGCGCCAAAGGGACCCCCCTAGCAATCTAAACCTATGGCAGCATAACTAAGCACTGGTCCAGCTAGAGCGTGTCGTCTTATTGGAGAGAGGCTGGTAAATGGTTCCTAGGAGAGGAGTCTGATAACTGAATGCAATGGCACCATATCTACATTTAGAGTTTCTTGCAACTATAAGTCAGCATGCATTCAAGGACCACAGCACCCTTGTGGGTAACAGACCATGTAGAGCTTTATAAATGAGGAGGTCGAGGCTTTCAAACTGTATTCTACACATTGTACAGGAGGCCAAATGTAAAAATGCCAGAACATGATCTGCAGTGTTCTGGATGAGTTACAGAGGTCTGAGAAACTTTTTAGAACTAATGAGGAGTTGTAGTAGTCCAGGGTCCAAATGTGTGGATGTATGGATGCTGCAGAACATTTCATTCTTTATTTTTTTAAAAGACTTTTTCCCTCTTCATCACATGGGAGGTTCCCTTCAGGATATCTGAGCAACATAGCTGCCAGGGATGAATTGGGGTGTTGCGCCTTGCTCAGGGACACTGCAGTCATGGGGAATTTGAACCCGCAACTTTTGGATGACAACATCAGGTCCCAAGACCACAGCTGTCCCCAGTGCCTCATTTTCGCAATTTGGTGTACCTGAAAGCAGACAGACCTTGAAAGGTTTCCTTTTTTTATTGGGAAATAACCTGTGCTCTGATTGGTGTTACATATTCCAGCAAGAGGAGCTTGTAAGATTAACAGTACAAAATATTGGTCACACAGCCGCAGTGCCTCTTGGATCCAGCAGGGGGACACTGTGCTAGACAACATGAACCACGGTAATGCAGATCAGATGAGGGCAGGGACAGTGTATGTGTACACATAATGAGCCACAGGATTCCTCCTGGTGATGTGTAAACACTTATCTGCTGTGTAAAGAAACCTTCTAGGGAAAGAACAGCAACTGCCCGTAATGGAGCTTGTGACAGACATGGAAAAACACAAGTGGAACTGATGTGGAAAAAACTTGCCAGGACAAGAAGAACCTCACCTCATGTGTGTAACTGTGTGTAATTACAATCCTCACCTTGCAACATTAAAGCAAGATGACACAAAGCAGCCAGTCGATTCCTCTGAATGCACAAAATGCTGCAACAAAGCCATTCAGTTCACTCTGAGTTGTCAAAAAAACAGTGAACTCCTTTTGGAATTTGTTGCACCATTTCAATGTCCATATAATGCTTTCGTATACTGCACAGAACATATCACGAGTGGAATAAGTGCCCTGGAAGTGAGGGTGATCAATGAGAGTCTTACGAGCACAGGTTCAGACAGCCAGGCTTTCATACTTAACATACCTAAGGAATCAATCCCATCAACTTGCAGGGTGGGGCTTTCCAGGGGTATCAGAGAAGAAGCCATGTTCAGTACTTCTGAACTGAACCTGGCAGGACCTGATAGTTTCCCTGCTTGCTAACTGGCTGACTGTTTTCACTTGACAGAGAGACACAATGAGCCTCAGTTTATTAGCAAAGCATATGAAAAGCCACGACAAAAACAAAAGTAAAACACAGTTCAATCCTATTAGACACAGCAAGCTCCAGTCAACATCCAGGTCAACCAACGCATCAAACATCAAACCTGTCAAGATACATGATGATGTACGTCAAATGTAAACATGGCATCAGTATAGTGTGTCAAGTTTCTGCAAACTTACCCAAGACTGTTTGTCAGGCAGTTAAGCTACAAATGATGTGTGAGCAAGTGTGTGCTGGATGAGCAGAGTTGAGGCAGCAGGCCCGAGGTGTGGGTCTGCTAGAGATTGAGGAGTGTCATATTTGTGCAAACTATATTGAGGCAAAGCTGCTGAGCTACATTTAAACTGATGAAAAGATTGGTCTTTAATTTTATTGAACAGAGATGAGTTTTTTGAGGTTTTAATCAAAACCTCAGAGAAAAACCTCAACTAAAGCTTGAAAGCTATTACAATTTCTGACACGCTGATGATTTCACACTTCACCGATTTGGTTTGGTTGGCGGTAAAAGCTGATAATCTGCCAGACCTACCACAGGATTTTATGACGATGGATGTATGATTTTTGCACAAATTATTAATATTGGCTTCACACTAACATCTGCTCACCATCACCTGTCAAGAAAACGATCTGCGAAAGCCATCAATGCAACTCAGTGAACCATGGTACTGACAGTTTCCCTCATTTAAAAATACATGTTGTGTCTTCCTGTATGATTGTAAGTCTGTACAGTTCACAAATTAAAAAACATCAATGATCCTCTGGCCCAGCTGATCCAAGTGGAGAGCAGCCTCCAGCAATGGGGGAAAAGGTGAGTATTAGACACAGCATGTCTCACCTTGGAGATCTTTGGGATCTTGGTGGGGTCTATGGTCCGGCTGTTCTTGGTCATGGGCACAGTGTTCCAAGTCTCTTCTCTCTGTACACGCTGATCTCTCTGATCCCTTGAATCTGCAGGGCCAAAGACATGTGGCCACACACCACCAGGCCAAATGCACTTTTCTTTACAAAGCAGTCCAGTGGACATCACATGGTATTTACATGCATTCAAGTCAAGCATCTGACTGAGTGACATTGTTCATCATTCCTGTTATAAATGGTGAAGTATGACAGGTCAGCTAACAGATGGGAGGGAGTACGGGTGCTTCCTGTCTGCTGTAGGGCACAATAACATCTCTGCAGGCTGTAGGGACAGGAAGTCTGCCTGTACGCTTGCAGGCTTCCTGACTCACTGTCGCTGCGCCGATGTGACTCTAAGCCTTAAAGAGGATTTAAACTGCAGGCCTGACCTGGCCGTCTTTTGCTGTCCTTGGAGAGCAGCTGCTGATGCACTTTTCTCTGTTCCTCTTGCTCTTCAATTTTTGCCTCCTTGTGGATCTGCTCAATGGTTTTCGGGCCCTGGTCGGCTCTCCTGGACACCCAGTTGTGCTGAAAGAATAACAAAAACCACAACATCCTCAGAACTGGTTTGAGCTGCAGACGAGTATGAAAACACTACTTCGAATGGATGAAAATGTTAAGTTTAGAGGAACAGAAACACGGCTGAATTAGCCAATAATCACAGCATACTCATAGATGTGATAAGTGGGTCAAAACCTTTCATTTGTCAATGCATGTCCATGTTCACAAAGGTTGCATGAGTTGCAGAACAATGTTGCATCTGATGCTACACATTCAAGACAACCAGCTGAAAAGAAGTTCAACGGTTTATATATGTATATATATATATATACATATGTGTATATATGTACATATGTGTATATGTATATGTGCTCTTATACAGATGCTAAAAATGAAAAATTACATAACACGACATAGTCAAGGGTGATCCTATTCTGTGCTGGTAGTGTCACCACTTTCTGCTGTCTGCATCTGCAATTTACATCTATTTACATCTCTATCATGGGAAACTGTAGGAGTTGAGGACCAGGTTAAACTTCACAGTTTAATGATGTCTTTTCCCACTGGCTCTTCTCCCAATGTGCCCAGGTTCGATATTAAGTGCAGCAGCAGATCAATCTGTCTGAATGTGACCAGAATATGCTGCATCATTTTCCATTAGGTCAGAGAGATCGCGGAAATAAACCTCTGTGGGAAGATTCACTGTGATCCTGAGTCTGAATGTGGGGCAAGAACTAAGACTTTCTTCGACAGCACAGATAAAAACAAACCATAGAACCACAAACACACACACACTCACCAATCTCAGGTCTATCACATCCTGCAACATAAACCGAATTCGAGATGACGTCTTCCTCTCCTTGACGATTTTTTCCATCTGATTGAAATACTGGTCCATGCGAGGCTGAGGGCGAGGGAGACAGTGAGAGAGAGCGGCTTAATCTGAGACTTGAAGGTTAAATTCATTTCTCTGTAGAATTCACTAGACAGCAGGTTTCAGGGATTTCTACATTATTTCAGTTTACTGCTTGAAACAGGCACTGTCCTGACTGCCCAAGATTAATTTGGATCATTTTGGGAGGCAGAAGAACAAAAACCGTAATAGCCCAAAAAGGACAGATCCAATTCTGTGCAATGGCCCCGATATTAAAAGAACCATGTTCAGAATATTACCACATTAAAGATAATGAGACTGGAGGACAAGATGGATGATTTGACACCAGGTCCTGTCAGAGTCAACATTCAGAAACATTTTTAACAGCCAACGGTTCAGCAAACAGAACAAAGCTCAAGTAAGTTGTGCTCAGACTTCAGAGCAGTTTCCCTGCTAGTCAGAGGGATTTTCTTTTGCAGAGTTATTGGTTAATGAACAGGGAGCAGAAAAGCCTTCGTGTCAGTGATGTCTCTCAGAGCGACCAAACACTCTCGCTGTGTCCAACTGGGAGTCACTGATGTCTTCAGGAGCCAGTTTGGACAGAGTAAACACGAATGCTGTAGACCAGAATCACCTCCACAATAGGCTTGTGCAACCAGTTAATGCAGAGAAATCATCTGACATCCTTTGACTTGATCTCTGCAGACAATGCCTGAAGTGCTGCACTTATATATATACTGGTACATAATTATCAAGTTTAAAAAGCCTGCTGGGGTATACAAGGGTTGCTTGTCAATCTTCTTGGAATATCAAAGCTTAAAAAAGTTGGCAATCCCAGCCCAATCTTAAAAATCACATTTTTTATGGTCACATTTTTTCAACAGTTTTATGACAAAAATTAGCAATATTACATGCTTGACATCTGCTCACTTGATTATTTGCCTTACCTTGGCCTTCTCAAAGTCCAGGTCTTTCCCGATGGTTGTGAGCAGCCTGCATAGGCACTCCAATGACTCCTCGTCGTGGTTCTTCAGTAGCTTGACAACACAGTCATGCATGATGGCCTCAGTCAGCATCTTCAGCTTGAAAAGCTCTCCGATGAACTTGATGTTGCCAATGGACCGCCGGCGGGCCTTGTCCTTGGCGTCCTCCAGCTCTTCTTGAAGCCGCTCGCGCTCTGTCGCCTGAGGGAAAGAAGGAAACGTGCATCAAATGCTTGGCACTTAGAGCCTCCCTGCTGTGAAATGAAGTCCAGTGTCTTACAGACTGGAAGAGCACATACCGATGCAGAGTCAAGCTCTTTCTGCTTTCTCTCAAACACCACGTCGTCCACCTTGTCTTTCTCAAACTCCTTCTGACAGCGGTTCAGCAGCAGCTTACGAAAGTTCACTGTGCTTGTAGGTTTGTCGGTCATGGGCACTTTAAGCTGTGCAGGAACAGCAGGTAAAAAACATGAAGTCAACAATACAAACGAGTCTGAAGCAAAGGGACAGAATTTTTTCTGCAATACGGTCTTTTCAACAGCTGTCTTTCACTAGTGAACATTCTGGTGTAAAGGTCTTATAATTTCTCTGAGAAATCACCTCACAATGAAATTAATCACACATTATCATCAGTGTTCAAGTCAGATGTTCGATAAGTTGTCGATTATACATTATGATGCAAACTAGAAAGACTGGCTAGAAACTACCTGCCAACTGTAATATTTACTATTTCATTGAAAGAAGAACAATTATGGATGCAACGTTACAAACACAAAACGTGATTTTTTTTCTCCCTTTCTGCTTACCATGGCCAGGCATCGGCACATGTTTCCATAGGCCACAGAGAAGCTAGGCTCGTCAATGGCCTTCTCAAAGACCAGGTCGATGACTCCTTTCAGCCTCTCCTCGGTGTCTATGGTCAGATCTGTCACCTGCTTCATCAGCTGGTTGAACTTTTGAGGCGTCAGCTTGTTGAGGATGCTGCGTACTTTCCTGAAAAGCTCCTGAGTGGAAATGATCACACGAGGGTGTTAAATCACAGAGGCCTTCAGTAAAATCACTAAATGATAATCAACGTTGTACTGAACTTTTTGTTTTTATTTTTTCTTGAGTTGGACCACAAACACAAACTCTTACCAAATGATTTTTCTGCTCTGATTCATCACTGACCTATGAGACTAGTAATTCTCAGCTCCTCCTTCATGTATCAGGCGTTTGTGTGTCTAGGTGCTGTACCTGTGTCCTCTGCGTCTCAGGATCTTCTGCGGGGAGTTCCCTCTTCATTCCAGGTTTCCAGGCATTTTCAGATTTTTTCAGCTGAACGTCATCATTCACAGACAGGTTCATGATTATCTTTCGGGGTGGAGGTCGTCGTGCCCCGATGTTAGCAATCTGCAAATACAAAAAAAAGAGACAGACAACTGGGAATCAATATTTATAACTACAAGTATAATCCCTGACCTGATACTCATGTCTCATGTCTGTTTCAGGTCCTAATATTCAAATTTCTTTTTTATCAGTTAACATTTTACACTTTTCCACCACATCTGTAGTGTTTGTTCTGGACTAGTGCTAGTGTTAGTTAAGAGTTTGTTCTGCATTCAAACCAGTTGCCTTTCTACTGCTTTAAAGCCATGTCAATACATCATTTTGTATGTCAATTACATCACTGCTGATCAATGTCCTTTATTGTCTCTACAGTCTTTCTGAAACGTATTTAGCTGCTGTTTCACCACATACACTGGCTTCTCACCAATTTATCACCATTGTTGGTCTTAAAGTGGTTCTACTCTGGAACCAGTTTGCTAGAGTTTTTTGGCATCAGTGCCAGAAAGAGTTGTTTCTCACTGAACATGAACCCTGGAGCACTGCATTGGAACTACCTTGGTGTAAAAAAAGCGAGCAATTTGTACATAGACTTGAAGTTTGCGAGAGTGAAAACCCTCTCTCTTAGTATGTGCAGATGTTTGCTTCTGCTTACAAGGAGAGCTTGACCAACTGGATGCAGCACAAGTGTGCAATGTTAGTCACTCCCCTGGCTCCTCCCCCATTGCAACTCAATAACAGTGTCTCTTACAGACAACTGCAGGAGACTTACAAATACTGATCCTGATTGCCTGGAGGGAAAGCTCTGTGGTGCTATGCTGCAGCACTTCAAATTAATAATCGAACAAATAGACACTGCTTGGTTAAAACAGGCACCAGCTGTGACTAAGTGCCTGTGATCCCCAGACAATAATAGAAAGGTTTGAAAGATCCTCAATATCAATTAAATGTATCCTGCACTTTAACACGCCAACATGTCTTTTCTAAATACAAAGACAGTGCTGAGAGGAAACAGGGAGTGGGACCTGAAGGACCTTCAGTGTGTGACTTTATGAATGAGTGTGGCAGCTTGAGCAGTCTTTTTGTATGTGTGTGTGTGTGTGTCTCTCACTGCTGAGCTTCGTCCTCCCGTCATCTGCCTGCCAAAATCTGCAAAGGCAGGTGTGAAATCAGGTCCCCTGGAAATCGGCCGGGAATCTACTGCCCGAGATGGCAACTTGTTTGGGTTCATCTGTGTGACACAGGACATACAAAACACACCAAGAACACACACAATGAGTTGAACAGCAGGGGGAGCAGTGATCCCCTAATAATGGCAACAGGATGAAAGGAGTCAGCCTGCTGGGTGTGTGTTTGTATATATGTCTCAGTATGTGCGTGTATGTACCCATACGAGTGGGATCTTAAAGGTACCAGTTGTAATTGAAGAGTCAAACTACATTACCACCGTTTCATTTGTGTATCTTACTGTTCTAGTAATAAATAATGCTCAGCGGATTGAGCGGGCCATTCAGTGATACAAGTCAGAACCAGATGTGGAGGGGAAGGAAGGAACGCAGGAGAGAGTGAGATAGTTGTGGGGGAGGAGAGAAAAACAAATTCAGCTCTTTGTCTTTCAGCTGTCCTTGACTTCCTCTTCACTTTTCTCCAGTGAGATTTTACTTTTTCCCTTTGAGAAAACGAAACTCTGCTATTGTAAATCAACTTTTGCCGGTCTGGTTGTTCTTTTTTGGAAGGGTGGGGGGAGGGGCATGTACGCTTAACACTGCCAAGTGTGACATAATAGCAATGTGATTTTAATCAGAACAGCATTTCCAGTCGGCCATATGCTCCACCCATATGTATGTGTGGATCAGAGGAACAAACTAAACTGTCTGTGGTTTATCTTTGATCCACAATATATACTCTACATAAACTCACAATATCACGGGCAATGTCTGAAACCTTGTCTGCTGCGAGGACGTAACAATAAGACTAGTTTCATGAGGTGGACTATTCCAACTACAAACACAACTTGTGACTATTGATCAAAATAATATATTACTCAATGCAACCCAGATTAAAAAAAGTGGACATATGTGTAGAACCGGATTCTACTGTACAAAGACTCAGCCACTCACAAGCAAGGGTGGTGCAAGGTTCACTACTTTGTGGGATATGTCTGCACAAAGGATGTAGACTATATGGCATCAGAAGCACAGAGCAGAAACCCTAATGACAGGGTTTCCAAATACAAACATTTTCTAATTGCCCATCTTGTCTAAATCCTCATTACATTGAATTTATCAATCTGCTGAGGAGGAAATCTAAACATCTCAGAAGCTGAAGATGCACAATGTTTGAAATAGTAGCTTTCATATTAACTTGAGGGGGCTGATTGATAACCGTTCCTGATTCTGACGACTGACTTATGTCAGCTATGACATTGGGCAAACACCAACTACCTTTAATTTAAAAAGCTGTATTTAGAGAGGGATCTCCTGAGGAAGTCAGTTATCTGATAAGGAACAGGACAACATAGATTTTCAGCTAATAACTCATCTTCATCTGGCTCCTAACAGAGTTAAAGACATTTAGGGACTGCAGCATTCATGCTGAGTGCAGAGGCTGGCACACTTACCTTGTCCAGGACCACATCACTGATAGGTGGAAGCCCCTCAGGCTTCTGTATACAGGCAGGCATGAACTGGAAGCCCAACAGAAAGTCCCTGTCATACTGACGCATCCCACTGGAATCGGACATGTCTTGAGCATGAAACAAGTTTGAGAGAAAGGGAAGATATTACATTAAGAAAATGATGTGAACCAGTTGAAAACAGTCTGACAATATTTATAGTAAGATGTATGTATTGTGGAAATGAATGACCTGAGATGACCTGAAATGAACTGAGAGCTGGAGCTGTTAGCTGCTCATTTAAAACTCTACTGTTTTTGACAATGCTATGAGACCTTAAACCTGCCTGGATTTCCCAAAGCTAACTTCCCACTGGGATCTCGACAGTGTCACTCTATGTTGTAGATAGATACTGACTACATCCCGCTTTGCCAGGCAAGCCCTATAGAGTGGAATATGTCACCGCTTCTACTCCACTATAACATTGGAAATTTAAAACCAACATCTCGACAAGACCTACGCTCTAGCTCTACGCGCTAAGATCTGCGCAGTGTGTCGCACAAAGATGACAATCTTGGGAAACATGACTAATACAGCTGATGGCACCCTGAACCAGCGTTAGCCTCATCTAACAGCAACACAAAAACTACACGCACATCACATCCAACGATTGATTTTGTAATAATTTCCACAGATATATATATATATATATATATATATATATATATAGACACTCACACACACACACACACACGCACACACACACGCACACACACACACATATACACATGCATACACGCATACATACATACATACATCTACAGGGAGAAAGAAGTTATCTAAAATGATTCTTGTACAGGGTTATTAACCATTTCACGCATATTGGTCACAATATGGACAGCTATTCAAAAACCCGTCTTCTTAAGAATCAATGTATATATATGTATATATATATATATATATATATATACATATATATATATAGTGTATATATATAGCACTAGCTCACAGCTAGCTTTCCAACTTTACTATCAAATAGAAGCAGTGAAAGGGGAAAGCAACCATGGACTCCAATTTATTTTCAATTTGAAAAGGAGATAACTGCGTCGGTCACTGAGCATCTAGATGCATCGTTCTACTCTACCCTACTGTTTGACTAAATTTTGCCATGTGCCATGAAAGAAGTGTCTTACCTTCAATGTCCTGTGGAGCACCTGCAGAGTTCTCTTTTTCTCCAGGAGTAACTCCACTGTCACTGCTCTCCGTCTCTGAAATGTGGCCAGCCCCATTGCCCATGGGTTCCACCTCTGCATCTCCGTTCTCCTCGGGGGCGACGAGCTTCCCATCAGCCTCAGGGCTGGTGCTGGGAGCTGGAGCAGGGGCGGAGGGGAAGACTGTGGGTGTGGGCACTGGGCTGTTGCTTGGAGAAGGGGACTGCAGGGCTCGGTCTCCAGCAGATTGATCCACTGGCCTGGACTCATCCTGCTTGGAGGCATGATTCAATTGTAAGATCACAAAGGTGTATCTATAACCACAATGTGCTGCATTTTTATCCCAAGGCAAGATAAGTGATGGATGCTGATGTGTCACTCTCTACAGCATCAACATCTCACTACAGAGCTTAGCAAACTACACACAGAAAGGAGGGGGGTGCTGGCCTAGGTATTGGCTTTGATGGAGAACCCTGTTCCGCTATGATACTATTGACATTATCATTTAATTACAAGTAAATGTCTCAGCATAAAACGCTATTATACTCTTAGAAAGGAAGCTTTTTCATGTTTTATGATTCATGTTCTTTGTTACATGCTCTATGTGGCATCTTATCCAGGACACAGCTGCAAGTGATTTTCAGTCTCTGCGCGACACTTTCTTTCCTTTTTCTGAGAAATCAAAGTGCAGCTTTGAGTCCTCTCAGCCAAGGAGCAGAGCTATGCTGATTTCAACTATGAGGGCAAATATGTTGGTTTCCAAAAGAGGCAAATGTGTCAAACATAAATTCTAAGGTTGAACTCAGTTCACATTTACTGAGATCTCAGGTATTTAAATGTGGGAACGGTATGAAAACCTCGCAGATAAGAATACATTTTTGATGATACTATTTGACAAATCATCAGCAAATGAGTGCAATGTAATAGTGTGACTACTTCAGATATCCAGAGTATCCAGTAGTATCCAGAATTTCAGTTACACACATAAGCAACAAATTACTAGTGTATAACTTTTTGATATCTTTTATTTTTTCAGTGCCTGGAAAAAATCAAAACATGCAAAATTGTCAGTGTCTGGTGAGCAGATATGCTTGAGCTGCAACCCCGAAGTGGAGATCCGCACAGACAACCTAACAAGGGTTAGGATTAGTTTCTATGTTCATAAATCTGAATTGTTACATCAAAACCATTTGAAAGGAAAACATCTAATGACTAATTCTGTGCAACAGATTTGGAGTTAAAAGGGTTTTAATCATTGCCAAGATTTTGTGCGAAAACTGCTTGTTTAGTACAGTCTAAAATTAGAAATTTATTCACCACAATGCGGTGGTGTGAAAATTCTCCAACAGATACAAGCCCCAAACCAAACAGTGAAGGAGATGAAATGAAAGCAGAGCAAAGCTGACTTATCACGCAGTGGACTGGATGAGCAATGACCAGAACTTGCTCTGTTATATTCTTACAATAACCCCCCCCACACACCCCCACAGCCATTTATGTCCACTTCTTCTGCCACACATGTGGAAACATTTTCCAGTTGCAACTACTGCCAACTTTGTGTCTATTCTTCCACTTCTCTCTCACCCTCATCCTCCTCATCTTTGATGCATTTTTCAGGAAAACCAAACAAAAAAACTCCAAAATGACCAATCAATGCATTCTTACCTCATCCTCCTGAGGTGCATCTTCAGCAGCGATCCCTTCATTTGGTTTCTTCCAGGTCTTTGGTATAGCAGAGGCAGCTGGACTTACTGCAGGGAAACAAATGCATGTATGATAAGACAGCTAAGACAAATACCTTTGAAGTTTGTATACATCAACGCATTTCACGGAAAACAGTCAAAAACCTTAAAGACTGGCAGATGTTTAGACACAATGGCAGGCACATGGTTATGACTGTCAAGATAAAGACAGCCAAACTATGATATTAGGGCCTTTGAATTCATATTCAGGTATTTGAAGTTGATAGGACCTTCGCTGATCTCTGGAAAATTAAATCCAACATTACAGCAAACACCATTTTCCAGAACAAAAACACTATGAGTTTTAATTTTTCCAGAATGTCTTGACATAGGGCCAGTTTGTGTAACTATTTCTCTTTGCATCAGATTGTAAGCTCTATATCTGTGATAATTCATACATTGATCTTCCTATAAATTTAAAAACACATTATTAACACCACACTGAATGGAGGCGACAAAAACACTGTGCAAACTTAATTTTGCCATTTACGTGGGAATGTAATGTACTCATAAAATAACCTTTGGCTTCCTCTTTGTAGGTTTGTAATCACGACCTCAATTTTTTGTTTGTTTGAAAACAACAGATAGAGTACCTGTAGTGGGACTTTTCATTGTGAGCGCTTGTTGCTGGACCTCAGTTTTGTTATCGGTAATGCCTCCGTGTGCCTCTGCCCCTACACTGGGGGCAAGGTCTTTAGTGTCTAAGGACTTATTCAGCTCGTCAGCCTCTGTCGTGGCCTGCACTAGAGGCGGAAGACCAGGGGGGAGCGCAACTGGCAGAGCTGGGGCGGGGCTTGAGGTCAGGGTGACTGGCACCACAGCCACAGGTGCCATAGGGGTGAGCGCAGCAGCAACGGGCAACTCTGGCCTTAAGTCAGAGGGCAAAGTTTCGGAAGAGGAGGCCTCTTGGAAAGCAGGAGCTGAGGCCTGGGGCTGGAGTGCAGCTGGGGCCAGAGGAGAAGGCTCATGAGCTGAGTTGGCCGACTCAATCCCAGAGTCTGCAAGGCCATTCAAAGCCTTGGGAGCTGGAGCTGCAGCCAGAGCTGGTGCTGGTGCCGGAGAGGCAGCAACGATTCTCGGCACGTCCGAGTGGAGCTTGTCTGTGATGGAAGTCAGAGGTGGTGCAAAAGACGGTTTGTGCTCCCCGACTGAGGGGGAGGGAGAGGAGGATGGAGCAGAGGACTCCCTAGCTAAGGGACGTTCACTCTTGTTGGCCACTGAGATTGGGAGAGCTGTGGAGGCTGTCATCGAGACAGGGAGGGGAGGCTCTGGTTCAACAGTGGGACAGGACTCAGCTACGGGAGCATTGGCCTCTATTTTCTCCACAGGGGCTTCAGGCTGCACAAGCCCAGGCGAAGAAGACTTCTGGACAGCTGGCTCCAGTTTTGGCGCATCATCTGCAGGGATGAAGAGTTGAGAATAACACAAAATTTCATAAAAAAATTCATTTGGATCACATCTGTGTGTGGTAGCTTTCAGTAAGATTTTAAAGATAGTGAAAACACTGGACTCAAACATATAAAACGTTTTAATATTTGCATGAAAATTTTGCATTTAAACCTGGAGCCTGGAGCGCCATTTAAAATATTTTACACAAAACATTAAGCTGGTTTTAAAACAAATGCTTTGTGATGCTGGTAAAACACTCCAAATGGATTTACTGGAAAGGCAGCTGCTGATGCTACACTGTGATTTGTCAGAGAAATGAAAGTGAAAGCATTGGATGTACAGCCTGCCTAAAATGCTTTAGAAAAATCACTGTCGTCTTAGTAGAGGGTTTCTGACCGTTTGATACAGACCACCATGTAAACCAGACATGTCTCCTTGCCTTTAAGAAACATGGTTGAAACTGTCTTGACTGGACACAGATTTACAGGAGGCAACTTGAGAGTTATTCATGCATAGAAAGATAGGTGATACTGTTGCAGACCTGACTCTGGTTTGGTGTCTGAAGCCCCAGACGTTGGTGGCTGCTGTGGCTGTTGTTGGGGCTGTGGTGGTTGTGGTGACTCTAACGTGTAGCCTCCAGGATGGGCCTGCTGCGGTGGTGGAGGCTGCAACTGCGGCTGCGGTGGTGGCTGTTGCTTTTGCTGCTGCTGATGCTGCTGCTGCTCAGGGTTCTGGCTGCTGCTCAGCTGCTGCGATTTGAGGTAGAAAATGTGAGGATAATGAGGGTGCGGCCATAAAAACTAGCAACACAGAAAACCAGAGAGACAGGCACAGAGATGTAGGCAAGCACACACACGTGCATGCAGACCCGCACACATACACACACACACACGCACACGCGCGCACACACACACACACACACACAGGCAGACATATAAATAAAAATAAACAAACAAGCCCAAATGCAGGATTAAGCAGGAATAAATATTCCAATGGGGTATGGTTAGATTAAGAGGACAGCAAATGGAAAGTGAGATGGAGAATGAAGATAGATGTTTGAGGAAAGGCAGGAAGAAGGGAACAGCTCAGAACAAAGACAGAAGGAAGATGCACAGGAAGAAATAAAAATCAAAAAGAGACAGAGAAAGAGAGGAAAGACACTGTTAACATTCACAGGACGACACATGAAGAGTCACAATGTCTTTCTTCAGAATCCATGAAGGCTACAGTATCTTTATTCCGGCATTCAATAAATTGTGCCAAAGCCAATCGAGGTAACCCCATCTGCAGTACTGGTTAACATAGCGTCTTTGGTGGGGTCACAAGCTTGCATTAACAAAGCATGGCGCTGGTAATAAAATGCAAATTATTGTTTTGTTTTTTTCCACGAGACAGAAAGGATAGATGATAGGAGCTGAGTGGATTCTGCTGAAGGAGAGCACACACAATACAAAGGCACTCTACAGTAAAAGATAGTGAGTGAATAGGAACAGTGACAGGAAGAAAGCAGGTCCATGGTTAAAACAGATCAACCTTGATGAGGAAGTGTCAAGTGCATTTAACAAGTCAAAGATGTCAAAGTATACATTTTATATGAAAATAAAAAGGCTTTTGCATATTATTACAAGGCCTTTCAAATCAAACGGTTGAAACACAAAACTGAAACCAGTTCAAGAATCACTAAAATTGCTTTTATGATAATCTCAGTGTGTAATTGTTCAATTAACAGTGAGAATTGTCTCTACGGAAAACTCCAATGGATTTTTTGTGCAAGGGAAGGAAGGTTAAGTAAACAGCCGACTACACAGAGCCGTTGTGGTGTCAGTCACACAAGGTGGAGAGCAGGAAGGATTACAGCTACCAGGCAACATGAGACATCTCACCTCTACCAAAGCTTCAATCTAATCAGCTGTTCTTAATACTGAGTCAACTGTATCACAGGTGTGGGGCAGGTGAGGGTGTCAAGAGAGTCATACTTGTGGAGGTGTAGGGGTAGAGGAGGGGCAACCGACAGGAGGCGTTGAATTCCTGCTCCCTGAACCCCCCGCCATGATCTCCTCTGTGATGTCCCTGCCACCCTGATTGGGGTCACGGATACGGATCTGGGAGGACAATGGCACAAAAAAACAGACCCAACTAAAGCACACAAGTCTTTGAGCAACACTGCATCAGCCATATATTGAACACATTTTGACACACCAACATGGTTTGAAGAGAGTTCCAGGTACTCCCACCTAAAAAAGGCACTGTGTGCTGCCAATATATTGTCATTAGAGCTTATGAGAGAGAGAGAGAGGGGGAAAGAGAGAGAGACAGAGACAGAGAGAGAGAGAGAGGTACATACATACATATATATATATATATATATATATAATACAATCGCTTTTATATAGTTAACCTTATATTTTTAAATATAATTTAATGGTTGACTTTCATTCTAAATGCTTGTAAGATGTGCACAGCCAGCTTTTAACAAGTGATTGGTTGATTTATGAATGTATGAATTTCTACATCAGTTATTGCGCATTAGTAGATGTGAAATAAAAATATACATGGAATTATGAGTGTAAGCAATAATGATGTACTTCCAACAAGCAGCTTCACTTGCTGTGAGGCTGTTGTCATTGATTTCAACATAGTTTTGTTGTCGTAGTGCAGCGTTGTCAGAAAAGGAAAAGGTGCATCCCTGGGGTGCGTCACAGAGAAAAGAACAAAGCCTCCATGAAAGCAAAAGAAAAATAGACACTACATCACTGGAGGTTCTGAGTTTAACATAGAAACAAAACTGTTGGGACAGAAACATGAAAGCAACCTCTGTCAAATGGTGCATCTAAAGAACAGACAACAAAACTATTAAGATACTCACTGTTTTCTTCTCACGTTTGGCTGGTAGAGGTTGCTGTGGTGTAGGCACTATGATGGGAGATGAAGGGGGGTACACAGTCTGTCCTGTGTAGTAGGGTGGACCAGCTGTGGGAACGGGTGGAGGTACAGAAGGGGAAACCGGTGGGTGGTACCTGAGGGGCACCTCTGAGGAAGTTACCAAGAAAAGAAATTGAGAAATCAAATTTCAGTAAACCACTGACATACCACCCATCCTTTGGAATGAGACACAGGCTGATGGGCTGTGAAGATGTGTTTGATTGGACGGTGGTTTTAAATGTGATCTGCGTGTGGGAATAGTACTTAGCGTGTGTGGAAGAACTGGATTAATGACTCACGATAAGGGGCAGAGTAGTCCCCTGGCCCTGGACCAGGATAGAAGGTGCCAGACCCTGTGGGCTGTACAGAATACTGCTGAGGAGGTCCCACGTATGGTGAGCTGTGGCGATACTGTGGGTCAGAGGGAATAAAGAGAGGGAAAGAGAGAAGTCATCAGTGAGGATAAAGCAGAAATTGCATGATAAATTTTTGTTTTAACACATATGAATTCAGGACTAACAGAGGCCACCCAGTGTTCTGAACAACATTATGACCAATTAGTCATATCTAACCACAATGAGTGGATTTTCTCAGTAATGAGAGACTAAAAACAAAATAACTGTCCAGCAGTGACAAATGCGAAATCAATATTTTTGAGAATTGCTTGTTTACAATTGCTTCATCTGCTATGTTAGAAACAGTCCAAATGTTATCTACAGCAACCACCCAAAGCACCTCTGCCTCAAACACCTGTTATTGTCTAATCAACACATATTGTTGTAACAGAGAAAGCATCAACATGGCACATTATGGTAATGTGGGAGGTTTTGATTGGAACTGCTTCTTGGCTGGGTGCAGGTGTACAGTTGTTTCCAACTGAGGTGTGTGTGTGTGTGGGTGTGTGTGTGTGTGTGTGTGTGTGTGTGTGTGTGTCACCTGTGGGATGTAGTACTGAGCCTGTGGCGAAGGGAAAGGCATGGGTGCCATGGTCATCATGATTGGTTGGTTAGGCTGGTAGACAGCCGCTGCAGGAGTCTGAGAGCCAGGCCGGATGGAGGGCGTGTTTGTAGGGATAGCGGGTCTCGCAGTCTGCATCTGAGTCCTCTGGAAAAACTGTGAGCAACAAGTGAGAGAAACAAGAGACACTGAGTACTAGCCTAGGCAACAGCCTTATTTGAGCGTGTTTCAATGCTTTACATACAATATAATGAAATACACTTTTTCAGATGTTTTCACCATTTGGTATCAATATTGTGGACTGTGAGATGGCTCTGGTCTTATTCAGCAGCTCAGAAAAATCTCTGAACCCTTATCCATGCTACAGTCAATTCAGACTGTTGAGGGAAGAACATGCAAACATGCACAATTTTACTCTGTCATGTGCCTCTCCAACCAACCTTTAATATTTATCTAGAAATGTATCTCTAAACTACCAAACCAAACACCACTTATGTTTAATCTGGATATTATATTTGCAACTGGTGAAAAATATAAGGAATTGTAGAAAGCACATATCCCCTCACAGTGACAATGACCTGGGTTTGATTCTGTTATCATGAATCAAACTCAGGTCCCTTCTACATACTCTCTTCATGTCTGTTTTCTCTGGCTACCCCAGTTTCCCCCCACATGCATGTTAAGGTCAATCAGAGATTTTAAACCACTCCTAGGTGTCAATGCGTGACTTTTATTGAAGAGGTTTTGTCTAGTAGTCACTGAATTTTTAAGTCAGCTCAGTTAAGGTGATTTTTGGTCATATATTGCTCACATCACAAAAAACAACAGTGACATTGCCCTTTCTTATACCTTCTCCTGTGGATGGATAAGCAATAAATTTGTAACACATGGTTAAAAAAAACTGCACCAAACTCAACAGCTGCTATGAATGAAAACCTTTGGGCTGCTAATTTTCTCCAAATGGCTGTTTTCGTGAATGAGCACCTTGGCCAGCTTTGTAGCTGGACTGACTGTCTGACACACGGCATGGCCCTCTTCATCAGGCACCAATGTGGTCTTTTATAATGCAACACTGAGCATACAAAAGTTAGATAAGACACTCATGGTTTCTGCAGCTGCAGTGCCTTCTGTACAGTATAAGCCACCATCAAGTTAAGGTTTAATATTGGATGGGCTTTGTGTTTAGCCAGGCCAGCAGAAAGACCCCTACCAACAGCTGTGAGCGACTTCCAAACAACTCTGACTCAAGCTGGGAATACCCATCCACACTCCGAGCACTCTGGAGGAGGCAAGCAGAATAAACAATGCTGTAAAAGTGTCTAAAAATACCCTGGAGGGAAATCACCTTTAACATAATAAATCAGGTTCAATGGCTTTATTGTACAGAGGCCTGTGGAAATCTCAGAAACGACCAGGAAGCTGTTCATTACCAGCTACTTGAAAAGGGTCTCTGTTAAATTGCTGGCAAAGCAAGAAAAAGGAGTCAACGGGCATTACAATGACAAAAAAAAAGTGCTTCAGAACTGTGGCTCAATGTTATGACTATCTTGTAAGTGTCACCAACTACATGGGAACAAAACATCAGACTTGCTCTTCACAGTAACATAAATAATCACGTTTGCAACACGCACATAGACATGACAAAAACTGTAAAAGAAAACATTAATTGTAAGGAAGAATATAAAATATGTTTAATTCTGCATGCTGTTCATTAAATCATCCAAGTTAAATGTGATATGAGAAATACATGGAAAAAAGATGAAAAATTAAAAAAGTCTGGGACTGATCTGCTGCGTGATTAAAGCAAATAAAGAATATGGAGAAAATGATAACAGAAGGCTCATCTACTGAGCGTACTCTAGAGAGAGGATGACAGGGAGTTTGAGGGGATGGGATCGTTTAATGGTTGATCCTCATCATGCCATGCAGACCTGCAGAAACTTCTGACAGAGGTACTGGAAAGGTTACCTGTATGGGCCTGAATCCTCCCTTGGGTATTGAAAGCAGGAAAGAGAAAAAAGCCAATGGGAGACTGATCTGGTGAGACTGAAGCCTCAATACAAAACTCAGGCAGGCATTCACCCATGCATTTCAAAACAGGAAACAACCCTCTTTTTTTCATTCCAAGCCACTTTGATTGACTAAAATTGCCCATGCAATCACCAGCTTCACCAGTCAGAGTGGAAAATGTTACAATCGCATTGTGTCACAGCAGCACTTAACTAGTAAGCGCAGGTATCCACATGAGCCTCTTACCCAAACATACATTTAGCACAAAGAGGTTTTTACTCCCTTAAACTGGGCAGCCTGAGCCTGGGTGTCAGTCTACCGCATGCTTTGCCAATCTGGCGTTTTCCTGCCACAGTGGGACCTGGCTCGCACCTAACAGGGAGGGCTTCACACACCCTCCTCTCTCTCATATGGACCTGATAGATGTCAGCTCAGTGCCTCATTAGTCCGCCTGATGCATTTATGGTGCAAATGTTTTCATTGTCACTCTTGAGAGACATCATTTTTTAACAATACACCAATTGTGACTTCTGTTTATTTTCAATCTTATCTCTAGCATCACAGGGCAGTAAACAAAGTGAGATTTCATTGCAATGACCAAAAATTCTGTTTAAATATTATATATTACGTATTTTAACCTTCTTACACATTCTCACACATTCCCATGTCACATCCTGTAGGAGCAAGTTATGGATATAATGCTGACAAGTGTGTGACATTTAGTAAATCAAGATCCAGGAGGAAACAATCAAAGATAAAAATGTATTATTCACTGGCTGAATTGCTCCATTTCCCACATTTTGACCTTTTACTAAGTGCGCACACACACATACACGCGCGTGCGCACACACACACACACACACACACACACACACACACACACACACACACACACACACACACACACACACACACACACACACACACACACACACACACACACACACACACACACACAGTCTGCCTAGAAATCCTAAGAAAACGTAGGTGCAAAGATCAATGGGGGGAAGGAAAACAAAATATAGATGATCCTTAACTGGGGACCAACTTGTGTTTTGACCAAATGAATTAATCTTCTGATCTCTACATCCTCTTTACTGTGCATTGAGTACATTTCAGGGTAACAATGGCTGTTTTCTCCACTGGTATAAAAGGCCACTGTTCAGCTTCATCTGCTTTCCGACTCCACTTCCACCGTGGCACAAGAGATCCCAGCGCCAGTTTGTATCAGCCAGAGCATGAGCTTGTGTGGTTGTGTGTGTGTGTGTGTGTGTATGTACAAATGTCTGCAAACACACCCCGCACACTTTGACACCACACTATAAATAGTCTGTTAAAAATGTGTCCACACAGAAGCATCCAGAAGGTGAAGATGTCAGACAACAAGTTTCACAGGGGAGCTGCATGAACAGTTACAAAACGAACCAAAACAAACATAACAGCGTCACATAGACTGAATGTCAGCATGTAGACGTGTCAAAGACCCTCAACATTGACAAGGTGATATACAAAGGCAAATGATCACGTGGACATGTTCTTTGTAATCTAATGACACTGGTGTCAACTGGTTCACACGATCTGGAGTGTAATCTACACAAGTGTCAGTCAGGAGCACACGAGCGCGCACACACACACACACACACACACACACACACACACACACACACACACACACACACACACACACACACACACACACACACACACACACACACACACACACACACCCTGACTACAGCCAACCTGGTCACTGGCTATAATCACTTACAACCTTTGTCTTTGTTTTATTCTGTTACCCAATCATTAGACAATTCTGGAGTTAAGCGTCCACTGAAGATGTTGTAGTGGAAAAAAACAAGACCACAAAGTGTCTGCCCAAAGTAATAACACAGCCAGTTTGATTAGTTGTTGGTGGGTGTAATTACTGGAAACAAACGAGACCATGGTCCTATGAGGCTGTTGTCACAAAAGGTTGCACACGGAAATAGCAAAATAACCCATTTTTGTTTTTGCCCATAAAAGTTGGTTACCCATAAAATAGCAAAATATCCTTGTACATCAGTCAGATTACATATTTGGTCTCACGCATACTACTAATGCCTTGAAAGTGCAGGAAGTACCACATTACTAACCTAAAGAAATAAGATATGATTAGCTAAAACGAATCTCCATATCCTATTTAGTAAGCACAAGGTAATATCTCGATGGATGACTCGTTTCATCCATTTAACAACAACAACAAGAATAACAAAAATTCCCTTATTAGTGCCACAAGGGGGTAAATTCTTGAAATAAATGCCAGATTAGCGATACAGACAACCTGGAAACCTTTGGGTCGCAGCATGAGATGCTTGATCATCACTAGACTATTAGTTTCACTTAATATATTTATGTTAATTCTCCTCAGTTTGAGTTGATGTAATAGGTTGATTGGGAAGTTAACACTTGTGATTTCAAGACCAAGATTCAGTTGTATCAAATAATCCATCTAAGAAAAACATAAAACTGAGTGCTTAATGCTGGAGAGGTGTGGGAGACGTCCCCTCTTTAACACTTAGATGTTCTGCTCAGAGCATCATCACATCTAAGCCTGCTTAAAACCACTGAATATTCATTCAATGCTTGGAATGGGTTCATATCAAAACTGAAATAAAAACAAACACAAATACAGCAGCCACACTACCAGTCAGGAGACATCTCTATGCAGGCTGGATGTCTCGATTAAATAGCAGCACACTCAAAAAATAAACTAAAATACAATCCCACGACAATTAAAATCCCTTAAACCGCATCCAAGTACCAATACTGAAGGCTCTAAAATTTGACTTTTCTTTAGTGGCTCAGCAGATGCTCCACAAATAGGGCTTTGCGAGGAGGTACCAACAAACTGCTTTGATGATGATGATGCGAGAGAAGGAGCAGGAGGGGCGTTCAGCAGGGGTAAATTACCTGATGGTGGGTTGGTCGAGGGCCCGTAGCAAACTGGTGGGGGAGGGAGGAGAGGTCCAGCAAGGATATTTGAAGCAGTGATGGCAAAGCAGGGGGGAAGAAAGAGGATAAGAGAGACACAGATAAGATGAGCAATGAAGGCAGATGCTTGAAAAATACAGTACAACACCACAGAGCAACAAAGCTTTAAGGGCATGTGGAACATGATGCAGCACTCAGATACCGGCCACATTGTCTGTCTGCACTCATGTGCCAGTGTGGGGTTAACAGCTTCAGGACAGTGAAAATACGGCGATGCCAAATTTATCAGTCACAAAAAGAAGTTAAACTGTTTTCTGTAAAGCTTACTGTCATGCAATACAAATAATGCTCAGCTTCTGATGTGGAAACAAGGTCTGTTGAGCTTTGCTCTACTGATGGGGGCAGGGCAGGAGCCAAGCAAGGTAAATAAATAATGCACAATACGAGTGTCTCTGTCTATGTGTGTGTGTGTGTGTGTGTGTGAGAGAGAGAGAGATAGAGAGCGAGAGAGACAATGCTGGAAAAGTAAATGAGAGAACCAGGTTTCTTTTCTTAACTGAGCTTTTCACAGACGGTATTAGCCATCTTTAAACTGCCCTTATGCTACTCTGGACTAAAAATAGAGCACATAGAATGTACACAACAATTTACAAAAGCAGATACTCTACAACAAGATGGTGAGACAAGAGGAACCCATTCACATGTAACTTGCGGTGTAACAGCTTCCATACACCACAAGTGATATTGCACCACTGACCACAACAAGCCTTTAAGACAGTGAAAGAGATCTCATTAAAAAAAGACAACCTATAAGTCCGTCTCACTACTATGAACAATACACATCATTTCCAGAGCTCTGTTTGGCTTTCTGACTATTACCCTCCATTAGTGAGATTTTCACAGTAAAGCAGAAACTGCTCTGGCACTGTGACGCTGTAGAAGATGAGACACTCACCGGGCGGCTTTGTGGCTGTGCATTCATTGGCTGTGTCTGGGGAGAATACACTAAAGGGGCAGAACCAGCATTTTGTCCAGGGTTGTAAGGAGACTGTGAAAAGACAAGAGGGAGAGAGAAACAAGGAGAGAGAATTCATTATGAAAAGACAAGGAGCTATGTTGGAAAGACACTTGTCATTTCATTAACAGGTTGCATAGACAATTCAAAGACTAAATATCCTGTATGCCTTTACTATTTAGAGAGTAGTGTGCAGCGCAGAGGTGAGTTTTGCAGATCTGCCTGCTGCTGCTGATGAGATTCTGGTAAATTAAGTTTGAGATGGTTTCGACGAGATTTTCTATGAAAATGTGGTGGCAGACTACAGCTGCTTTGGGCTGAGACAGGGGGCTGTTAGGCTATGATGGTAAAGAGGAACAACCAGATTCCTGAGCAGCCATTCACAAAAGAAAATGAATCAACATGTGCGTGAACTAAAGCGGCAAATAAGCAGCCACAGATGCTGTGCACTGAATTGGTCTTTATGATTAATTTATTAACGCATAAATTGACCATACCTACCCAACTGTATATACAACTTAATTGCCTACAACAGAAATATGACTAGAGATTAGAGAGCCGCCTTGACTAAAGAAATGTAAAATATAAACAGCACTTCTTTTCAATTGTACTTGGCAAAGTTTCAAATCTGCTGCTATAATCCTCTGAATTGTTTGCTCTACTTCATCACTATCATAGGTGTGTGGACCCCCATGAGGATCTACACAGAGACAGGACTGTGTTACATTTATGATCATACTAAATGAATGCTAAACATCAACTACCTAATTAATAGAATGAACTCTGTATCATTCAAACTAATTTCTCTTTATCCTGGCATTTTACAAGCTGCAAAAAAATGTTGGCTTTGTAAATAAAGTTTTTACATTGGAAATAAAATTTGGCATTGTATAAAAAGCACTGGCGCTCAAACGTTCTACTGTAGAATAAAACCAAGACAATACACATCTTCTTTTCATTGTCACTGGATTTCAGTGTAAATGTTTATTTTTTCCTCAATTTCAGTTTCCAAGGAACACACAAACATGTTTCCTGGTTTTAAAAGAGTGTCATGATTTGTTACAATTTTGACACAGTCAAACCCTGAATTGTGATTGTAACATGCGTTCACATTAAGTGCTGGAAAGCACCACTACAGGGGTGCTACTGGCAGACTTCAGTGCTTAGGTAGGCAACGACAGCATGATTTGAACCCGAATGGTGTTCAGTTGGACTTCTGCAATAGTCACAGTTTGTCCATAACTAATGGCAAGTTCAGACATCAAGGTGTCCATCAGTGCACGTGGCACCAGGACCCTGCAGGTTGAAGATCAATGATCGACTTGGTGGTCATGTCAGCCAATCTATGGCCGTATGTTCTGGACACTAAGGTCAAGAGAACGGCTGAGTGAAAACTAATAGTGAGGCTCTACTGGGAACATCTGGCCGAGGACCCAGAGGTGAGGGATGCTGTCAGGCTGAGGGAGTCCTACAGGGCATGGTTGGCCTGTGGGAGTCCAGAGGCAGCTGACAGGTACAGGTAGGCAAAACAATGCACAGCTTGAGTGGTCAAGGAGGCAAAGACCTGGTTATGGTGAGACCAGGAATGAAAACTTTCATTCAGCCCTGAAGAGATTCTGGCAAACTGACATCATAGGAGGGGAAAGCGACCCTTTGTCCACACTGTTTACCTGACAGATGGGGCCTGCTAACCTCAACAGAGGGAGTAGTCATGTGGTGGACAGAATACTTTGAGGATCTCCTAAGTCCCAAACATGTATTCTAATGTATTCCAATAAGGAAACAGAGCCAGAGGACTTGGAAGGTGGTCCATGATTCTGTAACACTGCATGGACAACAGGTACAGTACCTCTTAAGTGACAAACTAGGCTGGTGGTTCTGCTTTTTGAGAAGGGGTTTGAGAGTGTACTCTTTTTTTTTTTTTTTACAATGCCAAACTTCATTTTCAATGAAAAAATTTAATATCAGCATTTTGGCTTCATAAACAAACATCTATGTTAAAACCAATATGTGGCTAACTACTTCCCAATTTGTTCGGCTATGGCCGAACAGAGATATTGTCTATCACAACCCCACAATATAAAGGACCTGGGTTCAAATCCTTAGTCATGAGGATTTTATGAGAGGAGCTCTCCTTTCTTCACACAGTATTAAGGCATACATGTCACATCAAGATGAATCTGTTAATCCATGCATGCATTTACCCTGCAATAACACCAGCAACCTTACCAGGGTATGTTTATCTCCATTTTGACCCTAATGAGGATTAAAGAGCTACCACATACAGACATATAGTCGACTGCAGTGCACAGACATTGCTCTGTTAGACTTCATGTGTTTTGACCATAATCATGCGTCTCTCTTTATTCAACACACTCATGCAGACTCTAAAGTATGAGAAAAATTGTGAAAAAGAAAATGGACAGAAACATACCAGATGTAAAAGTAAGAAAGGAGAAATAACTGTAGATTAGGGGCAGGTGATATGGACAAAATTGATAACCTGCATAGACTATCACAAGGTTATATCAAATTAGATATGTTGCCAAAAATATCTCTCAATCAGAAAGAACATTAAACCATAATAAATCATCATCATCATCAATAAGAAGTAATCATACTTATTTAGTGATGACTTTGTCTGGTGGTCAAATTTCACCCAGCCCTAACACAGGTCATGAGAAGCAAGCAGACAAACACAAGTATGCAGAGAGGATGACGGCGGACACAGTGACAAACTCACCCCACCGCCTGCCTCCCAGCCCTTAGTGTAGCGATATTGGGAAGCTGTGGGTACTGATACCTGAGAGAGCGCTGTGGAGTGGGCATGACCGGGCTGAGTGCCCGCCAAGCTAGGGTGTCCCTTTGTGATGTCATGAGCACTATAAGGAGGGCCAGCATGCCTGGGTACCTGTGTCACAGGAGACATGGAGGTCAGACAAACAGTCTCACACACTCACGCACGCAAATTTGTGTATAATGACAAACAGATCCACTCAGACACACTGATGAAGGGAGAAGCTGAGCCATATATCCACAGATCATTAGTGCTTCCCCCTGCTGAGGAACGAAAATTAAGTGCTGAGGATCCAGGATTAGCCCGTTTGTGTGCAGAGGTGAGGACTGGTGCTGTGTATGGGTGTTGAGGCCTGCCAGCGTTGGGCATGACCAGCCTTCTGTTGCAAGGATGTCTGAACCTCATGTGGCAAAAACTGGGTCAAGTAATCACATTGCAAGACCACTCATCTGTGATAGCTAGACAGACGGAGCACACCTGGTACAATAGATACAACTGAGGCATGCCAAACAAGCCTCATTGATACAGGCCGACAAAGAGTTCAGGCCAGGCATCAGCTGAGTGGGCAGCAGTGGGAAAAGATGAGATTTGACTCAGCTCTCAGCCTGTGGTGAAGCAGGATGGGCCTTGGCTGCTGCAGCTGTGGGCTGGCACCACTGCAAGTGCTGCTTGTTGCTGCAGCAGACCTAACCCACCAGGGAACGGGGCAGGATACTGCAGGAGGCGCACACACTCACACACAGAGACCGCCTGGAAACCTGGGCTTTCTCTTTAGAGCCTTTTCTTTTCTTGAATAAATGCTGTACAGCCCACCCAGCTATCACATCGGAACAAAACCAACATCTACAATCTGTATTAGATTTATATCTACAAGTTGCAACTGGGAATATTTGTGCTTCTATGGTACCATTTCCATCTGCATCGCTCCATCTTCTCTGTGTGGCCCACTTCCCTCAGATGACCTGGGATAAAGCAACTAATCTAGCTGCTGTTGCCAGGGGAGGAGCCTGCTCTGCTTCAGGCGAGTGACTGATTCTGAGGACATACAGAGTGATGGGGAGGGGGAGGGGAAGCATGCGGCTGTATAGTAGCTGTACATGAGGCGAGGGGGGAGAAAAAGAGTGCACCAACCCCACAACCACTGCACACAGCAACCGTGCCATGGGCACCTTTTATTTCCACCAATGTCATCATTGTTGCAAACAAACCCATTAAAGAGAACTTAAAGAGACAGAAAAATCACATAAAACCTGCAGTGTTCCCACTAGAGCGGAGTTGCAGTGTATGAATAAGATCACATTCTCAAACAAAGAATAATTAAACCTATGTGGAAAATCCTAGAAGGGTCAAATAATGAAAGAGAAACATTTAGAGATTAAAAAAGTACCAAGGAGATGGCCATAAAAAAGCCATTATTTACTCACAAGTAACCAGTACAATGTAAACACCGGAAGTTTCACTGAGTGGCATAATTGTGTATTTAGACAGCTCAGTTGATTTTGTGAGAGAATACATGAAAACGGAAATCAGTGTCCTTATCTCCTCATTTCAGGTGTAATCACTTATCTGTGGGTTATCGATTTCCTAAGTCCACAAAGAGCCTCCAACAAATCAGTGTTGTCCACATAAAAACATCTTTGGCTCATCAGTAGAGAAGCATAATGTAACTTGCAAATTCATGTCAGGCAAAGATCCTCAGTAAAGTGCTGTTGTTTTTCCTGGTTTGTGGTGTGTTTCCCGCTTAAGGGAGGTACAGTCGGTGCGGCTGGACCCAGGACCCTATACTTCAGTATGAAAATTAACTCACTGTAAAACTTAATTTTCCTTATCACATTTACCCAAAAAGGAGTTTATAAAACGTCCCAACATTATTATGACAAAGGTTTGACAAAAATATTGTTAATTAAGCTTCCTGAAGTCAGACTAACTTTTTTCCTATATTTAGAGTCCCTATAAATGCAATCAACCTCTCGCAGTGGTGTAAAATGTGTAAACAGTCTCGCTGTTTACACATTTGAAATAGTTACATTTTCACAGTCAAAAAAATCCAAATTGCACACACAGTAAAATGTGAGAAGGGGTGTGTATGTTGGCAGCAAACCGCTCGGCATCCCTCAACTCAACTTTAATTTGCTTTCTAGCTTATTCAGAACATTTACAGGTTGAACGGCTCCCAGGAGGAGCCAGGTCCCTTTGTCCTGGTCTGAACTTCAGCAAATCTACAACCACACATCAGAGGGTGAGGGACACAGATTTTAAGAGCTGAGATTCAATGTGATAAAACTGAGGGAGACGGTTGGTGTGAAGAGCCAGACCTGGTGAGACTAACCCTAACCCTCTGATTCATAGATACAAAAACAATGGAAGTAAAAATACATTTTCATGAACTGAAGTTGACTGATGTACCTTACTCTGTTGACAAATATCAAAGGACATTTTTATTTTGCTACTTTCTTTTTCCCCTCAGTTTTTATTTTTTAATGGATCTATTCTCCACTCCTGCAACACTGACACAATAAAAAAAATGTTTCTTTTTATGTCAGCTTAACAGGTTACATGTTTTACGGACTACAGCGGAGCATTTAATGTATGTGAAGCTGGACATTTTATATAGATTCAATTTGGTCTCAAAAAGTTGTCATTTTGGTTTAAGAGGTTTGTAAAGCTGGTCATTTAGGTATTTAGTATTGTGGCACACCATAGTCAAGTCGAATCAAACAAGATGTAAATTTCAACACCATGTGGCAAGTAAGGTTGAGAGACCACAAGCCACAGTGGCTGGTGAGCAAAATAGATGACAGTGTTGATTTTAATGTTCTCAGAGAAAAGTCTACATAATTGACCTGACTGAGACCAAGGACAATAGTAGCATGCAATGGAGCTCAACAGCACCATAATAAGCAACAGCCTACAAAATGACCACAAAGCTGAATCAACACATCTCAAACACAAACACCTGTCACTAAAACTTTAAATAAAGAAAAAATAAAAATAAAAAGCTTTACATGTAGGTGGTGCCACAACTATACACACAGTGCACACTGAATTTCCTACCTTTGGGGTACCTTTATGTGTGTACTTTCTATACATGTACTGCAGCAAACAGGTGGATGTGTATGAGCCGCCACTCACGCTGTAGACTGCAGCGATTCCAGGCTGTGTGGGAAAGATTCGGTCCTCCAGTGATGGCGGAACCCGTGGGATTCTAGTAAGAGGCGTGTTAAGGAAAACTGCGGACAAAAACATGCGTCATTCTCGATTAGCGTTAGAAGATCAGGATTCCAGTCATACTCTAGGTATGCATGTGAAACATGCTTCAGTCTAAATACTGCTGACTACAACATATGAACAGAATTATGTCATCAGGCCTGTGCCTCCAGTTTAACAGAGACTGATTACGGTGCTGAAATGACTTCCTCCTGCACTGTTTTGATGCAGTATATTTGGCCGACTCAGATCCACAGGGTTTTCCACAGACCCCATCGGCTCACATATTTTGATTTCAAGGATCCCCCGAATACTCCACCCCGCCCAAAATGCCCCATCTCTGAGAGTACACTCTGTACCTTCACCATTTTGCAAGTGTTAAAGGGAAAATCTGAAATGGATTTCTGGACCACTTCAGGCCAGGGGACAGACTGAGCAGAAGATTATACAACAAAGGTGCAAGATTCATTCAAAATTAACTCTATTTTTCTCATGTGATTGGAAATGCAGCACAGTAGGTCAAATGAAACCCTCCTGTAACAACACTTGCCGAAACCCATAACCCCTCTGGGCTTTATTAAGGTTTAGTTTTGTTTGAACAGAAACCGGAGCACAGGATCACTTTCTTTCAGGCCTCTGAAACATGCTGTACTCAGATTCACTTGGGAGATTCACGCAGATGTTAGGGACACACAAAAGAGGGAATGTGCACAGACAACATGAAAGAAAGGAGCTTGCTGGTTAGTAACCTGCTCAGGCAGCTGTCTGTGACAGATAGACTCACACGCTGCTGGTCACATGGTTTATGGGAAACAGAACGTCTGGCTTTCTTCCTTTCACCCAAATCACGCCTTCCTTTCTCCAGAGGCTGGGCTTCACTAGCAAAGAATCATTTGGTGCAAGCTGTTGCCCCATCATGTGAGAAATACTAAATATTTACAGTTCATCTTAACGGCCATGTTTTATGGATTTGCAGCTGTTTTTTAGATTAGAGACCCCTTTGGAGGAAACTCATAGCATTGCGCTCAATTGTCCACATGCATATACTCAGTTGTTCACATTAATACAGACATATACTTCCCTTACAAAAAGGCTACAAAGAGCCAAGAACACAAAGAAACATGCTCACTGCCACCACCACCACCACCAGGACCAATCACAATGCAAAAGCAGCTGCAAATGTCAGATCATCAGTTTCAGAAAGTTGCAAAAATAGTTTGAAGCCACTTGAAAGTCCGACAAGCAGTTGTGATGGAGCAAACTGGCCCCTTAAGCCCTTTTCATTTACTCTGCTCCTGCCTGCAGGGGCCATCATCTCTTTTGGCCTCCTGCCAGCACAGCTACTCGTAACCAACAACCCAAGAGGGAGAGTGGGAGATAAGGACAGAGAAGAATCATTTAAAAGAGGGCTGCGATTCAAAGAGCAGAAGCTCAGCAGGAAGCATTATCTCTTTCATTGCCAGGGAATTTGGAAAAACAACACGGCTATCCTCCACACATACACACAGAATGCACGCACACACGCTGAAATAGTAATGAGACATTCAGTCTATTCATAGTTACGTGACAGTCTAGGTGAGGAGAAGCACAATTGAAGTGTGCAATCGGAAAAATGGGACTCATCTTTTTTTTGATCTGCCAAGAGTTAAAGAAACGCTAAAGTCAATGACAAACACTGCCTTTCATGGTCACAATTTGATGACTAACGAGGCACATTCACAGCAAAAAGATGTGGCGCAGGTGAGAAAATTTATTGTAATAATGGCTTAAATAAAAATATTTAATGACTCATATCTGGAGGACACCATGCCACAGAATGGAGAGGAAATCTGATCCGTCTGCTCTACATTTCCACTGACTGACAGGAGGCACTGACAGGAGCCACTGTCTCAAGATTTTCACAGGTGAGACCAGGGTTCACATGAGCGAATCCACCTAGAGACTTGGAGAGAGCTGATTCCCAACACATTTTAGAGGAGACTCAAGAAGAAACTTTTGGATTAGGCTTCTTTTTTTGGGGGGGGGGGGGCAACAAAAATCACCATGCCAATCCCTCAATGTGAGTTGCCATCTAATGAGACGGATGCCACCAATTTCCTTCTTCATCAATGTTCTGCTCATTGACAGAGAGCAGGCACACAGGGACCTACTAAAGACCCCTTTCACACATGCACCCTAAACCAGCATTTACAAGGGGCTTAATCACCTAACACAAGAGGCTGTAAACACAGCCTTCTGGTTCTTAACTGGCTTGTTTCAAACTGGTTCACCACCTAGTCTAAAAGCCGGTTCAGACATATATTGGCTCATCTGAGGAGATGCAAGGCAATATATGCCATTTTTAAAACATCTGTTGGAACAACTGAACCAATAATGGGGTGCTCTTCTGCATCTGTGCAGAGAAGGAAGTTAGCCAGAAGCTGTCGAGGTCCGGGAGGGACTCTGTAGTGTACTTGTTCATCCAGTCAAGACCGTAGTCATCACCATCTACTGGATGGTCCCTGAGGGAGCCATCCCAAAGGCATAAATAAAAGAAAAGTCTGAGTCTAAAGTCTAATACCTATCTGAGATGCATGCGTGAGCAGGTGCTATCTGGTTCTTGGGCATGTGTGAATGAGTAAAATCTCTCACGGAACCATATAAGCATCAGAGGCTTTAGATCGAAATTTTGGCAGCTACTTTGTGTGAAAGTTGCTTAAGAGTCCAGAAATTTGGACTCCAGAGATATTAAATGCCAGTGGCCAAAAGATTTTCTCTATATTTGTTCACATCACACATACCTCCTAAACATAGTTTGGCTAAGGCAAGTAAACCACAAGAACCTACAGCAAGCATTTCCTGACCCTTCTTCTGAGGAGATCATAAAGTAGTTTCAGCCACTCCTCCTTGACCCTTGACTTGACAGTGACCTGTAAGCCTCAATTAGGAGTGAAAAGCTTCTGTGGCTCCTGCCTATCAGTAGCTTACTGTAAAGCCATTAACGTGTTGAGTGTGTGTAAGACAGGGAGGACGGGGAAGGCATTCATTGCAAACGGCAGGGGTATGATCGGGAGGATGCTACAGCTCAATAAACTATAATCTGCCATCATTGAATCAATTAATAAAATGCAGCTGGGTAGTTAGCTACCTCTCTCCTGAATATATCGCTGCATACAGCTGCAAAAATGAGACAAGAGTTTATTTTTGCTGACTTGCCATACCCTATAGACAAACACCACCTAGATCAAACAGTAATGTCTACACTGTCACACAGTGATGCACAATTTCCTTGGCATCGAGTCTTGTGTCAACAAAATATGGCATACACCTCAAATGCCATGCCTTTTCTGAACAGCACAGGCTACCTGGAAATCTGTGCAGTGGGTTCAGCATAGAGGCACAGGAAGTGAACAGAGACGGCCCAGATGGCGTAGACACAAACCCTCCGTCTCCCTGCTGGCCCACTAGCCACACACACAAACACACACACACACACACACACACACACACACACACACACACACACACACACAGTTGGACAAAGGCAGAGCCCACAAAGCTCTCACTGCCTGCTGTTGCTGAGACTGCTCTTTCACTACAGCATGGCTGATATATTGGGAATATTGTAGGCTATTCTGAGAAACCTATGACAAAAAGAAGGATTAAGATTTCAGATTAAAAAATACTTATATGAAATAGTCAACATTTGATCAATTTTATCTTTATTTTCATTAGCATTCGGACCAAGAAAATCCAGCTGCTGTGTAAGGCTGCTGTTAAGTCTCCACACAGGTGTGAGTTTAGTTTATTGCAAACAGCAAATTTATGCTTTGCTTAAACTTTTTTATGATGAAGTCTTAAAATCATCTTTATTTTAATGTATTGATTGTTTTCTTATTTGTTTGTTTTCACATTTAATTCCTGTACGATGGCCTGACTGACAATACATCGCCATGTATTTTCCTACTCTGCGCGTCTCTCATAAAGAACTTCAGTGGATTTCATTAGTGCTGCACAACAAAACTCTAACATTAGTTTGAACAATTTGTGTTGCTTAAACTAGTTAGACTAAGGTGATAAAGTGTATGAGGCAAATCCCCCAGACCAAGAAGTGAAGGAGAAGGCAGAAGCATAGGCCAGTAGTCAGAAACAGGTGCCAGAAACATCATCATCATCACAAGGTTATGGCATTATGTTTAAAACAGCAGCAATGATAAACTTAGCCAGCAGTGCCTCAACTGAACAATGAAAACTGACCCGGCACACACCAAATGCTTGCCAAGAGAAACCAGAGTGCCAAAACCAGTACCCATTACTCTGGATCAAATGTTTGTTTTTTCAGATTATGCTTTGGATAACAAGACTTCTGTAATAACTAACCTGCACTAACCAGGACATGGGAACCAAGACAGCTGACTGAAAGTACACCACCCCTCATTAACCCTTTTCATTTGTACATGCATGAAACAACAGTCCAACTGGAGTAGATGTTGACAGAAATGAATATGATGCATTTTAACATTGGTACACCAAAGCACAAAGAATCTTTGGTCTGACACCAACGTTGTTTTATCTTTTATAGTTGTATCTTGACTTCTGTGTATTTACCCAAGGTGGCTCCATAGTCTGATGAATTATTGTGATCAACTATGACTAATCCATTCAATAATTTCCAATATGGTTAGAAATTATGACAAGCTGCAGGATGTTTGTTTTTTTTCTCTCATTTTTCAGCCGTTTTCCATGACTGGGAAATTTGTCACCGATTTCTTAGGTTTTCAAGGACACATTGGAGCTCTGTGAGCACTCTGATTTTCACAGCAAATCACAGAAAATGAGGTATTAATTATTAATCATAATTAATTGTTAGCACCAGGTACTGTAAGAGCAGATGACAGTGATGAAATGATAAGCAGAAGGTGTTTTTTAACAGTTAATGGTTGTATTTTTAAGGCCACTTTTAGTTCAAACATAGCTTTGCATTCAAAACACCCACTATGATACTCCGTAAAGAGCTAGAGCACTGACAGGGAGCAAAACGTCTTCTTCAACAAGCCACACCCTCTCTGGAAAGAACAGTCCTGCATGCTGGCTCATAACAACTCAGCAGTTTATTTATAACTACCCACAGTGAGTATGCTCCTGAGAACACCTTCTCATGCAGGCGACACACACCTGTCCTGTAATTCAGTTCTAACAAACACTGGCTGGACATCTGTCTCCCAAGTTAAACTTCTGTGAACTTGCTAAATGCTGTCACTGTTTTGTCCATGGAGAAATAAGGAGTACACGTCAGGAAAAAAAGGCATTGGGCCCCTTTAAAGAGAGATGGAAGAACTGTAGCATGAAGGCTAGGGGTTTAGAGGGGGTGCCCTGGGAGAGGAGTGGGGCAAAAGGGGGAGAAGCCTTCAGTTTTCTCAGCTGGGCCAGCAGTGGGGTGAGGTGAGCTGTGGGGGGAGGGAAGGAAATGAAGGGGGGCTGTAGCAGGCTCTGTGACCTGGGCCTTTGTTGGCAGATGGTGGGAAGTGCCACCTTGGCTTCTCGCTCTGAATGCTAAGCAGTGCTGCCATTGTCTGACAAGTGCAGCAGCAGACGCATGCGCCGCACGTTTCTCTGGCAACCAGGAACAGAAACTAACTGACCCCCCACCCCCACTCCCCCCCACCCAACACACACACACCACCCCTGCACTGCACGCATACACATCTCACCACCCCGTTTCCCTGAACTGCCTGTTCATCCCACAACTCCACAAAAGCACAAATCAACATCCTCAAAGTGGGAATTCCCACAGAGCAAGAGCTGAGGCCAGACGGTGGGTAACATGCTCCCACACTCCTGACCTTTGAGGTCCAGACAGACTGAGAGGTCACAGTCATGGCTGCACTCAGACAGATTTGTTTCCAGATAGATATGACAATCAGATGAGGGGCAAACTGCTTACAGGCACCAGAGGGAGGATGTTTTCACAGGTTTTCACAGATTTCACAGGTGTCTCACTTTCAAGCAGACAAGGGTCAATTTCTTATACTTTCGACACATGATGAAATGTTCATTTCTGAAAACTCCCAAAGCCGCAGCATTCAGCATTTGAGAATTACAAATACAATTAAGATAGTAGTTAAGATCTCTTTTTTTAAGTTATTTTTTAAAAATATACTCCCAAGTTTCTACAAGAGTATTAATTATCATACAGCTGTTCCACAGTTGAATTAAAATTACATTAGGCAGGTAAAACCTATGGTATTTAATATTCCAAGAGGTAATGTGCGCTGGCCTTGAATTAATGCAACTGGATTAAAATTGTGATCTGAAATTATGTCCAATCTTTGAAAGAAACATAAGGGCAATAAAGAATAGCACCAATTTATCTAAAGAGTGGCAACAGCAGTATGTCAGTGTCCACCATAGTTTTGTATACCCTGTACATTTAACTGTGACAATTCAACTCCCACATCAATGGTTCCGTGTCTAATGCCCATTATGACTTATCACATATTCCACCATATTGAATAAAATAATGGATAATTGAGAACAATCACAGTAAACCATGACGCCAGGAAAAGAATGTGCCAAGGAGATGATATCTCTGTGACTAAAAAGCGAGGTTATTAGTATTGTTCTTAACATGTACGTCTATGCCCTCCTGCTCCCTAAAGATCCAAAGGGTAAATGGAGAGGGTGTAATTCTGCACTCAACTGTAGGCACTTACTATCACAGAACTGAAAAGTAGGTTAAGCAAATTTAACAGCTGTTTTGAAAACCAGAGTCAAAAGAGGACATGGCAAAACAGATAAAGGAGTCATTATATTCTGCATTGTGTTTGATTTACTCATCCAACTCCCTGTCAGGTCAAAAACACAGAGTCATACTGAGAGCAAGCAAGGCTTTCCTACCACCACCACCTGCCATTGCCAGCTACTTGCTGCCCCTTACAGATGTCAGAAACAAAGGGCTGCCATGATTGTGGGTGGCAGGAAATCAGGTTGAGACTTTACACCCCAAAGCAAAGCCACAACAGGGGCTGTCGGATCACAAAAGACAGCTATCTCTGCCACTGGCAGGCAGGAAACGTCAACTTAATCCTCCCTCTCACAATACTGCCACCATGCTGTAAATAAAACAGGAGGTGACATAACCACTGTGACTTCACTCCACCAAAAGTAGGCTAGAGTAATACTAGTCACTCTCCATGTAAACTCAACAGTAAAAGTATATTTTGGGGCAATGACAGTGCAAGCTCCCTGAGAGGACACTGGAAGATCTCCCAACCCCCCACAACACTGCATAACACACATTTACTGGGAGGTCACAACACAGATGACTGTCGCTGACACACATTAATCAGCAACTGAAGCTTTGATTAACACTACATTATTAACCGTGCAACATGAGATAAGCCGGCCGACTTCTTATAGTTGTCACCCTGGGCCGGCCCAGCACTGACAGACAGGCCTGTCAAGGTGCACAGCGACCCCCCCTCCAGAGGCTGCTCGATGCCGGGAGAAATCCTTACAAACCGAAACCATGTCCCGGCTAACGTTAGCCCTATTATTCAGCCACAGGTCGTCGCCCTGAAATGTCTCTGCTCTGCAACACATCGACGTGTGTGTACTTGTTAGCAGCGGATGCTACCTGGTTGTAGCTGCCTCAGCTAGCGGGGCTAACGCCGACCGTCCCTGAACAAAGCCGGTAACAGACCGGTGTGAAAACCCCGATAGCTCGCCGGTCACGGGGCGTTGCTTTACCAATTACCAACAACTCCTTAATGATCACTATGGATACCGACACATTCGACTGGCAGGTGTATGACGGTGGGATGTGGTAGTGCATAGTGGAAAACTACGTAAACAGTTGAAATGAAACATCTCGGTAAGCCTTGACAACCGGCTTGATGAGCTAATGTTAGCACAGTTAGCAGGCTAATTGTCCCTCCTCCTCCTCCATCTCCCTCTGCCCGCTCCCCCCAAACCTCACCATCACCCCCGCATCACACCTCTAATGTACACATCTATAGTGTTAATAAAATACCGGTACAGTCAAACTACTGGAGGGCCACATGCAGACATCACACCCGCTGTCTTGTGCCGGGTGCTGTGAAAGGATACTGAGGCGGTGGAACGGAGCCGGGCTGCGGGGCTGTCGGGGCTCCCGGCGGCAGAGACCCGGAGGTCAGGGTAGCCCGCAGCTGGCTCGACTGAGAGGGTACACTTCCAGGTCCGCTCACTGCGACAGCCGCAGGTTTAGTGACCACTTTCGGTGGCAAACTCATCGCAAGAAATAAAAACCAAACAAACAAAAACAACACCGTAATAAATACTTAAAAAACAAACAACGCCTAGCGTTAATGCATTGAGCAAGCGTCGCGGATTCTTGAAGCAGGCCCCAGTGGATCCCTTCACCGCAGCGGGATAACGAAGCTCGGTAGGCGGCGGCGGCAGCAGCAGCAGCAGCACCGACGGCTCTGCTCATGGAGAGTCGCTGTTCGGATCAGCGGTGCTGTTCATGGGGACGATGGGAGGGTTAGCCTCCCTCGTCCGTCCGGAACCTCTGCGGATCCGGCTCGGTTCGCCTCTTTCAAAATTAACAATCGCCACGTCCTTTGCACCTCCTTTGCGGCGATCTACCTCCTCTTCTCCAAAACTGTGGTTTCTATCATTTTTTTCCTCACAGAGATGAGAGACTTCGCCAACATGGCGTTGCAGCCGCTTCCAACAGTCCGGGCAGGACAGATGATTCGGCAGTTCTCGGCCAGTTACGGAATCACTCGGCTAATCAACCGACCTACTACTGAGCTCATACAATGCGTGGCTCAGGTTTCCGAGCAGAGCCCGAAATACAGATTTGTTACTACTGTGCTTTATATTAATTCATACATGTATATATATATATATATATGAAAACTTGATGAGTTGTCTGTTGTTTCAATTTCGTGGCTATCGGCATCCGAGACTGTTGATTAAGATTTTTTAAAAATAATTTGTCTATCATGTAGGAACACATAATGCATGACTCGTTCACGGTACATAGGGAAGTTTAACAAAAGAAATACGTATGCAACCTCAAGTAGCACTTTTCCCCCCCAAATTCGACCGAGTTTCCAAACAAGTAAATGAACAAAACCCCAGTATTGTTTGCACATATGGTTTATGCCCTGCACGCTGCAGCAGGAGCAGCAGCAGTAGCAGCAGTATAATGTTTCTGTGTGATATTACTGCCACCTACCGCCCGTGTAGATGACTCGCATCTGCAAGCCAGAAAGACGATTTCCCGTCACTGTATGTGTGTCTCACACACACACACACACACACACACACACACACACACACACACACACACACACACACACACACACACACACACACCGGGGTTCAGTATCCTACCCACATATACTGAACGTGTCCGTGGTTCAGTCCCACATCACTGGGCGACCATGCCGCTCCTAAGGCACAGTTATGCTCACACTCACAGTGTATGTATGTGTGTGTGTGTGTGTGTGCTCCAGCAAGTAAACAAACTGTAGACGTGAGACCAAAATGTTTTAACATTGATTTTACTATACAAAATATTTTTTTGACAAACTCTTACTCATAAAAACAGGTATGGCACATCATTGCTCAGCCTATTTGACTGAGTTTTGGATGAAAAAAAAATAGCTGATGCTTCAGTTAACTTCTGTGGATTCAGTAATTCCTTCATTCTGTTATGCCTAATTCTTCCTCCATTCTTTCCTTTATATTGGTCTTCAACTACAGCAATTAAAACCAGCAATGGGATACTGCCATCCCAATACCACAGACACAAAGCTCACATCATAATCTATTTACAGTTCAACACTTAAACAAGATGTCGCAAAATATTTCTGGAATATTACTATGGTTCATAGATAACCTAAACCTGTAAACGTGTATTTACTAAATTTCTCCATAAATGACTTTAAAACTGTCTACATGACCCGACTTTTCACTCTTTATCAGGTTAAGAGCAAGCTCCTGGTTCTCTGACATACACCTTTGCAACCATAAATAAAATACATTTATAGATTCAGAAATTGGAGCAGACCCAAGCACAGTGCTGTGTAAAAAGAAAAAGAAACAGCATTTATCACTTTTTCTAATAAAAACGGTAAAAATCTTTGAGAGTGGCTCTCCCAATTCCTTTGAAAATTTCTTCGGTTTCCAGTGTTCAAAAAGCACAATTATGACTACATTTGATTTGTAGTAGTTTATAGTAATGGGGAAATGTGTTTGCTAAACCAGCAGTCCATGTGCCATGTACTGCAGATTGCAATCCTCCATGCAGAGCAGCTCCATTTTGTGCTGATGAGCTGATAAGCGTTATGTGGCAAGGCAGTAGGAGTTTCAGTGGTTCTTGCATTCTCTGTCCAGAGAGATTTTGTCATTTTCTCAAGCCATTTCCCCAGCATTCATTTCACTCCACTGATAAACAGCACAGAGTGATGAGACATCACCAAAGTTCGCACTTGTTTTTAGGGTTCATCGGAGCATCTGCTTTGCAGCCAAAGTGCTTTGAGAACTCATGCGAGTTGGAGATGGTGCCGATGACCCTAAATCTTGATGGACTGTGAGGATCCGTGATCACACCCTCATGTGAGCTTTCTGGTGTCCTGACAGAGCACCACACCTGCAGGATTAATCAGGAATAGAAAAATATGAGTAATTAATTTTTTCACATAATCTCCAAAATTAAAGGCTGATGTTTTTAGATAAAATAAGATAAGCACTTTATGCATCCATGAATATATTTAACATTCCTATTTCTTTCAAAGATGCATCGATGAACCTTGATTTAATTTCCTATATTGTTTTCTCTCCATGTTCCTGCTCTACTTTTGACTTTTACTGTGCTATGTGATGTATGTGCAGGGGTTAATGCTTGTTTTCAGACTCATCTACTGAAGGTTTATCAGTGATGATTATGAAATTAAATTTGACACATGAATGAAGTCAGTCCAACTGACTTCTTAATCCAACATCTCAGGAACCTAAAAGATTACAGTGTAGTGTGTAGTTTGTGGATTCAATGGATTCTCTACATATTCGTGCATTTCTCAGTATGCAAGTATTTGGGGAAATCAGGAAAATGCATTTCAGCATAGCAGTGAAAAACCAGATCAAACAAGAAAAAGAAAAATCATGTCATGATTCATGTCTTAGGGAACTTTTAAGATGTAAAGTGAAAGCAGCAGTCAGCTGGTGATAAAGGTGACACAAACCTGAGCAAACCCGACAAAAAACAGCTGATGGTTGGTCATTCCCAGTGCAGGCAGCGTGGCCTCCTCGCCATTCTTTTTGACCCAGTTTACATAAGCCTTCGAAGGAACAAATGATCATGTTACACACATGCAAATGCTCATCTAGCATTATACAGCAGTGGATTAACAAAAAATCAACTTTTGATGTGAAGCAGTTGTGCGTGTACCATGCCATCGGGACATGTTTTCCTTATGTATGATTTTTTTTTATTTTCATCTGCCTCATAGCTTGTGACCTTTCATTACATGGAAAGAATGTGTGTGTGAAGAAGTAACCAGAGGCTGACAAGGCCACTCATAACCACCTGTTACATTTCCAGGCTTCACTGTAAACCAGACAAGCTGTTTTTTCCAATACAGATTATTGGATGTCACAGCCTCCACAGATAAACTAATGCAAGGGATTAATGTTAGATCTGTGATAGTTTCCTGACCTTGTGAGTCTCCAATCTGACATTGTTGCTGACACATTGATCTTAATGCTGCATTAAAAAAAAGACATTTGTAATTTTGTTTAACTGCCTCATTGGATCTCCTCACTCACTGCATCTATTTACACATTTACTACAAATATTAAATATGACTTTTGATTCTTATCTGACATGAGACCTTGTAGGCGGCCTTGAGTCCACCGTTGTCTGCAATGTTTTCTCCCAGCGTATGCTTTCCATTCAGAGGCTCCTTGTTGATGCTGTAATTCCCGTACTGCTCCACCATGCACTGGGTCTGCTCCTTGAACGCCTCCACAGAAGAGTTTTTCCACCATAGACGCAGGTTTCCGTCCTTATCATACTCCCTCCCTTTGAATAAAAGTGAGAAACATTGCTTGCTTCGAAACACTCATACAAGGATGGATGATCCTAATCCTCTTAAACACAAACTGTTTAAAAATAAAACTACTTTCCAACCTTGGTCATCAAAAGCATGAGTCAGTTCATGTCCCATGACAACTCCAATGCCACCAAAGTTGAGAGCTCTAAAAAACATGAACAACATCACACACTTGAAATACAACTTCTTCCCTTTCACGTATCTTTCAAGTCAATATGAACCTAATGGCAGAGGCCAATTAGCTGGAAATTAAACTATGAGCTATATCTGTTTGTTGGATCTGCATTAGAGCAAAAATAGCAATTTGCGCTGATATGGGAGGTTACAGCATAATGTGTTGGCTGGTCACAGTGACATCGTGGATCTTAACTGTGAGCTGAGGACTGCTCACATCTTAAATTTGCTCTCATCAAACAGAGCAGCCACATATGAAATCATGAAATGAGGAAAAGCAGGAATACACTCTGCACATCATATCATATCTGCAGCAGGCTAAGAACAGCGGACAAATGACATTTAACGATCAATATCTAATTGATGCATTACTTCTAACAATGAATGTTGTCCCATTCTGCAGTACAATTTCTCATCCATCGCTATTCTAAACTGGTTTTGTGGCTTTAATAGACAGTTTTCCACTCTGGTGGGGAATAAAACTGTTTCCTAAAACAATCCTTAATGATGTGAATACCTACTTTGGCCATGACCGATTATAGAATGGAGCCCGTAGAATCCCGGCAGGCAGAACCATCTCATTTTTGGTTGGGTTGTAATATGCATTGACAGTAGGAGGGGTCATGCTCCACCTGCAGGGACAGGAAGTACAGAGCTACTACGACAGCCTGGGATCAAGGTCACAATAAAGGCAAGGCCACTGACTGAATCAAGCTCTGCTGTGCAAGGCTGACTGCAGAGCAGTTTGGAAGGCATGGAAACACTGATGGGTCCCCAGCCTAATTAGAGACAAGGACTAGCTCAGCAGAGAAACTCTGGTTGCCTGGGAACATTTGTGGATGGCAGCAGTACTCTGCTGAGTCAGCACAAAGGGAATGTGTCGCCGGCAGAGTGTGCGGCCTCCCCTCCGGTGGTGGGGGTAGGACGCAGATGCAGCAACTCACTGGTTTCTGTTGGGAGTTTTCCTCAGCTGGTCTGCGGTCACTCTTGCTGAAAAGTTGTAGTACTGCATGACGTTTTGGAAGTAAAGCTCTGATGCCACCTCAAACTGAAGAGAGAGGAAAAAGGGATTTCAGTGTGCTGAAAGAGCCGTTAGGACACATAACAGAGTCCACATTTACTTACATCATTGAACACTTTGTCTAGCTTTGCGGAATTCATGATGAACTCTGGGTATCCGACCATGTTGTATATGGCATCTGCCTGCGACAGGATAAATAATTTAGTGAAAACGTTGCAGAAGACGTGTATTCACACCAGGTGGCAGTGCTGCAATTCTCAGGCAATTCAGTCCCAGATGTTATTATATCTAGAGACGGTGGAGATAGGTGGAGAAATAAGAAACAGACAGTCTTACTCCCACCTTTTCCTTTGCTGCTTTTTTGGTATCTGGATCCATCCAGCTCACATACTTCAGGCTGTCCTCAAATGCCCATTTAATTTCTGCAACCATATCTTCAGCCTATGGCAGTCATAGACAGTAAGTTAGATAGGCAGTAAGAGACAAGGGGAAGTAAGAGCCCCATCATCACAGAAGATGCAGCTACTGTGAAGGAGGACAGAGCTTTGAAGTACTTACAATGGCTTTACTGTCCTCAGCAAAGGTGGCTTTGACAAACATGGCTCCGAGAGCGAAGCCGAGGGCGCTGTCTGTGTCACTGACGCACAGCTTCCAGCGTGGGGTGCAGCTCTGCCATATCACACGGACACATCGGGACATGTTAAGGAAAAATACACCCTCACTATCACTCACCACACTGAATAACAACAACTGAAGTGTTGTCATTCAACCCATCTGATCTGACCCAGCACAATGAGTTAAAAGGGCTTGAGAGTCTGCGAAGAGAGTCTAATAGGCCAGTCTATCTCTGCAGAAAAACAGTTCTTAACCAGTACATGCTGGGATAAGCACCAGCCCTGCACAGCTCTTGATGGGAGGAGTGTGTGTATAAACAGATGGATGGAAAGATTTTTTTTCTCCAGTAAGTGAAGAAGGAACAAACAGTCTATGGGTTATAAACCTGCCACAAGTGATATATTTTTTTCAAACTTTATGTGGTTTGATTATATTCATCACAGCACAGAACCTTTATCTCTATGTGGGCTGAGAGACATGGAGTTTCCTCTCAAGATCTGACTGAAATTTTTTTAAAGACATGCTGGAAACAACAGGACACCCTACATTCACACCCTTCACCCATTTACAAATGAAGGAATGCAAATAAGCTAAAAGGCAGAACACTAACCTCAAGGGAAATGGGGGAAAAGGGAAAGAGGACTGAGGGGAACAATTTGAGAGGGGAAAGAATTGCATCTTCACTTCATAAAGGCCAGTTTCACCCAGTGCTAAATAAAATCAAGAATTACTGACTCAAGAACTGACTCAAAAAACATTAATTTAGTAGCAGATTCTGAAAAAAGGCATTAAATAACCATTAAGTAGTAGACTTTCTGTAATGGTGGATGTTTTGCAATGTGTTACATCCTGTTCTTTCAGAGATGGCAAGATACAAACTCACAAGAAAGAAAAGGAATTCAATGACTAACAAACCACACACATAAAACTGACAGTGGGTGAAAAAAAAACTATACGACAAAGTTATTATCAGGTGAAAGGAAGGACAAGGACAAATTGGACTGCATGTATACAAAGATAAAGAGGAAGCGGTGTTGGAGTGAGGAAATGAGGAGTGTTCTGAGGTAGTTGTAAATCTGCACACATCGGCGCAGATGGAAAAAGAGACACAGCTGCACTCACATAAAACAGATACACAAGCAGAGAGCTTGGGTTTGTTATTACAGCTTGACCCTAGTTAGAGACAAGGCCAAGGGAACAGGATCTTACTCAGAAATGGCCTGTGGGTCACTTGAGCCTTCTCACTTATTCACTAAGAAGGAAGTATTACTCGATGCCCGGTTATTATAATGTACAACTCCGGATATCTGTGTCTAATCAAACACTCACTACCCCAGTTTGAGATTTCTGTCTTTGAGACAACTGCTCCTGACCAAATACTGTGAGGGTGAATATAACTTTGTTTGTGGTGCTCGCAGTATGGGAAAACACACACACACACACACACACACACACACACACACACACACACACACACACACACACACACACAGGGAGAACATAGAAGCTCAACAGAGGATTGCCAGGACTGAGATAGAAACATAGTTTTTTTTTTGTTTTTTGCAACAGCATGGCCACTGCACCACAGGTTAGCTCTACTTTTACCTGCCATTTTTTCTTTTGACCACTTCCCTCACCACCTCTGGATACATGTATTACTGGTATATTATATTCTAATGTATTTCGTTATTGTCTTCTTCTCTTCAAACCATGTTGGTGTGTCAAAATGTGTCCAATATAAGGCTGATGCAGTGTTGCTCAAAGACTTGGGTGCTTTAGTTGGGTCTGTTTTTTTGTACCATTGTCCTCATATGTTTTTTTATACATTGAGTTTTTTTGCCATGAAAACAAACACACAGGCCACTATTTCGACTTGTTTCCATGGCACTAATGCAGCTGGGTTAAGCACATGTCTATTCTCAGTAAACCTAAAGTGTTCTTCTCATTAACTCCAACATGACGTTCAGACACATAATTCACAGTTTTTGTAAAGTCTTGCCATTCTGAAAGGGAAATGATGCTTCGTGCCAATTTCCACTTATCTGCGTTCTGTAATGAATCATCTGCCAACTGTCACATTCAAGGACAGTAGGTCAAGTGAAAAGCTCTCTCAAACCAGCTGTTTAGCTTTGGGAAATGTATTCTTACAGTTTGTACTGGGAATCTAAAAAGCCAAAATAAAGTTATTAACTGATAAATAGTCCAAATAAACATTTCAGAGTTTGAATAAAAAAAACCCCATCAAACTCATTTTTATTTTTTCAAACGTGATCAAGATACATTATCTAGATGACAATCTGCCAACACCTGTACAAGCACAGTCTGCTGCTGTGCTCTTCACCTGTCACCTACTTAATCTAACCTTTGTGCTTAAATCTGTGTCATGCTGTTTTAAAATGACTGCACCACCAAAATTTCAACACTCACCTTCTTTATTCCATACATGACCTCCAGGAAGCGCTGCTCAGCATCCTGAAACCTTTGGTCCAAGATGGAAACCATCTTCCTCACTACCTTCATTATCATATAGTTGTTGAGTAGGCTGGGAAGGAGAAATAAAATTCACTGTTCACTCTATTCTACTCTTTAGTACTGACTGAATGCCAACCATTGTGCCTTTCAGCAAGAGGATTAGAGCATGCACAGAGTGCAAATCCTTTACAAGTTTACCATGTAAAGACAACTGGTGTTAATGATTAACATACAATGGAAAAACATATTAAGCCCATCTAACCTTTTATTTGTTGTAGTAATGAGCGTAGAAACTTTCTGGAGGTATTCTTTGGCATAAACAACCACTGGCTCAGACTCGTTGAGTGGCACAGGAGTGAAAACCTCTGTGAGATATGGCATCCACTCCACCGCAGGAACCAGAGTCTACAAACACACAGATTACACAGATAATGAGAGTCCAAATATTATAATTTTAGTACATCATAAAAGGTGTCGGGTTTGGAGGAAAGAGGCAATGTGCCAAATGTTTGATTTGCCAGATCAAAACCAGAGACTCTTACTGTCAGATCCTTGGCCTTCATCTTGTGGTAGATGAGTTCTTCATCTCTCCTGTCTCCCTGCGGGACAGTGATGTTGGCCAGTGTGGTTTCAAAGTCGACAATCTCCTCCATCAGCGCTCGAGACTTCTCCTCAGAACCACCAAGGAGGACCCCCAACTCCGTCAAGAAGTTTAGGTATGCTGTCAGGTACTGCAGAGTTCAACCAGAGAGTGCAAGTCAACCTTAGCTATGTAAATACTACCTACTATGCAGAAAGTATCACCTGAAGCTGATACATGTCTCTTTTAATATTTCTAAACATAATCTGCAATGAGCCTCAAGGTATTTTCTTAATTGGATTCCGAGCATATTATTTTTTCTCAGAAAATCCCAGAACTTGATTTGAGGAATTGTCCACCATGGCCTTGCTGTAAATGCTGCGCCCACAGTACCTTTTCATTTGCTGTTTTGTTGAGGTAGTAATCCCTTGAAGGTAGTCCCAGACTGGACTGATCCACCTAAAGCCAAGAGAAACATCCAGTTACTTCCAGGTCAGCCCCCTTGTCTATACTCACAAACAGCCTGTGCTTGTCAGTACTGTGTTACCAGCGCTTAAGCTACAAACAGAAGCACATCAAAGGGACTATCTGTGCCATTTGTTATGGTCTCATGACACTGCATGTGAAAGCAGGGCTGCTGTGATAATGAGTAGACAGTCCCAGCTGTGATAAAAATCTGTGCCCTTAAGCAGTAGTAGAATGTAATTAAGAACATTCAACGTTCAGTACTCAAATTTAGTGTTTTTATGATTTTGAGCTACATTTGTCCATCCTCGTTTGTATACAAGGCTCATTAAATGAATGCATGTTTGTTAGCATTAAATAAAAGGTTCAATTGACAAAAAGGTTAACAAATAAACTTAAATGGGTATAATTGTTCAAAGTGCAGCCTGCAAGTTGCCCGGTTTACAAATCTCTGACCCTTTTACCTGGATGATATTGCTGTTGGAGTTTTTGGAGTCTGTGCTGACAAACACTGTGAAGAAAGGCGATGTACGATAGTTGGCAGACACCATACGCAGAACCTCCTGGAAGTTTTGCTTGTCCCAGGGTTCAGTCAAAGCCCATCCGCCTAACTGTAACAAGCAGAGTTTAGGTAGACTCGCATGAAATGCAAGCAAACTAATTCTTTTAATAGAAATGACAGATTGAAATGATGAATACTGCTGATGTTTAACCGCTTTAGGACAGAAGCATACCTGACTGATTAGCTCCTGGAGTGGCTTAGCTCCTAATTCCTCAATCTTGGCCTCATTCATGCAGGCTTGATAATATCTCTGGGCCTTTTCCTCTGCCTTACTCAGACCTTTCATCGTTGTGTTTTCTGCCCAGGAAAGATAAAAGATAAACCATGAAAATTAATAAGCAAGCAGGTTCCCCAAGCACTGACAACTGAGCCAGAAAAAGACACACTGTATCTTTGACTAGTGTAAAGGCTACCGAGGACACTGAGTTGCATTCAGGCCGGGACATTTACCTAACAAATGCTTCATAACATGCATGTTATGCTCCCAGAGGTTGCTGAAAGATCCCCAGCGGGACTTGCCCTCAGGGAGAGGGTTGTTCTTCATCCAGCCACCACAGGCAAAGCTATAGAAGTCATGACAGGGGTCGACAGACCGGTCCAAGGCGCCCATGACTGCACTGGCCACGGTAATACACGGCTCGGACAGGCACAAGCCCGGGTGAGCTGCAGGACACAAGATTTTAAAAGCAGAAGATGATAAATCCATGGATAGTTTACTTTCAAATACTGTTTGTGCTCTGAAGCAGGAGATGCTGTCTCTTGGTAAAAACATTTTTGAGGGTCAGAGCAAATAATCTGAATATTTCATGGAAGACATCCAAATAAGTGGGTCTTTCAGAACATCTGGTAACCATTATTCCATAAGAGGTAACTGTCAAGACACACGAGCTGGAGGGAATGTTTCTCTTTGTCAAAACAGTTTATAAATGACGAGCTGAAATGTGACAATTGATGATTTTGTCTTTGTGTGAGCCTAGAGGCAAAAGTCGACATTTTCCAAATGATTATACATTTGACTGATGAATATTCAGGATCTTGAATGACTCTCAGTGTTTACACACAAGTATTTCAGTCACTTTTAATGTACAAAGCTCCTCTCTAGTCACCTTTGCCTGTAAAATATTTTTTTCTCAATGAATACATTTTCTGAAAAAAGGCTGTATTCTTTAAAAAATCGTCAGCAGGAGTGACTTAAGGCTTTCGCTTGCTTCAAAGAATGTTTTACAGTCTAAACACTGATACCATTTGAAGGGAAGTGCTCTGTAATGCAAAAGAAAGGGTGAGTGTGAACCAATTACTCAGTCCTCACAGTTTTACCATCTCTCCTTATAAGGCATAAAAGTAGAGACAGAGGCAAAGTTATGAGGAGTGAAGAGGTCACTGCCCCATGGAGAATTCATCCTTGTTCCTTTTATTATTTCAAAGTATGATCTGACATGTGGTTCTGAATGGGAGGAAATGGCATTAAGTTTCCCATCGTGAATTTGAGGAAACCAACGCAGATGAAATGCTGCCTGGATGTGATGCCATATCCAGAAGCCCTTTTTCCATAATGAGCAAGCTCAAGGGAGAGATTTGGGGTTGTTTTTAAGGAGCTTAGCTGAGGGTGGGGCTTCATTAAAAAAAAGAAGAAAAAAAAACATATATACTGTATTTAATAGCATAACCTTTGAGTTATTCAGTTGAAATGATAGATACCGACAAGTGCATTAAGAGTAGAAAAGAGTTAACAGATGTTTCGCTAACATGGAGACTATCCTCTGATGGGAATAGTGAAATGACAAATGACCAAATGAAATCAAAACATCTTCTTTCAAAGATGCTGATGAGAACAGCTTTTTTAAAACAGTTCTTTGTCTCAACATTTCAATAACCTGAATCCTGGGTTCTTCCTCTGCAGTATTTTAAAAATTAATGTGGACTGACTTTTATATTGAGTAGCTTTACAGACACAAGTAAGTGTTCCTCGGTCAAACACTTTATGATGCTTTTTCACTTCTCTTATACAATTCTCAGATATGTGCTAACCTCATAGCTGATTCAACAGCCAGCTATTTAGTTTTGCTTTCAGACAAACAAGACAGATAAACCAAAGTTGCAAAATCTGGTGAGAAAGAAAATGTCTAAATTGCTTATTCCTTGGCCAGAAATGTTAGAATGCAGAAATGTTTTTGTTTTTGTCAAACTAATGAGATATACACATCTTTGTGAGCTTTAGAGCTGCTATTAGATGGATTTTTGTGATACTTCTGTTTGTTTCCCGGTATTTTCAGCATTCCAAGGCAAGCTAACTAGTGGCTTCCTATTTACTGTAATGGACAGACATGGGAGTTCTATCAACCTTCTTAGCCAACTCTTAGCAACAAAAGCGGATGGGCCTATTGCCTTAAAATTCTTCTTTTTTTAAAGAACTGTTACCTTATTTCACATTTGACAACACTGAGAGGCTGGATCTGAATCTGGTCAGATTGTGCGAGACGACAGACTGTGCATCCTCTCAGCATGCGTCACTTTAAACAGAACTCTGAACTCACTCTGTCTGTAGAAGACCCCAGTGGTGATGAGGGATATAAACAGGCCCACAGACACGACACACAGCAAAAACAGCAGCCTCCGTTCTCTCTGAGTCCTATCTGGCCAACATGTGGGACCACGGCCGTGCAGAAGTGTCACCTTTATCAAATACACACAAACAAACAGACAAAGACACACACACACACACACAGAACAACATCTTTAAAGGTTCTGTATTATTCCACTGTGCTAAACTTGATGATGACATAGTTAAAAGTTATGGAAATTATATCATATAACCTCTAAAGCCTGTAATACAACTGTTCATGATGTAGGTTCATGAAACTGACGCACTGTGGGAAATGTTGCCCATACTGTAGTTAACCAGCCTCTCAGGGATTTGATGACAGGTTTTGTTTGGGGGCACAATGACTCCTCCAGTACAGCTCTTTCAACACTCCCACACAGAAAAGGTTGGGCATTCTTCTTTTGTTCCTTCCCCTCTAGTTTAACATTCACACAAAAAGTATGCTTTCCTTTTCCACCCACATCAGGAAAATAATCCTGTTGTGCCATATCAGATGCTTTTGTGTTTCACCTGCAAACTAAGAGGAAGTCAATCGAGGAGAACGGGCTGCCGAAACAGCTTCTAATAAATGCTGCAGAGTTTCGAGGAAAACTCTGTGGTTGGTGGCTGAAAAATTTTAAATCAATGATTGATGCAGTCGTTCTTAAACCAGCCCACCATTTGCCACCACTTTTCTGCTCATTGTTGCTCTAGGCATGCTCGCCAGGGGAATTTATTTCCATCAGGACTGAATCCAAGGGTCACATACAAATCTTTCACAGGGCACATTTAGCACTTTGGCCAGTCTGAATATTCCTGTAGTAAATAAATGCCAGATCCAGGAACTCACATACATCCCGAGGAAGTTCATTACCCCTGATGTGTATATATTAGGATCAGATTTGCTGCTATTAGCTTAGATGAGAGTTCAACAGTCAAGCTTAATGTGACCAAATCAAATGCCAAAGCCACAGTGGCTTCTTAATCCCAGGAGCTCAGCGTGTTGGGCTGGTTTGGACATAAACTGAGTGTAACTGAGAGAACAGTCATGCTGGCAAGCCTGTGAACTTCTGATGTGCAATAATAAGTTACCCTGAAAATCACAGTGAATGATAATGATGTCAAAGTCTAAGTGAACTGCAAAGGTATAGTCCTAGGCAGATAAAATATCAGAGGGACGGCTACACTGAGGGATCACAGCTCCTTGTTCCAATGTTCATGAGTAAAAAGAAAGGAGATCAAACCACCCCTGAAGGAATGCTTATACACAAATCAGTGTCAGACATTGTGGATTCTCAACTTTATCAGGCAGTAATTCAGACCATACAACCATAAACATTACTGGCACAAAAGACTTCAGATTGAAATGATTTAATCAGTGTATCTGTGTGTCTGTGTGATGACAGCTTTGGGCAACTATACTGTCTGGTTGTACACAAGTAATTCCTTATCAGGTGTCTTTTGTAAAAGAGATCTTGGTCTCTGTAGAAGTGTTTGAATGAATAAAGATTAGCAAATTGAGATTATTGAAAGCTTCAGTAAGACGATGCTGAAAGAGGCTACACGGGCTCAATTCAACACCTAATGCTTTGGGAAAATAAATGAACAGATATAACATTAGAAACATTTATTACTAAATGTTATTTATAGTAACATCAGTAACATGTCATTGACTGAAATGGAAGGGGTTTTCTTAACGTCTAAAACACTACACTAATTCAGCTTTGATTTACTGCATGAGTGAATTGTATGGGTATCAAAGACAGCTCAGTCACGCAAAAATATGTGACAAACATACTGCAAGAATGTCATTTTCTGTCACATAAATGTCGCTAGGACACTATTAATCAACCCATCTCAAGTTTTCTTATTAAATTTCCCACTTTAAACACTACATTAATCGTAAAACTAATTTACAGTCCTGAAGCTTTTTCCCATATTTCGTGCCTCATAGAGCAACATGAAGCATCTGTTCAGCAGGCTGGCCTCTGCAACACATTACACAGACATTTTCTGAAATTCTGGTGTCCGCAATACTTGTTGCGTTTCACAGAACGAGAGATTAGAGATTACATTATAGGTTTTAGGTCGCATCACATAGGTTTTCGACAGGCATATATCAAAGGATGCATCTGGCATACAATGTTTCAACAGATACCAAATCACAACCTCCCTGTCAAGTCAACCCACAGCAATTGAGACATTTTTCAAGTTTACACTTCTCTGAAAAATAAAAACAACAAATAACACAACAACAGTATGAATTCCCAGACAGCAGGAAACCCAGAAAAGACATTACATTCGTCCTATGCACTATGTAATAATAGTATACTAGCAGTGGAGCATTGGTTTATTTTCAGCAAAGGGTGTTGGATGTTTACCTGCATAGGTGATGATGGGTAGATTTCATCACCAGTGGAGTCAACCAGGTCCTCCTCATCCAGTGTGGCTCTCTTATAGGTTGACATCTGAAAAGTTAAATGCAAAACAGACTCCCTCAGTGCTTCCATGTTCCTTCCAGCCCCTCTCCTCTCACACTCGTGTGTGTGTGTGTGTGTGACGTCTATTCCTCAGCAGTCTGTGAGGCTTCAGGGTAGGGTTTCCCCCTCAAATCCATCAGGAGGTATCTGGTTTGTCTTGTTGGAGCTCTTCCACTCAAACACCAAGTGAACTCTTTAAGAGTGTGTCAGTCCTCTCCTTTCAGAAGAACTTTTCTGCTCCTTTCCACCCCCACAACACCTCTCACAGCCCCCATGGTATCTGGCAGACACCCCTGGGGGAAAACGTCACAGCACCAACAAAAACCTCCTCTTGAATAGTCCTTGTGTGATCCCTTTGTGAGTCCCTATCTTCCTCTGAAGCAGTTTTGTGGCTCTTCCTGGGCAAACATTTTTCTGCACTTCCTCCTTCTGCCCAGTCTACGCAAACACGGCATGAGAGAAGACGGAACTAGTGGAAAACAGGAAGGAGCACTGACTTGAGCGACTTAACTGACTGAGACTGGGTGTATAGACGTGATTGTGTGTGTGTGTGTGTGTGTGTGTGTGTGTGTGTGTGTGTGTGTGTGTGTGTGTGTGTGTGTGTGTGTGTGTGTGTGCGTGCATAACCCAATGTGGTTTCACTTAGATTTAGGGAGGGATCATCACGGTTGTAGTTCACACCCAGTGTCTTTTCTATAGGACTTGGTGTACTATGGGGAGTGGCCCTGACAAAATACCCTCCTCCCACTACATGCTTGTAGTTGTTGCCTGTGGTAGCTGTTACCTGATAGTCATGACAGTCAGTTTAACCCCTCACTCGCAGGCCCATAACCACATCATACACACTGCGTTTGAGATATATTCCTTCTTCATATAGGCTTAACCCAAAAGCAAACAAAAACGTAATTTACTCTGCAGTGAATTTGACTCTACACTGTAATAATCCAAATGCTGACATGCAGCTCACACATGGTTAATAGGAAATGATGAACACAATACGTAAGACTACATTTTACAGAGAATATGTATAGCAGGCCATTGTATGTAATCAATTGCCGAAAACACAGAAAATCTTGGCAGTGCAACAGTCTGATCAGAAATAGTACCACATTTGCTGGAAAATATGCCAGTTGTTGAATTATTCTTTTCAGATTTTGGACTTTACTGCAACAACAGTCAACCTTACCTTCCACAGGATCAAAGACATCTAAAGTGAAAAATGTCAAAAATGTCTAATGTCTAAGCTCAAAGAGTTGCTCAAAAGTTGCAGTTGCAATTAGATGCTTCCATTACTGCCACTGTTTATGTGAGGGGTTATTCATCAATATAGTTTCAGAGCACCTTGTCCACTAAGAGTCGTGGCCAAGGTGCGACATACAAAGCATGAAGCTTTACAGGAGCACATTAACATCTTTTTTTTATTCATTTCTTACACTACTATGCCAGCATTGTGTTGAAGGCAATGATTAACCTCGGCTGTCTGTTAGGCTGGCTTCAGACTGATTGCTCAACACAGTGTGATGCATTCCAGGGTTATCTGTGTGAAGGAAAAATCCTGACTATAGTTTTTGCCAACTGGAACACAATAAACACAGATCAGATGCGCAGCTAGACTCAAAAATTTATGCCCCTCTCCTTCTGGACGTTTACCTTCATGGTCTGGTTTGCATCTTCACATGTTCACGTCTTCTTAGCACAAGACACACCAGCAACTGAAGATAAACATTAGCTTGATGAAGACAGGTACAATTGCACATAGCATTACCAGGAGAGAGTCCAGTCTCAGATCCATGCATCACTTTATTTCCCACTTGTTTCATGTAAACATGCCACAGTTTTTTTTTTTTTTAAGTCTTGCTCCCACCACAAGCATTCCAGAGAATTCCAAGCAAAACCAAGAGTGCAGACTCCTGTTAAATCTTGTTTTCTATCAGACAAGATGACGCATGTCGACTTAAGTAACAGGAGGAGGGAGCTGTGGGTAGACTTATCTCAACTCTCTTACAACAAGAAATAAAGTGGCACAAATGTCCCAATGACTTGTGTACGGGTGTGTTTTTAACCTCAGTTAAACCCAATACCCTGCCAGCCAGGTCACATTAACAGCTTCCGAAAGGACTGCTGGGACTAAAGACGAAGGACTAAGGTGATGATAGATGCACTGAGCGGGAGAGAGAGGGAGAGAAAGATCGAAGGGCAGTGGAGTGAAAGGTGGATGAGAAGAGTTGAGAGGACACTGATAGTTTAGTACACTGTGAATAACAAAAGTGGTTTCAAATGACCAATACCTACAAGCAAAAAGAGCCTACAGGAGACTATTGATGTCTTATTCTTTGCGCACCCACATGCACACACTCGTGTGGCACTCTGTTTGGGATGAATATTGTTGTTAGTGAAGACTGTTCCATCTGATCAAACAAACCATGCCAACAAATTAACATAAACTGAGGTTCACCTCATAGAGATACGGTCTGCTTCAGACCAACATGTGGAGCAATAAATAACAGGATTGTCCCTGTTGTCACACATAAACACATTCCTCAGCGCATGTTCACTGTTTGGAAACACTGATGTCCACCTTTAACGATATTTGGTAACTAACAGGAGCCATGTCTTAGAAAACATTCCTGTGAGTCCAAATTCCCATGTCTATATCCTGATTGGCACAATCCTGAAACTAGATAGTGTATATAAATATTTTAAATATGAAGTCACAAGCAGCTCACCATAACCAGCTGCAGTGGTACGACAGTGAATAAAAAAAAACAGCAAAAAAAAAAAGTGTATAAACTTACTGAGGAGTTCCTGTTGATGTCCAAACTTACTGTAAGTCACGCCAAGTGGCAACTGGGAGCCATTTGAAAATACAAACTGTTGCTCAAAATAATAGTCACTGGCCACTGGTCAAGGTCAGAACTAGATAGTTTGCGGCAATTCTCCTATTGTGTCCCCGGCAGCATGAAGATGTCTTCCGACAGAGCAGCTAGCGGTATGTGGGGTCAGAATCCCACGATTCTTGGAAACAACATGAGGCCACGGCCCTTGAGTGAAACCCGTAAAACCACAACCATGCGTCAGTAATTCGTCACTGATCCTACAAACCAGATGATTATTTGTAGCGCAGGGGGCATTCCTCCAAGAATAACCAGAGTGTGTTTGTGTTTGGGATTGGGTGCTGTGTTTGTTTGACAGTAACTAGTGTTTGAGTTCTCATTTCTGTTTTCTTATTTACGAGAATGGGACATTCATTTATAAAGAATAAAGAGAATATAAAAAAAGCTGACAGGATGTCAGTGGAAGGAAGGAGACTACAAGTGATTTACAGACATGTTTGACGTAAGCTGGCACTAAATAAATTTTGCATCTGAAAGACAGCGGCTCATGAGCCATCACGGTAAGCCAGTCAGAGGCAGAGGCTAGATGCGGTTTCAGACCACAAAGGAGCAGTAATTAAAGACTACATGCAAAACACAAGCAAAGTGTCAATCTAAGACTTGTATTGTGCATGATAATTCATTTAACCTCTGTGATTGCAGTCATGTTTCTATGGAAATCCAACTTCTGCTTCTTAGTTGTGGCCATGGCCTCTCTGTCACGCAGAGATTATGCACCAAGTGCAACCACAGCAGAACTTCCTTCTAGGGTGTAAATCAACCAGGTAACCCTTTCTGCACTGGGAAAACATTCCAGAAATACCACCGTGCCAAATGTAAACATGACCACACTTCTCAGAACAAGATTAAGCAAACTCAGTCCAAACAGTTTCATCAGAGAGCAGGCTATCTCACAAAACACTAAACTGGTTGTGCACACACCCACAACTGCATTATGTATCAATCAGTTTACTCTGTGCACTGTTCCTGTTGAGTTGTTTGTGAGGTCTCAACCTTGAGCCATGCTCAGTATGTGCTTGTGTGGGTGCGTTGACTGTATGTTCACAGATCAAATGCAGCACACAAAGGGAGATAATAACTCAAGATTTAGACAACCATGAAAGCAAACGCCTGCTACTCTGGCTCTGACATTTTATCTTTGGTCAGTGCCTTGTATTTCTGCCTGCGGACCACAGATAAGTCAAAGCTGTCTCCGGCTTCAGCTCCTGACCTTTGACGTTAGGACAGTCACGGAACTGTCTTTCTTTTCTCAGCACAGAGATGTTTCCTTTGGAGAAAACACCCTGATAATGAAGCCTTTAAAAATAAAAAGCTACATTCTCAGGAAATCAGCTTTACCCTGCTCCAGGGCAGGATTGTTGAACTAAGCCGAGGGACCTTTACCAGAATCATAACACTTTTAGTTTATTTTTAGTCATGCAAATAAAATAAAGAGCTTGTATTTTCGCCTCACATGCAGGCTACAGCTCTGACATTCTTAAAATTCCTGGTTGCCAGTGGACTACAACTCAATTTTTCTGTGCACGTTTCAGGTACTCTGACGTATGTGCAATGATCAAATATCACCCACACGGGTCTTGTGTCACTGTTGTGCGCTGTATCAGTGGCAAACAGACAGATTTGTAGGCTCAAACAGCCTAACTCAGCACACAAAGTACAATAAAGCATTTCACCACACTGTATATTTACAATGCATGTTTAGATATAATGACATAATTAAAAGAAAGAAGAAAACAAGTAGAAACAGGAGGCTGTTGGATTTTTGCCAGCTCAGAGCATAAGGTCAGGATTAAGAGTGGCACATGGAAGCTTGCTTACAATGAGATTGTGAGCCAAGACACAGACAGATAACAGGAGATTACCTGTTCCTGCAGTTGTTATGGCGCCCTGCAGCCCATTTGCCATCACACCTAGGCAATGAATAACTACTGAGTAACTCAAGCTCCCAGACTGCAGCATATCCAGAGTTGTCTGACCTTTGCAAACCAATCAATCGCTGAGGCATGAGCTGACAGAGGTACAATTAATACGCCTATCCCTTATCCCTTACCCCTTACCCCTTACCTTAGTTCACTGAGGTAAGTCATCAGATAAAAATTGGTGCATGTGCTACTTTGAAAACGCGGGACTAGATTTTAGCTTTGTAGTGTTTTGGAAAACACACAATAAAGCAATAAAGAGATGTTCCTTCAATCAAGGAACAGGCAGTGAAAAGGAAGTGACACAAAGACTTGGACTACTGATTTAAAAGTGACGCAATCCACATGTTGGCAGGACTTTGGCTTCGGAAAGTTTCATTATCCTTTACAACATCAATTTTAATAGCTTTCAATTTCTGTTCATGCAAACCAATTAACATCTGTTTTGCAATATGCAATAAGTTTACTTGCATGATGCTGTCCTGTTCTTCACCCCTTTCAAATGCTTGATGAGACGACCCCTCCTGTTAGTTGACTTTGGCAAAACAAATAGAAAGATAACACTCAACATCTGTCACTGGTCTGCTAACATGATTTAAGATCAAGCTTTTAGCAATAATCCCTTTTATGGAATTGTTTACAATCTCACTTACAATAACTTAAAAGAGATGACCAAACAAAGAAAAAAAAACTATCTAGCACATAGACAATAGAATAAATATTAGATTTCAGACAATGCAACTTTAAAATCAAACTAAACACATATGCAACTTTGTTAATGTGTTTTTTCTTGCAGCTATTGGCTTTATTTAGTGTAAAACAGTTTTGCAGGCAACTGAATTAACCTGTGGGGTCAGAGGAGGATAGGTTTTCAGTATGTGACTCACTGACAGTGCTGTGAGTGGATGTGAAACTAAGGTGAAGAAACCCTCAGTGCGTCAGTTTCCTGACTCTGAGAAAAGTAAAGTGCAGGAGATACGCGCAGAAGAGAGAGCGAGAAGATTATATACACGTATTTGATATCTAAAAAAAAAACAGGCAACTTTAACCTATGTCAGACTCCAACTGAAACATCAGACTTCACTGGAGATTAAAACACCCTGAGTCCACTGAACTCCAAGCACACAACCTGTGGCACATCTCAAGTCAGCACAGGCGACAGAAGATCCCAGAAATACTCGAGAGGCTCTAAACTTTGGTGAGAAACACCCTCAGACCCACGTTAACGACCTCACACACGCCTGCAGAAGCCAATACCAACGTAGACTTGAGCACATGCGGCGCTGTCACTGCCTCTGAAAGTTGAGTTTTGCTCATTAAATGTGTGGTGGTTTAGCCTGGCTCAGGCTCCCACAACGGGGGACGAGGTCTTACCCTGCTGTCAGTGGGTCCTGTCCCTTCAGGTCCTCCAATGCCGAGCCTGTGCCTTGCTCTCCAACCGGGGACACGGAGCGAGTGTCCGCTGAAACGACCAAAGATACTGAGCCTCTCTGTCAAGATAGTTCACATCCCACTGAAACGTTCTCCGCCACCCCGGAAATCAGCTGCAAAACGGATCTGATCTGAACTCCACAGGCCACACTCAGTGAAAGAGCGTTGCTGTTCTTTTTTACTCATCGACGCGAAAACCTTGATTTTTATCGCTCGTTTCACGTGAAATGACGGAAGAGTGAGCCGAGCACACGCGAGCGGATCTGCTGCCGCCGCAGTTAAAGTTGTACGCAGTTACTTTAGTATTCTGTGACACAGTCAGGTCTAAGCACACCCATCCCTTCCTTATTTAACCCACTTCATACTCACTAGTGTCATTTATCCAATCAACATTTGATATTAGATATTTAACACATTTAGCTTAATTTAGTTATTTATACTTCGCACCAATACACATAAATCCTTTGTATTTTGTCTGCATTTGCACTGTTCATGGGTCCCTCGAGGATAATTTGTCCCCCCTCTGTAAAAAGTGTGTTTCCTGGATTTCCAATGAGAAGGAATCTATCTATCTATCTATCTATCTATCTATCTATCTATCTATCTATCTATCTATCTATCTATCTATCTATCTATCTATCTATCTATCTATCTATCTATCTATCTATCTATCTATCTATCTATCTATCTATCTATCTATCTATCTGTCTGTCTGTCTGTCTGTCTATCTATCTGTCTGTCTGTCTGTCTGTCTGTCTGTCTGTCTGTCTGTCTGTCTGTCTGTCTGTCTATGTGGTCAAAGTAAATATTTCCCCAAGAGTCTATGGCCTTAAACTGGTCAGCAACAGTTGGTAACCTGTATCTTTATGGTTGAACAGCCCCAACACACGCACACAAACACACGCAGGAAAGTCACCTCTGCTGTTTCTACTCTGTAAATATTGATTCTCTCATGCAGAAACACCATTAAAGATTCTAGGATGAGCTTGGACTAAATGGCATCAAACTATGTACATAAAAAAATATATATATATATATATACATATATACATACACAAATGTGTCATGTTTGATCACAGTTAAAACACTTTTGGTCAAACACACCCAAAAACAGACGCTGTTAACTATGCTGGGGTTTACTGGTTTGATGCTGGCTTCTATGACCCATGCATGCATGAATGCCAGGATAAATATCTAAGGATTAATTCAAAAGCAGAGGAAACATCAAAGAAATATAGACAAAATGGATGCTGCACTGTATTCCATATCAAGATGGTTTCAGCTGGTCTACTTGATCAGGTCACAGCTACGAGCAGCTGTAACAGGCCTCACAGTGACATCTAAAGGAAGCAGACAGAAACAGCAAGGAGTCTGTACTAACTATCTAGTACCCAGCTCTGCTTCACATTGCATCAGGCAAACAAATTAATGTATTAATAATGTATTAACTGTGTAACAGCATCATTGCTTGTATGCACTGAATTTATGATATTTTGCCTTAAAAAAATAAATTCTGCTTTCCTGAACCCTATGGCCTGATCTTTCTTGTTGCGTTCAAATACCAATTCTGATCACAGTTTGCAGTTCAGTGCATCAGTGCGCATATCAAAAAATGTCCCTGATGCAATGACATCAGTGTGTGAGTGTTTGTGAGGGGTTTTACAAACTGTTTCAGCAGACAGACCGTCCAGAGTAATCTCTGCCAGTAGTTTTTGAAAAGCTGAATGTGACTTGTCTGTATAAGCTCTTTAAGAGACAATGCGATGTCATGACTAGATAAAATACACATAAACAATCTTCTGTCCGATAGCATTGTGATGACAAATAATAGGACCCAATGACTGTTCTAATAGTGAGTAAAACTGAAGTATTTTGGGGTATTACAATGTCTAGAACACATAGTTTTGTTTGGTAACTACTACTCAGGTTTTATTTTAGGGTTGTTATGTCTACTTGTTGTAATAGCTGTTGCAACTCCAGGTCAGAGTGGTCATTGACTATTATTCCATCGTGATAAAAAAAAAAACAACTCAGCAAATATATCCTTAAATATTCTTTATATCTGTTCAGAGAGTCTTAGGTTAAATGCAAAAATTCTGCTTTCAACTAGGGCCAATGTTGCAATACTACATTGCAATATTACATGTCCCTAAAAACGTAATAAAGTTTAAAATGAAAAAAGAGAAAAAACAAACGCAACTGTCAATTCTTCATCAGAGGCCTCCTGATGACAACTTTTAACAGGTTTTAGCTCATTTACTTTCACCACCACCAGTGTAGTTACACTGCTACAGCTCTGCTCTCGTCTTGGCTGCAGTGCACCATCTGTCGGACAGGGGTCGCCCTCAGTTCATGATTTCCCGCTGCAGCATGGCATCGTTATATCTGAGCTCTTTGCGTTTGTTCTCCCCCCTCGTGGGATACAAACCGCTATTCTCAGACGCCCAGAGACGAACTCGAGCAAGTGTGGCCTTATAAAACGGACCGAAAGCCACGACAAGGAAACACATCTCAAGGTGAGGCACTGACAGAGCTGAAGGCGCGTCTGGATGCACGTTTCTCTCTCCGGAAAAGACCAATTGCAGTGAGTAAAACAGTACAACATTGTGTCTTCCTTCACGCAGATAACAGGTTGCTTTTGCAGGAGCACGCTTTCGGGCAGTTATTTGATGATCGTGTGTCCTACGACTGGCATTTCTGCTCTCAGCATCATCTCTGCTATATCAAACGATCCCTTTTAATTTCTGAAAGATGGCACTTCTTGTTAAACTGTTGCACCGAGACCGGTTTTGGTAATGTCCTCCAGCATAAAGTACACTCACAGTGGTGGAAAAAAGACTCGATACTGAAGTAACAGAGCAAATTACCAGGGGAAAAAGTACTCTAGTAGAAGTTGAAGTGATCACTTCACTTATTCCAAGTAAAAGTAACTGTAACCGATTCATGTTTCAATGCTTTATATTTACTAAAAGTACCTGCATATACGCTTTTTCAACGTGTTGTCATATTTTTACCATTGGCCAATATAGCCAATATTTATTTACATTGTGATGTCGTACAAAAAACTATTTTTCACTATGATTTAACAGCCTGTTGCCAAAATTTAGGTTAACTGCTAGGCTTTAATGTACTCTCCTGTACTAACAATCCACGAAAATCTCAAACAGAATCAAAGGTGCAGCAGAGTAGATGTCTCATTCCCGTCAACACTCCCCCCCCCCCCCCCCTTCTTTGCTCCTAAAGGTGAACTCTCTAGAAGAATTGAATTTTCCTTGACCTGTGTGATTCAATGACCAGCATCTCTCTGTTGATTACTTTAAATGTATACAACCAATTTGTCTTAGAAGACAATGCCTGGTCATCAGTCTGTTTAAAGATGAGGCTCATCTTCAAAAAAATCCATTGATGAAGAAGAAGGCTTATTCTCAATTCAATACGACAGATTAAATTTAATGCTCTAATGTTACTGATATGCACCATGTAAAGAAATATGCACTATGAATTCTGCTCAAGGTACAACTATGTGAAAAATGCACCTCAGCACAGTGACAAAGTATTTGTAATTAGTGACATCCCACCACAGAATACTGGTGCTAGGTAGGCTCCAGCTGCAGCACTTTACAGATGTGTTATAACGGAGACAGGGACGATTGTATGTTGTCATTCCACACAGAATAGGCTTAAGAAAAGAAATGCAGAGGCTGCCTGCTATCACAGTGAGGGACTTGAAGGGCTGGAGCAAATTGTGCCCTAGAGCTTTTCCACCTATTAAAATACTCAACATAGTAACTCTAAATGCTTTCTTGTCTTTTATGGTGCTTAATGTTCTCACACAGATCAGATGTGGCATACAAGCCAGTGTGAAACTCAGTCAAGAAAAATGTCAGTGTTTCTGTGTGAATGTGAGAGCTCTGGATGATGTGAGAAGCAAACCAAGTTGCCTATTTAAAAACTGGCAACTGTGTTTGGAGGTCTTGGCAATGGGAGTGAAGTGAGACAGAGGAGACAGCACAATCTTGTCTTGTCTGGAAACCAGGCACAGCTCGACAAATGTGGAGGCTTGATTGTAGCACTGTGGAGCATCCATCTATCCCTACTCCACCTCTGTGGAGAATTAAAAGCCTAATCCATGCTCTGGAGTCTCTACCTGTCTGAGTGACACATCTGAGTGTCTCAGTCGGGCTTCAGCAGCACAGTGATCAGAGCGGGTGGTGGTTTTCACTGCGGCGGAGAGTTTCACCTTGTTTTGGATACACTGGAGAGGCCCTGATGTGTGGTGACACCATGAGTGAGGTTGGACTTCACGTGATCCTGACCACCGCCCTGACTGGCATGCTCTTGGTGGCGGTGGTCACTCTGCTCTGCTACTTCACCTGCAGGCTGGCCGGCTCCATGCCAATGGGCGGCCCGGGCAGGTTCTAGCCGGCAGCATAGACCATCACCAGCATGCTGGACTATGGCACGTAAGCGTGGATTCATACTCCATATCTCTAGTGCAGCCTCTGATTTCTGCCTGGTTGGTCCTGTTATACGCTCGGGTAGCTTCAGATGTGCCTTTATCCAATTATTAACCCAGATGTATGCTGGCACGCCGTCCAGCCTGAGCCTGCTCTGGAGCCGTCGATTTGGCGACCTTCTCCAGTGTCTGTGGAATATCACTGAGGGAAGTGGAGTTTTAAGATCGTTATTAAGACACGGCAGGCCAGAGCTTTGTAGAATGAAAACATAGACATTGATTGAACAACATGAAAGATTTTAATGTCACACTTTGGACAGGACTGCATTGATGGGTGATGCCTTGTGCCCACCAACTCAACTGGGAATGAAACAGGTGAATGATATTCATGATAGTGTTGTTATTATCAGAATTAGCGCTTGTGTTTCTTTCTCATAGGTGGACGTGTCCAGTCAATCATTTGGTCTTAATCGGCTTTATTGTGGCCCTTGAACCTCTTAGTGCTATGGAGCTCAATCCCATTAAAATGACCTTGACTATAAGTGCAGGGAGGCAGGGAGGAGGGTGTGGATAATTATAGATGAAAGCCCCACTGGCCAGGACCCATAAGGGCCCCTGTTGTGACTACTTACATTCACAGTCAGGTCTCCAGCTTAACTTTACCAAGCTCTCCTTCTGTTTCCACAGCAGAGCCCAGTGGTGGCCTGAAAGATTTATGTTTTACAACTGAGACCAGGTGCAAAACACATTTTATCTGTCAACATGACGAGAGACCATCGGCTGCATTCTTCTTCTGTGTTTCCCCCCTTCACTTGTTTCTTTGTCTAGTGAACAGTGTAACAGACCAGATGGGACTCTCTCCACTCTGTCTGTTAATTTCCTACTCATCAAAGAGCCAAGGCTCCATTGGAGCTGTGAACTGGACAGGACAAGGCTGTGACTGCAGGATTGAGTGGAGCTTTGAACCCAAGCAAGAAGTGTGCTCACTGAGTCAGACCCAACCAAGCCAGAGCAAATAGATATTTAACCAGTGTGTCAGTCAGTGTGTGAGGATTTAATTACTGCTGTGTGTGCGTGTGTGTTTTTTTTTCTCCTGCTAGCTGTGAGGCGACTGCAGCCAGGCTTCCTCCGCTTCTCAAAGTGGCATGTTATGGATGTCTAGAGTAATTTGTCAGCGGCACAGAGACGACAACATGAAGGCGACAGCGCTGCTCCTCATTTGCTCCTGTCTGATCTTGGGGAGTTTGGGGAAGCCACAGTTCCCTGGTGAGTGACTGAGCTGTTAGTCTGCCTGTATCAACAACAACCAGAAACAGTAACAGTGCAAGAATCTGCCACAGGAGACATTTGGCTTGCACTCGAGGTTGTTTCTGGAATTTTGAAGAAGTTTAGAGGAAATTTATTTCACAAATGGTTACACTGTTTTTGTTAACAGTCAATATTTATGAAGGCACAGGCCCCTCAAAATTTAATAGTACAAGGTCATTGTTTGGTCAGTTTTGTGACAGAAATTATTCTTCTGTTGCTCTCCAGGAGGTCAGCAATTAGACATAGTAGCAAGCCAGTTACATTTTGTGATGGACAGAGTCATCATCATCATTTATCGCAAATTAAATATTTGGAAAAGTTGAATGATTTTAGTTTACAGATGAAATTGATTTAACACTTTCCAAATAATTAAGGAGTGCTTGAAAGCTGACAAGAAAAGTGAAAGATTGCTCAGGGAGTAATGATCCCAGGTGGCATGCGGAATTTCTTCATTACATCACTATTTATTATTTATTATTATAATTTCTTTTGATTGATTGATCGACTAACATGCTGGTTTTGACATGAGACTGAGCCCTTCCTCCTTAAGTTTCAATTGTATGACTCTTCTATGATTGATTCCTCCTAGCCCCCAGTGATCAACCGATTTCTTTTGTTGACTCACACAGAACAAGAAAAAGACCCCAAATTTTGGAATACCTGGGCCCAGCGGACATTGAAGAATGCCCTGACGCTGCAAAACCTCAATAAAAACAAAGCAAATAACTTGATCCTCTTCCTGGGAGATGGTGAGCAACAACCCCATCATGTTTATGCCTGGGTTAGTGGCAAGAAATAATGGTGACAAAGGGGACAACTGTGGCTTCATGGCAGCATGGTGGTCCACTTATCAGAAAGTCTCTGGTTCAAGTACCAGTGTCCTTGGCAAGATACCAAGGTACCGAGGTAAAATGCTTATGAAAGGTTTAAGCTACTGGTTAAGTGGTGCACAATGTATGGTAGGCTCTGCCATCGTATGAATTGGTGTCGATGAGGAGAATGTGTCTGTTACTGCAAAGTGTTGTCAAAGCAGACCAAGTCAGTCAGGGTCCAAGTCCACGACCAAGGCACTGTAATCAGGTCCTGATTACAGTTAAAAACATCACTTTAGGCCCACCTTAATTGGTCTTGATTGGAGCCTGTAATTCAGTTAAAGTTGTATTAAAGGGGAAGTTATCCTGCAGAGGTCCCAGTGATCCAGCAGAAAATGAAAGAGATCCCTCAAATGTTTCCAACATGAGAGGTCGATGCATGGTATGGAACAAAACAACTGTGCTGCCACCAGATCGCTGGGCTTCTGTCAGTGCTGCGATGCTCAGTGGTCACATAATAACCTTTATCCTCCACTGGGCCTCTGCTGACTCTGTTTGGACTAAAGGCATTCTTGCACATTGCTGCATGCATGGTCATGTTAGCGCAGTTAGAGAATAACCAACGGCACTTTGCACTTAGAGTTGTAAGGTGACATGATGGTGAACGTCTGTCTCCCCTGGAAATGTTTGCCAGGCAATGCTGGCCTCTTACCTGGACTATCACATGTACTATTTTCCCTGATTCTCATGCAGGCTTTGTTTGGGCAGGGTAATCTTCAGCATGTCAGTAGGATATCAAGTTACACACACACACACACACACAGACACACACACCCACACACAGTCATTGATATACAGGAATATTCCTGGCAGTTTGCCTTTCTATCTGAGTGCATTTGTGCAGTTGCTCGACTGGTTTCTCATATTATTATCTTATCATATATTTTTCGATGTGGTTTTGTGTTAAAAAAAAATAATAATCAGAAGAACATCATTAAGCATTAAGCTACTTTTACTTAAAGTAGCTTAAAGTTTACTTACTTAAGCTACTTTTAAGCTAAAAGAAAGTGTTTTTACTAACTGCAGTTACCAGGGTCTAAAGTGTTAGCAAAAATCTACAAACTGTGCACAGTCTAGGTTTTTGTGGAGTATCTGATGAAAAGTGAGTGTAGTTCTAACAGTTTACTGGCTTTGCGTGTCCAGGGATGGGTGTTCCAACAGTGACGGCGGCTCGGATCCTGAAGGGTCAACTGAGTGGGCAGAGTGGAGAAGAGACACAGCTGGAAATGGACAAGTTCCCATTTGTTTCTTTGGCCAAGGTCTGATTGAGTTGTTATGTAGTCCAGTACATATATTGATCTTCATGTGACCAATAATGGTTTTCTTACTAGGTCTATGAACAAAGGTTCTTTTTTTTTCTTGTCATTTCACACTGGCTACCTATCATGGTACAGATTTAACATGAAATGAGAATAGCAGCTGAGTAACCGATCATGCAACAATACACAATCCAAAAAAGGGGCTGATGGTTTACTATGACAGAAAACAAATTTTGTACTTCATACATTGCAAGGTAACAAAGTGATCAAATCTCAACTGTTTTTTTTATTTGTAATTGTAAGCACCATTGGTTTGTCCACAACCCTTTTCCAGAATGGATCTATTGCTTAGCTCATAAATTTGTAGGAAAATGTCCTGTCACCAAAGATGAATAATGCTTAATTTTGGTTAAAACATTTAGTTAAGATTATGGGAGAGTGTTCCAGAGAGTGTCTGTGGCAAAACTGAAGGCCCAATCCCCAAAGAGCAGAGACGGATTGGGAAATGAAGAACAGTCATTGGATTTTCCAAACATTAGAATATCCCAAACTTCATATTTTGAAATTCTGTTCATATCCAGTCCAAACAAGTCCATCACACTGAGCGTGCCCCAGAAGAAGATGATTACACTGAACAAACTGAACGACAAATTGTTTGAATTCTGACCACGACACTGGCCTGTAACCCTGCAGACGTACAATACCAATGCACAGGTGCCAGACAGCGCTGGCACTGCCACCGCTTACCTGTGCGGGGTCAAGGCCAACGAAGGCACGGTGGGAGTGAGTGCAGCGGCTGTTCGATCCCAGTGCAACACCACACAGGGGAATGAGGTCACCTCCATCCTCAGATGGGCCAAGGACGCAGGTGAGGTGACATGAAATTATATGGATGTTTACAATCAGTTCATGCATGTCACGTCTTCGGGAGACAGTTGTAGTAGCAGTTGTTGGGAATACTCACCCACTGCTCAAAGCAATGACTTTGAAGTGCTCTTGAAAGTGCTGCTTGTATTTTTTTCCCTCACTCTGCTCAATCCCGCTTTCAGCTGTTCATCCTTTGAACCAAAGCCCTCCTCAGAGCAGTCTGTAATTGACATTAACTTGACCCACAGAGTTTTTTTTTGATGTAGTCTCATTTAAAATGACAAGAGAATAACTTTTAACCACTCATTTTATAAATGTCTCTGCAGGGCAGCCATTTCTTTGAAGGCTGTTTGGATTTTAGCTTGTTTTTCTTTCCAGTTCCTGCTTATCCTGATGTCTTCCAGCATCCTGCCATCTGCTCTGTAGTATTGTTCCATGAAACCATTCACACATGAAACCGTAGAAGCCTCACTTCATCTTCGTCTTTGGCTACAGCTTCCATACATGCAGTGATGAAATCATTTCAAATTCCTTATTTTCATTCAAGCAGATTTCCAACTGCGGTAACATCTTCCAAGCTTTAGTACAAATGCAATGAAATGTTTGCGTAGTTTAGGGAGACATAAAAAGAGATGTTAAAAGCAGAGACCCCATAACAAAATGAAAAATGAACAGGCTAAGAAGAAAAAGACACATACACATATTTTAAAAGTAAAAAGGCACAAGGAGGAATATGTCCCTGGTAACTATATAGTTGACGTTTGTGTACTTTATTCATTGCAGGACTAAACCCCTTTGTAAACATTAGTGTTTACAGAATCCTCAAACACATCAACTCGTAATTTCCTCACTTTTTGAACTCAGATCCAAAAGGTTTCAACCATTTATTTGCATTGTATTGAAGCTGCCAACAATTTGGGAGATTTTGACCACCCACAGATCTCTGTGAAACACACGTTGAGGGAGGTCAGGCATGTCCTTCCAGAGAATACTTTTGTACGTGACAAAAAATTGGTCATTTTATATTCAGCTCCACATTTCACTGAAGAGCAGTACAAGAGACAAAAATGAAATGTTTTTATTTATTGATGTAAGATCTGTAGCATTCTATATCGGTATTTGCTCACTGAAGTTTGCATATGATGAAAATACTCAAATTTATGAAAGCCAGTGCACATTCTGCAGGAACAGAGAAGTGTGCTTGTTTTCACGAGAAAAGAAAGAATTCAATCTGTTTTCACAACCCTGGGAGTGAGAACAAATTTCTGTTCTCTTGCAGAGTAAGTATTGGCTTTTACAGTGGTGCCTAGGCTGAACAGAATAAAAATGCTGTCCACATCTAAAGTCTATGGCTGCAAATATCCATAGATTCTGTCATATCTCTGTCAAACAAAAGTGTACTGACTGACATCTGAGTATCTTGAGGAATGTGTTTTTCCTCAATGAGAGTACAAGGGCTTACGCAATATGCCTGAATAGAGATTGGGATAAGGAAGACATAGGCTGGAGTCAGGATGTTTGTGTGTGTTTGTGTTTCTGTGTGTGTTTCTGTGTGTGTGTAGGCAAGGATTTGTGTTAGTTCAGGGGTGCACATAATAAGAAATCCAATCATTTTTTTGAGAACACAGTGGCCGCAGCGTATCTCCTGCACATAGAAAATAGAAATGGAGAAGTGTTTTCCATCATGTCATTTTACAAGATTGTCTTCTTCTGGGTTCGCCTTTTTACTACCATGAATATCAGCAGACGTTCATTTTTTCCACCGATAAATAGTGGCTTATTCAATAATAATCAGTTGTTATTAAAAAGCACTATCTATTTACATAATTTACAGTTTCTCATGACTGCTGCAATGATTTTTGCTATGTCAACAAAAACAACAACAAACAACAACAACAATTATAATAATGCTAATAACTGCTCTTGAATTTAACATTCAGAGATGTTCATCATATGATTCACCACTTTCATGTTTTTGGTTCTGGCTGTGGATTTAGGTCCTTACTTGTGTGACTTCGCTGTCTCAGATGGGAGGCAAAGTACACACTTTTGCTTTTAATTTTATGACATTTCACCATTCTAAAAAACAGGTGGTTTTCATATTTGTGTGTTGTTATCTGTCTACTGGAAGTTAACAACGCAGAGGGAAATAGGAACATTTGCTCTAACTCATTGGCTGTGTGTGTGTGTCTACTGCAGGCAAATCGGTAGGTATAGTGACAACGACGCGTGTCAACCATGCAACTCCCAGTGCTTCATACGCCCACAGCGTGGACAGAGACTGGTACTCTGACAATGAGATGCCAGCTGACGCTCTGCAGGCTGGCTGCAAGGATATTGCCAGACAACTCTTTGAAAACATTCCCAACATTGATGTGAGTCAGAGTTTATTCCGATATTTTGGAACTTTTTCTAAGACAATGATGGTTATTATTAGAGGAGCTACAGGTGAGCAACAGGTTAGCAGCAGCTGCTACTATGTGGAAAATTTTTGCGAGAGTCCCAACATTGACCTAATCTGTTTATCACACTAATTTTAGTGTTGTGTCACACTGTGACACACTCCCATTGAGAATACACAGGGTCGCGCCATTGGAACATCGCGTTCACTGTGCTAAGCATGCTGGGATACGACTCAGTGCCTGAATTGCGGTTCAATGTATTCCCAGTGGGAGCGAGACACTGTGGCTTTTTTGGGACTACTGTGGCTGCACCTTGAGGGTAGATTAGTGTGACTAGGCACATAGACCTGTTAAGCCTGTGGCTCCAGCAGTTCTTGTTAAAGCTCTGTAAAAACTAAAAACAGAAGCAAGCAAGTTCAGTGCCAAGAGTAGGGCATAAATGTAGTGTTCTTTCTGAGAGTTAGTACTATTGTGGAAATTCTGTCAAAAAAGGATAAAGCTGAGGTTTTTTTTTTAAAGCCAAGTATAATTCAGTGTTTAGCTGAAGGACTCATCACACAGACCAGATGAATGATCTGAACAAGTTAGTGTTCAGAGCATCAGTGTGTCCCTCATCAGAACACAGCATAATGGAGATGACCATTTACAATGGTAAATGGTGAGTTTGTGATTTATATGTCTTTCTCTGACTGCAGGTAATTATGGGTGGAGGGAGGAAGTATATGTTCCCAAAGAACATGTCAGATGTGGAGTACCCTGGTATTGCAAAGCACAGCGGCACAAGAAAAGACATGAGGAACTTGGTGCAGGAATGGACTGACAGAATGAAAGATAAAGTATGTTTTTCTTCTCCTAGCTGCTCTCTGCTTCTTTTATCTTCTCAGTTGCATTTACATATTTAGGAGCTCAAAGTGACTCATGTTGTGTTGTACATTTGTGTCTTTCTGAGCAGAAAGGACATTATGTTTGGAACAAGAAGCAGCTTTTATCACTGAACCCGAACAATGTGGATTACTTACTGGGTGAGTTTCCTACCCCATATCATTATGAAACTTTCAATGAAGTGTAAATGAGGAGCCATGTGCACTCGCTTTTGACAGGTTTTTCTCTATGAGTGATATCCTGTTCCTCCCTGAACCTTCATCCTGCTATTACAGGTCTCTTTGAACCTGGAGACCTGACCTATGACCTAGAGAGGAACACTGAGACTGATCCTTCGCTGACAGAGATGGTGGACGTAGCCATTAAGATTCTGAGGAAGAACCCCAGCGGGTTTTACCTGCTGGTGGAGGGTGAGTAGTATGATGGTGAAAATGACCTGTACACACAGTTATGGGGTTTCTCAGGGATCTGCCAGGCTGCTGTACTGGCTTTACAATGGAGGCATTTCAGATTTCAAAAGATAAATTGCCCCTTTAGCCAGGAGTGAATGTGGTGACTATTTTGTGCATTACTGAATGAGGTGTGTCAGGGTACCGTGAAGTATAAAAAGCCCAGGTGTCTACTGAGACTGATTAAAACACCATTCCTTCTTGCTAAACACCCTGGAGCTGTTTTCATTGTCAAACATGTTTGTGTCAGACTATCATTCATCAGTTCTCTGAAAAAAGATTGAATCATTCCTTTCCCGTTGTGTATTGTGAAAGGCCTGAAAACAACTGAGTGTGATTGGTGGAGCTGCTGCCCTGTGTCGTCATTGCATTGAGCAGAAACATTCAGAAAGCTGAGTCTTCCTCAGTTTTATTTCTCTGTTGTCACTAGCAATAAAGTGACAGACCCCACAAACCTCATCAGATGCAGTCTGGTTTTAGTTTCAGGAGATGTAGTGGTCCAGGGAAACTGCATACAGACACCAGACCCAGGTGTTGCTTGCAAGACATAGCTGCTGTTACTAAAATTTATAACCTACTTTTTTTTTATGTCAACAGATTAAACAGACAAGCCACAGCATGTTAACTAGTGAGCTGCAGGGGTGATTTGTCACCTTAGACAGAGCCAGGTTTGCCTGCCTACGGTAGCATGACACACAATTTGTTTGTGGAGACAAAGAGCACAAAACTGCTGGAAGATTTGTCTGCTCTAGGTTCATTTATCACTAAATCATTCCATATAAACGCAAGTTGTAGGTTTTTAAAAAAAACTTCCCCAGTTGTACATGACAGCAGCATATTTAAAAAGTATCCCCAGTCCCAAATCCTTCGACCAAGTAGTACTAGGACACAGTTTGCGAAGTACCCGTACATATTTGGGAAGTTCCCTATCTCCCTAATGTTGCACAATACCAGTCTAAATTTATAGGCGGTAGGCCTATAACCTTACAGTATTTCATAGATCCAAACTAAGACAATCTGTCAAAATTAGGAAGTAGGGTAGGAACGTAGATCGAACGGTAAATCGGGAGCTTCGCCTTTTGGTTTAGCTCTTTCTTCATCACGACAGACCAATACAGTGGCCGCATTACTGCAGCCGCTGCACCAATCCGCCTCTCGATCTCTCGCTCCATCCTTCCCTCACTCGTGAACAAGACCCAGAGATACTTGAACTCCTCCACCGGAGGCAGGGGCTCTCCACCGACCTGAAGAGGGCATTCCACCTTTCTCCGGTCGAGAACCATGACCTCGGACTTGGAGGTGCTGATTCTCATCCCAGCTGCTTCAAACTTGGCTGCAAACCGCCCCAGTGCATGCTGGAGGTCCTGGCTCGAGGGAGCCAACAAGACAACATCATCTGCAAAGCGCAGAGTTGAAATCCCATTACTCCCGAACCAGACCATTTCTGGCCCCCTGCTGCGCCTAGAAATTCTGTCCATAAAGATAATGAACAGAACCGGTGACAAAGGGCAGCCCTGTCGGAGGCCTACATGCACCGGGAACAGGCCTGACTTACTGCCGGCAATGCAAACTGAACTCCTGCACCGGTCACACAGTGACCACACGGCCCTCAGTGCTAGTGGGCCCCTGACCCCGTACTCCCGGAGTACCCCCCACAGAACACCGCGAGGGACATGGTCGAAAGCCTTCTCCAAGTCCACAAAACACATGTGGACTGGTTGGGCAAACTCCCATGAACCCTCGAGCACCCTGTGGAGAGTACAGAGCTGGTCCAGTGTTCTGGAAACCTCCTGGATCCGAGGTGCGACTACTGGCTGAACTCTCCTCTCTAGTACCCTGGAATAGACTTTCCCGGAGTGTGATCCCCCGGTAGTTGGAACACACCCTCCGGTCCCCCTTTTTAAAAAGTGGGACCACCACTCCGGTTTGCCACTTCAGGGGCACTGTTCCCGACTGCCATGTGATGTTGCAGAGCCGTGTCAGCCAGGACAGCCCTACAACATCCAGTGACTTGAGATACTCAGGGCGGATCTCATCCACCCCCGGAGCCTTGCCACTGGGCAGCTTGCGAACTACCTCAGTGACTTCGGCTTGGGTTATGAATGAGTCAACCTCTGGGTCCTCAGCCTCTGCTTCTTCTAAGGAAGGTGTGACGGTGGGATTGAGGAGATCCTCGAAGTATTCCTTCCACCGCCTGACAATGTCCCCAGTCGAGGTCAACAGCTCGCCACTTCCACGTTAAACAGTGATGGTGGAGCACCGCCGGATGGTTTGCCAGAATTTCTTTGAGGCCGACCTATAGTCCTTCTCCGTGGCCTCCCCAAACTTTTCCCAGACCCGGGTTTTTGCTTCTGCGACTGTTTGAGCTGCCATCCGTTTGGCCTGTCAGTACCCGTCAGCTGTCTCAGGAGTCCCCCGAGCCAACCAGGCTCGGCAGGACTCCCTCTTCAGCTTGACGGCATCCCTTACTTCCGGTATCCACCACTGGGTTCTGGGATTGCCGCCGTAACAGGCACCGGAGGTCTTACGGCCACAGCTTTGAACAGCCGCATCCACAATGGAGGTGGAGAACATGGTCCACTCGTGCTCCATGTCCCCAGCCTCCCTCGGGATCTGGTCGAAGCTCTCCCGGAGGTGGGAGTTGAAGACCTCCCTGACAGGGGATTCTGCTAGGCGTTCCCAGCAGACCCTCACGATGCGCTTGGGTCTGCCAAGTCTGTCCAGCTTCCTTCCCTGTCGGCGGACTCAACTCACAACCAGGTGGTGAGCGGTTGACAGCTCAGCCCCTCTCTTTACCCGAGTGTCCAAGACATACGGCTGGAGGTCAAATGATGCGGCTACAAAGTCGATCATTGATCTCCGGCCTAGGGTGTCCTGGTGCCATGTGCACTGATGGGCACCCTTATGCTTGAACATGGTGTTCGTTATGGACAAACTGTAACCGGCACAGAAGTCCAGTAACAGAACGCCGCTCGGGTTCAGATCGGGGGGGCCGTTCCTCCCGATCACGTCCCTCCAGGTTATACTGTCATTGCCCACATGAGCGTTGAAGTCTCCCAGCAGAACGATGGAGTTGGAGCACTTTCCAGTACTCCTCCCAGGGACTCCAAGAAGTCTGGGTATTCTGCACTGTAACACTAAGAACAGTTAGGGGTCTGCCCCCCACCCGAAACTCCAACACGTGGCGGCTGAGCTCCAGGGCTATAAGCAAGCCCACACCAGCTCGCCGTTTCTCACCATGGGCCCATACTATGTGTGAAGGTGAGCCCAACTATCTACGCTCCACCTCTCGCACAAACTCAGGTTCTTCCCTCTCAGCAAGGTAACATTCCATGTACCCAGGGCCAGATTTGTTGCACTGGGATTTGTACCTTGGGGTCCCTGCCCACGACTGCCACCCAGTACACATTGCACCCGACTCCAGTCATTCGCCCTGCAGGTGGTGGGTCCATGGGGTGGCGGAGAGGATGGAAATATCGTGTTGCTCTTTCGGGCTGTGCCCGGCCGGGCCCCGTGAGAGACCCAGCCACCAGGTGCTCGCTGACGGTCCCTCTGGGGTTCCTCCGTTAAAACAGAACCATTAACTCTAAAACAGGTTAGAATATGTATATAAAAGCAGATTAAAGAAGATTTCTAAGAAGAACATAACAAAAAAAGAAAGAAAAAGAAAGAAGCTAGAAATTTATGAAGAAACTTTCTAAAACTAAACAAAACTATGCTGAAGCTGGAGAAAGAAAGAAGCATTTGGATGAAAGCTTTTCTACCTGTTCTGGTCATCATCAGCAGCAACAGTAGCAGCATCCCTTCAGTACCATCTGTGTGAATATTTGCATTGAACATAATAGGCACAGGCAGTTTGGTGTTGATAACAATGTCTTGGCGAAATCAGGTATCTGATAGAATGCAATTGATGAACAAATTGTTTATGCAGACTGAGTGAGCATAAATGCTATACATTTTGAAGAGTTGCGTACGTACTATGAAAGAAGAATTTGTTGTTATCGCTGTCTGTCAGGTGGACGTATTGATCATGGGCACCATGAGGGCAAAGCCAAGCAGGCTCTGCATGAAGCTGTGGAAATGGATAGAGCCATTGGCCGGGCAGATCTTATGACCAGCATCCATGATACACTGACCATCGTTACTGCTGACCATTCCCACGTGTTCAACTTTGGAGGCTACACTGCACGAGGAAACACAATATTTGGTATGTAGTGATTATAATGAATTACTGGTACAGTGTATATCCTTGTAAGTAGTGCTGCTACAATATATTTTTAGCCTGGTTCTGATATGTTACTGGGTTTAAGACTATGTATACACCCACAGGTCTGGCCCCAATGCTGAGTGACATCGACCAGAAGCCATTCACCTCTATCCTATATGGCAATGGTCCAGGCTATAAAATTGTTAATGGCGCGAGGGAGAATGTCTCCACTATTGATTACCGTGAGTAAAATAGGTCTGTGTGTGTGAAAAAATACCTGAAATTATGAATACAATTCTAGCTTAAGTCTTTGAACGTAAAGTATGATTTTTCTTTCTTAAAACTTTTTCTGTTTCCTCGTCCTTCAGAGGAGAAGAACTACCAGGCCCAGTCGGCTGTGCCTCTGAGCATGGAAACTCATGGAGGAGAGGACGTAGCTGTGTTTGCAAAAGGTCCCATGGCTCACCTGCTACATGGGGTCCATGAGCAAAACTACATCCCTCATGTCATGGCCTATGCAGGCTGTATCGGCCAGAACAGGGAACACTGTACGTCAAGCAGTGGGACTGCTGCTCTGCGCCCCGTCTTGTCCAGCATCTCAGCACTTTTCACAGTCACGCGACTTCTGTGCTGACCTTCCCCTCGCAGTCCTCATCCTCGTAAATGCCCTGTTTAACCAGACACACATTCCCATATTTTAATTCGATGGGTTTTTTTTTAATTTCACACAACACTGTTGTAATCACCGGAATTTTGTGTAATTAATTGACACACATAAGGTTTCAATTATAGTCTGTTAAGTCAAATATGTAAAACATTATGAAAATCAGATACCCTGGATAAGTTGAAAAGGCAAGAGGTGTTACAGAGATCCAGAAAATTTGTTGCAAATTGTCAACTGAATAGTTTTTCTTAATGGTTTTAGGACCTGTTAAGCCTCCATGTTAAATGTAAGCCCACGAGTTTTGGATAGATTGGACTTAAAAATGTTAGAATATGTTTCATATCTTAAATGTGCAGTTAACAGAATCTACCTCATACTCTTGCAAAAGATCTTTCATGTTATGATAGACAAATTTTGTGCCCAAACCAGAGGCAACTGAATGTACAATTGATGAAAGAGAAAAAGAGATATAATTCTTGTGCATATTTGCAAAAAGCACCGAAAAAGCCCACCCACCATCAAAGAGTCGGTTAACTGAAGTTGTAAACCCTCTTAACCAATAAAACAAAGTCCTTTGTTTTCTGAAACTTGGTTGTTATTCTTCGTGTAACATTAATGATTTCACCTATCTTGAATATGAGAGTGACCTCACCTTTAATTTTGTGCAATAAGCATCTCTATTCTGTAAAACATTTTTTGTTCCCTTGCTAAAACCTACAGGAACAACTGTGCTGAGAAATATGAAAGAGTTTGACATATGAGTCCAATTAGAGGCTGAAAAAAAAGTCCACTGTTTCCATCATGTTGACACTAACGTAACTGTAACAGACTAAACTTCAACCCTTGGATTAGAAACACAGATTTGTGCTTTTAGAAATGTCACATGAATTTGTAATTTCTCACACATATGTTTAGAGAAAATCTCTGAACATCTGTCTTTAAAGGTGCCTCATATGTTGTACTTTTCCATCTGTTCTGTTGTGGCTTTTGTGGAATGTGAATGGACTGAAGCCACTCATTCCTTGGCATCATGTGGTCACTGGGAAAACAGTAGAACTTGTTTTTGCTGAAGCAGGAAAAGGGGAAGTATGGGATGAAGTCCTCATTACTTTCTAAAAATCAATAGCACACATAATGGCCACTGAGTGTCTTGGTGTAATCCCACTCTTCTGATATCTTCTGATTTTCTTCTTCTTTTTCCTCTTTATTTTCCATTTTTATTTTTCCATTGATAAAAGTAGTACTGCAGGCCAAACCGTATCCAAATCACAGGAGAGGGTTGTGCAATTTGGAGGGTTGGGTCAAACCCCAGAACTTGACTGTAATTACATATGTCTGCCAGATGGTGGGCGCTATTATTAAGGCAAGCGCGTTTTTCCCACAGTGTATATCGCACATCTCAAGATTCCCTCAAGAGAGCATGGGAGTCATGGGAGATAAGCCAGGTCCATTTCCACCTACATTTTTATGCACAAAATGGTGAAACTGGAAGACCTTCCTTTTCAGACTCCGCCTTGGGATTTTGTCCAAACTTTGCACGTACACTCTTCTGCTGGAACCGAGCACAAGTTAGTGGAAAAAACTGTTGCATATCTCAGTGCTTAATGCTATTAACACCAAATTTTAAGTCCTTGCTTTACATGCCACTGTGAGCAAGCCCCTACCGTCCTTGACATCACCCATTGGTTTGTGAAGGGCCGTTTATGAAGCTGGGAGAATTGAGCGATGGATAGAACCTCCATCATCCTCAGCACCCCTGCTTATCCATACGATCCGTACTGGCTATAGGAGAATAACCTGGCAGTATGAATGAGGTGAACACAGTCTATTCGTCCAATAAATGAAACTCACGTTCTTGCCTCTGTGAGGGTCCTCTGTTAACCAAATGGACGCACCCATATTCATTTATTTCTTTAAACTCCGATATTATTTGCAATCTTCCAGAGGATTGAAGGATTGAAGGATTGAAAATTATGTCTTTTGACTGGGTGTGTATAGGAGAAAGCGTTTTTTGGAGTCAGTCCTAGCGGCCACCAGCGCCACCTTGAAATTTTCAGAAATCCTTCCCCATAGAGGTTTTTTTGGAGTAGAAAGATGAAAATGGGTGTGAGTTGTCCAGATGCAGAAAAAAGTCTCTTGCACTAATAGTCAGAACCGCACAGTAAGTCAGCCATTTTGATTTCTGGTCAGGCTTTATTGATTTCCACACATCACGACCACACTCCACCACCTAGGGATTTAATCCTATCAACTTCATATTGAATGACCATCATCTCAATTGCTTTGTGATGAAAAGTTATGGAAAACTTTTCATGTGTTGAAGATGGTCGTGTTCAATGTGGCCGTGGTTCTGAGTCACACAGAGAGGCTTGGCCCCAGTCATAATTGCTTGCAGCTCTAGTTCTTTTAATTCTCTTGGCAGCTAAAAGTAATTGTCCTGCAGTCCTTTATCCATGTCATATTTAAAGATGCAAATTAGTATTAGTTTATATGATGGTGGTGAATATTTATTATGTTAAGTATATTTAAGTATATAGTGTATAGTGAATACTTGAGGACCTTGAACCTTGAATTTGCCTGCTTTCAAACATATTTGCACATGACCAAGAAATCTTACAGTCACGAATGATGAAACCCTTTAATTCCCTAAATGAAGAAACCAGGGGAAGCCCTCTGTGGTATCTGAACGTTTGTATGGCACCGTAAGGTCTCTGTCTTGCCAAAGCTTTGCTATTCAACTGACAAAAGGCAAGCAGTTGAGATGAAGATCTGCACTTGAGGTGGCTCCACCAGACATACAATTTCCACAGGAAAGCCATGACGTCCATATCCTACACACTGTAATTTTCTATGTCTCCTCATATGAGGTATTGCCTTTATCCAGCGATTATGTTCACAATCTCCACAATTAGAGTTCAGTAGTTGTAGCTTTGCTTGTTGACTTCTTACAATTACCATACCAGTGGTCATGCATATTTTACCTCATTTGCTACAACCTGCATCTACTGAGTATGGCCAGTTTACATTTTCAAGCCATGCTGGAGACATGTCTTACTGTTGCAACTAGTCATTTGTCAAATTAGACATCGAAAGCACTATCCACCGTTTTGACTTATTTGGGAATACATAGGGTATGGTATGGTGCAAAATGATGACTGTTTACAGGGTTGTTGGGCCAGAGAAACACTTTATGAAATCATTGGATTAACAAAGGAGAAGATAACACATAGCAACACAAAATACTATTTGTGTCCGTGCTGCTTAAAGGCTACACATTTTATAATTTACCAAGACAGCAACTGTGCATACCCATGCAGGTGTTTTCAGTTATTATTGGATTGGTTGTGCAATGCACACATTATTGAATTGACCAAAAAACAAAACAAAAACAAACAACAACAAACAAAAAAATAAAGCACAAATTAAACTGTGTTGGTGCAATTAAGTGCCATTAAGCTGCTTCTTGGAGATCTATTGGAGATTACTCAAAGCACTGTAGGCATCACCCATGACTGATTGGTCGGGGATTAACAGCAAAACGTGAAACAAAAATGGAACAAACTTACAAAATGAATGAGCAGTTTTTGTGATAAATGTGGAGGGCTATGTCAGTTTTATTTATTTTATTCTATATTATGAACATGAAAGTAATATTTTCATTTGCAGATACTATAATGATGAGTTAATCAAGATGTTAAGTTACGTCAATGTAAAAGTTTGCTATGAATCTACAGAAATTGTTATGTCAGCTGTCCATCAGATCCTCAGTTAAAGTTTTAGCTGAAGGCCTAGATGCGATGGTGAAAAAGCACTACAGCTGTTCTACTGTAGATTGAGATCTTGATTGCCTGTGAAACGTTCTGTGTCAACAAAGCATCACTCTCACTGACACCACTGACATAAAGTCTCTCATCACACACACAACCTCGACTCCTCTGTGCAGATTGCTGTGACAGCTTGATGCCTTCCATTTCACCCCCTCTGCTCTCTTATCTGTCTCCCTCTCTTTGATTTGGCCAATTTTACTTTGAATGATGATGTTTTATATCATTCCATCTCTGGGTCTCTGTTCGAGACACCCTCTCTTCAATCTATGTCATGATCTCCGGCGCTTTGATTCACTGTGCGTATGGTTGAATAATTGGGGGTGGGGGTGTGTGTTGGGATTCTGAGGCTCGCAGATCAAACTAAGAAAGCTAGGCAAGGCTGACAGCTCTGGGCTGCTGTATAAAAGGAGCAGTGAGGCTGCAAGAAGATGCTAATTCTCCCCTTTTGAAAGTAGAGATCCTTCTCTGGGCAAAAATGGAGTCAATGACCCTCCTCCTCTGGGTAATCTAGTTCATCTGACTGCATTTAATAAAAATCCACAATGATTCATATCCTCAGTCACTATACACAGTCTTTGGTCATGCATATTAAGAAGCCTTTATTTGTTTTGTTACAGGTAATACGATTTGGTTAGTTTTTGATTTGTTAATATAGTTAATTGTGAATTATTTTCTGTTTCACTCTTTTCCATGTTACCACTAACTGTTGGTCTTGCTGACAGGGGCCATAATGTGCACTTTGTCTATCCAGTCTACACATTTCTGGACCAGTTCATGGGCTCATAGTCCAACTGGGAAGAGGTGAACATGCCCTAATCACATTTCTCTACACCCCCGCCTGCGAGCTTTCAACTCCCTTCTCAGAGCAGCCAGCATGAGATCTAATCCCCCTGCAGCTAATGAAGGCAGAGGGAATCAGGCCTGGGCAACTGACATCAGCACATATTTCCATTTGGTTTCTCTAATTCTTTCTTCAGTCTCACTGTCATAATTATAATAGCCCAAAATGCCCACAAAATATGCATCAGAAGGCTGCGAAAAATTGATAAAATTCAGACTGAGAACAACAATAGTAGTCAAATTCGCGTAGGGGCGTAACTGAACTAAATTTTGGGAGAAATTTAGGAACTATATCTATGCACTATACAAGCGAATTTATATAATAATCACATGAAACCAAGGTGTTCACTTTTGCAACAGATTACCTCATCACAAAACAAAGCAAAGCATGATTTTGATTGTGTTTTGAAATACACACATGCAGTGCATAAATGAGACAAATAGAGACTCTGAGATCTAGCCTAACTCATTTTACCCATAAGCTAACACTTATTTCTCTGTTCCACTGTTTCTTATCATACTGTCACAGGCAGCACAGTGTCACCACCCCATTAATCGTGAATGGAGATGCTGGAGATAAAGTTGATTGATAGCATCTCAGATTACTGTTTTAGAGCAGTGTTAATCTGTGTGAACTGCCCCTGTATAGCGCAGGAATACAGCAAAGCATGTCCTCTGCTTTGACATTTCTTCTACATCCAGCAATCTACCCCATTCAGGTAGGAGTGTGCTGCTTTCTGACTTTATTGTCATCATTTCCACCAAATTTTAAACACTGTTGCGAGGGTTACTTTGAAGATATATTCCATTAAAGATTATGGGGCATATGCCCACAAATGGATTACTATTGAGAGTAACAAATTGAAAATACTTTGGTACCAGTCAGCATTGTCATACACTTCACCACAGTATGAATCAATTGACCAATGTACCCTCAATCACAAATGTATATTAGCTGTGATCACTTTTCGCTCCTCTTCCTGCCTACTCACTCGGTATCACTTGGCTACCACTAAAAACCTAACAACCTAGAAATACATAACGTTACACACTATTTGCAACATTTGAGCCACCAGTGTAACCCTCGTTCCCCTAAAATTTCCCATAAGTACCAAAAACTAATGCATCGACAAGTGCAATAGACAAAACAACTATTTGTAATAGTCAACAGTTGAACATCCGTTATTTCATTAATTGTGACATAAACAGTAAAATGAAACATTAATACTGCAAAGAAGTCTACAACAAATGTGATTTATTGACCATTTAAGCATGCTGCACTGGCTGAGGAGGCTGAACTGGGCTTTTGCTGTGATTGTAGCTTTATGTGTTTAGCCAGAAATGTGTCCAGAAAGAAGATTACTATGGAGTTAGCCAGAATGATTAATCCTTGGCATTGGTCTATTGAGGCTGCTGCTTTTGTTGGTGTGGAAACAGATATCCATGCCTCTTCAGTGATGACATGGGAGAGAGAGGAAGCAGGGGAGTGAAAAATGGTTAAGTAGAGCCAGGGAGATGGTTGTTTCAGGCAGTCTACAACGAATCTTTATTACTCCCTGTTGAACAACTTGTTAGGAACAAATATTACAAAACCACCAAAATTTTGATGTTGGCAAATGAAAAGCAATTTTTTAAGAGCATCTTGGAGCTAATAAGGCACCAATCAAAGCCTTAGAAAAACTGTTTTGATAAAGATGACACATTAAACATGCTCTGAATTATCAATCCAACAAGAGATTAAATAATGATAACGGTCAAAAGGAGAACATCCTACACCTATATCTCTCAGGCATGACACAAACTGAAATTAAAACCAATAAAAATGATATCAGATTGTTACAGCTAATCAGAAGAACAGCAGAATCTGTTTGTTCTGATTGAATGTTTAGTTTGCAACCTACATGTTGCATCTCAGAGGCAATTCTCTGCATTTCCTGTGTACACGAATGAAGGAGAGGTGATCTCCTTTGTGCTCTCTCTCTTGTGCTCGCTCCCATGCATTCCCTTTGCCCTTTCCTTTTGGTCCTTCCTAACCTCCCCCACCCAGTGTCTTGACTCTCCCTCTAAAAAAGCATGAATAAATTAAACCACACACTGAATGTTGCACTATTTATCTCTCCAACTTCAACAGCCCTGTGGGAGAATGGACACCAACCTGTTCATAAACGAGCTTTTAACACTATACTGCAGTCATTGCAATTTATTAACCAGGACAGACTAAATGACACTTGTTATGATGTTGCCATTCTGTTCATGCAACATGATTACCATAAATTGCCATACAATTTACATATTACACAGTGTTGTTGATATTGTTTATTTGCATGCAAATGCTAAATTAATGTCTTCACACACCGTCTTCACTATAAAGGGGTGCTGTATGTTTCATCCACCCTACATGAGCGGCCTATGAGATCAATGCTTGCCAGCAGACAACACCATGATGGTTTGTAAAAACCGTCGAGTGGATATACAGTAGATTTTGGATTAGTGGTGTTATCCAGTGTAGATGAGGTGACCTTTTGGTCTTATCCAGCTTTACTATAACAATCCGTTTGAGGTTCGAAGAGAGGATAAACTAAGCCAGGACAGCATTTTTCTAATCAGACATACAACATTTTCTGGGCATTTGTCAAATGGGAGGTTTGATGCGTTGTGGTGTGATACATGAAAAAGTCACAGAATGATTTCCATCCTGACTCAACGATGAACTGATAAAAAGAAGCAACTCACAAGGGACTGACACTCCTAGAAAACCAATCATGCACTATTCCCCTAACACCTCTGTTTTCCTCTTGAGTAATCACACATGTCACAATCCAGATTGGTGCCTTCCCGATTTGTTGCAGCGAAGCTGGCTTCAGCTGCATGTCTTACTTTGGCTGATGTCCCTAAACTGCTGCATTCATCTGATGATCGCAGAGGAGAATTACAGTTAATATCCAATTAACCTGATTGCTGAACCCAAATCCCTCATCCCACAGGCTGCTACTGTTTATAATGCACCCAATTAACACACAATATTTGGGGCCTTTGCCTTGTTACATGGCAATTAACAGAAGGTCCAGTTGCTCTTCATTAGAGCAGATAGCTCCTATTTTCTCATTTAGGATGGCAGTATATGAATGGCTGCTTGAAGTTGGCTGCTTGAAGAATGGCTGCTCAAACAGAGGGCTCTTTGATGTAAAATAATGAGCAACTGTTGGGATTCACGTATTCCTAAACAAACCATGAGGGTTAGTCATTATATATACATTTTTCCCAACAAGTGACTAGTTCTACCAGCAAAAACAAATTACATAATTCCCTGTATTGGAACATAACACAGGAAGGCATGTGCTTCTATTTAACCATTTGGCCATTGGAAATTGAATTTTGTGGACATTGCAAGGTTATGAGTTACAGACGGCATCAAAATACTCTAATCAACTCCATGTTCCAAAAAAATGCTTTTTTGTCTAGTAAAAGGCTATTACAGAACATATTATAAGAAGATAAACATAGGGTAATCCCAAGCTGATGAAACCAAGACCTTGAATCTGCTCATCTGGCTATAAAATAGGATTACCAATGATTAAGGTGGTGGTGGTGGTGGATGTGTGTGTGTGTGGGGACTAAGAACAACCTAGAAAAAATAACAGGAAATGCAGAAGGATGAGGGAATGTTTAGAAATAATTGCTTGACTTAAATGCAATTGACATTTAACAAGGCTAAAGACACATAGATCACTGTTAGTCACTGTGACCCTCTACATAGATATGAACTTTCAGCCTCTCATGGGTGTGTCCATGTGTGTGTGGGTGTGTGTGGAGCGGGATAAATGGTAGAATAAGCAGCCATCCATCTGCTACAGTAGTGAAAAGAATACAAATGGAACAATAGAATGACAGTCTGATTTCTAACATTTTAACTCAGTACTGTCTCGGTTTCATCACTTAAATGCTTTCAGGCTTATATCCGCGGGTGTACGTGTTTACAGGACTTTTCCCTGCAAGTCTAGGAAAGCAAAGCGGTTTGTGAAACCATGAATGGAAAACAACCAATTGCAGCAGAGTAATTTCATAAATATGGACTTCCTTTGCCTGTGTTATGACTGCAAAACCCTGCAGCAGGAAGTCTGTGCTTGGTGTTTAAGATGTTCATGGCTGAATCATTTACTGTGTGACATTGGCTGCCTCACCAGATTATTTAGATCAGCTGTGAATTGAGTAGTATTTTAGCAATATTAAGAGGCAAAAATTGAGACAAAGCACATCAATTTCTTGTATTCAATATGCAAAAACAAGGCACAGTAAGTTGTTTTTTCTACATACATTTTGTATCCATTTTTACTTCTATCCTGTGTATCTAACTCATGACAACCACCGTTTTTCACTTATCAGCAAAGCAGATTCCTCAAAGCTGTATAACAAAGATGTGTAAGTACTTGTCAACAACTCTGATTCTGACAAACTTTTTTATTTTAGACTTTTAGCAAACATTAACAATTAGCATTTGTGGGAAGGTATTTGACTCTTTGAAGATGTCATTCAGAGGTTAGGTACCTGACTGCTTTAGTCAGCATTCAAGTCAGAATACTAATACTACACAACAAATATGTGATATGTTCAGTTTTTCTCACCGAAACTTTAATCTCAGATAAATCACTTTAAAGCTCTGTTAAAATATAAAGTTAAGGATGATCTAGTGATTGCATGGTAATATGATTGAAACCCATTACACGGGCCAAGGTATCGAAGGTCCTCACTTGGGACTTTAGTCACTATCAGTTGGGGCTGTCTTTTAAAAATGTTTATTAAAATGTTTAGTATGTTTATTGTGACAAAGACTGAACAACAGCTAATAAGCGGTTAGCAAAAGTGTAGGGAAATGTAAAAATATATATCAGATGGCAAACAGCTGATTACAGTGATTTACAGTAACGAGTTTATATTAGCTCTGTTGGGTAAACATGGATGCATTTGACTGTTGCCTGTCGAAACATTAACTTGCAATTGAGAAAGTGTGGGGAGTGGAAATGTTTGATGTATCTGATATGATCAAAAGGAATGTTAAAATCATGCTTGTAATACTGAATTTCACAAATACAGTTATATTTAAAAGGCACACACCCATACAACTTCTTGACAACGACTTATGACCAGTGACTGATGTCAGCAGTTGGGATGCAACTGCTGACAGGTTTGAGCATTGTGAGGCTCAGGGCACTGCAAAGCAAACAGACATCAAAGTCAGACAACAGAGAAATTGGTTTTCTGAATAAATTCCAGAGTGAATCCATTTTTTTCTGTTTATCTCTTTGTTTATGTTTCCTGAGAAACGGAGACAACTCTCCCGGGCGTCAGTGGATATGTTCGAGCATCCTGACCCTGAACACTATTTTGAACAGTCACTTTGAAATGCGTGGGCGTCACAGTCATGGTTCCATGGAAAGGAGTATCATGACACAACTCAAGGTTTGATACTGCGTGCTTTTCAACGTGTTTTGACATTTTTTAGAGGACGCTGAGTGAGGACGTGGTCGGGAGTACGCCAGTGCTCAACAAAAATGTAAACTCTGACCCCTGGTGGGGATGGAAAAAAATCCTCTATTGACAGAAATACACTTTTGCTGCCAAAATGTTCGAATGCATTAAAGGGGGAAAATAAGACTCAGATTAATTAATACTGAATAAATATGTTCTAGAGGAGATAAAGATAGTATGTTAGATATAGTAGGAGGATGCAGAGGACATTGTGGCTTAAAGAAAAAGAAGATCTCCATGTGTTAGATTGATATTTTGGAGAAATGTCTATTAAGTGATGTGCTTTGCACCTAGCATTTCGTGCATTTCGTCACCTTGAATATTCCTCTTACCCCCTAAAACCTGATGATACCTAAAAAGCCTTCAGATTCATGTATTATTCATTATTATATACACAGTTTTGCACACTATAGTTTTTACACTCTAATCAATTTCCCTCTAGGATTAATAAAGTATTTTTCATTTCATTCATTTCATTTCATACTCATCTGTTGCTCTCTTTTTCTCATAGTCTGGAACTTTTTTTGCAACAATACACATAGGTCCTGCAATAAATACTTGCTATTCCTCATGGATATTTTGTCCTATTGCTATGTAAAAAAAATGTGAAATTTCGTAACTTGGAATTTCGTGAGGGGAGCCCCCCTTTCCCTAACCATAAGGTTTCTAATCTGTCTGTCTCTGTAAACATTGCAAAGCGTACATTGATAGGGTCTACTACTTGACATTCCTCCACACATGAAAGTGTACATCTTGAAAAAACAAAAAGTTAACAGTGACTCACAGGTTTTGAGCCCAGTGCTTCTTATACCTTACACTAAAATCATACCCTTTATATTCAGTCTATGATCATACCCCTTGACCAACGAGCCATATCGCCTCGGTAATGATCCACTCAAAGTCATCAACACTCCGTATTTAGACCAAGCGCAATAGTAATTGTGCACATCTAGATCTGGTACCTACACTGTGGCGTCACCTAGCCACCGCCAGAGGTCGTCGCGCGCTGTGCAGAAGAAGCAGAACTCTTTGAGTCGAGAGGACTCCCTCCCTATTACTTCCGTCTTCGTTTGTTTCTCTTTTAGGGAAAGAAAGCATTGGCGACAGTGAGAACCAAGTTTTAAAATGAACGCCAGATTTATTTTATTTTATTTTTGTTTATGGAGTTGACTGATTTAATTTTTTAAAGACCATTAGACCATTACATTAAAGGAACCATTAAATGTACTTTATTGTTGGGCTTCATATACCGATGGATGCAAAGTGCAATAGGGGCTGAAATCCATTTGAAAACAGCAGTTCATGACAATCAGTGACTACTGCTGATGATTCTTGACGGCTATGAAGGACAGGAGTTGGAAAACAGGTCACTGCATGCTGATGTCTGATATGCACACTCCTCTATCCTGAATTAGTTCCTGTATAGTTGGTCCTTCCTGCCATCCTGGTCCATCATTTTCATTTGATATGTGTGTGCACCATGTGATTTCTTGTATCAGAGACACTTAACGCTAACAGAGAATGTACGTCCTCATATATACAAAACATACGTTCTTAGACAGTGTCCGTCATCTTCAAGTTGGATCATCTTTGACTGAAATATCTGCAACCTCACTTTTGCGATTCACTTTAATTCACCACAATTCATTTAACCCCATACCCCTTTTTTTCATTGTGCCATTGTCCAGCATTTTTCTTTGTGTTAAGGAAAGGAAAACGTGGGTGGAAAAGTAAAAACAGCTTGTAATGATGCAAAGAATATGTTTTATTTTATTATTGTGAAGCTGCACCAGATACAATAAATTAAGAGTCACACTGAAACACCTCAGAACGTCTGTTGTGATACTTGTGATGCAACAGGCAAGTGACTACATGTGTTAAGCATCCATTAAAACTAATAAAATGTATTGAAATCAGTGTCATCAACCACTGAATCTGGAGAGTTTTGCTGTTGCACACAGAATCCTTTGGCATAGATGGAGGATGGTGCCTATGGAGCTCCGGGTAAATTGGTTTGTGTGTGTTGGACAGATGGCAGCCTCAGTTCAAACACCCAAAGCAGGAGGGGTTGGCACATATTTCACAAGGATCCGAGGAGGTGGCAATGTATGCTGTAAAGTACGAGACATAAAGAAGTTAGGATTCCTTTAACCTAAAAGATGAGTTCGCCCTCAGATTTAGCCCACAGTTTTATGACATACTGCTAATACTGCTCATGCTATCTGTATCCATAACTGTCTTAAAACAGCAACAATGGTCCTGCCTGAGTCTAAGGAGCTGTGATGACCCACAAAGCTGAGCTTTATCACTCTAGAGCAACTTTATGATTCAGCAGTGGAAGGAAGTGAATAACACAGTGCGTAAACACTGAGAAAAAGAGAGAGCCTACATTTTTTTATGGTCTTGGTGTTACATGGACTCAAGTTCATTAAACAGCCCTGAACATGTGGTTTAATGTGTAGTTGTTATCAAGAAGCTCTGTGTTTGATAAGGTTACTCTGATATTTATCTCACACTGAGGGCATTGTCGAGACGATTAAATAAGATATAGAGATAAAAACAAAACTATTTGAAGATACAACTCACTGATCTAAGCAAGGTGTTAACTCACTTCTACTCTCTGCTAAGTTAAGCTTACCAGCCCTCTCTAAAAGTAGATGTTTGCCAAACCAGCAATTAAAAGAGACGCAAATGGAAAATTGTTTTCCAGCCTCAGGACCCAACATATTTATGAGAGGGTTAATATAACAAGATATTTTAAGATCAAGCTACATATTTTTGACCTTTTTGTGAAGACCATATCAATGTTAGTGTACAATTAGTGTACAATATTAACATAATGTGTCAAAATAAACCCTCCATATATATTTATGATTCTGAATACTTATTTTATCATTTATTTTACTTAACCTTTTATCTTTTTAATGCTTTTAATGCTTTTTGCATTATGTTATTACTTGTTCCTACCTAGTCTGGAGAACACAATGCCAGCTCCCTTCCCCAGACACACCGATCGAAAGATCTGTGGCAAGAGAGGGTTAGCACAGGCGGCCCCGACGCTGGCGTCCGGGATATGTGGGTTGATGCTGTTGTCCAAATCCATCAGATCCATCAGCTGCTTCACTGCTTCCAAAGGAAAGCTCCTGTCTCCAACCTGGAAAAGAGCGAGCAAGTCTGAAGCACGTGGAGAGAAATCTGTAACTGTAACTGAAATCTTTCATGTGCAGGTGCTTTGAATTGAGAGAGAAGTGAGAAGAGAACTCTTGTAAAAGGAGTGATGAGAGGTGAGGGGGCTCAAATTAACTGGGAAATTTGAATTTGAAAACAAGACTGGACAGCCACTTTAAATGAGGCCTTGCAGGTTAGATGGAACATGACTGGACTGAATAATAAGCATTGAAATGCAAGGAGCAAGGACATGAATTTCATCCTGAAATCAATCTTCTATCTCAAACGGACCTGAAAACGTATGCATTTCTCTTTCATTTCTACCTCAACTATCTCTGAGCTGGGAAAGAGCAAGGAGAAAACAACAGACTGAACAGCCGACTGATAAGACAAGGAAATGTCACCTGTTTGTTCCAGATCAATGGGTACTCACCTTAACGTACACACCCTGAGATCCTGTGCACGCACAGAGTGCCAAGGCAAGCAAAATACTGAACACTCTCATTTTCCGATAATGCAAAGCAGCTCTCTGTTTAGTGTCTTCTGTGGTTGCTCTATGTCTGCCCTGCCTCTTATAGTGTCTGGTCAGACTAGTGAGTGATTTATTAACAAGGACAACACCAGCAGTCAAGGAGTGTAAAGGTAGGTAGGGTAATCTGACTGGTCAGAGATAACCTAAGAGTGGCATAATACAAGTGCACTGGATCCTCTTTTTTAATTTATAACCTCTGCTTGTTAAAACTCTTTATTACTGTTATCTCTGTTCTTTCCCCCACGGTATTTTATTATTGACTCAGAGTTGATTCTACAGGGTTTGATGTAGCAGTTTCACCCAATAAATCTCCTGATATAGCTTTTTCCCACAAATGCTGTAGCCTGTTAGTGTGATAAGGAAACAGCAACTTTGAGCAACATGTGGGTCACTTCTTTAAGGCAGTATCTTTGCAAAAGATGAGTTACACAAGTTAAACAAAATATTACATTTAAGTGTATTGCAGACTGTAATGTCACTTTAACTGCCACATTTAGTTTTAAATTAACTTTTTGAGTCAACTTTGGAAGGGAGGAGAAGCTCTTGCCCAAGGTTGGACAACAGTTTGGGGTCAAATCTGTGACATCACTGTGAGTCACACTCTGGAGCTCCTCCATCAGCACTGCACCGCAGCCTGACTGTGTGAACTCTGTGTGAGACATGGCTTTAGAAGTCACTTCAAAGACAAAAAGTCGACTTAATTTTGCAATGTTTTTGCACACAAGATTAGCTTTCAGTTAGTCCAATTTGATTTTTGCATGAGGTAGGAGGCAAACTCAGACCTCAAATATAAATGTAGAAATGTTCCACATATACTAGAATCAAATATTAATTGAATATGAAGTACATAACACACAAAATGCACTATAAAAGGTGTTGTCTGTAAACTCGAAATTCTGTAACCTAATCTTGGCTCATGGGAATCAATCAATCAATCAATCAATCAATCAATCCATCAATCAATCAATCAATCAGACTTTATTTACATAGCACTTTTCATACATAAACATGTAGTGCAAAATGCTTTGTACAATAAAGATAATGAGTTATGCAGAGCCCAACTTCTACAAAGTACAACAAAACAAAATGTAACCGAATGAGCAGGCTGAAGTGAGCAAAAAAACTCCCTTTAACTGAAAGAAAACCTTGAGCAGAACCAAGTTCAGAGGGGGCAGTCATCTGCCGACTACTGGTTGGGCTGCAATACATCTGTGTATATGAAGGAGAGAAGCAGTGACAATATGGGTTAATCAGGTCAATGCACAGGTCCCAGGTTCACCACATTAAGTGACTCCAAACCTAACATCCAGCAGAGCTTAATGCAGTGACGAGGAGCAGGAGGTGAAGAGCAGACACCAGAGACAAGAAGGGAAAAGAAAAAAGGAGAGGATAGACAGCTCAGTGTACTGATATGTACTAATAAAAAGTTTTAACCAAAGACCAGGATAAAAAAGTATATCTTCAGTTTGCTTTAAAAAAATTAGTAAAAAGCTGCCATGCTGTGAGGTTTAGTTCATTCTTTCAAATGAATAAAAGACCTCAGTCTGAAGACCTGAGAGACAGTACCACTAAGACTTTGAAGAGTAAAACAATATCAAAATCAGGCCTGAAACACAGGTAGAGTAGTTGAAATGGTGCAGTAAACCTTTTAGGAAGACCAGTAAGATTGCAAGATTGAGGAGCATTGCAATAGTCAGGTACCTACAGGTAATAAAAGCATATATTTGTTTCTGTGTGTTGGCTTAAGAAAGACACAGACACACTTTGGCAATATTTTTAAGATGGTAAAACTATGTCTATAACGTGTCTAAAATGGTGTTTAAAGGTTAAATATGTCAAAGATCACATCTAGATCCTTAATCAGATGGTTTTAGTGCTAGTGCTTCCAATTTGACATACACTTTTTGAAACTAGATTGGTATTTCTTGTCAATATTTTGTTTGAGGTTTAAAATCATTCAGCTGATTAAAAACAATTGATATTGGTCTGTAATTATTAGGTTCTAAGATATCAATCCATTCCTCCTCAGAAAGGGGCTTAAGGGGCTCAGCGCAGTCTTAAAAGCAGTTTAAAAGCAAAATCTTACTACCTCGTTCGGAGCGAGTAATTTACAAGAGACTTGTAAAAGGCAGGAAAATGTTTTAATAGAGGAGGAAGGAAGGGGATCTAAAAGACACGGTCTCAGAAACTATGACAAGTTCTATGGCTGCTAAAATGAGAAAATTAACGTTGGGACCAATGGAGACACCTGCATGGACAGGTATAATAAGGACTGTAAATATATCCATTTCCCAAATGTTTGTGGAAAACTGCTGCAGCTTGGAGAAGCAGCTTCAAAGATATGGATAGGAATGATGCAAAATGTATAAGGTGGAAGATGCTTTCAACATCCCAACTGAACACCAAATAAGATGTGAGTTTCAATTAGTCAATCAATTTTTTGCTGACATTGTAAATTATTCAAAGACGGTACTAATATTTCATTATCATTGACCAACAAGATGATTGTTTGGGGTGGGTTCTTATTTATATCACCTGTCAACACCGCATGTGCCATGCAGTACTATGCAAGAGTGTTGAAGAGTTAGCATGTGAAGACTGACTCAAGTTAAGAGCAGCGAGCCTTCCTGTGTGAGTCTAAAGAGTGAGGCCGAGCATTCAGCTGCTCAAGTTGAAAGCTATCAGCCAATTTCTGTCCTACCCTTCCTATCGAAAACCATCAAGAAGTTCTTCAATCAGGTATTGGGCTTACACATGCAGGACAATTCTCAGTCCTTTTTCTCCTAGACCTATCAGCTGCTTTCAATACAGTGAACCACCACATCCAACTATTCGCACTCTTTGAAATGGGCATCGATGGCAAAGCGCTCTCCTGGTTCAACTCCTGGCAAGAACCAGGACTTGGATAGCCTCTCATACCACTGCTATGCAGATGACACCCAGCTCTACCTGTCCAGTATGTGCAAGATGTAACACTGACTAATTTTACATACATACACTCATTCAATTATTTATCCGCCTTCAACCATCAAGGCTGTGAGTAAATCTAATAGTAAATCTGGACAATGAGATAATTTGACTGTCATATAAAATGCATAGAACAAATATTTCAGTCTGTGCTTTCTCACCTCACTGGTTCACAAAGACTTTGGTTGGAACCAGTGCCATCTGTTGAGGCCTGTTGCATCTTTACATCATGAGTCTCTCTCTCTCTCTTTCTGTCTGTCTTGTATTTTCACTCTCTCTATAACTTTTAATGAAATTGTTAAATGATGGAAAACTTATTCTCCATTGAGCAGCTGTCAAAAGATTTTGTGAAGATACTCACTGCACTGTCTGAAAAAGACCCAGCTATAACATTCAAGTGAAAAATAAATTAAAAAACTTTCTCCACAATTAAGAAAAAGCTTCAGAAGTAACACACAAAGTAGACCTGATCAATGACTGGATGCTTTTATTCAAAACATAAAATAAAAAAGAAAAACTGAAAAGGAAACCTCTCTTTTATATTAATATAAAACAAATCTTAAGATAGAAATGTAACAAACAATGAAATTTTCAAAATAAAGTGGTAAAAATAAGAGTAACAGTTTAAGAGGAATAGCTAAATTCGTCTTATTCCATTTTTAATTTTGGAGCTTTTTTTTGTTTGATGTCTACTTTGAAACGTATTTACCCAATGACCTGGAGACAGAAGAAGATTCAAGGTTAAGTCATTGTTTCATCATTGAGGGCAAATGGTTAAGAATTTCCCTGTAGTGGTTTTGAGGGGGAGGAAAAGAGAAAGCACAAGTAATAAGATGGATGAGATGAATCTGGCATGCTGGCTTTATTCAGCAGCCAGTGCAGGCAGCAAAGGCGCAGATCTCACAGACATCCAGTGGAACCAGAGCTACAACAAACAACAAACGAGAAGTGTTATAAAACTGCTAGAGCTTACTTAATTTCCATCATGGAGACAGAGTGTTCAGTATAGAGTACATTGTGCTCACCAAGTCGACCAAGGGATGCAGATGCCCCTCTCTGCTTACAGAGGGGCACAAACTCCTGTGGGAGCATGGGGTCCGCACAGAGGGACACACTACTTGCTCTGAACCGCGGATTTTGTTGTCCCAACGCAAGGGTCTGCGTTAGCTCTTGCAGCCTCTTGACAGCTTCCAGTGAGAAAGACAATCCATTTTCCTGAGAGAAGAAGCAGGAGCTTATAAAATTACTACAAGGACTTAAGATAGTTTGTGAGCAGTACAAAGATTTTGGGATGTGGGAAGTTTGCTCAGATTTATTGTGGCTGTGTTGTTTTTGGTCAACAACTTCCATAAGCTGTAGAAAATTAAGGACTACTTGACAGCTGGGATTCAGACATATACCGTAAAGTGATACACTCACCTCAACTTGCACAGCCTCGGTGGTCCAGCTGAGAGCCAGGACGAGCAGGGCGATGGTGGCGAATGCAGTCTTCATGGTGGCAGTGGACAGAAGCTGGTTCAGCAGTGTCTCTCTCTGGTTTTGTGCTTAGAAGGAGCTCAGCTCGGTGTCTGCCTCCCTTCAGTCCACCTGCCTCCTTTTAAACACTGTAGCCTAGAAGACACGTGACCCTGGGTGGCTCAAAAAAGAGCAAAGTTATTCTCACGGGTTAATGAGTAGTGACGGGGGTTTGTAAAGGGGAATTCATAAATCCTACTTTGACCTCATCACCTGTCTGATTATATTTTTATGGATCTTTGGCTCAATCTGCTTCTCTGCCTTGCAGAATTGATCACACCTCTAATGAGTTAAACAGTTACCACCAGTTGCTCCACTGATGGCATCAAAGTCGCGCCCGCCCATTGTCCTGTTGCACACACGCTGCAAATCATTTAGCTTTGCTTTACTTGCTGAAGAATCTGAAGGAAAAACCTAGATCATATCACATTTAGGGAAAATTCTATGACTTTACTTTTTTTAAAAATAAATTTTCATGCCCGGCTTATTTACAGGTTTTTTTTTTTTTTAGCTCTTATGCATCAAAATAGTTACAGGAACTACGGACTGGGGAAACCCCCTTACTTCAACATCCTGACAGGCTTATTTTGGTTTGCACTTGCACCTCCAGAAGGACCTCTGAGGTGACGTTAGTGATGATATTTCAGCACGATGTAAGAAAGGCAACATCAGTATCGCTTTTGTTTTTGTGGTGTTGATTTGTTTTTAATAATTTTGTGTTATCAAAATGGGCAAAAGATTTAGTACATTTAGCCATAAATATTCTCCATCTCATACAGAATCAACAGTGACTGAACTTGGGTATGGATTCACTTCCCTTTGTTGAGTTCCCATCTCCTCTGTTGTCCTTGCGTTGTAGTGTTTACGCCAGGGTTTATGGTTTTATAATGTACACAAATGTTATCAGCAGTTTCCAGTGTACACATCCATCCAGTCAGAGCACATCTATATCACTCAAAGTTCCAATTGTGCTGAGAAAGTCTGTCCTACGTAGTCACAGTCTTATGTCTTGCATGTAGTCTGTAGTTACATAGGCTTAAAAACTGTATTCTAAGATCTGCTTATACCAATAAACTCTCAAGACACAAAAGGGAAAGCCTACTCCCAAAGTTCTTGGAACTGAGAAAAATGTATGCTGTTGAAAAGCACCTTTTGTCTTTGTCTAATCTTATTTGGGGACACGCTCCCGACTGCAAAGAACCTAATAAATCTCTGTGCAAATACACATTCATCAGAGTTGCCCAAAGAGCTGTCAGTAGCTCACTGAGTGTTGTTCCTTCGAGTTGCATGCTTTTTCTTCCACTGATACCACCTGTCAGGGCCATGTTGTGAGGTATAACAAGACTAAAAATGAGTTTATAGATCACACGGATGCCTATTTCCAAGGCCAAAGAGTTGCCTTTTCATTGGATTCACAAGGTCAAAAACACCAAAGCACAGACAGACACATTGCAGGAATCAAACCTGTGACCTTCTAGTAATGGCACAACTATCTAATCATCCAGGCTCTCAAGGGCAGTAGGAGGCAGAGAAAAAAATCAATTCACTTCGCTTATAAGTGGCATCAAGCATGCACCCGCATACACAGCAGCGTAAGGGTGTGGCAGGGCAGAGCCATATCTGTGAAGTTTTTAATGAGCTCATTAAACACAATTCTTTACGCAGAGCATGGAGGATCTGTTTACTGGACAGACCCAGCGGTGACATGCTACGACTCAGCAGAGCTGTCGTCATCAGAGTTTAGTTGCTGAAAAAAACTAATTCAAACAAGACAAACCAATTATTTGTGTCAGTTAACTTTTTCTGTTCTGAACAATTTATGAGGTGATTCTTTTTCCAATCAATGATAAGGATAGTGATTTTAAGCTTTAATTAAACCTAACTAATTTAATTTAATTCTAAACAGTTTCCCCAAATAAAACTAAATGGCACCAACGTGGTTGCTGAAAGAGTTGTAGCCACATGATCCTACTGAGTTTCACATTGTCGCAGATTCTCAGGTCCCAGTTTCACTGTGTGACCATAGTTTTCATGAAATCATAAAAGAATTAACAATAGATGTACAAAGGAGTTGAAATGCATCTGACAGACAGACAGAGAGACAGAGAGACGGGCCAACAGAATGATGGCTGGATAGATAGATAGATAGATAGATAGATAGATAAATAGATAGATAGATAGATAGATAGATAGATAGATAGATAGATAGATAGATAGATAGATAGATAGATAGATAGATAGATAGATAGATAGATAGATAGATTGATAGATAGATAGATAGATAGATAGATAGATAGATAGATAGATAGATAGATAGATAGATAGACGTACTGCGTACAGACTGCCTCTCTCGACAGTCTGTACGCAGTCCATGACATATACTTTGGGTGTGTGCATACTAATCTGTTCATATACATCAAGATAGACAACATCTCTCCCAGACTTTTTGCCCATCCAGGATAGGCTCTAGACCGGGGTAAGTCAATACAGGGGAATGATGAGTAACAGATGAATGATGAGTAACAGTATACAATGACATTATAGTATAAGTCAATCACTGCTGATGTATGCATCATGCAGTACTTGCAGACAGCTGGGAATGGGGTGTGATGATGGATCAATGATGGATGATCAATAACCTTCGCAGCAGACACGGCTCCGGCCAGTTCGGTGTTTTGAAATCAGCCCAACAGGGAAATTGTGTGGGTGGCTCAATGGGATGAGCAGCAGTGACAGAAAAAATAAACAAGGGCATAGTGATGCAATAGTTTTGCTCGTAGAAGAGACCGGAATCCTGAAAGAAAAACAGCGTCTTATTCACTCTCTGTTAAGCTAAGATGTGAAAAAAAATGTGAAAGTCCTGGGAAAGGGCAATTAGTCAGACAGGTAAGACTAATGATAACCATTTAGGCTTGACGGAAGTAAATCATCAGCCTGAGTGTAAATAGAATATCTTTGAGTATTGTCAAGTGGGTCAGCAAGCAGTTTCTCACTACAGACACTACATCAACGCTGCTTTATGTCTGGATGTCAACCTATGGCCTTTCAAGTAGGGCCTGAATTCCACAGTCCTGAATAGATGTTTTTTTGTCTTAATATAAAAAAACAAACACATTTCTATCACATTTGCAAATTTGTTGACATAAAAACCCCATTAACATGAATTTGAAGTTAAATCATGTCCAATATCTGCTCTTTGAACAAACTCCAAAGGGCAAAGTTTTATTCTTAAGTTTCTAAATGCTGCACTGCATTTACCAGCTGCTGAGTAGTGGGTCCATCACTGCTTGTGTCTTGTTAACGTCTGATGTTATAAGTATGTTTTTTTTTTTTTATCAAACTGACTTGATAACATAGGTGGTTTTATGTTTTTAGGATTCATGTACAAAATATATGTAAAAAAAAACAAAACAACAACAATAATCTTGAGACGAAGAAGATGTGTAGGTTAAATAATGTGATTTATTTGGAAAACTTTACCTGATGGTGCAAATAAACCAAAAACCATCCAAATATAATGTCACTGTGGAAATTATGGTTGTCAAAGCAGGGCATAACTGTAACTCTTCCTTTGTCTTTAAATGAAACATCTGATCATAGTTCAAAGCTCTGAATGTTTCATGTGATATGACAACAGATAAATTTACATACTAAAACTATAAGAATAACATCAACCCAGATTTGTACAGCAGTTTCTACGATTGTTATCACTGCATTAACACACCTTTGGCCACCCCACCAGATACACACTGCCACTTCGTGTTAATTATAAAAACATTATGATGATCAGTTCAGTTGGCGTGTTGCTTTTGTTTCATATTTCCTTTCAGAGTCAAACTCTGCTCCTCAATACGTTTACTGCGGAGTTAACTCAGATTCAGAGGACACAGAGATGTCTGTAGAATGATTATTTGTCCTCAATGATTATGTATATATCCCTCTTTAGTGATGAGACGCAGACTACTTTTGTATTAGTTGACTTATCCATATCTGTAGTTGTGGCAAATATTTGAACAGTCTAACAGGCTGTGAGGAGATTTATTGCAGTCACTGTAGATTTTGTAAGTAACTTCCATCACTGTCCTGCAATTATTTTGTGAAGTTATGAACTGTAACCAAATAGCAAAATAAAGATAAATGATACTATGAATGCAATATGAAAATCAATTTATTGTCGAACTATAATGGAAGTTGAAATAGTTCAGCCTAAAGACTGGAAAGAGGAAAGTATTAAAATAAATGCTGTTAGAGTGGCAACTAGTTACTAATTGTGCCCCTCTTGTTCTCACTCTTGCTTTTAAATAATCAAACATTTATTCTTAAGAAGAAAGCAGACAAAACAAATCTCCTTTACCACTTATTTACCTGAAATGAAAATAAGCTGTATTTCATGAAAAATACTGATGCTGAGGACAGACCAAATCTAATCTCTGAGTAGTGTTTGACAAACTCACTGAACTTCACACGCATAAAAGTGAGTGACAGGGAACTAAGCGGGTGTCTCAGCTAAGTGGTGAACACGCTCCTCTTATCTGACCCTCTGGGTTTGTATGACAGGTACTAAACCGTCACCAACTGAGAGCGGGATAAATTATCCTTGACCAATGCGTTACGTCATAGTGTGTCCACTAAACATATTATGGATGTTTCTCAAACACCAACTGTGCACTGAAATGCCAAACCACTTGAAAGACCACTTGACCACTCTTGAACTTTATTGTTTGGCTCGATTATGGAAAGAGAATCAAAAATGTCAAGTGAACACAGACATTATGTGTCTGTGGCTGGCTGAACAAGAGAATGCAACAGAGGCCTCACATGGCCATGCAGTCTCATTCTCTTGTTGGAAATCATCAGTCATCAAAATCATCAAGTCTAAATTCATCTTGTTTGTGTGTCAGTTCCACATAAACAGCATACAGGAAATAAAATTGCGCAATATGAAAACACAAAAATTGGAATTGAAATGATGGTGTGACTGATGCAATATCTATTTAACAGTAGCACAATAAAACTGTTTTATGATTGTTAATTGTGAATCCTTGAGAGGAAAAAGATAAAGGTCAGCAGAAATCTGTGAAATGAAGTACTGGATAGAGAGAATGTGAAAGGACAAATCATATTATGAGCTCAAAACCACAGATTTCTGCTCAACAAAAGCTGGTTTGTGGATTTCACACCCAGCTTGTCATCAATACCAACAGTCTGCTCATGGCGTAAAGCATTGATTGTGAAATGGAAAACCTAATTGCTAATAATCAATCTCATGGTTGGCTTTAATTTTCTCTGTTTATTAACTGAGGGTCAACTGTGGTGGTTTCACCGCGTTAATTGGAACAGATGGCTCCTCCTGTTGGTGCAGATTAAATTTGTGGAGATTTATCACGAGTTTCAGATTTACGTCTCAGTCTCAGTCAATCCTCCCCAATAAATCAGCCCTGTGTATGTCACTTGCAGACTTTACATCACACTGGTTTCTGATGTGTGCACTGCCTCAATTCCCACCACTTTGTTATCCATTGCTAGGCCTAAAAAAACATGGGTGTGAGCCATAAATCAGCTGCTCCTTGTGGTTCTGTTTTGTGGCTCATTTCTGTGATTTATTACATAAGTCTGGTATCAATGTTGTCCTGAATGAACTATGTAATAAAGTAATATAAGTAATATGTAATAAAAGAGAGCCTGTGCTGCTTTCACGTTAAGATGAACATAGATTGAACATACTGGTAATTTAATTTGTAAAGTCATGTGAATTTCCATGTCTGTTTGAACACACACACACACACACACCTATAAATGCTTTAATGTTTTGTTTTGTTTTCATTAAAAAAAAGTTGTTTATTAAAGGATATTTAAAACAGTTTGTAAACACACACTACGACACCATAGTGGATTGGTGGTTAATGTTTATGTGTCTTTATGTGCCTTGTAAAAAAAAAAAAAAAAAAAAAGGCCACAATCTGTTGGGTGCTGTGTGTCTTTGCTTGTCTATGCACTTGCTGTGAGCAGACTGGCTCATTAACACTGTTGGGATCCTGGGCAGAACTTTGCATCATAAGTCTTCTCTGCAGTTTTCAGCTTTTTTTCTTTAGATGCTATAACTTAGGTACTTAAATGTATGATGCCTTAATGTGCTTTAATGTGAAAAGAGAAGCAGGATGCAGTTGCAAGAAGAATTGTGCAGTCTCAGTAATTCAGTTACTGAAGAATTTATTGCCGCTAATTATCAATCAGTCCAAAAGTCATACTGATAGCTTCACAGCTGATCTCTCTTCCTGTCTCTCTCTCTCTCTCTCAGACACAGACACACACATACAGACACACACATACAGACAAACAATGTGCAGATCAAGTACACTCTAACAATATATAATAGCCAAAATTGTGGTAAAAGTAACACTGTACATGTAGACAAGTATTTAACAGTGTAAATGTCAGTTTGGTTGAAAAACAGAACATATCCATAACTGTGCTGTAAATTTAAGCAAAATGCTTCTTGATGAATTGTAATATGAACAAGGTCGGACAGATGCAAAATAAATGGAGGAAGCTATAATCAGATTCTAAGACCGTGTATCTCCTGCAGAGTGGTGTTCAGAGAGGAGTGATGGGTTGTGATTGAGATGCGGCATAGAGATTAGAACTGTGTCTCCTTGAACTCCTGCTCTCCATCAGAGTGTCTTTGGGCATGTTGCAGTGGCCCAAAATACTGCCAAGCTCTCATATGTTGTCAAACAGAAGACTCTACTATACTCTACTATATACTGTTGTCTTTGTATGCAAGACATCCAAGTTTACTGCAGACAGGGAGAAGGATATGATGTTCTGCATGTCACGATGTGTGGTTATATCATAATCATATCATTTATACAAATGTTTAGCTGAGTTAATAGTAATAATAATAATAAGCAAGTCAAGTAAGTAAAACCATGTTGAAATCATGTTATATTAGCTCAGAAGTGCTGTTTAACCTCATTTCCTACTTTTGTATTCACTATTCAAATAACAGTAATATATAACAAAAATAAGTTAAAACATCCCTTTCGCATCTATCTAATCTGGGTTGTGAATTTCATTTTATATGGTTATTATATCATTTAGTAATCAAATGTGCCATGATTGACACCGTTCAGTGTTAGTCAAGTGGTGTGTCCAGCGTACCACCAACATATACCACAGCTGTGCTACCAATACTTAATTTGATATTATTGGCCTTTGAAAAAACAAATGGCATGAAAACTGCATCAACTTTTGGAGTCAAGGTCAAGACAACATGCGAACTCAGACAGTTTCATACAATAAAATGATCCACAATGTTTTATTTGAGGAACAAAACATCCTTCATCTACAGATCTACGTACACTTTTCAGACCAACTCAACTTGGACATATTTCTGTAAATCATCATGTCCAGGCCATGAGCACAGCCCCTTTGATTTATGTCTTGGGTGTAACAATTCATAACCTTTTCCACTGCACCCGTGGAAGCAGTCATGTAGTGAAAGGCCAATGTTCACATGAGAAAGATAAAAGGAAGTACAATTAGCTGGGGGCCTTCATTCTCTCCATTCTAATGTGGTTACAGTCTTTACATTTATCACATTGAGTCTGTAACTCCATTTCTTCCTCTGTACTACAGTATGTTGTACAGCACAAAATAAGAGCAGGCCATGTGAATGTTCTAATGGAGATATTTGTTGTAAAGCATACAATCCATGCATATTTACAACAACTTTCACTATGAAAGACTTGTTAGCAGAAGCTGAATGTAGGTGAAACATGCATGCAAGGTGATACAAATCAAACACTTGAACACTTGAGTTGAATGTGGATGTTTTCCCTACGCTGTTTGTTTGTTTTTCTATCCTATACTGTATAGCCCCACTACATCTGGTGGCTCAGTGAGGGACCCAATAGAGCTGCCACAGCAACAGGCACAAATAGATTACCAGTCTACAGAAAAAAGTATGCCACATTTTCTACATATTCACATCACACATTGCTTATTATGTATACTGACAAAATATGTGTGGACAGATTGACAATACTGTTTTCTGTGATATGTCGAGTACATCATTCAAAAATCACTCTGTTATTTTCTCCCATTCAGCCACACATGCATTTTATGCAAGTGGGGAAATCATTTCTTTACAAACCTGGCACAGTTGTATTGCCATGTTGAAACAGGAAAGGATTTCTGCCAACTGTTGGTCCACTATTTAATCAAATATCACTGTATGCTGTGTAATTAACGCTACACAAAAAGACACAAAGAGTCTGTGTTTGTTAACTGAGCGAGAATCCTCTCCATTTTCCTCAAATTCTCTCTGGTAATTCAACAAATCTTGAGAGATAAGTTTGTCCTGGTCAAAGCTTGTTTACATACAATAAAAATGTTGATTAATGCAGTCCCCAGATGTAAGTGGATTATGACTTCCATAGAATTTCTTGAGAGAAAATGCAGCATCAGATAAATGATAAAGGAACTGACAGAATAGATGTGTCAGGCACACATGTACACATACACAAAGGTATTCACTTACAGTAGACACACACACACACACACACACACACACACACACACACACACACACACACACACACACACACACACAACCTTGACCTCCCTCTAGAGGTGTGAACTGTCAGTATCACAACCTGGACTTGCTGTGCCCTCTATTGGCAACCTGAGCTTTCAGGGCGAGGAGGTCTTTTCATACGTAGGTGGAGGGAGTTATTCATGTGAGCTGATGCTGGGACGACAAAGCAGCACTTAACTCAAAGACAGTAGTTGACAGTCAGTGAATAAAGCTGCTTGTTTGTATGACAAATTTGATGACATTTGATCAAAAACAATGCGTTGGCACTGTAAAGTGTATCAGGGAAGGAGAGTGAGATTTGAATGATCTCCGTCTCCTGCAACATCAAATCAGTTTTTAGGTGGCATTTTTGATGAAATGTGTAGCAATTGCAGCTCTGTCTCTCTCTGCCGTGTTGACCTTTTCATTTCAACCTTTGATTTGGTTCTGTTCAATTGGTGATTCAATATAAAAAAATAGAACTTGAAAATGAATTATATTCAGACATTTGCCATCTCGGAACAAACTTGAGGGCCTTGATGTGTGGTAATATGCTAGTGTTGTGTTCACATCTCTCTTTTGTTGTTGCCAACTTTCGGGACAATTCGGGACTGTCCTGAAATCAATAAAATGTTGTTCCGAATCTCGAATCTGGCCTTAAATGTCCCGAAAATTACACTCAAACAGAATACTGAGTAGTTATTTTCTGATAAACAGTGAAAAGTGTGTGTAGAGGTGTTGAGTCGACTGCATGCAGCCCAGAACAAAAAGCAAAATCATCAATGCGGGTACTGGGAGGAGTGGGTGGGGAAGCACCCGTGGCCTCAACGGTGAGATGACAACATTCTGTAAAGTGTGTAGAAACGAGTTTAGGCTATAGCCTGAAAGGTCTGATATTGTTTTCTTGTAGCAGAAATATTAATGAAAGACGTGACCTTTGAATAAAGATATGTTTGTGACAGGTTTGAAAATCTTTTATTACTGCCTATGTATCATCAGTGAGCCCCCCCAAAAATCAGACAAACTAAAAAAAAACACCGTTCTGAATTTCAGCCAATCCCATCTGGCCCTACTAAAAGTCACCAATTAATAGATAAATCAAAAAAGAGAAATTTGAATCCTTTATCATTTATGATGATATTGCATTTAGCAGTACCTCATGGCAGCTACAGCTTTGAAGTTTGGATGGCCACAGTGTGTCGCAAAGTGCTAGAGAAGGTTAGAGAGGTCATACAGACTGCTGCTCACTGTCACACATCATCTGCACTCCTATCAAAACATTACATCCACACAGAGTCAGTATCTTGACTTAACCCTTTCGTTTGCAGATAGTGCAGATACGGATTGTCCTCCAAATCCAGACTAGACTACTGTAACTATTAGCAGGATGCTCTTGTAGTTTCTCTTTGGAGTCTCTAAGTCATCTAGAACAATATAGCTGCTGTTCTGACAAACACTAAAGACATCATATCTCTGTTGTCCTTGCCTCCCTACACTGGCATCCTGTACAGTAGAGAAAACAATTCAACATCTCTCTCCTTACTGGTAAAGCCCATCATGGTGTGGCATCCTCATGCATTTCACATCTGATAGATCTGATCCAGTGTTCATTGAACTACAGACCTACTTGCAGTTCCAATAATCTCTAAATCTAGATTTGGTGTTTAATAACACCAAATCATGGAGTGGAACCACATCCTCTCAGCCACCGTCTCCAAAGAGGACACATTCTTCTTGTTTAAGAGTAGACTAAAAAATTTCTTTACTGAAAAACTGCATTGTTAGATCCTACGTGGACCATTCCTGAGTTATTCTGCAATAGGTTTAGATAGCCATGGGACTCCCCTTTGGTACTGTCTCCCTCTCCCTCTCTCTCTCACTTTAAAAGAATACATTAAAACAAGAGGTGGTGTCTGTAATATTTAAATAGTGTACACTTGAAGAGAAGAGTGGATAAGAAAGGCATGATATAGCTATTCAACACACATTGTCAGGAGAGTCATATTGGCAGTGAATATTAATGAGTACCACAACTTCCCGCCCATTACTTAAAAACATCATAGTCTTTTACAAGACAATTCGAAATAAGTAGGTCATTCCCGCTTTGCAGGATAACGATGCAGCCTGAATAATTACACACAGGCAGATGCAGTACTTACTCTATATTTTGCGGGTTGATAGCCAAATTTTATTCAACCCCAAAACAAAACCATCTACTCTGTTATGGATGAATGGAAGCTACTGAATTGATACTGCCAATGCGTTTAACCTTTTCCAACAAAAAGGGAGGACAAGAGACCCAAGAGTGTATCAGTCACAGGCTAAATGTCAGTGGATTTCAGGATGACAGAGTGAGGAATATATGATTAGAGCTCATGGAGGTTATTCACTGGTTTAACATCTATTCAACTGAAAATATATGTGCAAACCCTTCATTTACATGGGGCTAAAAGACTCATTCAGATTAAAAATAATATTTTTAACATGTTGTGGACAAGGCAGTATCATGTCATGGAGGTGCTGACCTGATTCATAATCAATATATACTGGTGACAGTTTGCTATGTCTATCATGTCATAAAAGGAGTTCAGTTAAACAACAATATGAACATTCAGATGATGATGAAACTGATTTCATGTCTGGGATGCGATGTACTTTCATGCCTAGACAATAAGGTCTGACAAAGTACGTGTATTGGTATATCCATGCTATAGTTTGTGAGCCATAAAAAAAAAAACAATCAGGAAGTACAATTTTGAATTCAACATCATTGTCAGAGAGAAGTCAGACCCAAACTTCTTCATGGTCTGCAGAAAAAAGGCTGTGACAGCCACCTGCTGAGAGCCCCAGACCGAGGAGATAAATGCACAGTTCTTACGGTGCGGTTTAATTTCTCCATCAAATTAAAATGTCCCTCTTTCCTATCACTGTGGCATTTTGTATTTGGTTTTAAACAGCTTTGGCTCATCATCCCTCTCTCTAGCTTTGTTTTAACAAACAAAATATGTCGGTCTGGATCATGGTCTTCAGTCTTCAGTCACATCAGGGCTGAGTTTGTCACTCTCCTGGAGTGACACATTCAGGTGCCCTCAGTTTTCATCAGAGGGAAAACACACCATACAAGCCTGACTCTAGGTTCCTGCATGATTTTGTGTTCCTTTGTGCTTAATTTGTCCTTTGTCCACATGTCCTTGTGTGTTGTCAGCATTTGCCTCGTCTTTGTCAGCTGGTCTGCTTTGTTGCAGTGCAGTCTTTGATCCAGTCTGCCAGTCACCTCTTGCATTTGGCTCTACCTGCTTTGCTCTTCCTTGTGACAGTTTCAGTCCTATAACTCTTGGGCTTCATAAACTTTTCATGCATAAAAAATTTGAAACTATTTCTCTATTGAGTGGAAAAAGCAACTGGAGTTTTCCCATTATTAACTCTGGGCTGCAGATAAAGGCATGACAGTGATTTCCTCCATTTCCTTCAACTGAAAATCTTCCCTCAACACAGACACTCATTTGCTCATTTAAATCCCTGTAGGCATCATAGTTTCAACATGGTGAGCACACATTTCACACTGACAAGCTGAGTTGGATCAGCATTTAATTGGAGATGCATTTGACATCGGCTCCCTCTTCATTTAAAGACTTAGCCTAAAGACATGCTAAAAGCCATATGGTCTTTAAATGGAGGCTCAACTGAATAGAGGTTGCTCTTGTGTGACATTTTGAAAACACGTTTTGAGAAGTGTAATTTAATGAATTTTTACAAAATCACTTCTTTGTAATCTCTCTAGTTAGGTGCTGCACAAATTAATTCAACCAGTACTCACACACCTCAGTCCCAACCAGTATTTTTCTTTCTGTTATTTCAATCAAGTCAAAGTGGTCTCGAACACTGAAAATCATACAGTATTCCCTCTTTTCTCACAGTTAATGTGTTCTATGACCCCCTGCAAAATCTGAAAATCAGTGAAGTAGCCACAGTCTATTTATTTCATTATTTATATATTTTTAAAACCTTTATGAACCCTCCCCATATTGATCTTAAACCACCCTTTATCTGTATTACCTTTTCCCGTACTCTTAGAACTAAAGTTCACTAAGCACGAAAATAACAAAATGTTACGGTACGCAGCCTAATCACGACTGATGCACATCTCTGGAGAAGGGGCAAGGGGAGATACCGGAAAGCGATGCTGGAAGATTCTATGATCCATGGCCAATCAGCTCGCAGGATACAAACCTTTATGCTCCCGTTGGTTGACTCCTGCCCGTCAGTCAGTAGTGTGTCTTGTACGGTCTCACTCGACTACAGCCAACGCGGGACACTTGCTTCTCGCTTTGTCTCTTGTGTTTGATGAAACTTACGCTTGCCACGTGGCGCCAGTTTTGGTCGATTTGCAGCATATGGATTCCGCGATATAATTAACTTATATATATAGATTAATAACCTGTGATGCACTAAAGCCACGATACATGAACCGCAAAGTAGAGTGGGAATACTGTACTGTTAGCAGGGAACAGCCTTGTTTAACTCAGGACCCGCAAAAGTTTTACATTTTATGTAGATTATCTGGCTATGTTTTCAAGTAAAACTACAAAATTCCCCAACATAAATTTTGAGGTTCATATTTTTCAAATAAAGTCTCTGCATGTGTAAACATACTAAGGCTCATTGACATTGGACAGAGGATGCGTCACAGCTGTCAGCCCTCGCGAATACTCCCAGTGGAAACTTGGGGTCAGCTGTCACGGTCACAGGGTCTTTACAGGGGACATGTTGTGTCTACTTTACTACATATTCCCTACCACTGTGACAATTTTAAACACCTACAGAGAAATTCTGTGTAATTTCGATCTCCAAAAATGCCTTAGTTGTCTCATGTCAAGAAAAAATACAGATTTCAGCCTCTATGCGGCCAGTTTTCATTATCCACCCAACATTTTGGTCTGGCTGCTGCTTTCCTCTGATTGGCTGATCAGTGGGTGATTCCTCATAGGCTGACAAGGTTTCCCAGCTCTGCCCTCCAGCATTTCTTGTTTACCTTGCTGTGCTGCACTGCTACCCACATGAGCATATTTTCTCCTTGTATATATCAACGCTGAACTGGTACGCCAGTATCAGTGCCAGTATGCATGTGTTGGTGTATCTCTCTCTCCTTCTCTTTCACACACACATTAACACACAAGCCACTGAGAGAGAGAGCTCAGAGAAATAAGGCGAGATACAGCTCAGAAAGAGAGAGAGGTGGGAGAAATAGTGAGAGAGGAGTCGCAGTTGGAGTGTTGTATTCTTTGTAAGTCTTGTTTCTTTATTGTTGGAGCAGGGGTGGGATGCTGTTTGGGGGCGGGGCTCTTAGACTTCTTTTGGTCTGTCCTGATTGGATGGTAAGAAGCTGATGTCAGGTTTTGCACAGATCTCGCAGAGATCTCGTTACATCTCATTCAGGGAGATTGAAGAGCATGTGAAACTCATTGGTGGGTTACAGCCGGACCCCTACAGCTCATGTTGTTCAACTTTGCAGAGGGTTACTATGGACTGATAGTATTATACTGATGATGTGGAGTAATACTAATGATGTTATAATTTACACTGTAAATATGTTCTGAAATATGGAACAGCATATGTCCCCTTTAAGAAGGCATTGATGAAAAACTATGCAGCTTATTAGCATTCTGAAAATAACACAAATAGACCACAAGTTTAACTTTGTCACAACATTTAAAAAATCAAAAGTTTCTATGGGTGTATCTGTGGCTACACAACTGATCATTGTTTGGGGGTCAATCTTGTTTCTTTCTGCTTTTCCATTTTGTTCTTCTGGGAAAAAAAAACCTTCAGTGGCTTAAGTGACAAGTACTTGGCTGTAGGGAGAGGGCAGAGAACATATGTTTCTGTTAGGAATATAAGCAGCATATAACCAGCTTGGAGGTGAAAGCCATTAGGAATACACAGATGTGATTTAGCGGCTGTATGATTATGATTATTATGGTTGTTATTATTATTATTGAGTCCACTGCCAGGAAGAAAAGTGTAAAAATTCAAGTTTGATCCATATATTCGAAAGTTCGGTCCATACTGTAAATTCGAGAGTTTGGTTCATACATGCGAGAGTTTGGTCCATATATTCGAGTTTGGTCCATATATTTGGGGATTAATTTCCTGAATGGAGTTTAGTCCATATATTCAAGAGTTCACTTCATATATTGGAGAGTTTGGTCCATATATTCAGGGATTACTGAATATATGGACCAAACATTCAGGAAATTAATCCCCAAATATATGGACCAAACTCTCCAATATATGAACCAAACTCCGTTCAGGAAATTAATCCCTGAATATATGGATCAAACGCTCAAATATATGGACCACTGCCTCCATCTCCTGCTTAACTGCAGATTTTAGAACACAAGAGTAAGTGAGTTAAAGCAATTTATTTATTTCAAACAATGAAAACATTATAAACACCCTGGCAGTGGCGCCGGTTTCATTTTAAGTGCCGTGAAGACATCACTCAAATTGGTCCATATATTCAGGGATTAATTTCCTGAATTCCATGGCATTATGTGTGTGTGTGTGTGTGTGTGTGTGTATATATATATATATATATGTATATATATGTATGTGTATATATATATATATGTATATATATATGTATGTGTGTATATATATATATATATATATATATATATATATATATATATATATATATATATATATATATACATAGACAGAGAGAGAGAGATACAAAGAGAGAAATTCTGCCCAGTTTTCATTTATTTTAGGTTATCCTGCTTTAAGCAAAACTAAAAACGTATAACCTTCATCCGGTAATATCTTCGGCTCACCCACTTCCTCCTCCCCCTCCCCCCCTTCCTCTTCCTCCTCCTTCTCCTCGTCCTCCTCTTTCTCCTCCCCTTTCCTCCTCGTCCTTCGTTGCGAGCAGAAACGCGTCCAACAACTTTCAGCATCCTCTCGGCTGGATTTGTCAGCTTTGCCTCCTCTACAAAATGCGCTCCTGGGGACCGCATCCCGAGCAGCGCGGTGAGGACCAGCAGCGCCAGGGTAAGCTTTATGACCACTGTAAATAATAAATATTAGATATTAAAATTAGGACTTGCTGCTAGGTTGTCAAGTTTAATATGTATTCTGCTTCTCTGAAATATTGTTAAATATCCATACAATTGCAATCATGTATTTACTTTGGTTGTTGAAAATAAATAATCAACTAATTCGAAATTAGTTTTAAGTTTTAAAGACTTTTTTTTTTTCAAAAATGAGTAAAGTAATGGATGGATAAATCGATGTGTTCTGTGCTTTCTGGTCAAAGCCAATAAAGCAGCTCATAATAGACACTGTTCAAGACCTTGGATTTGCTAGGGGGCTGCATGAGCTGTGGCAAAGTAATTGACTCTCTGGAATAAGTCAGCTTGTGCAGTGGCAATTATTCTCAGCATTCACTGTCTGATGAGACAGATTTCAACCATATTAGTGAGGAAGCAACAGCAGTGCTCCCCAGTCTGTCTGCCATTTGAATATGAGACTATTCATTTTTCACTTCAGTTGTTTCTTCAATATCCATGATCAACAGAAAATGTATCTTACCTTCAGCTGTCCATTCTTCACTGTCATCACTCCCCTCATGGAAATTGTTTATGTTAGAGAAAACTAGGTGTACTGTAATTTCTTCTTTGCTGCTATTTGCAGGTCTCAGGTCTCATTATTTGCTGTGTGGTCTGTATACAGTACATTAGTTCACAGTCAGTAGTTTATCTTTCTGAAACTGCATGTCTAATAACGGCAGGGATTTTACTTTCAATCAATCAGCGTACAGTATTGCATTTGTCGACCTATGTAGCAAATCAGTACATTAAGCCAGTGCATTTTGTCTGGGCCAGGTCTCTCTGATATTATCAGAGGTATTAAATGTTGGGACAGCACCTGGTGGTGTTTGTCCCCCCACAGAGGCAGCAGCTCTTGTTTCAGAGACTGTAGGATGCATGTGATGTGTGGTAGGCTCTTATCTTTCAGCCTTTTGGAAGAAAAGTTACTCATAGATTATTACCAAGGTGAATTGGATGATGAAATTCAACAATCAATATCATCTTAAAAACACAATAGTATGCTTATTGTTTGTAATCTTATTTTTTAAGCTTACTTCAGAATTTCCCCCATTGCAGTGTAAAATATCAAAATCCTTTTTAACCTGTAGTCAAGACATAATTTGCTCTAGGAAAGTAGAAAATGTGATTTGTGAAACGTGAAGAGATATTAGTTTTACCCTAAACAGGAAATGCTGCAATGCTGTTCACAGAATGAAATTCTCCTTTTAAGAGCGTTTTGAAAAGAAGGGCTTGCAAGATAGACAGATGGATAATGAAAATGCCAAATGTCTCAAAAGAAAAAGACACTGAACTGCCATACCACTCAGTTCAGTAATCATAACTATGATCACTAATCATACTAACTTATGACAGCAAATGGTTGATACATGTGAATCATACAACTGTGACCTGTGTGCGGTTTGTACAAACCAAAACAATTTTTCACTCATATTATCCTGGTGATTGGGCTAGGATCAAACTGTGTCAAACACAGTGAGACAGAGATTTTTCTGTATCTTATTCACTTTACACCTGCCCTCTGCCAGTTCAGTCTGAGACCCTGTCCTTAGTACATCTCAAATAACCTAGCGAGTCATGCTGCTACAATTCTAGAGCTTGAGGTGGTGGTGATTCTAGGAGCCCTCATTCCTGTCTTTTTTATTTTTGTATTAGGGCTGCACTGATAAACCAAGGAATCCACGCAAGATGTGTTGACACTCCTGACTCCTGTTGTACCTCTGAGATGGAGCTCTCTGTGCAGGGCTGCCTCTCAAATGCCTCTAAACTGTTCCTCAATGCCAGCAATGCCACTGTGAATGACTCCTACGACCAAGTTGCTGACCTCTTTGAAATCCTGGGCCCAAAACGATCTCCCTTCTTCCTTCCTGTTACAAGCATTTACCTTCTCATCTTTCTCATCGGCTTTTCTGGAAACATCCTGACATGCGCAGTGATCGCACGGCACAAGAAAATGCGAAACCCCACAAACCTGTACCTGGTGAGCCTGGCCATTTCGGACCTTCTGGTGCTCTTGTTTGGGATGCCCTTGGAGATTTACGATTTGTGGGAGAACTACCCCTTTCCCTTCGGTGAGGGTGGCTGCTACTTTAAGACTTTCCTTTTTGAGACGGTGTGCTTTGCCTCAATCCTCAATGTCACAGCTCTCAGTGTGGAGAGGTACATAGCTGTGCTGCACCCGCTCAAAACACGCTACCTGTCAACTAACCAGCACGCCAAGCGGGTCATCGCCATCGTGTGGCTGGTGTCAATGATCTGTGCCATCCCTAACACTTTGCTGCACGGCATCTTCTACCTGCCAGAGAGGATGGAGGAGTCAGCCATCTGCACTGTGCTAAAGCCCCTGTGGATCTACAACATGGTCATGCACATCACCACCGTGTGCTTCTATTTTGTCCCAATGATGGTGATCAGTGTGCTGTACCTTGTGATGGGTCTTCACTTGGGCAGAGAGAGGCGGCGCCATGGTGGAACCCTGAACTGCGGTGGCAACTTGCAGAGGAAGATCAATACGAATGGGCGGAGGAGGCAGGTCAACAAGATGCTTTGTGAGTTTTTATATTTTCTCTCTATTTGTTTTCTGAAAACATGTATTACTGTGATAGACTGAAAGCAGACCCCCACCCAACTAATCTGTGTCATCAATGCTGAGACATGATCTCAAAGACAAAACACGAAGACAACACAGAACAAAGAACGGCTGCCAATTCTTTGTTATGGGTCATTTGTATTCTGCAGGGTATCCTTTTGTCTCACGTCTTCTAAGCTTTTGTTACTAGATGAGAATTCACAGACTTTTCTTTCTCATCTGTCAATTCTGTATGAGGACTCAAAATCTAGACAGGCCGATCAATCTTTTAAAGAATTCTTCCACCACATGTAACAAAACAATAGTGAGCCATTTTAGAGGCCCTGAGCCCCTGGATTCTTCTACTTCTCAGGACAAGCAGAATTCCACAGTAGCTCAATATTGTCTGGCCAAGTTGAGGAATCACTGTGTGTGCCATGTATTTCTACGGTCAATTAAAATTTACCATTACACAAAAAATATTCTGGCTTCGTATTGCACTGGAGACTCTGTCATTTAATCAACTCTAAAACCCACCAAGTCCTGAATAGACTGGTTTTGCCTTTGCTGAGGCCTGAAAATGTAATATATCATTAACAATAAATATTTGAAGATCTGTTGAATAGATTTCAACAGATCTCCCTTGTGATGAATTATGATGCCATAACTTTTAGACTTTTCAACTCCACTCATACCCCCTTAAGGCTTATATTTTATTTTGAAGCACTGCATCTACTGATCATTAGTTTGTTAGTGCAACTGTAGCTCTCAATTAAAGTCTTTAGTCCAGTCATTAATCCAGTCAGCAGAAAAAGAGACCAAATTTACTTCTCAGGTCTCAAAAACTGTAGTTACTTAGTGTGGCTACTTGAGCAAGACTCTAACAGTTGGTCAGTTATAATTAATATTAAGGCACCAATGATAATAATTTGGTTCATAGCCTGGTACTAATAGCTAAGGTAACAATTTAATTCAATTACAATGGTACAGAGAAAGAATATGGATGATGCCAGAGTCTACATCCAGTGTTTCCCTGAGACGAACAATCAATTAAGTACTTTCGTTATACAAAACAATGACACAATCCATCTTACTATACCTCTCTTCCTATGTCAATGTTGTCTCATTAAATATCACTTTACCTTCAACGGGGGGTCAGTCAGTGCCAATTTATGTCGCCCAGCGCAGGCTCAAAACAAACAGATGGGTTTTTCTAGCTCTAGTTTCCAAAAGTAAGGTTGGAATAACCGTCCGTTGTTTTTATACAGCTGCTGCATAAAAAGAAATACATCAGTCAGCATGCATGCCACATATACTGCATCAAATGAGGATGATGAGATGAGAATAAATGTTTTTGATGCTTCTGTCTAGAAGTGTAAGGAGCTAAACATGTAAAACTGTGGGGAAAACAGAGGAACTGGGTGTCAAACATTTGCAGTTATCACACTCATAAATATCTTGACACTGTGTCACTACCACCAGCCTTCCAGGAAGTTTGTCTCTTAGCTTTATGTCCACCACTGTAAACAGACTGTCAGCCTGCATCTGCGCTGTACTGGGAGCAATTATGCACAGACCATTAAGAGAAGAATGAAAAAGTTTCTTGAGATGTTGCACAACATCTGCTGTCCTGTCCTAAAATATATGAAAAATAATTCAATTAACATCAGATCCTGCTGCTTGAGACCTTATACATTGCTCTTTATACTTTGTGTCCAGTTTTGTTTCAAATCAGATTGCATTTTTATTTATTCATTTGCAATATTGAGGCTTGTGGGTTCCACATTGTCACTCTTAATTCAGAAACGATTTGAACAAACTATTAATTAATTATTATGAGTGCAGTATTATGCAGTGATTTGAGCCCATGGTTCAAAGACATGTGTCGATTGAAAGTGCTGAATCCCTTGTTGGATTTAAATGAAAAAAGGTGCTCTCAGTTTTGGTTCCTCTGTGACACAGAAAAACATCAGCTCCTCACATCTGACAAATAAGATACAGAAATAGTCTGGCATTCAGTATTTGCTCGAAAAACAATTATACCATAAAGAAAATCTTGGGGTTTGCAACCAGAATAACTCATTGTTTGTCACAGCGCAGCGTTATTGTAAAGTGTGCCAACATTAGTTCATTATTTGACATACATTTCACATTTCAGGGCCTGGGTGAGCAGCAAATTAATAATTGTAATTGTTATATAGTTGTCTCATAACAGTTTTTTCTTTAAAAATATAAAACTCAACATAACTAAGGTGAGGGTCTTAGTTGTCTTTTGAAAAGTGTACTCTAAATGACAAACCTGCCACAAGCCTTTTTAAACAGCTTTACTCTTTCTGGCCTGATCCTCTAGCGATTGTTGTAGCTGTGTTCGGAGTCTGCTGGGCGCCCTTTCACATCGAGCGGCTCCTGTGGAGTTCCATCAGCCAGTGGACCGATTTGATGCACAACATTTATCAGTATGTCCACATCCTGTCGGGCGTCCTCTTCTACCTCAGCTCAGCAGTCAACCCTATCATCTACAGCCTGCTGTCAACACGGTTCAGGGAGTGTTTCCGAGAACTGATGTGCTCCCAGGCGGAGGATAACAGCTCTGTCAGGGACTCGCCGGCATTCCCTAAGATTTTACTGGATCCCTGTGTGTCAAGCTCCAGAGCTCAGGCTGAGGGTAAGGACTCCAATGCTTTCATCCCTTTGCTGTCTCCTAGCATATCCCCGAGTATGGACAAGGCAATCCCCACATGTGCTTGCAAAGAGACAAGTTGCAACACCTCTGTATTTTGAGATTTGATATTGAAACAAGGAAATAGTTTGATGGAAATATGCTGATTTGCCTTCTTTATGAGATTTAAATCTGAGTTTTATCTATTGAATATTAAGTAACTACCAGGAGGATAGGTTAGTCATACTGTATGGACCAGCCATGGGAGGAATAAATTACTGTGGAACTGAATGGTGGTAACAAAAGTTGAGCAGTTTGGTTCAGCTTGTTTCATTTCAAATCAGAGCAGCTATTTGGTTTCTCCATTTTAAACAATTGTGGATAATATTTGATGTGCTTCGTCATAGGGTTTTCTGCTAGGGTACATACTGTGACTCATAGTCACTTTGTCATCACAACTTGGTTGTGCAATTTTCAAACCGTTTTTCTCAATGGTCTTTTGTCTATATATTTCAAACTAAGTTTGTCTTATTGTTGTAATGTTGAACCACATGCAGAAAAGAAATAACAAATAAGAAAAATGTTTGTCTGGAGCTCACAGGTAACCGAACATGAAAAGAAGGACAGAGACAGACATAGATAGATAGATAGATAGATAGATAGATAGATAGATAGATAGATAGATAGATAGATAGATAGATTGATAGATTGATAGATTGATAGAGATACAGAGAGAGAGAGACAGAAAGAAGAGACAGAGAGAGGGAGAGAGAGAGGGAAATGTACTGACATCTGAATGGAGAAGAGAAAAAAAGTGAGGAGCCAGCCTGGCTTTGACAGTGATGAGCAGTAAAGGAGTTACTCCCCTTTACATATAAATCGTATGCACGTTTGAAGGATAATGTATCAGAATAATGCAAACATTTTTTAATGTATCCAAAATGTTGAATTGCTACTTTAAACTTACATGTTAAGTGTGTACTTGAAAATGTATTTTGATTGTAAATTTCAACGTGGATATTGTTCAACAGTGCCTGCATACGCCACCCACTGTCTTACTCTGTAACTGCGCTATGCCTTAGATGGGAATCTTGAGAGAACAAAGGACAATCGAACCTCACTTGAATGTTGGACAACGGTTTTCTCTGTGTTGCTGAGCAGCAAAAAAATTTCTCTGTATTGCAGTGATACTTATGAACAGAGAATGCTACGCTTTACAGTGAGGTTTGCTGTAACTTGTTTTGCATGGCCCACAATCATGTACACGAGTATAAGTAAGCTCCTACTCACCATGGCTGCAAAGTTGACACCTGTTTATGGCTATTGTGCATTGCTGAAATAACAAATAAATGTTGATGCTGTGTAGAATTGGTATTATTGCCTTTTCCAATTTTGATGTCTGCCTGCTTACATTTGATGTGTTGTTACATTAATGATTGGAATATGAGGGCAGGATAATGCTGGATTGTTTTATTCACAACGATTATGATTGCATTGTGTGATTGCTGCCTGTCTGAAGGCTTCTTAAGCCTTAACTGACTTCTTACCCTAAATAACAAGACTGCAAATGAAGAGAATGCAAAATAAAATTTCTATTGGCACAGTTTTGGAGGGAAAATTTACTTACAACACTGCATGAATTTAAATGATTTTTCCCCTTTGCTCAGAATGAGTGTCAATCTGTAAACTGTGACTATGGTGCATTACAAAGCCTGTTTCAATCATCCACAGCTGGATGAATTTGATACATTGAACTTTTTTATGCAGCATTGTATTCACATCCCTTCATTATCACCTCAATAATAAGCAACACATTTAATTTCCATCACATCACCAGACAGGCAATATCATATGAAAGATAGAACATCAACCTTTAGAGTGTTTTTTTTTGTCCCCAGCAGTGTATTTTTCTTACTAGTGATAGAGGTCCAAGCCCATACATAGACAACCAACAGAATTTCTGTTCTCTATCGTCTCTTATTGGGGAACCCAAATATTTGACACCCTTGCCACATAAAAGTCTATGACACCTGTGTATTTTAGTGATAACAATGTCCTTATTCTTCCTGGCACAGAATCAGATTTCAAATGTTTCATGAAGAAAACAAATCATTATTCCCCTCAGCAGTGTAGGGGAAATTTGGCCATACAATCGAAAATCATTAAATGTAATTCAGTTTGCATGTAATTGCACAAACAAAAGGGATGTGCTGTGAGCCAGTGCTGTGCACTTGTCACAAGGACAGGATGCTAAGACAGTGGAGGAGTGGTTTAAACGCAAGTGGGAAAATTACGAGCACCATATCACCACAATCTGGGTGTTCAGTCAGGAGGCATGATGAAGGACCAGCAAGAGGAGCGCAGTGACATCATTCAGCAGAGAAATACATTTTCTGTGCAAGACATTGTACATATTGCTATCCCCCTCAGTATATCAAGAGCACAGTTCACCCTTTGACATCTCAGTTGACCCCAACTTGATTTGGTCTTTCTGTGCACATATCCGTTAAATATCGCAAGGACAGAACATTTGTTCTTGGATCTTGATCTTGATCTTGGATTTTTGCAGTTCAACTCGAGAAGGTCGGCCTGCGTGATATTCTTACCACATTATAAGTGTTCAGCCCTGGTGCATCAAAACCAGGGGACAAACCACGCTTGTCAAATGTGTAAAAGTTAAACAACTGCCCGTCTTGTGCTTCCAGTGACACTGACGCTGTGCCGACTTGCAAAACACAAGGATATTCCTTCTCAAAAACTACCCTGAAGACACGGTCAACCAGGTAGTTGAGCTTTATTGTCCTATACTTCTCTGGAATCAGCTCCTCAATCTGAGGCCCAAACTGTTGCATGACCAGAACACCACTGGATCCAACTTTGATCTCATAGAAGGTGATGTTGCTGTATGTGAAGAAGCCGACATAAGGTTCTGGGTTTGGTGGAGGATGAAGGATCTTCTTAGCTTCCCTGAAGGCTTTCTCTATGGCAGGGATGATGTGGCTGTAGGCCCTGGTGACCACATCCTGGCTCTGGGAGCGGCTGCCGGCCATCAAAACCACCAGCCCGAGCTTCAGCCTGGGAACCAGGGAAAAGGTGGCAGAGTATCCATCCAGATCGCCATCTTTTCGCACTACCTCGTAGCCCATCTGCTCATTCACCTCCCATGGTGTCCCAGTGCGGTTGGCAAAGTAGTCCTTATCGCACCTGAAGAGCGGGGTCAGCATTATCTTTAGGGAGTCTGGCTCTAGCAGCTTGCGGTGGTAAGCGCCCAGCAGCATCATGGCGAGCTTGGCCAAGTCTGCGGCGGTGGAGAACATCTGACCCGAGGGCCGGTACCAACCCAGGTCGTAAAGTGGGGCGGGTTTCCCATTGGAGTACACTCCCACAGCCATCTGGGCCTGGAGCCCTGGGGTGATGTCAAAACCGGTGTCCTCCATGCCCAAACGGTCCAAGATGTTGTCTGTGATCCAGCGCTGGTAGTCAACGGAGGCCACTCGCTCAGCCATCACGTGAGCCAGCAGTGAGAAGGCCAGGTTGCTGTAGTGACACCTGAAAGGAGGCATGTTATATTAATCTGGTTGCTTAAGGCAATAGATTGTGGACTGAATATAAAGCTAGATCAGAAAGGTTTGGTTTAGCATTATCAATGAAAATAGGGTAACACCAAGCCTGCCTCTTAATGTACCTGCTTAATGAGTCACTAATTAACATAATATCTTTTTTTTTATCTCCGCAAGAACATTTAGTGAAAAACAGATTGCATTGTATGTTTCAGACTATTTTTTAACCACAGCAAGCAATCTAGGACTGCACATGAATTTAACTTTTACGCCATATGGCAACATTTCACTTGGGCCTAAACATCAAATGAAATAAATGAAATAAAAAGAGAAAAAAAAGAAAGAGTCCTTTAGGAGCTGTAGCTCATTAAGTTGCTGAACCACATCAGAGCTCAGTGCCAACAGGGCTCTCCCTGCAGGTTTACTAAGTGGCATTGACTTGAGATGCAGTCCGACAAAGTGATCCTGTTGAGTCTAATGATATTTGTACAAATGTGACTTGATATTTAATTGTAAAAGTAAAAATTATTTTTACACAAGTGAGATGTGTGATCTGTGATCTCATTAATGGATTTCACTGTGATGTAATTCATATCACAGTTGTAAACCCCGGGATGCAGTCTTTTACGAAACCATGCCAAAGAATACAAATCAACAATACAATAAACAATAAGCAATTTAATTCATTTAATAGAGAATCAACAAATTAACACATTCGTTTATTTTTATGCAGTTAACTTCTAGTTTCTAATTTGCAAAGTAAATTTAGACATGAATAACTCCATCAGTTTAGCACAACAAGTCTTACTTTGTGCCCGGGTCTGCAACCAGGACGTCATCTTGAAGCAGATTTATTGCAGATTGTGTTTTCCCTTTCCAAAGTAGATTTGTGGCCCGTAGCCTCCTGGGTAGGCCTGAATCAACCCACAACAAAAGAGTATTACGTAGATGAAAAGAAAAATAAAATCACCAAAGTTAGTCCAAGAATCAAGAATCAGGATTATATTTCAGGATTGTATGTACAAGAGGTGTTTACTTTGATTGTTTCAAATTCAGAGATTTGATCCTGATTATTATGTTCTATTATGTTCTGCTTTGAAACATTCATGATCTACAGAGACGGGGAACAATATTTAAAGATTTAGGATTGTTCCTGCCTCAGGCATTTCTCTTCTTAATATTAATTCATTACACGGGACGAGGTTTTTAATAATTGAAAGATGTCTTCAAATAAACAGGTGCATATCAAGCAGTTACTGTGCTGTCAGTGACTGCCTGATGTGCCTGATGTGCTCTCTCAAATAATGCTTGGTTTCACATTTCATATTTCTGCAAGCCATTGAATCCAAACTCTCAGCCACAGGGATTCATTTCTTCTTTCCAATTTGCACTAACTATGCGATAGCTCATGTCAGCTAACTATGTCTTCTATTTCTCAGCTGCAGTTTATCTTTTCAATTAATGAACTAGATTGTTTGGTTTTACATCTGGTTAGAGATTGTGATTTGTCAGTGCTGTCAGTGCTGCTTTCCGCAGGTTACACAAACATGATTTTTTTCCCCATTTGTTTGTTTATTTAGCTGTTTCAATCCATAACTTTGTCTTTTTTTGTAGCTGAGTAATCCACAACTGGAAAGGCTATCTTATCACAACAAACAGACAAACAAACAAACAAGAGATACGTAAATAGAAATAATTAGACACATTTAGAGTAATGTGAGCGTAATGGAAATCAAGAAAGTAAACTCATCATAAAACTGGCCCCAACTATGATACTATATAAACTATGATAATTTACTGGATACAGCAATATGGAAAACCAACACAGCAAACATTAACAAAGTTCAATTCAAAAGAAATTTCCTTAGATTCCTTTTTGTGACAAAAGTTCAAGGCCTCAGGATTTTCAAATTAATAAAACGTAATTCCTAATCTAGATGAAGATTAGTTTTGTTGCAACCTTCATCTTGACGTGTCAGATAAAGCTTTAGATTTCAGATAAATTCACCATAGTTCTTCTACTTTAACATTTTCTTGAACGTTCCACTGTGTGGCATTTAAGGGTATCACAGGTGCAAATAATTACCCCCCAAATAAGAATTGGGCTTTGGCTCTTGTCCATGGAGTCATGTCAGACAGAGACCGCACAAACCGATTACAGACTCTAGAGTGAGCTACGGTACAGAGGGCTGAGGCAAGGTTTAAATTGGCTGCTGTCTCCTCCCTGGACAATGCAAATCCCTAATCCCCAGTTCACCCTAGACCTGTGGGTGTAGATGTGTCTGAAAGCCTTAAAAGGTGTCACCACACTTGGCTTCAACGGATCCAATTCAATTTAAAGTCACTTTGCATAATCTGCTGTGCATACCTGAGAGTTGGCTAGCCATCCTGCGCAATGTGACTGAGGAAGAGCGGATCTGAACCTCCCCGCTGTCCAGGAATATCAGGCCGTCTGTCACATATTTTAGCTCTGAGTCTCGTGACTTCCCCAGAGGGTTTTTGATGGTGAAGTTCTCCACATATTTTTCTAAGGGGTCATCCAGTGAGCTTATCTTTCCATCCTCCCACAGTCTGTAGAGCATCAATGTGGGGAAGATTTTGGATAGGCTGGCAATTCTGAGGGATAGAAAACAGAGTGATGCCATTTAATCAAGGAACAATGATCATGATTTTTTAACATTGATCAATAAATACAACCAGAAAGTTGTTTATTTCTCTGTCTTCATGGTTTTATCATGACCATAGCTGCACATTCACTGTGAGTGCTGCTCTCTTTCGTCAATCACTCTCTAACTCACTTGATAAGTGTGTTTCTCTTGCTGAGAGACAGAGCCCATTACAAAGAAGACAGATGCTACACAGCACACCTTTAGATAGCGGTTTAAAAACTGGCATCCTCCAATTCCAAACTTGGATCTTCTAAGCTGGCCAACATAACTGGGACTCATTAAAGTTCTTGATATGATTTTCTGCATGCTTTTGTGCTTGGCTGGTCACTAATTTTGCTAAGCACACAATGTCTCCTAAGAGTTTCTCACCTAAGCAAAACAAGAGGCAGCATGCGAACACGGCTGTCGCTTTTGGCTTTGTGACAAGAGAGATGTTGGCACTCATCAAACACAGAAGTATAAATGATGCCAAGTTTCACCTCTGAAACTGTTGGACCTCATTTCAGTATATCTCAACCTTCACTCCATTCATTTTTCAATAGTTGATTGATACTATATGTTTTACTTTAACTCTGGAGTTGCACTGGTTTTGTGGACACAGAGAGGATTAGGCATGTGTTATTTCTTTTTAGTCATTAAATAATTTATTATGTGAAGGGCTTAAATTCAATCAGATCCAAACAGTCAGCTCTGTATGACTTCAGCTGCAGACACCAGCAGCTTTCACATAGCATTCCACTTTCCCTGGAGACCTGTGCTTCGCAGCTACTGTTCAAGGCATTGCCAGACACCAATTCTGCATCAGAGTCTGCAGCAACAGCACAGATATGCCCTCGTTGAATAATATTTATTTAAAGTTAAAGTGCCCTCTACAGTGGGTTGAACACCTGAGACAAATGCATTAGCAGTCATGAACACTGTGGTTGGACTGACAGTGTTGAGATTATCACAAGAACAGAATTTGTGATCATCAGGTTTGTGTCTCGTTTTGAGGGCGCCACGGTCAGATGGAAACCTTAGTCTTTTTTGTGCCCTTCAGTGGAGTTTACACTTAAACTCAATCCAGTATTGGTATCTTGTTTGCTGCCCTGGTGATTGGAGGGAAATGGAAACAGTGTGTCACCACAACACAAGAAAAAAAAAAACAAGCGTCTTGCCAGTGACTGCTCTCATAAAATAGGCTAAGGCTTAAAATAGCAGGAGGTTTTATCAACTGGGCCATCGTGACAATGGTGGTGTGCGCTCACCTGTAAATTGTGTACTCATTGGGGGGTCCAGAAAGCGGGTCAGTGCCATTTCTTTTCCCAAAGTTGCCGGTCCACAGGACAGTGTCATTCAATATCACAATAGCTGAGAGGGAGGGAAGGCTGACAGGGCTGATGCTCTGCCGAAGCAAAACGTCCACCTTGAAGAAAGAGAAAAAGTGAAAACTCAATGTGATTCAAGATCAGCTCGACTGAGAAGAAGGTTTTCTCTTCATAGTTGAATTTCTCACAAATGTACAAACTAAGGTTTTAAGTTACATTGATCAGATTTTACTCAGAATGATATGAATAACCCAAACACTTTTTCAATTGTGGCTTGGTCACAGTCATAGTCACTGTTCATGTTTTTCTCCCTGACATTTCTCAAAGGTTACAGCGACAGTGGGAAGCAATTGCATTGAAAGTGCGTCTTGTACATCTTCAGACACGACAACATTGTTATCATGCAGAAAACACTGAATAGAAATATTTGGTCAAGTATTTCATTTTGAGAGGAAGTTTGAGAAACATTTTTGGAGAACATCATTTATGTGATAGCTGAAAAGAAACAGTGTTCCCTTTAAAATTCTTTTAAACACGATTTAATGTAAGTGATTTTTCTGCAGTTCACCGTCAGGTGCAGGGGAGATGTAAGGCAGTGGATAATGGCAGATGGCAGCGGCCGCTACCTCTCTAATTGATTGTATTCTCTTCCTATGAAGTAGTATATCAGACTTTGAGCTGAAACACACTGACACACACACACACACACACACACACAGATACAGAGAGAGAGAGAGAGAGAGAGACAGAGGAGATAGATAGATAGATAGATAGATAGATAGATAGATAGATAGATAGATAGATAGATAGATAGATAGATAGATAGATAGATAGATAGATAGATAGATAGATAGATAGATAGATAGATAGATAGATAGATAGATAGATAGATAGATAGATAGATAGATAGATAGATAGATAGATAGATAGATAGATAGATAGGAGCTGACCAGCATGTTATATATGGAAAGCACTAATGCCACTGCTCAGATGTGTATTTAACCCCTGGCTAGGTGTATTTAACCCAGGTATTTAACCTCTGTTGAGCTGTCGACATAGACATTGTGAGCTCTAGGCTGTTCATTAGATGTTGTTAGAGTGACTTGAAGCCTGTGGTGAAACACTGTTGATTTTAAGTTCTCACTGAGGCTGAAAAACACACAAAGGTCAACCAAGCAGCCAGTTATAAATCAGAAAGGGGCAAAACTTCTTTAAGTATCTACAAAGAAATTTATGTGATACACCTTAAAGATCTTTTTGGATAACAATGACCTGGATGAATGTGAATCTCCACAGAAAATAATTCTGTTTGTCTTTCGATTTACTTTATTAGATTTGCTAGTATTTAGCCATTTAGCTTCTTATTAAACACTGATATTGTAGGCTTGGCACTGTACATTTACTGAATAAATAATGTCATAATGTAGACTTAATCAAAATAATTCAATGAAAATGTTTGGGACTGTATTTGCAGAATTGCTGTCCTTTGCCTTTATTTTTTATTCTGGAAAGAATCCATCAGGCAGATGATACCAGTGCACTGGGTTACTGGTATTCTGCAGTGAAGCTAAGCTCAGACATGTTGCTAATGGACAGCTGGCATGTCCACAGTGGTACAGCTGAGATTTACACACAATTTGTTTTGACAGCTCAAAAATACTCTCATAATATTTTACTGTGGCCAGGCAATAGTCCCTCACTAACTGCAAAATGAAACCCCTCAGCAATTACTTTGATGTCCTACTATGTCAAAGATGTTCCTTTAATGAGCATGGTCTGTGAATCATGTTCCATTTGGAGAAATCATTGCCGTCTGCTTGTTAAATTAAGGTAAAACAAAATTATTCTTTAAAATTAGCTGAAGAAAAATTCATTTCCAAGCTGCCCACAAGGCAGATATTAGCAAAGACAACCTTTCACAGTAATGAATATCAAATGTTCATGCACTTGATTTTCTTTTTCAATTTAGCTCTAAGTGCTTGGTAGCACAGATGAAAGACGATGAGGCTTCTTTTTTCAGTGAGAGGCAAGCTGAAATTTAACTGTCAAACTTCTACTCAACTTTTAATTGACAGGACAAATTTTCAGGATGATTTTCATATCTTGTTCCACCACATACAGTAATGTCCTCATTACAAATGTGGACCCTCTAACTCCTTATTCCCAGATTGCCTCGTGGGTGCCAGTGTATTTCATTGTGTACGGTCAGCAGAGTGGACATGCTGGTTCTGCCTACAGATACACAACCTTTTTCTGGAGCAGACACTCCCTTTCCCATCTCTCTTTAATCTCCTTCTGTCGACTGCCATGGCATTTGGTGTGACGGATTACTGTTCTTGACTTGTAAATTTCCTCGGACTTGAGTGGACATGATAGCAGCACAACCACAGACTCAAATCTGTGCATGATGAACAGCAGCCCTCACCTTTTCCAGGGCCTCTTTTAGACTAGGGATGGGATGCTCCAGAGGGAGGGGCTCAGGGAAACGGGGACACATCCTTTCTGATTTGGCATTACGACCCATCGCCTCATCTGTGAGGTGGATGGGAAATGACAAGAAAGAAAGAAAAGAGAGAATGAGCTCTGGAATCACAGGGAACCATGGTATTTCATAGACAAATGTATCAACGACACAAAAGACCATATAATTGGCTGGCTTGGGGATTCATTAACTCCATCTGCTTCCTGATGAACCCTGCTGATATAAGTGGGTTCAGTTTGACAAGACATATGATAAGTAAGTCTCTGATCAAAAGAGGTGCAGTCCTGTCACACTGGGAACTCGAGATTTCAATATGTGTCATTGAAGCTTAAGACCAAAGCTTGGCTTTTCATTCAAAAGAAGTGCTATACAGCAAAAAATTAGGTTTTGGGATAACAAAAAGACACAATAATGCACAATGGGAAATGAATCAGAGCCTGGAAAGCTATGCTGCTCACATTACTGATGTCACCTTACATTGCCCTGCAAACATGAGGAGATAAACCTGATGTTGGAGAGGCATGTTGGTTTGTTTTTACACTGAAGAGTCTGATGAGATTTAACAATGAACTACTGAACTACAACTTTATGATCCAGAGCAACATTTCTACATGTGTTTCTACAGGTGTGATTTTGTGTCATATTTGTGCTCTTCTAATAAAATACTGCAATGTTCTTGCCATATATCTCACTCACAAATATTGCAGTTTGCTCTTTGATTTCTACACTCAACCTGTATTGTCTTGTTTTGTAAATTCTCAACTTTCTGTCAACCAATTGTTTATCCAAATTGCCAATGATATCTGCAATCTTGAACTTGCCGCTCGCATGTACGCCCACTCTGAGAATGTTCAACTGTGGACACTACCACTTTATCTCACAATTAAAAGATAAAAACTGAGGAACTAACAGATGGTTTTATCTCTTAATTACAAGATCTGTATCTCTTGAATATGAGAACGTAATCTGTTGATCATCAGTGTAGCAGTGAGAGGTTTTGGGTGGCCTCGACAGTCCACTCAGATAAGCAGGAAACACTGTAGACTATTCAGGGTCAGCTGCAATGATCAAAGAAGATACTATAATAAATAGATGATGCACAGAAACTTTTTTTTCAAGCAAAAATTATACAAAAATTGAACTGTGTACATTATGTTGTGTCCAGTGAGGCGACATGAATGATGACAAATACCACCTTCTCAGCTATAAATATGAGGGCAATTCATCTAAGATTTAGATTAAGACACATTTTCAAGATATTTAAAATATTTTAAGATATACAGAATATTAAGGTACATTAAGGTACATATCTCACACTCACACAAATGTATATAGTCAAACAGCCTATAAAGAAATGCAATTATCTTGTAAGGCTCTTTCACGTCTGTCAGCAACAACATTTCTTACCTGGTTGAAGTTTTGGCAGCTGATATTGCCAAAGGAAGCATCCTGTCATCACCAGTGACAACACGATGAAGAACACCAGACCAAGCTGGGTCCATTTCACCTTCATCCTGCCTGCCTTTGTGAGTCCAAATTTAACAGTGGTGGCAGGAGCAGGCACAGCAGGAGATGGCTTTAATATAAGCACACAGCACACAGGAGGTCAGCAATGAGTGTATACGATGGTTAGTATACACACCTCTCTGTTAGAAGGCTCTGGTTGGATGTTCTTCTCCATGTTATCTGCAGAGGTTTGTGGAAGAAGGAGGCAGAAATCCCTGCCAACTAGTTCTCTGTAAAAGGGATCCATGTTGCACTTAACGGTACTCACCACCTGATGCTTCACAGGCCGGGGCAGGATGGACAGGATTACCCGTGACACAGAAATCTTCTTATCACTCAATCAACATCCTAAACAGTCACTCAGAGTTGGTTCTATTATGTAAGTGATTCCTGCTCCCCAAAGGCAGAGACTGGTGCTCCATGAAGGTTTTTCTGAGCAGGAGAAGGGCACAGACGTGGACTCCCATCTCTGATTTCTCACTGACTGTGCTGTAATCCCAGCCCATCGGCACTCCATCCCTCACAATTCAATTTCCTCTACTGCAGCCACAGGCTGTTGACATCATAATCCTCAGATTTATTCCACCAAAGCGGCCGGGGAAGTCCTAATCCCTAATCCCCATGAATCAATTCACTTCAGTCCTGCATTGCCTCGCAGAGCCCACCACCGAGCTGAGCGTGAGCTGACAAAGATGGCACCCGCTCAGCCAACACAACAAGAAAAAGCAAGGTGATACAGAATGCCACTTTGCTGGAGCAGCAGCCAAAAAATACAATGCTCTGGGATGTTGGAAAGAACAAGTCATTGGTTATTTGGTCTACATGGTTAACCGTCTAATCACTGTCAGTTTTATGAAACTTAAGATTTATTGTGAAACTCTAAAATTTAGAATGACAAGAGTTGTTAAAAAAACTTTGTATCTTTTTATAAGGCAAATAAAGGCTCGTAAAAAGGAAGAAATTCAACATAAAAATGATTTTGTTAATACCGAGATCTGTGATCTGAATGTGACTCACCTACAATACTGCTACCTAATGTAATTTAAAAGAATAAAGTCAACAATCTTCTTGTGAATTATATGCCCCTCTAGCTTTGATACTCACGAGCAATCATGTTATCTCCTCATTTGACTGTGGTCAGGAGTGGAGGGTGATATGATGGATAGTATAACATGGCAGAGATGGAAGGGATTTGCTGGTCTTCATCCTTTTAATTTCTGGTCAGTCATTCCAGTCAATAGTTAAATCAGACACATCTTATGACATATCACAAATAATATGTTCAGAGTAGTATTTTTAGAATGGTCTTCTACATTTGCTCTCTGGTGTAAATCATCACTGTGGAAAAAATAAAAATAAATAAAAGTGTGCTAAATGCACACATTTCTCTCAACATATCACCATTAATATTGCAAAATATAAACTCTGCATAGAGTACTGTATAAAACCAACCAACAAATCAACCACTGAAGATAAAATGTGTCCAGTGAGGTTCCAAGCATCACACCTGGTTATTTAGGATTATTCACGATTATGGCGACCTGGCAAAAATTCTCCTTTTCAACTCATTTAGAGTAAAATATTCACATCTGTAAATTTCAGCATTTGTCACTGATTTTACCTGTAGGTCTGTTTTCATCGTATTTAAAATTGTATGGGAATGGGAGCCATTGATAGCCAAGATAACATGCTTCTGAAAAGCCAGAGATGGGGAATGAAAATGGTTTAAAAATCCCAAAATGTACACTGGAGGTTTTCAAATCACACATGTAGGTGGGAGTAACATGTCTGTCTTAGCAGATACTGTATAAGTCTAAACTCATATTCAAGAGGGAGAGAGTAAAGCAACAACAGGAGCATATATATATATATATATATATATATATATATATATATATGTATATATATATATTCATTTATTTAGAATTATAAAAGGTTTTTTGTGTTTCCTGTAAAATAAATGTTTTGCGACATAACAGCCGGCAGTGATATAAAATATGCCATATAAACCTTTGCAATTAATACAATTTCTTTACATCAGTGAGAACATCCAGTGACCGTGATTTCTTCACCCGCCTTAATCACAAGATATTAACGCTGTGTCCACAGCTCATGGATATAGTTTGATGATTATAGGTATGATGATGTGATGCGGGGAAGTGTCAAAGCATGCTGTGGCTGATCCTGGTTGCATAACCTGAGATTGCCAGAGAGCACAACAGCTGGCCCATCTTAACAGAGGCAGGACACACAGCACTTACACACACACACACACACACACACACACACACACACACACACACGCACACACACACACACACACACACACACTCGTGCACACAAATTATATGTTTATGCTGTACTACACAAAATTTCCAGAAAATTATTTTCTGTATATGTGCTGTTCTGTCTTCCTTAGTGTTTCTGTGTGTGCACAATGTGTACAGACATGAATTGGCACAGCCTATGTGTGTGTATGGAGGCTGCATTTACCTGTACTTGAACCCCATCCACTGAAGCCTCTCTGAGGACTTTACTCCCCACCTTGCCCATGGTTTCACTTGCACCAGCTGTTTCATGAAAACAAAATCCAGCAGTTAGGCCTCCTGCACATGAATGTCATCAAGGCATAGCTAGAAGCTGTAATTTCAGCAATGGTTATTCCTGCAACAAGTGTTTATATGATCAAAGCTAATCTTTCTCCATTTCATCTCTGTGATTTTGAAATAAAAACAATCTCATCGCACTACACACTAAAGTCTTAACACATCTGATGTTAAATTATTCTCCTCTTCATCAACACCTTCCTCGACTTGGGGCTCCTCGACACTGTGTAGCTAGGTGCCAGAAAGAGACCAGAATAACACTGTGAGCTGAACTCTCGAGCTAGAGTAGTTTGCCAGTAAAGCACAGCTTATTAATTAATGAACTTAGCTTTTCCTGGGCTGTTTGCATTAAATATCTTTCTTTGTCCATGTGCCTCCATTCATATGACCATGCATGGCCTTGCAGGAGCTCATTGAGGACATTAAAAATAAAAGACCATAATGAAATGAACTCAGAAACATGATGAGACTATTTCTTAGACAAAAACAGGTTCAGCAAACAAACTGGGTAAAAACCACAGATCAGAGTCACTCTTTGGATTTCTTTTTCTGAATGTGAAGTTGTTCCATGGCCATATTTATCAATGCCTTGCAAAGTTAATGCCTTCTCTTCAAAGCTGGAGCAATATCTCTACCGAGCTACACAGGGACATTCACAGTTGGCATTAAGCTGCCCACACTGCCTTTCATAAACTCAAAGTGTCTGTCAGGACTGACGCAGAGGGAAAGCACAATGCAAAATGTGTGCTGCAAAATGTGATTTGCTACATAAGACCAGAATAAAAACCTTTTCTTTGAAAACATATTCTGATGAATATAGTGAATGTGCTACAGGTCATTCATTTAGAGCCGGAAAGTGATAGCTTGAAAATTCAAGTCCAAAAATCAGAGTCTTATCATTTTTACAGACATTTGGTATTTTATGTCAAACTCTGATTTGTCAAGGATTCACTGAGTTTGTTCAAAAGCACAAAGAGTTTAACAGCAGTAAGTAACAAGGACTGCTACTCCCCACCTCATTCAGGGGTCACATCACCTTTGCAGCGAAATGTCTGGAATCTGCTGATGGACAAACATCTGTGACAGACATCTGCAACACAGCTCTGAAATGAAGCCCTGAAATGGCTGACATTCATACTTTGTATGATTCATGTGACTATTAATGACGAGTCAGGTCATCTCATCACACTAAGAGTAACACAGTGGATTATGCATGTTTACCTTTAATCCCACTACAAATCCTACTGTGTGCTGCCTGACATTTCTAGGCCTCCAAACCAATTAGAATTTCATCAAATATTCAGCAGCAAGCTAAGACCTGACCTGGCATTTGGATACTTATTCTGTATGCTAGAATTAGCCACTGCTGGCAGGACATGCACTGTCCCAGATCATCATATATGGTCACTTCCCTCAATGTAACTGTAGTCTGGATTAGATTCTCCTGATGAATATAGTATAAAAAGTGAGAAAAGCACATTTGTGAAGAAGATAGGTTGGTTGAATTGGTTTCAAGGTAAAGGGTCTTCATTTAGGAACTGATTTGTGGATGGGGGGAGTAGGTGGTGGGAGCAGCAGCAGGCACTGGCTTGCTTGGTTAATTCTACTGTAATCTGTTCCAGAGGGGAACATAAGATAAGGCCTGCCCACAGAGGATGCACATATGCACTGAAGATTTGCAGGAAGAGGAGAGCGTCTGCCATGCAGAGGTATTTCATGTTGAACGGTCTAAAATATTACAAAATTAGAATCCAGCAACCATCTGTCCTTGTGTGTCACACATGGTACTAAAGGATCCCTGTGTTTGTTGGTTGCTTACATAAACTGAAGTTAAGAGCAAAACTCATTGTGCATCTACTAACTTAAATCATTATTTTAGCTGAAACCAAGATCTTTCCTCAACCTGTGTCATTTTGGTGCCTAATTCTGAAACCTGTTGTGCTACAGACAAAGTGCATTAAAAAATTAAAATAAAAAGTGTCAACAGGCTGCATGCTTTTAACATCTCAAGTGTTATTCATTCGTAATTGGAAGTTACAGTAGTAGCTTGTAGCCGCAAGCACCAGCTTCTGATATGCATTACATCACAATCTTGTCATACATCATACTAACATTGACTGCAGACAGCCACTTTAAACAGTTCATCTAGTCTATCTATCAAGGCTCCACAGCATTGTGAAGCCTTCAGCATGAGGCAGGTCATGAGAACAAACCATTTGCTTTCACTGCTTGGACCAGCTTACATGTAGCCAGAAAGCACTACTCACAGGAAAGAGTGAATGTTGTTCTGTGCGGTGACTCTTTGAGTGTACAAATGCAATGCCATTCTCCAATGTTAAGTGAACAAAAAGAATCACTTCTATTTAATTGGTAATTAATATTAATTTAATCAGAGTGTTGAATGACATCAATGGCATCAATATTTTACATAATGATGACTAGACTCAAAGGACAATTCAAGTATTGCGATTCATATTGAGGATGAGATCTCAGCCTACATGTGATTAGGGTGAACCCACCAGCTGACAAGGCCTCATGTGTTGCAATTGAGGTTACTGTAGTTTGTTTTATATCTGTAACAGTCATGCTTTCTTAAAGTTTAGGCCTTGTTCCAGTCTTGTATTTTTGACTCTCCACAGACAGATCAAGAAGTTTTCCACAACAATGTGTATTCTCAATCTATTTCTCAGACAGGCACAGCTGCACAAACAGCTAGTTGTATCAGTCTATACAAGTTATACAAGTATACAAGTTCAGAGGTAACAGGGTTTGTAGACTACCAAACAAGGATGGAGCACGGACAAACATGATTATAGACATTATATGGACACAATCTCAGTTAGTGAGCGTATTTTAGTATTTTTTAGTTTGCATATGACTGAACCAAAGTTTTAATGCATACCTGTATGAAGTAAATAACATCAATGGACTTATCTATCAGTATGAATATGTTAAGAGATGTGATTCATTGATTTGTTTTACATCCATCCACTGTCACAATTCTTCCCCTAGTGATGTGATCTCAAAAGTAATGAATGGTGTCCTCTTTGTTTGCTTTTTAATAATTAGGCAAGTTAAAATTTTCATTTGACTTTCATGTTCATTAGCCTTAATGCACAGCTGCCAATTACATTGTCTGTGCAGTGTGTTAGCATGTAATCAGATGTGGACATGATTAGACCAGTATAAAGCATCTTTTCCTGACTCCAGCAGCTGATCTCATTAGGCCAGTGCCCCAAACAGCCTCCAAACAGTCTCCAAAATCTAAATATGTCACATATCAGAAACAAATATGTGGTTGTGCTATAGGATAAGAGTAAAAAACTTTATGATTAACATTCATTTAATAAATATGATTTCATGAGTCTCAACTTTGCCATCACTGTCTTATTGATACAACAGTTCAGTTATGAGAAAAAAAAAAGATTCCTGTCTGCTGAAAAACTGATGCGTCACATGTACAAAGAATGCAAGGCTGTGAGAAAAAAAGAAAAGAAAAAAAAACAGCTTACATAAGGCATAATGAACAAGTGTCTCTTTTCTAGGCCACAAAGCATCCTATATTGATTAATTCCTGGTGTACTTACCCCAGGTTCTGAATCTGGTGACTGTTTTTCCCTCTTCTTGATCAAGACACAAAAATATTCCGCTCTTGTTGCTGTCTGCGTTTGGGAGCTCTCTGCACCGTACTAACAGATGTTAGTATCATGGTTATGGCTAAATCCTGCTTGTATCAAACCCAGCATCCTGGATTAACTGCCCCAGCCAATGGCCACATCTGCCATGGCACAAAAATGGGTCCTGTGTGTGTGTGTGTGTGTGTGTGTGTGTGTGTGTGTGTGTGTGTATGTGTGTGTTTGTGTCTGCGTATGTGCGTGTATGTGCGTACGTACATGTGTGTAGGTGTGTTGTGTGTGTGTGTGTGTGTGTGTGTGTGTGTTTGAGAGCACGTGCGCGCGCGCGAGAGAGAGTTTGTGTCACAGGGTGAGTGTGCTCTACAAAACAAAAAAGCCAACTGGTGCCTCTTGCTGGGCTGAGAGTAATTTTTACTGACAGGCGAAGATTACACAGTCCATTAATGAGGTTACAGGGTTTTTGGAGCTCATCCTCTCTTCTCTAGAAAAGAACTACCAGATAGCTTAAAATAAAAACCTTTGAGGCTCAATCGTGTTGATAATTTCTGTATATACATTTATGTAGCTTATCCTCTGAGCTGCACGATGTTCTGGTGCCTTCACACATCCTGGTGCATACAGTCAAAAGTTATTTCTTTACCTCATGACGTCAGAATTTTTCCTGGAACAAACACAAAACTAGGAGAAAAAGATAGGAACTACCGACCAACTGAGACAAACCAGTTGTCTCCCCCCTCACTCTGTTTTGGATTTACCGACTGCGTCTGACCCATTTATCTGGAGTGCTCTCATTTTGTGTTGAATAGGAACATGGAAAAACTCTACTTGGAGGTCAGATGCATTTTAATTCAGACTGATGGACACAGATAAGGATTCACTGTGCCTCATTGCCCATAACAACAGTACAACAAAGGTGGATGACCAATAAACTGCACAGGTTGTCACATAAAGGAGCACCACACTATGAGTTATGTTGAAAGTGTCCTAATGTTTGTTATGAAATGGCTACTTAAATTAATAAAAAACAAATGAATGAAGAAATCAATTGATTAAATGCTCTTCACATTAAATGCTCCTCAATCCACAGGGTCTGTGGATTGAGGCAGATGACCCCAGTTCACACCCTGCAGCCAAAGGACAGGAAGGATATTCAGGAGTCAATTTTAATTCAGGAACTTCACAAGCTACATTGTGAATGATGTGTTCAGTCAACTGGTTAATGCATTCACTTCTTGTGACATACACCCTGTATAATTTACCTATAAGAGTGCAGAACTGCAAAGCAAACAAATTCTTCTGAGATGTCTGTCACTTGACAGTTTAGAAAGATAGATCTTAATCTTTTACCTGTCTAGCGACAAAACACATCTCTGACACAAACAGAGCTGTTCTCCTCACTGGGCCCAAACTCAGAAGTAATTCAGTTACGGTGTCTGCTCACAGCATTTCACAAGTATCAGGACCATTGGTGTCCAGCCTCTTATACCTAAGACTGAATTTGTGACAGTCACAGGGATGCCCTATGACCTCTAATTTAGAGGGGAAGAATTAGATATATTTTTGTCTTCTGCTAGTCATGTACCATCTAGCCAGCATGGGTCTAGCACTGGTAATTAGCACAAAGGGAGGAAAGCCAGTTTTTCACCTCTCCTCTAGGCTGCACTTGGCCCTCCTCACCTGGGTACTCAGGAACTGCCGAATTGCCAAGCCAGGCGATTGCTATTAGGGCCATATATGGTGAGGAGGAATATGACCAGTGTACTGTAGTAACGGTTAAGGGGGAGTTTTGAGGGATGTCGATGAAGGCAACTTTTTTGTTATTTTTGAAGACTTTGTATTCATATCTTCACTGTTATCTTATAGATGAAAGTTTAGGAGTGTTGATCATTGTAACAACTTAATTGATTTATTAATGGTATGTCCTTTTATAGGGTGAACCACTGCCTATATCAGCAGAATTTGGAGCTCTTCTGGGTAGACTGAGGTGTGGCTGGACTGCAGGCCACAGAGGAAACCTTTTTGCCAGAGGCCAAAACTTAGTGGAGAGTGCAAAGTTTGGTTGTTTGTTTGTTTTTGAGTTTGTTGACTAGGTTGTAGTTAAATGCATTTTTGTATTGTTTATTCTTTTCCTTTAGTTTTTTTCTTTTCTTTTACTACCTTCAGCTTGGCCAGGCTGATCTGCACTGTACATATGTAGCACTTTGCACCTTGCACTTTGGAAAGGGGAAATAAAACAAATTGGACAATTGGACAGTTCAGAGATCTCTTATCTTTTTTTTGCCTTCACCATCAGGCTCATCCTACAGTGACAATCTGCACAGGCTGCTCCCTGTTCTCAGCATGTATGTCTGCCTGCTTGTAGATCTGAGAGATCTGAGATGTAGGCCGACTTCCTTGTTGACTTAACACATATGCTCTTATTTTCCCCATCATTTTTCATATTCGAAACACATGGACTGAACATCAAGGACTGAATTTATATTATGTCACATTTTTAGAAAGACAGTTAAAATGTGCTATTTATTCACATGCGACTGTGGTGAATAAATGTATTTGCAGGAAACAAGCCATCCAGTTGTGATCTCCACTCCATTTAATCAATTCTGTGTTCATTAAATGCTACATATTATGTGTGTATCTACTCTTTCCATCTCTGATTTAACTGACATCAGTAATCCCCAGACTTTAATATTAACAGAATAATGCTTCTAGAAATGGAAAATCCAATGCATTGTTTTCCATCATATTGCAGTTGTTACACATGCCAACCCAGTCTCATATAAAAATGCCTATGTTGGTGCAAAAACATAAAGTGTTTTAAATAATGGCATTTGAATTGTGAGTTAAAGTACTTTTTGCATCCAAGCCACATGACTCTCAAGTTATTGGCCAGAAAGTGAAAAACATGTATTTCATTACATTTCTTAGCAAGAAACTTTTTTTTCAGAATATTTGCTCAGTGAATGTACATGATCACTCACTTGCTTCTTGTTGCAAAGGTTTTTCAGATCTTTCCACTGTTGCTAGTGTGGTTATGAGGACGTCCTCATGTCTTATGGATCAAACACTTGCCCCATATATTTGTTGTGTCTTGGATCTGTCTCCAGTGGACAATTATTTATTTTGAGAGGTTTTAATAGCCTTGTTGTAATTTGCTTAAAGACATTAATGCTTGTCATCGCCGTGTCATTGACATTATTGACACTGATGGCCTATTACCACTTTTCTTTTTGTTATGTGGTCAGTGTCATCCAACATAAAAGCACAGATAGGTCGCACAACTGCTTTGGTTTTATTATCATATGATGTGTGAATCAAGTGAAAAGAAGCTTTTCCGTATTCAGTAATTGTACATTAGAAATTTATTTATTGTCCTGTTACTCATCACGTCTCTATACTTTACACATAACAGCGTGCTTAACCCTATGAATTATTGGGATAATCCCCAATCTCCATAAAGCTTTTACCGCAGATGCAAGTGAACTGAAGTGTGTATTATGATGAAAAAAAATACATGTGATCAGATTCCTTTTATTTCTGTTGATCACCATTAGTTTTAGTTATTAGTTAATTAGTAATTTTAAAAAGCATCTTTTCACAATCAAATGAAACCAAAGCAGTTGTGTGACTTATCTGTGCTTTTATGTTGGATGATACTATCTATCTATCTATCTATCTATCTATCTATCTATCTATCTATCTATCTATCTATCTATCTATCTATCTATCTATCTATCTATCTATCTATCTATCTATCTATCTATCTATCTATCTATCTATCTATCTATCTATCTATCTATCTATCTATCTATCTATCTATCTATCTATCTATCTATCTATCTATCTATCTATCACTGTTATCTGTCATCTTTGACAGGAAGGTTATCTTTTGTGAGAGAAATCAATAGTTGATTGCTCTGTTAGATTTTTCACATTGGAACAATTACCTGGAAAAGAGGCTACAGTCAGCCAGTGGAGGAAATGAAGAAAGACATTGGGCTGTAAGGCTTGCAGCAGTAGCCATGCAGTGTCTTTGTTCAGGGATCCTCCACTGCTCTGGTACCCTAAGCTGTCAGAGTTTTTCATGATGCTTACAACATGCTGCGTGAAGAACTGCCACAACAGAAAGTGTTGGTATGATGTGTGCTGAGGGGAAGAAACCTGGTTTCACAAGGAGTTGAGTAGAACCTGTTGCTAAACATGTTGATGAGACCAGGGCCATAGCTCACCGAAACGTTATAGAATTAATGTGGAGAGAGAGATCAGTTTAGCAACAAGTACAGAATATTGTGGACAGTTGTACTCATCCATATGGTACAGCCTTGTGAGGGTGAGGACTTATGCTTTTTAGACAAAACTGAAACACTTGACAAATGTATGCAATGATTTTAATGATAAATGGAAATAACTCATTACTTCTCATTACTTGAAACACTTGAAAAATTTGTTGTGCAAAAAGAAAACAGTAAAGAGGTCAGTGCAAAGTTATTTTACATGTTCAAGTATTTACAAGGTTAAATAATATAGCTTCATGAGTAAATGATGGCAGTCTGCAGGTCCCTGCTCCATTCTTCAGCTAGCAGCTCATGAAGGTTGATGCTTATCACGCCGAGTTTCATCAATACCGCTGCTTGGCAGGGGCATTTAACTTCTGTAGGCCTCCTTTGTTTTCAGCTTGTCGTTGTCCATGTTTTCTTAATAGCAGCCACCTGCTTTCACTCTTTTAATTTGCTCACTCCTGCTCCAGCTATCCTTTTTAGGATCTGCAATTACAGTTTTTCCCAGCTGCTTTTCCCACATCACTACTAACATTTGCACAACAGTTAGTGCATTTCTCAAAACAATTAGTACAAACTGCAAAACCAAGTGGATAACCTGCAAAAGTGTGCAACTTGCTCAAAGTGGATAGCTCATCCCTCAAAAGTAAGTATTTATGTCAATGAAAGTGTCAGTGTCATCAAAATGAGAAGTCTTGACAACATTGTTTATGAATGAGATAGGCAAATGGCTTAGTCATGCTTTCACCCCAACAGGTTACTGTGGATTTCAATGTAAAAAAAGAAACAGAACTTGGTGAAAATGCTGAAAACAGCACTACTATTTGTACTGTACAGCCATTTGAAAACTTAAGTAAAGTTTCACATTGTTGTATTAATGGGAGTAACTGAGAACAACACACAGACTACAGTATGTATGCTTCACATTTTGACTGCATATGCTCTTTGCACTGTGCTATAGAAAACAGGGCTTGATGGACAGGGCCTCCAGTCCAGTTCCATGTGCTGCAAACCACTGTCAGACCAGATCTGAGAGGTGAAAACAGACATTATCCCACATAACAACACACTTAAGATGGTCTCCCCCATGTATTATGTAGACCAGGAAAAATGCTTTAAAAAGGTATAAAATTTGCTTTTGATAATAGTTCAACAATTTTGCATGTAATCACTCAAGCAATGAAATGGGGACTATTAGGCCTATAGGGAATAACTGTAAAGCTTTTATAAGTATATTTTCTAAGTATGTATGTATGTATATACATATATATACATATATATGACAAAGCAAATGATAATATTACAAAAAAAAGTAGAGAGTCAAAAAAATTGCGAATTTGTTCAGGGAAAAGAGAAACTGCTACCATGATGTGCACAAATGACTAAATGTTGTGGAGGTTTAACTAATAGTTCTGAGAGCTTTAATTCTGTGGTGAGAACAGCGACAAAGTGATTGAAAAAAACTGTAATTTCAGGATTCCTGTATGTACCCTGCTCTCTCACTCTCTCTAAAAGAGCCTTTCGTTTACCATCAGCTTTGAACAGGTTATACTGGTCTCTAGTGGAGAATGTGCATATTACAACACCAATTTCTAAATGTCAACTTTTAAGCAGTTGCCCATGCTGTGCATGCAAGCTTTAATAGTCTAATATATTTTATGTAAATAAGTCTAGACTGCAATCTAGACAACACCGGGTTCCAAATTACTATGCAAATTGTATTTAAGTGTCATATAGGTGAAAACTTTTGTTTGTCAGTTAAACTCTGTGTCTCAGAGCTCTTTGGATCATTTAAATCAGTCTCAGAGTCCTGTGCCAATTAGTTTTGTGAGCTGCATTCAATTAAAGGAAAAACTACTGAAAGAAAATGTTCCACATTATCAAGCAGACCACCATTTTTAAGCAACATGGAAAAAAAAGGATAAAAAAGGAAAAAGGATCTCTCTGCTGCTGAAAGTGTGAAATAGTTGAATGTCTTGGATATGTCACGAAAACTGAAGCGTGATCATTGTACTATTCAGAGATTTCTAGCTGATTCAGAGCACACACGTATTCATGCACATAAAGGCACAATGAGGAAGGTTTCTGCCAGACAAATGCATCAGATAAAGAGAGCAGCTGCTAAAATGCCATGGCAAAGCAGCTAGCAGGTATTTTAAGCTGCCGGTGCCCTTGGATTCTATGAAAACCAAGGAGTAGGATCCTCCAGAGGCTTGCAGTTATGCATAAACCTTCTATTCAGCCACCCATAAACAATGCTCACAAGCAGAAATGGCCCCAATGGGCCAAGAAATGCATGAAGACTAATTTTCATACAGTCTTGTTCACTGATGAGTGCCGTGCAACCCTGGGTGGTCCAGGATAGAGTGCTGGATGGTTGGTGGATGGCCACCATGTCCCAACAAGGCTGCAACATCAGCAAGGAGGTGGCGGAGACTTGCTTTGGCCTGGAATCATGGGCAGACAACTGGTTGGCCCCTTTAGGATCCCTAAAGGTGTGAAAATAACTTTCTGACTGACCTCTTTCTTCCACACAAAGAAGAACCAAAGAAGAACCGTGCTTTCCATCACAAAATCATCTTCATGCATGACAATAAACCTCATGCAATGCAATCTCATACCGCAAGGAATACCTCTGCATCATTAGCTGCTAGGGGCATAAAGGAAGGCAGAAACAATAAGACGGTACCAAGTTTAGGAGACTATTCTGACATCCTGCAAATAAAATCAAGCAGAAATTCTCACAGGTTCAATGGATGCAAGATTTGTGAAGCTCCTCTTAAATAAGGTGACCTATGTTAAAATGTAACTTGACATGTTTTTGACTGAAATAGCTTTTGATTTCAATGACATGCTAATGCTTCTAATGACATGACCATTTTCAGTTTTTCACAATAATAAAATGTTTTGAAACTCTGTTTTGCATTTTGCAAGTTTTTATTTTGGAAAAAAACCCCAAAACTTATCACTGGGAGGTTTGTTCAGTAACATTAAATTGTAATGGCTGATGACTTGAAAATGATGATGACTGTCATTTACATTGACTTAGAAAAATCTGAGAAAACTATGTAAAATATGTATATGGACTTATTTTAGTTAGCTCTACAGAAGGTTTGAAAAGGTTGTTGAAATGAGGAAATACAATACATCCATCCAACTAATGTATAATCAATAAATTATAATCAATTTTAAACGGTTTGCACTTTTCTCATTTGATACTTTTTGGCTTTGCCTTTAATCCAGTGTCTGTTTGTATGAGGTAAAATAAGTTTAAATCTATTAGTTAGGTTAAACATAATGTATGAAGCACAAGGATGACGATCACACATTAGTGCACATGTCCAGCAGTGTGCTTCAGATGTGTCAAATCATGTTTCAAATCAATTATTAGAAACTGTTTTCTTATTCAGTATTTCAATTTCTACTGTTCTGTTTATAAGAGACATGGCCCTACTTCTCATATTGGGTTGTTAATGGTTTGGGTCTTTTAATGCTTCTTTGGATGAATGACAAATTACACTAATCATGGTGATGATAATAGTATGAATAACAATATTAATAATAACAACAATAGTAATACATTTTATTAATTGGTGCCCGTCAAGACAGTTTAAAACAAAACTGAAAAATACAAAAATGCATAAAAATGAATATAATTTCATTTCTGGATTTGTATTTGTATTTAATATAATGTAAATTGTGAAAACAATTTTCTTAATTTTCTTAGGCACTAATTTAATCCCATTTTTTTATTCATCTTCATCTCGCCATAAAGGTCATCATCAACTCAATGTGTCACACATGACATAGGTCGTATTCACAGATTTCCGTGTCACTGACTGCAACGAGAAGTGACATCAGCAAGCCGCCCGGTGATACATTATTGACAAGTTGATGATGTGACTTCTCCCTCTCTCTCTTTCTCGCTCTCTCTGTCTCTCCTTCTATTACCTATTTTATCACTACATAAAGCAGACAAAATGATTCTCCATGGCATTTTCCTGTTTTACAAAGAATGACCTAGATCTGCTGAGAAAAAAAGTTCTCAATTAAGAAACTGTTGTGGCTCCTTTTGCATGTAGTGACATATTTTGCCACTGGATGATGCTAGTCTTCATCTCATGTGAAACCATGCATCCAAAACCACTGGTCCTCAAGGAAGCAGACCTCCGTCATAGATCAAATGTGAAGAGTTTTCAGTGACAACTAATATACTTAACCTTGGTTTAGACAAATAAAGGTTTTCCATGTGATAGAGAATTTGGCATGATATTTTATCAGGAGGATTTATAATGAATGTAACATCACATTGCTGCTATTAACTGTATTGTGTTTTCCAGCAGAGAAAAACACTGTTAGCATCTGTTGCGTCTTAACCTCTCTGACTTTTTGGTTCATTTGATATTCCTATATTCCTATGTTCCCATATTCCTGTTCTCTGCAGTCTAACCAACAGTTGCCACCAACACAAAAACCCACAAGAGTTTCCATCCGTGCTGCAAAATTGCAATCAAGTCAAGTCCCTGGGGGGAGAACACAGTTCAGCATATTGGTCTGAGATGTTCTGTGGATTGCAACAAAACTGGTGTGCTGTCTGCCAGCATGCCGAGCCAAGAGCATTAGTGAGGGAAAAGTGGAAAATTAACCAGTACCAATTGCCAGAGAGTTCACGTGATTGTAAAACATGAGAGAGACAGCAAGGCTAGTGTGAGGAACATTCCAGCGAAAGTACAGACATGAGACTGAATTACAGCATCAGACAAATCCACAGATTCCTACTTTTTAAAGCTAGCCTAGAGTGGTTGAGTGGAGTGTATATCCTTGTTCTCGGCTGCTAATATATAAGCTATGGATTTTCAATTAAAGTACCTCAGACGGTGTGGAAATATAGCAGTCCTTTTTGGCACAGATCTATTTCATGTTTATCTGGGGTCCATATGTAAGACAGCTGCTTTGCTGTCTACAGGTAATTGCATCTGAATTGGGGAATGAAAGAACATACCTGGTTAGTGTTGAATTTTACTATAAAAATGACACAATTGTGCTACAGTATTTGGTTGAGCAGAAAAGAGGAGTGAGAGCGTCTGGTTTTAGTATTTTGTTGACTGAAAAGAAAACTTGTGTTGCCAACATCACTGTTATTGACTGAGACTGTGTAGATGGCTTTTGCAGTAAAGGGTTTAATGTTTAATCATATATCAGACAGGAGATATGTGATGGATGGTGACTGTGGCGAGGTCTATTTTTGACAACCAACAAAAAAAGAAAAAAAATGGGATATTCCAAGGTGTGCTAATAATAATCTATTAAACCCAGCTCCCAACATATATTTACAAGTCTCTATCTATTTCTAACTAATGAACCAAAAGACCAACAGTATGTGTGGTCATGTGAGTGTGTATTTGTGCAAGTGTGTGTGCTACTCAATATTGCTATCACACTGTCTGCATGGTGCCATTTTTCCATGTTGGTGCAGCCGCATGCACAAGTGCATGTAAACATAAATGGCACAGCTCTGTCATATCACCCCCCTCCTTCTGCAGGTTGATGGTGTGCGGAAGCCTGGATGGGTAGTAGGTGACCACATTGGATTTGCCTGGTCGCTGTTGGATATTGAACCTGAAGGGCTGCAGTGACAGGTACCATCTGGTCAAGCGACAAATTCAATGAGAGCAGAGATACATATCTCCACTTCCATCCAAAATGAAGGCTAATTACTATGACTGTCTCTTGCAATTTTGGTTCCTATAAAGTTTTCACTTTTTCATTGAAATTACACATACAGTATCAAGGTACAGACAGCATTATTTTCTATTGTGATCCTTGCCCATCACATTTCTAACCCATCCATCTGCATGTGTGTGTGTGGCGTATAGAATGGCGTATACTTGTTTGACTCACGTGCACACCAAAATCTGCCTGAATTTTCTGCTGTACATCTTGGGCATTCATTTTGTCATGAATGGCAGTAAGGATGTTAAAATTAAAGAAAACATTAGACAAACTGAAAAGCACACCTCATACGGTATTTTAATGCAGGCTATTTCTGGTTGGTCCCTGTTGTGGTTACTCACAGTCTGTGTTGTACTTTTTTGCACTTTTTCCAACTATTGATTAGTCAGCTGATTAAATCTTTCTTTTTTTCAAACAAGTGGTTGCTTTTGAGTCTTTCAGACACTCTTACAAAGATATAAATAGAGTGCAGAAACTAATTTTAAATTATTTTTTATTATGAGGCCAGCAGTGTATTAACACAAACCATCCTTAACATGACAACAAGCCACCATTGTGGTTTAACCCCAACCTCTGCAAAGGTTATAGTTGCTTCCAGATTGATCGCGGTGCAGCGCTGGGTAGGGCGCAGCCAAGGGCAGCGCTGCAAACCTTTCAGTTTTTTTGTGCATGATCTTGTGAGAAAATGTGTTTGTCAATCTTTAATGAAAAACCCTGGCTTTAGTTATAATAGTTTGAACTCCAGTGGTCCATTGCTCTAATTAAAACCAGTCAGTTATCTCTGCAAAAAAAAGTCACAATCACACCATGAAGAATTTCACAGTTGCAGAAAAAACAAACTCCAAGTACATTATGACATTAGTAAAGAGAGTCTTCAAATCTGAAACCAATGAGTTCTCTCTGCTATTGTGAAAAATAACACCAACAATGCCCGTACCTTATTCACTGTTTTCAACAGACAAACAAACACTTCAGCATCTGTTCCTCCTGAATCCTCCTGTCCAAGTCACCCAGTGAATTTGAAGCCTTTTTTTACAGACAAAATTCAGAGGATAAGACAAACAGTATATGACTCGTCTACAGGCAACTTGGTTATTTCACCAGTTCCTCCTAATTTTTCTACAAATCTAGAAAATTTTGAATTTACAGACAATGCATCTCTGACAAAAATGGTCCAGAACTTTAAATCCATGACCTGCTGCCCTGATATGCTGCCTACAAGCCTGTTGAAAAGTGTCATAATATAATCAATTTTCCTTGCTGTTACTACTGTTTCCTGTTTGTGCTCTCTTCATGTCTAGAGTACTTCCATTGTTCTCTATTAATATCTGGGTTCTATCGAAATTAGATAAATTTCATCTGGAGTGCACACAGTTGATTGCAGTGATTGTATGTACAGGTGTCAGACCTCCTACAAAAACATTTTTTTTTTACTCAAAATGGGGGCGTTGTGTCCAGCTCACATCTACTGGAGTAAAATTGTCAGGGAATTGTGTTTCCATGTCAGGCTCATTGTAACACTCCTCATGTGAAGAACAATTAAGGGTAGGATGAGTTTTTTTAATGTGAACGAAGCAGATCTCACCATACCAGAAGGTAAAGAAAACTAGCTAACCTATGAACACTTCTGCCATCTTCTATCACTCTGACTTTTCTGTTGGGTTTATTTGTGCTTATGGCAATCAACAATCCCTGTGTGGCTACTTCTCTTTGTTCTGTCCCCCACCTCCTTGGGCCCAGTCATCCGCTGGCATGCTATGCAGATGACACCCAGCTCTACTTGTCCTTCCCAACAGAAGACAACAGAATCTGGGCAGTTCCCTGCTTATCTCTCTCACATACCAAAGTGGATGATGGATCACGATCTCAAACTCAACGTCTCTTAGACTGAAAGAAGAAACCTGGGTGTCATTATTAATCACCAGATCTTCTTCATAGGGCACCTCGCAGAAGTCTCTCGGTCATGCCGCTTTGATCTCTATAACGTTTGAAAAATCAGGCCATACCTGACTCAGTACACGACCCAAATTCTGGTTCAATAATGATCATCTCCCTCCTCTATTACTGTAATTAACTTCTGGAAGGCCTTCCCTTATGTGCCTCTATAGACGCTGCAGAATGCAGCAGCAACCAAAAAGTGCACACGTCACACCGCTTCTGATAGACCTCCACTGGCTACCAGTTTATCATGAATCCTCCCCTGGCAAACATTCCTGCCACAGCAACATTCCCCTTAGTATTTCCACCTCCCCTGACTGCCAGCAAGAGAACTCAGTCACTTGTTCTACTCCTTCAATCATTGATCTTTGTTCCCAATCACTGGACAACTTATACTCCAGCTTTATGATCATTGCCAGATTGTCTTCAAACTCAAATGAGCACTTACTCCTGCCTGTGATCAACCTGTTTTGTCCTTAACTTCTGCTCATGTCTCCAGCCCTCCTCACTCGCCCAGCCTTTGAGCCTTCATGTCTCCTGCTTTCCTGGCCCTGCCTTTGTCCCTAGATCTGTCTCCGCCTCTCTGGCAACATGAACTACGCCTGTCCCTCGATCAAGCCTGTTCTCCTGTCCGCCCTGCCTGAATTGTCATATCCATTTCCTGTCTTTGACCTGGATGGTCAACCTGTGTGCTGATTTCTGGACTGATTCCTGTGCACAAGAAGGTTGAAGGTTGCAAGCTGTAAAGGGACAAAACTGGAGAGTGTGGTATCCCAATATGCTTAGCACAGTGAATGTGATGTCCAATGGCCATTCCAAATGTAATCCCAATGGAGGCAACACTTGATTTTGTCAGGACCAGTGTTTTTTCTCCACAACAGGCATAATAAACCCACCGCTGTATTAATATGGACATATTAACATGGATGTGAATTTCTGTTCTGCCCTGAACAGTGAGGACACAAGCATACACCAATTCTACATCCCAACCCAGCTACAGTGCTGAATGGAAACCTGGGGTACTTATTTTCCCCAGTTAGTGAAACATATTATCTGGATCTCAGCACACAGGAGGATGTTATTAATTATAAAAATTACAAATGAGAATTGGTTTGTCAATACTGTTTGGCAGTTGAGGTGAGTTTGGAGTTGACCATTAACTGGTCATTTCAAGATTTTTTACAGAAACTGGATGCTTAAGATAGGTTAACAATGGTGGTGAATTCCAAATTACAATGCGACCTCTTCAGTATGGAGGTAATAGCAGGAAGATGAAGGGGCTGGAGACCAAACCATTAGACAGACAGGAACTGGTGATTTTAGTGATGAGTGGGGAGAGGCTTTGACATGGAAGGTGGGGATTGGGTTTAGAAGTTGAAAGATTCATCATCTGGTAGGAGACACCTGGAAGACCTCCAGGCACTGTTACTCAGCCAGCATTTCCTCCTCAGCCCACGTACTCCTGTGTCCTCATTGTGAACATGTCCCAGAGGCAATTGCTGCCCCCTCTCAGCCACTCTCTGGACATGCTCTGACCATGTGTCAGGTGTGTCATGCCTCTTTGTTGAGTCATGATGGCTCAGGTGCTCCACATTGGTGCTCCACTCCTGTGTTGTCCTCCATGGCAATGGTGTTCTAGTAGCATTGTCCAAGCATTTCTTATTTTTATTATTTTACACATGAATTGTTTGTTGAATGCAGATATACATGTAAATGTGCAACTCTGAATTAGTGTTTCTTCTTTATGCATAAAAGAAATTCTACGGTTTTAGTAGCAGACCCAGAGTCAACCCCCACCTCCCAAATCCCACCCCACCCAATTTCATCCCACCCGATTTGAGAAAAAGATGTCAAGCTTTCACATTATCTTTACATTTGGAGAGAACAATTAAGTCCTTGTTGGCAGTTAGCTACTCTATTCGTCTCGGTCCTAGTTGCCCCAGTTCCCTCTGACATACCAACTGCACTATTTACAGTTTGTGCTAGAGATGCCTGTCCTGGCTCTCTGCTTCATACACAATAAATCAATTTACTTTTCCATCCTGATGTCACAGCAACAGATATTTGTGCCAGTGCAATTCAATAAAACTGTGATTATGAAATGATACTACAAATGTTGTGAGGGCAACAGTCAGCATCAATACAGTCATATTAACTTATCAATAGTGGAAATGTATATGGCAAATGTGCCATCAGTACAAGAAGTTGATGGTGTTTATTTCTTTCATCATTTTGCATCATCACTGCCACCGCAGTTAGTTTAGTTTATGGGGACCCATAAGACATAGACACTGCTCAAAAGACACAAAAACATATTGTTTGTGCATATTGCTGTGAATAAAGTGAGTTTACATGGCTAAAGATATTTACATAAAACAATATTTAATAGACATAGTTAACGTTGATTGCCTCACTCAGATGCTGCTGTCAAAGCTATGCAGACAGCAAGGCTTTATCTCTATAATGTATAACACTGTATCTATCATGAGATCCTCAGAAACCACTGAATATCTGGCCTTGTATTTACTTTCAATGTGCATTTTTAAGGCTTGCAGTTTGTGTGCTGTCTGCTTCACTGCAGTAAGCCTCTCGTGCAGGGATCAGAGGTTTTACGCCTGCAGTGTCTGATGTATGGCCACAGACAAGCTGGGCCGAGCACAAATATGGCGCAAACAAGCAGCCGGGCTTTGTTTTTGCAGAGCCTGCCAACGCCTATGTGACTCTTTCATTGGTTTTCCTGCTGACCTCTGACCTATTTTCACTCCCAAGCAGACAGAAGAGACTGACTAGATGCAGCGTTCCCACTAAGAGCAATTCAAACACAGAGGTCTATGTAGGTCAGCAAATGGCCCTCAGTGTCACTTGCAAACCATCAACAGATTGGGAATGCTGCACTGTGTGTGTGTGTGTGTGTGTGTGTGTGTGTGTGTGTGTGTGTGTGTGTGTGTGCCTGTGTGTGCGCGTGCGTATCTGTCTGTGAGTTTGCGTGCGTGTGGTATAAAAGTACAACTGACTACTTGCCGGCTTGATGTGTATTTCATGGCATGTCACTGCACTGGGGGAGAATTCCATCTGTTGCCAGTTCTTCTCCATGCATCATGCTTGTTTAGTCATTCATGTGGCTTGTATAATTATTTCCTTGATATGCATGACATGATGTTAATGCTAATAATAACTCTTATGTTGCTGGATTCTCTTTTAAGCCTCATGGTTTGTGTTTTTGGATAGCTTAGAGCATGAAATGTCGATTTAAAAAATATGTCTTTTGTGAGGCGATGGAAAAAACTGCACACACTCATTACAGTATCCTTAGACAGTTAACTTTCAAACAAAGACTAACAAAGAATACATAATTGAAATCCCTTTTCTTATCAGTCTTCCTACACCTGCTTAGTAGGAAGAATGGTGAGATGACACTTGTTGTTTTACACCAATTAGGTACAACCAAAGTGATTGAAGGTTAGATTTGCTGTTCTCTTATCTCCTGGCTCTGATTTTGTCCTCTTGATTTTTTTGTTTTGTGACCACTAAAAATTAAGCTCCGCTATCTTGCGACCTGTAAAAATGCATACTACCTTCGGCATAAACATTTTTAAACAAACAAACAAACAAACAAACAAAAACACTTTCAGTAGCTTGCCACGTTGTATGCAAATGCACACTGACAGAAATATAAAGCATTTGAGTCATTACTCATCAATCACAAATATAGCATTCTGTGAAATGAAATATAAATTTAGTTTATTTCTATCTTCAGTGCAAAATATTATAGAAATTAATGTAGAAAACAACTACCATTCTAGAGCATATGAGAACATAGTTGGAAATTACCTGGAAATATTAGGTGATATTGTTTAAGACCCAGACACTTCACCAGTTTTCATGTCATTGTGATACTGAACAAGTATGAGATTTACTGGAGCTTAAAGGTCACTTAGTATATAAAATATCTTCGTAGCCATCTCATCCACAATCCATCCTGCAGTGCCACACTTACCTCATGCTGTCAATCGTCATTTACACAGCTTAACAGCCATGGGTGACCCATTGATCAGCCTGCACCAACAGAGGCTAGCAGCCAATGTCTCTCATTATTTTTCTCTGCAGAGGAGATGTATTGGGTTCATGTAGTTTGACACAGATTTACTGGGCAGCTGTGCCTACGGGGTTGAAGCATCGATGCGTCTCTGCAGCAGCTTAACATCACAGAGTTCAGAGGGCCAAAACCTTTAATGACCCTTGGGCAACACTCCCGTTGCAGCCAGCCATGGCTCATGGTTGAACTCAAAGCTTGAGAGGCACAGGCACACCTCTGTCTAGAACAGGCTGTCATCACATGGTCAAGCGACACACACGCAAAGGGACACACACACACACACACACACACACACACACACACACACACAAACAAAGAGAGACATGTATGGGCATTTTAAACACACACCTGTCTCCACATATTAACAAGTGAAACTTATTTTGACCTTTAATGTCACGGAGTATCACAATTCGTAATAAAATAAATAAATTTGTGAATCAAAATTTTGTTCCCCCATTTTTGAAATATAATTTTAAAATAAGATACAGTATACCACAAAATCAAAGAACGTTGTAAAGCAACTTTTACAGCATGATCTTGGTCAGAACTTGGTCAGCAGAAGATTTAAAGGGTAAAAGGGTATTTTTCTGTTTGACCTACTCAGACGCACACAGTGTGTCACATCCCGTTGTTGCTGCTTGTGATTACGTCTCTCGCCACAGGCTTGAATCTGGACAAATAAACACGCTGTGTCCATGTAGTCACATCAGGAAGCACCTGAACTCAAGAAGTGACAAGTGAGTTCCAGACGACCTGCATATTCTCCCTTGTGCCCCTTGCTTCTTGCCTCCTAAAGCACACCAGAGAAGCATGTCCTTGTCGGCAGTTCTTCACACCAACCACTGTTGTCAAAGTCCCCTGGTGGTAACAGGGATGGCAATGTGTTGACAGCAATCGATTTTAGTGTCAGCAGCTTCACGGCATCCTCCCGAGGTAGAAAAAGACATCATTGGTGCAGAGATGCTGGCTATGGAACCACTTAGTGAGCAGAGCAGAGCTGGGGCTGTGTATTCATGTTATCACTCAAACTTACTTACCTATTACTTATTACTTACTTTTTATAAATCTGTTGCTAAGATGTGTGTTGAAAAATAAGACTTTATCATCAGGACCAAATAAATGAAACATGTTTTTGGTACCAAAGCTTTAAAACACATTGAAATCTTTCATTTCATCATTGGGCTCAGTTGGTCTACCTGAAAGTAGTCATTGTAGGCATGAATATAAAAATACTTTGAATGTCCCAAATATTAACCCTTGTTTAGTTTTGTTTGTAGTTTTTCTATCAGTACAGTTATAGTAGAGGGCTGAGCTTTATACTGTACAGCAAACCCCAGCCCAAAGTTAATACTGCAAAGGACTTAAAATGCATATAATAGCTCCATACATATGGCACTGTGCATGAATGAGTGAGCAAGTGTGCTTATGTGTGTGTGGTTTGTGCTGCAAGGCACAGACAGTAACGTTATGGTTATCAAAATAAAAAAGATCATTAGGATTGTTTAATCCTAACACATAATTTAGGGACAGTTGAGATACAGCCACCAAGAGTGTGACACCAATGATACAGTACCATGTATAGTTACTTTTAACCCTGGTATCTTCCATTGTGAGCAGTGTAATTCAAACATATAATATCACTTCAATCAGTTCATTGGATATTTGCTTTGTTTCTTCTTCTAAAGGTTTAATCAGTGCTTTTAAGAACATGCTAAGTGTCCTTGTTGTCTCTTTGATGAGGAGAAGTCAAACCTTTCAAAACCTGCTGTGCCTAATTTCTACTCTGAGTAGATCACACCAATTGTATTTACATCATATGCTAATTCAGAAGCACAGGTACATTTCACTTAACAGAGACATGCCCAGTACTCTGTATCTCCACAACATTTTAAAATGTAAGCTCAAATGGCATGTGTCATGATATCTTATTTTTCACACACTGTTCTCATACAGACACCACAGTGTTCCCTCACTGTGTTATGGGAGTTCCCTAACTCTCAATAATACATGAGTCTGCGTGAAGTGCCAGCAGTAGCAGATGCCATAATTCGGCTCCTTCTTCACTGTTCCTGGAATGATTATCATCCATGTTTTATTTGGTAAATCAGCACAGTGCTAAACAACATATAACAGCATTGTTTTAATATATTCACGACATCAACTGAAGCTTTAGAGACGTATTCATAACCTTTTGAGGATGTCTGTAAAGCTGAGAACCATTTAGACTTAACCCATGACATCATAACCTACTGTATAAATACCAATTTGGATATTTTTAACCTGTAACGGTAGTGCTTCAATGCTCCTGTTCATTCTAATCATTTGAGAAGCAATGATGTGCATATAGGTGTGCCCTGAATGTGGAGAAATGACACAAAGCAGGTGATAATTTTATCCACTTGAAGCAGAGTGCACGATGGAAAAATAAACCCTGTTTTTGTGTCATCTGAACATTTTTTCTCCTCCTGCTTTTGCTCTGCTACCAGGACTGCAGCTCTGCAGTAGCAGCAAATCAGTTGCTGAAGAAGGTGAATATTTTCCATTTCATCATTTCACATGGTCATATTTAAGATAAAATCAAATGAATATGCCTTTATAAAGGCCACCTCGGCAGCAGCTGTCCAGGACTAACAGGGTTTTACCATGGCTAATGCTACAGGTCACAGTTTACAGTTTGATTGTGTGACCAAGCTCCTGCTGGACTTTAGGATTCATTTAAGTAAATAACAAAACTGTAAAAAAGTTTGGTTTAAACAGTCAGAATGTATAAAGGCCCCTTTGCAACACCTTCCTTCCAATACCAACACCTTAAACTATGTCTGTCTTAACAGGAAAAATACACTGATAACAACTGAATTCACCAGAAAAGTATTTCATGTACACTGAGTCCAGGCTACCTGCAAGTTCAGAACATTAAGAGTGTTGTTAGAAAATTAAGAAATCCAATATTAAGACATTGGATTCATTCACAGAAGATGAACATCTATACTTGTCTCTTTATTGTAGCCTCCAGCCTAAACTGCTGATAACTGGACAGTATGCTAGTATCTGGAGTGTAATAATTTTCCAGTATGAAAATAAAATAGAGATGCCTATATCACTTCAGAATTGTGTTGTATAGACTGACATTGTATTTAAAGGTGGTGTTGGTGGCGGTGCCTTATCTCTGGAGGGAAAGTTGTACAGCATTAACTGTTCATTGGACTGCCCTCTGCCCCTCTACCCCCTCTCTTTCTTCCCACATCACTGTCCATGTCCGGGCCGGCATCCTGAGTGGAGCGCGCTCTCATGTTCCAGATATTAAATTACTCATGAAATATTTGCTTGGCCTCCAGGGTCTACCGCAGCCTGCTCTGAAACCTCCACTTATCCCCTGAAACGTCTCAGAGTGTAGGCTTGTGTCACCTCTCAGAGGAAGGTCAATTTTTCCAATTTAGAAACGGGGCATTAGAGGCCATTTCAGATTGCATTAGTGTTACATTTCTGCTCTTGTCACCTTTTCCTCCTCCTTACTGGCGCACATCTCTTCCTTCCGTTCAGATGGGCAGGGCGACCGTCCTAAAACAAGCAGTCTGAGAGGTTGAACATTGCATGATTCAGTAACAAGAAAAGGCCTGATCACTCACGCTGTGTGCCCCTGACTGTATCAGAAAGTTCCATCGAGCCTGGTGAACCTTGACAATGTTTAAAGGACACAGGCGCAGAGTTCAGGAGGACAGTATGAGGGCTGGGAACTGTCTAGACTGACAAGTTATTGCTGAGCCTGATGGTAGTTGCAGATGAGACGTTTCATGCCACAGTTTTGTTACGTTTCATTTTATGTATTGGATCTATAACAGTCTTTAATCTAATAAGGACAGTAACAACAATATCATAATATCAAAAGTGTACATTTTGAAAAATACACTACATGGCAAAATGTAAAACATAAGCCCACATAAATGCAGATAACTACAATCTTTACAGTTATTCTTATTTTTAAATGATTTACCACTAACCTGTATTTAAAGATCTCTCAACTACATAGTATTAAAAATGAGACCCATTTAGAAAACACAATTACTTTCTTACGATTAGTTATGATGAACAGCTTAAATATTTGCATTTATTTACTCCTTGTTTAACAAAACCTTTATAAATGCAGTAGATTGGCCAGTAGATTGTACTGTTGAATAAAAATCCAGAGGATTTTTATTCAACAGATATTATTAAATAAATTCATAGACTCGTCCAAAGCATTGATGAACATTGTAATATCCTGAGGGGAAAAAAGGGACCCATAACTGTTGAAATGTTGAAATATTCAGTTTCTCTGTGTAAGGCATCTCTATTCAGATTCATATTCTTTAATGTTTACAGGAAATCTAATCAACAATCTGCAAACTGAAAATGTACAACAGTCATAAGTCACATTTACAATTTTTTTTTACATATTAGGGCTTAGTGTCACTTGCCATTTCAGTGACTTGGCAGCACAAGAAAAGCAGATAAAACAATGAGAAACAGATGTAAAGATTCCTCTGGGTACAGACCCCAAGCATTCCCATATGGTCACTGAAGGCGTCACCAGTGTAGCTGTGCCTTCATTTATGGATCTCAGCAAAAAGGTGAGAATGCAGTCACCCGTGATTATTACCAGCTCACTCATGAAATCGCAATCCACAGGGCAGTGAATGAGCGAACAGGGAAAGAGACAGGAGCTGTTTTCTATCGGCTGAATGCAGTGCCTTCATCGGCTTCAAAACCTGACAGTCAGGAGGAGAAAAAAAAAGGCTGGAAAAGAAACTTGCAAGAAAATAGCAGACAGCGATAGCCCTTCTGCCATCAACAAGATCGTGATATTCTGAATTTACAAGCCTGAAATATTTATCTCTAACTGAGGGGCTTTTCCAGACATTTCCATTTGCTACAGCATTGTGTTTATTACATTCAGATTGGATTCTGTGTTTTGTCAGTGAGCTCTACACGGAGAGTTGCATTGTGACAGTTTGAGAAAATCGTGTGAGCAAGAAAACATTTTCTCAATGCAACACCCCCGGAAAATGAATGTTTCCCCATATGCAAACTACCATTTTATTAATGCATAAGTGAGTGTTAAGGATTTAGATGATCCAGGTCATAAAGCATACTTGACCTAAAATAGAATTTAACAGCTCTTAGAGTCAGAAAAGTGGGAGCTTTTACTGCTCACTCCCACATTGCTGTGTGTGTGTATGTGTCTTTCTGGAAACCCTTCACAAAAGGCACATAAAACTGTAACGCCCTGTGAGTTTGGCCATCCACACTCTCCCAATATTCCAGAAACATGGCGTATAAATCATTCAAACCCTATCTCTGCTGCTGCTGCATGGCCTCCGGCTCCTGGATCCCACATCCTGAACAGGATCCAGTGTCCCGTCTAAACCTCACCCACTCACTGCCCCCAGAATTTGTCACAGCGACGATCCTGCTACATCTGTATACAGATGTTTTAAGAATTCAAGCACCAAATTTTCCCTTTCCTTTTGAGGAGATGTGTCTTCCAAAGTATATTCTTCAGGAATTGGATCCTGGAGACAGAGACCTTTTTTTACAGCTCTGATAAAACAAACAAACAAACAAAAACATATATAATACTGAATTCTCTCCGACTTGTCTGAATCACAGAATAAATTCTTAATATCATTATCAATTAACCCAGTTTAGCTAAAACTGATGAGAAACAAGGTTAACTGGATACCTACTGTATCTTAATAAGCTGAACCCCAAATTTTATATAAATATATAAAAGATTAAACATCCTTATTTTGGTCTCCAGACAATGATTATTTCTTATTTTTTTTATTTTGTTTCTTAAAGTTTTCTGTATTCTGAATGTATATACCGAGAAAGAAAAAACCTTGTAGTTATATTGATTTTTACACACATAACAGAATATGTTGACAATATCAGCAAATACTAGGATGCAATACATTTTCATACTAAGAAAAAAGAAATAAAAATCTGAAATTGTGGAAACAGGCATTTTACCGCAATATCTGGATTAAGATATAGGGTTGAAAAGCACATTTGTAATATTTGCCCACATCATTTTTCTCTGTGTAATTATGCACAAGAAACTTTCTAACTCAAAAATAAGACAGGAAAATTCAATAGTAATTCATAGACATTATTTCATAGACAGAATATTACGGAAAATATAAAATTGAAAAACTACAGTTGAAAATACACATCTATACAACTGCATTAATCCCATATATAACAGGTCTGTATCTTTCTGATGTGGGGTTTACACTCACTGGGGTATCATACACTCCTCAGCTATTTCTGCTCTTAGCTGATAGACAAAACATACATTTGTTGACATACATTCTTAATGGGTCACTGCATCGAGTTGCCATAAACATGACCATTATGTACAGTTGAGTCTACAGAGGAGATAAGCCATGGTGTAAACCAGCTTTCCAGTATAATTTATGACCCACAAGTCAAGCCAGATTAGGCCTGATTGGATCGCTGGTGCCATATGTGACCTACAATCTGTGCTGCGCTTGTACTGCAGAGCGGGAGGGTCAGTGATCTCCCTGGGCAAAGGTTGCCATGGGAACGACCTCTGGATGCTCCTCTCTCACA